>CM066915.1:17238670-17914712 GCA_033964015.1 Scolanthus callimorphus
GTTCGTTCTACGTGCAAGATAGGGTGCCTCTAGGGGCTAGGTTGACTTTTGTTGATATTTCTTGTGGTTTGCTGTATTCATTATGCAACGAAAACTTCCCTTTTTGCGTCGGAACTGTTTCAAGTGGTGATTCCTGACTTTTTTCTTGATTAATAAAATATGAAAATGTGGCTTAAGAGATGTTGTTCCATCGCAGAAAACGTCCCAAGAGAATAGAAAAGCACGCAGATAAAGCCATTCTCCGTCAGCCTACATCAGCAACAGTAAAAGCATACAAAGACAATATTGAACCGAAAGTGACGCCATCAACACAGGAGGTGACGTCATACAATGTAAAGAGCATGTCCACGTGTACAGTGCGTGATGCCAGTGGCGGTAGCATCAGTAGCAAGCAAGGTTTGACGCTGACTGTTACATCTATGTCTCTCACTCCTACTGAAAGTCAAAGACTCTCAGTGGCGAGAGAATTGAGGGTACTGAATCATTGCTGAAGCCCTCGAAAAATTTAACCGTGTGCGAAAAGAAAGGTGATCCAAGAAGAAAGCATGAGGATCCAAACGAACCTGGCTGTGATAAAAACCCAGGGATAAAAATGACAATAAAGCTTGTAAAGATGCTGCAGTTTCGGATATAAATGCTGGCGATTTTCCAGAGGATACCGTCTTAGAAAGGGATGCTCCTTGTGACGCTCCTATATCCATTCCCCAGAATGGGAACCATTCACAAAGAAAGGCGAGCATCTAAAGCCTGAAATCTCGAAAGCCCCTCAAAATTCTACGTTCAATGACGGAGCTGAACTGAACTTGGAAGCAGTCTTCCCTAACGATGTTTCCATTATTAAAGGCAAGTAATCTTGAACGCCGGAAGTCCGGTGCTAGAGCTCCCTTCCCTCCCCTCCTAATTTAGGCTTGTCCCGATTGTGCTGGAAAATCACCAAAAAGTGCTCGAAAAATGGCATAAAAATGGCACCATTTTCGAAAAAGTGCTCGAAACTTTGACATAGTTTTCGAAAGTCATGACTTATGTTTGATTCTGCCATTACAGATAAGAGCAGTACCACAACTGATCAAGAAGATGAACAGGAAATAAACTCCATAGAAACAGGGAATAATAAGGTGCTTATCAATTTACAAATAAACAATAAGATACGATCCACTGAATGCATTGAATTGGTGTTTAGTATTTTGTCCAACTCTCTTGTTCTTCCAGCCTCAAATGCAAGCCCCATCTGAACACAGAGATTGCAACGGCCACCCAAAGCGAGTACGCCCATAGATGGGGGGAAAGGTAACAAAAAGAATAATCTCGGAAAAATAGGAATGAATCAAGCTGGGGGCTTTCTACCTTCGGAAACTCAACGTTTTTTTGTCACTCTTTATTTATGAATTTAGCATCGCTGGCCCAAGAACAACATACGCAAATATGCGCCCGAGCATTGCCTGGAACGAAACCGTATAGATGGACGATTCCATGTATAAGCGCACGCACTCTTTGGAATGCATTCTCGAACCCAGAACTCCCCGCTCGTCATTTGACGGGGGAGGCTCTGGGGACATCTATTTGAGGGCCCTCGTCGATTGGCTGATTTCGAACGTTGAGACATGCGCAGAAAGTTGTTTTTATCAAAGGCTCTGTATCAAAACTCGCGCATGTGTCGGTGGCTGTCACCAGAGCCTCCCCCGCGAGGTAACGAGCCGGGGAGCTCTGGGTTCGAGAATGTTTGGAATGTGACACTTACCAGGATGCACATGCGCATAAAAAGCACTTGGTTCGTGTACCGACATGTAGCGCGCGCATTCATTATAGTTTGAATCGTCCATTTATACACGACGAGAAAGCTCACCACATGGTAATGACGATTTTGAAAATGGACAAGTGTAGGCCAACACCGTACATTACCGTATTTTTGATTTTCTTTTTTCTTTACGATACTGCATACTCGAGGATACAGCTAGTACTTTACATCTCCCTAAAAAAAAGGGGTGTGGAATTTCGAGCCTGCCCATGGCTGTCGTGTACGAACTGTTACGTCACGTGAAATGAGTTATAGTTCGTCCTTTGCACTTTTGCAGGGCGAGCGGCCTGCGATAGCCCTTAGTAGTGTGCACACCACCTACCAAGATGATGGGACACACAACATCAAGACCAGTACTCCAGTTGACTCGGGCAAGGTTGTGCCCGTCGAGAACGAGTTCCAGGTGATTGAGGCCTTTGTCTGCTCATTGTGAACTCATTTGGCTTGTCCATTAATCCTGTTAATTATACTCCCTCCAAAGGTTGACATTTCTCCAATAACAGTGGAGTCACCTATTGAACAGAGAAAGAATGATCGAGGAACGGTGTCGGCAAAGAAGGTACTCAAACTTTCATCAAGTCGTCAGTTGACGACGATGCTCAAACTGGTCGGCAAGTCATTATTTTAGTCGCAATTTTAACATATTTACTATATATAAATTGCAGCAATATAGACTGAATTCTAATAATTAGACAAAAAACTGTTGTAATTAGATTGATAGCGTAGAGTATGAGGTCGCGAGCTGACCATGTCCTAGATTGATATCGTGTTCGCCACCAAGCTCACGAGTCGCATTTTGTTGTCTCGATGGTATTTTAATAGTCCCTGATTGAGTTGGCGACGAAGCTCAAACTGGTCGGCAAGTCACCATCTTAGTTGCCATTTCTTTGTAGTTGGAAGGATAGCTTAGAATATCAGGTTGACCTGTCCTAGAGTGGCTAAGGGTGATACTACAAAGTCGTATTTCGTTATCTCAGTGTTAAAACGTAATATCCATTTGCAAATCGAGTAACGATTGGAAAAAATTATTGGAACAGAATAACTTACATCATATTGTAGACCTCTGTCTTACTGATTTTGATATCTAGTCTAAAAAGTTCATTTCTTACAATGTCACCAAACATCGAAAATGAATCCTGAAAATTTTGTCCAAATCCATCCAATTTAAATAAGTTTGACAGCACCAAGAAATGAACATCAACACACAACACCATTCCTTCACAACTTTTAAAAAGTATTTCCGCAGGTTTCCTTGGGAATTTCCTATCGGTGTTATCGCTATTTCTTTATTTTATCAAGGCCTTTCAAAAAAATGCTACAAACAACTGCACTGCACTTGACACTTTGCGCTAAAGCCACTATCCAAGAACAGGGGCCCTGATGCACCACCTTGCATGACGGTGTTCGATTGGTAGAACCCGTAGTTTTCTTTAGTGTCTGCAAGGTAAAGTTTCGTTAAATAATACTTTAACGACGCAGAAAGTTCATCTTCCGTACTCACCTACTGACGTCTAGTTTTAATTCTAAGTCGCCAAAAAGCATTGTTTTATCCGCATTTGCGTCCGGCTATTTGAAGCCGAGGTAGAGGTTCTGATGTTGTTGATATCGTACATAACCAGTGTTACTACTTATTGTTTGCAGGGGGTCAAAGAACCAAAAAAGACCAAACTTAACTCAAGTGCATGTAAATTGGACGAAGGCGGCTTGCCGAAGAAAACCAACAGCAAGGTAGAATTTGGTTATATCTCAGCCAACAACACGAAATGAATTCAAAATTTATCTAACGCTAATTTCTTTTTTCTTTTCTTTCTTGTGCAAGAGCTCTTTTGTACGGACTAGTAAATGCATCGAAGATAATAGTGCCAGTGAAGACGAACACATGCCTGATGATGTCACGCCGGATATTCCAATACCGCTCAAGGTAAGCCACTTCCCACATGCAGTCCATTTAACCATTATCCTGCGAGATTGCGCAGGATATCGTCTGATACTTAGCCGACGAGGGACGAAGTCCCGAGTTGGCTAAAATCAGACGATATTCTGCAAAATCGAGCAGGATAATGGTTTTATTATTCAGCACATCGATAGCACAAAAAACCCCGAAAAAAGTGACTTTTGTGTATTATTTACGAGCTCAAAACATCACATTTTCCTCAGAGACGGATATCGCAGGATAGCTGTCATGTACAGAAGACAGCTATTGGCGTTCCAATGACCATATTTGGGCAGTGCATCGATGTGCTGAATAATAAACAGTAATATGTGCAGGGATACCACGTTGCAAACGATATGGCCTACTAAGATCAGCCAATGGACGATTCATAATAATAAGATGTTGTTTTAGGGGCATTAATAAACTTTAATTTAAGAGCGATTGTCAGAGTGGATCGACTGGTGGTCGGAAAATCGAAATCTCCGATTTGGATGAAACTCGGTCAGGTGATAGTGGTCTATGAGTAGATCACGACACCACTATTTGTTTGAGTCATAACAATTTCTATGTACGGATTTAAGGGGGTACATTTTGACCCCCAAATGGTACAATTTTGGCCATGTGATATTGTGCAATTTTAGTCGATTTGAAGCAGCCCTTATCGAAACGCGTTACAATGTAGAATATTTTGTTTGCCATTTATCGAAAGAGATACTCTTCAACTTTCAAAATTCGCTTAAACCATTTAAAATCAATTAAACCTAAAGTTTTTACAGAGAGGAAAAGAAAGGGATACACAAGGGCTATTTTCTGAAGGTAAATTTTAGTGATTTTCAATTTGCTCTTACGCTTTGTTCCAACAATGATTATCTCTGGTTTCTATAGGGACGTGAAGGCAATGGACCAATATACATGAAAATATAAAAATATCTTTGGGCACTTCATGTACGTGCAACTGGCTGGCCATCACTTTTATGGCTATTTGGGGGTCTTAAGGGGCTTATACGCGGGTCAAAACCATTTTTTTCAACTATACTCTCGTGAAAGAAAAGGAGATGAGACAATCAAACGTCACAATTGCCTTGTCTGCCATTGTCAAAGTGTTGACAGTACTTGTTGCCATGGCAACCAAATTAAGGGGGCTCGATGCTAATTTTGCTTTTTTGACGTTCGTGAAGTTGGGGAACATTTAATGAAACGTTGCCATAGCAAAAACGATGAGGTGAAACATATTAGATATCGCCCTTCTCACACATTTCGCTGGAGCAATGCAGAACCAAGAAGATAAGGGGTGAGGGCACTACCCCTTTGAATCATCGTGATGGAGGAGCGAGTCCCCAACAATGGTTACAGCTACCAACGTAAATAAGCAAATAACCTAATATTTCCGAAATCTTATCTATCCCAAGTGAGGACGCTAGAAATTTTGGCCATCTCAATGGCTGATTTGCATTAAATCGCGCATCGGGGGGAGGGGGGGAGGCGGTTTCAGGGGAGGTGTATTGGAGGGCGTGTGTCTGGCGCTTGGATCCAAGGGGAGGGGTAAAAAGTGACTTTTTATTCCTAAATTAATTTTCCAGGGGTATTTTGCCAGAAAAAATGGAAATTCCAGGAGGGGGGCCTGATTGACGAGTGGAAATTCCAGGGGAGGAGGTCTTTTTAAGGGAGGTCCTCAGCCCCCCGATGCGGTTTAAAAATGCAATAAGCCAATGAGTAATTGATTTTCAGGGCATATATCAAGACCAGATTGGGCCAAAATCTGTGGATTCAGCTCAAATTTCGAGTCGTGTTAAGACAAAAAAAAATTGTATTGAGGATGCATGACCATAAATCTGTCTTACGTAGTTTTGCTTCCCCCGCCCCCGTTTACGCGTATCAACAAAAAAAACCTTATTGATTTATTGAATTTGAGAAGTAGCGAATGGTCGTCCTGGAAATTAAATATGTCTTCGCAACTGCAATTTCTACTAAATTATTGCAAATTACAGATAATGCATGAGAAGAAATATTTGATCGTCTCGCTCTCTAATTTTGGTGCCAACCCTAAGTTGCTCTGTTTACTCTGTGGGGCAGTGCACCAGCGTGTGCAAAAGGTCCTGATTTCGAACCCGGACCAAGCAATGGTAGCGATTTTCTGGTCCGAGCTGCTTGCTTGTGGCAATGAATTATCAATGAAGTATCTCTGATAAAGATAGGGGGTAAAAGGGGTGCACGTTTGAACGCTTTGGGCAACCAGTTCCAGCGATTGTGAAGTCAAATAAACTGCAATTTTGGCCCTTTCAACGTTTAAGCAGGAGGCGTTATTTGTGGATGGGTGCTTCTTAGATCCTTTACGCCCCCTGTTCCATATTCATCTGATGTGCACGCTAGCTCCTATTATTGTAATAGAAAAAAGGTAACATCCTACATTGAATAGCATTAGTTCTGTTAGGCCCACGTTCTCACGACAACATCCAAAATGGCCGCCTATTGGCCACCATTTTCAATTTGGAATGAAAAACAAAATATTCCATGCTGCTAGTTATTTTGAACCTTTTTATGAGGTCTTGAGGTCATAACAACTCTTTAAAATGAGTCCGAGAAGACTTTTTGTCTGATAGCCGAGGACAATTGATCTCTTTAAAAGTAGCGTTCAATGGAACAAAAAGCTTATTAAAGCTTAAAAAGCTTAAATTATGAGTCCAAAAGTGATGACGTCACAAAAAGCAAATTTTCGATTTAGCAATATTTCTCCCTTAATTTCGAAAGGGCAAATCAAATGATAGCTACACACCAAAAATGAGGCAAACCGGTTGCAAAACGCGACCGAGATATGGCCCTCTGAATGGATAACTTTCTTTAAGATGACAAATCACTATATCTTTAGTTAAGTTCATAAAGTTTTGAACTGTGTCTAAAATGCAGTGACTTGTTAAAGAAAATTATGTATTCAGCGGGCCATATCTCACACGCGTTTCAACCGATTCACCCGGCCTCATTTTCTGCGCGCAACGTTCTTTGAAGTTGGGCTTTCATTATTCAAATTTTTCAAATTTGTGACGTCACACTTTAGGACTCTATTACAATAAGAACAAGAAAACAGCCCGTCACTTCGTGACGCTAGAAGACTCAGAATAACATTTTGCTTAGGCATTACAAATTCTAGAGCTTTCGAAAGATAGAGATTTTAGAAAAGCACATCCTCGTAATGTACGTTACTGAGGGCACAAAGCTGTGGTTAGGGAAGCCATTTCAGTGTTGTACGTGATGGAGGGCACAAAGGCACAAAGCTGTGGTCATAGAAGCCATTTCAGTGTTGCTCTCGGACAGACTGATTTAGCCAATCATAACGTTTGCGCAGATAACCCGATTATAATAGTATAGATGAAGAGTTTGGGATATCACTGCGGCGAAAGTGTAGCAAATAAGTGTCTGGATTATTTAAAGATTATTTTAAATATTGAAACACCCCATTGAAATTCCAGTCTAAGCACACTCTCGGCTATTATTCTCTCTCTCGTGTCGTGTCGTATCTGTAGGCCAGAATTGGTCCTGTTTAGCACATTTATTTAACGACTTGTTTCGACCATGACCGCTTTATTTAATTGCGGATCTTTTGAAAGGAAAAAATCATCAACTTGTTAGGAAAGTTTTATGTTCACTAAAAACAAACTGACGTAAAATTTGCAAAGTATGCCAAACTTTTTAAGGTGTATCGAACCAGTAATTTTGCAACCACACCAACCAATTTTGAACCTCTCATATCAAGACAGGCCATTGATTTTAATCACGCAGCCAATATAGCACACCCCCTCCCCCTGTTATTGGAGGGAGTTCCTTTTCTGAAGTAATCCAAAACAAGCAAATCAAGATTCTACAGAAATGAAAAATAAAATATTCATATACCTAGTGAAAAGTCTTTGAAAGGATAAAAACCACAGGTCCACTCAATTTCTAGTGTGTCCTCGCTTGGAAAAGTATACGATTTCGGAAATATTAGGTTATTTGCTTATTTACGTTGGTAGCTATAACCATTGTTGGGGACTCGCTCCTCCATCACGATGATTCAAAGGGGTAGTTCCGCCACCCCTGATCTTGTCGGTCCCGCATTGCTCCAGTGAAATTTGCCTGAGAAGGGCGATATCTAATATGTTTCACCTCATCGTTTTTGCTATGGCAACGTTTCATTAAATGTTCCCCAACTTCACGAACGTCAAAAAAGCAAAATTAGCATCGAGCCCCCTTAATTTGGTTGCCATGGCAACAAGTACTGTCAACACTTTGACAATGGCAGACAAGGCAATTCTGACGTTTGATTGTCTCATCTCCTTTTCCTTCACGAGAGTATAGTTGAAAAAATGGTTTTGACCCGCGTATAAGCCCCTTAAGACCCCCAAAATAACCGTAAAAGTGATTGTTAGCCAGCTGCACGTACATGAAGTGCCCAAAGATATTTTTATATTTTCATGTAGATTGGTCCATTGCCTTCACGTCCCTATAGAAACCAGAGATAATCATTGTTGGAACAAAACGTAAGAGCAAACTGAAAATCACTAGAATTTACCTTCAGAAAATAGCCCTTGTGTATCCCTTTCTTGTCCTCTCTGTAAAAACTTGAGGTTTAATTGATTTCAAATGGTTTCAGCGAATTTTGAAAGTCGAAGAGTATCTCTTTCGATAAATGGCAAACAAAATATTCTATATTATAACGCGTTTCGATAAGGGCTGCCTCAAATAGACTAAAATTGCACAATATCACATGGCCAAAATTGTACCATTTGGGGGTTAAAATGTACCCCCTTAAATCCGTAAATAGAAATTGTTATGACTCAAACAAATAGTGGTGTCGTGATCTACTCATGGACAACTATCACTCGACTGATTTTTATCCAAATCGAAGATTTTGATTTTCCGGCCATTTTGCAAAATGGTCGATTTTCTCTGACAATCGCTCTTAAACTCATTAAGAGTTGCACTGCACTTTATTTCAGGGTGTAGATTATTACAGAGTTTAGGGGGGTGCAAATAGAAAAAGTATGTTTTGGCTTAGGAAGATCGTAGAGAACAAGAAGGTGTATATAGTGTTGGAGGATTTCGGAGATGTAGATTGGTGCCTTGGAATTGGGGGCTTTAAAAGTGATCAGAATAATTTTTTAGCGGACTGGAAGCCAGAGGAGTTTGGCGAGAATTGGTGTGATGTGATCAGTTTGTTTTGCTGGAGACACAGTGGTAATGTTTTGGATACCTTGTAATTTAGAAATGGTGGTTTGAGGAAGACCATAGAAATAAAAATACAGTTGAAGTAGTCAGACGGCAAGACATATACGCATGAACAACTCGTTCGCACGAATTGCTCTGACTTAGGTGTTTGCGAATACGTCCGATACTCCTGCGAAAGATGCCGATTTGCAAATAATGTTGACAGTGCATTGAGTTTAAAGTTTGAGTCTAGAATGATCCCCAGATCACAGGGAAGATGGAAATCCATCAATGGTGATACCAGAGATGGGCTCGCGTTGCCCAAACTGCGAAAGATATAAGATATCTAAGGATTGCAACCGAGCTTGTTTGATGCACACCAAATCACTAAACGTCATTGACACAGAGTTCAAGTTTCTTCACTGTGGTGGATATGTTGGAGGCATGAGAGGGGGATAAAGTTGTGTGTCATCTGCATAGATCATACAGTTGAAGACATTGACAGAAAGGTCCTCAATGGAAGAGAAGTAAGCAGTACAGTAAAGTACAGTTCTTCTCAAGTGACCCTAGTCACCCTGGAGGCAGGCTAGTAGCCTGCTGCACTCTTCTTTGGACTGCGTAGCTCTCTTTTCCTGGTCCACAGTTACCCTCAACATGTTTGCTATCTTAAGCCACGGGTCTCTATAATACTTTCTTGAGTGAAGGGCAAACAGAACCTTTTCCTGAGTCTCGTGTTTTGACCTCTGCACAGGTGGGCAATCCAGTGGAGGTATCGAATAATGACCGTGTCCCTGGTGGGCTTTGTTTTTAATGAAAGAGAGAGAAGTAATGGGCCAAGCATAGAGCCTTGAGGTTCGCCGAACAACAGAGGCTTACTTGAAGAAGCAGTATTTCCCAACAATGACAGATCAGTGTCTGTTAGTGATATAGGAGCGTAACCACGCAAGAATATAAGGCCATAGGGAACGTTCAAACGCTCAAGAAGAATGTCGTGATCTAACGTGTCGAAGGCAGCCGAGAGATCAAGTAAGACTAGAACTAGTCCTGATCAGAATCAACAGATCAATTGAATGAAGTATATTATTTAAGGCACAGACCATGGCTGTGTCGGTGCTGTAACGTTTCCTGTAGGCTGACGTAAATTTAGCAAATATATTATTCCTTGAGAGGTATTTAGTGTCGAGACGACTTTCTCCAAAGTCTTGTAAAGGGAGGCAATATTAGATATTGGGAAATTCTTCTGGGTTTGGATTGCCTTGTTTGAGCGAACGAAAGACTCGCATGGAGGAAAAACTCTCAGAAAGTGATGTTATAGGGTTTGAAAGGGTGTCAAGATTGTCTTTCACAAGTTTCATTGGTATCGGGTCGAGAGCACAAGACTTTTTGCAGCAATTCAGAGACATAGCAGATAGCTCTCACTCACAGGCGCAAAATGTGCCAAGGAAGATGAGCAAGAGGAAGAGTTGATAGAAACTGAAAAGGTCTCTGAGAGTGAAGAGTGACTTAGGTCACTCTTCACTGTCACGTAGGTTGTAAATCTTAGTAAAAAAAAAAGGTTAAGCAATGAGTTAGGGGTGGTAGAGGCGTTATAGCCTTTACCTGGAAAAGATGATTATATGTCACTTGCTCGCGCTGCATGCCGGTAAATGGGGAACATTTGATTAACAAAGGTGTAAAGAACGCGCGCACTGCATCTTGGTAGTTGTGGGACATTTGAAGGTCATTTCCAAACTGAAGAATGCGCGCACGCTATATCTGAAATGATCCTTTGATGCTATTGATATACCGCGCCACACTGCGAAAGTTTACGTCCGTTGATACAATTTTTTCTCTATCTGTGCCCCACGTATTTTGTTTGTTCTCTAGTCTCAAAGATGCTCATCGAGTAAGAGGCGGTTGGAATATTCGGCCGTTGCACCCAAGCTGGAGGAATGCTTCCTGCCCACTATGCCTGCTGGCAAGCGGAGATTGTGTAAAGTGTGGATCAGGAGAAATGTGGAGACTCGCACAGACGAGCATGTTCCTCCAGACGTACTGGCCGAGCTGTAACTATCTCACCTCTATCTCACCAAGCTGTCGGGTACGTGCTATCGTAGGTTTTACCCAGGTGCTGTACACATACGTTTTTGTAGAGACAACTGCGGTCGTAAAGGGATTATTGGGAGGTGTAATGTAGGCTAATTCCCCGTTCATACGCTTCTATTTTTGCTGTGATTTGACACGAGTTGCGACTTACGGCGATTTAGCGCACATCACGCCGTCTGCTGAACGACCGGCGATATTGAAATTTGTGAAACTGGAACGTGTTCAAAACGCCTGCGACGTGAAATTCGAGATCGCCATGAAAATCGCAGCCGAAATCGCAGCGTGTTAACAAGCAGGATATAAGCGCGTGCAACATAGCACATTCGGGAAATAGTTCAGCGTTCCATTTCCATTACTTTGGTTATATCACCGAAAGGATAGGTCAATACCAACAATCGGCTTCCAAAGCATCAAAGTAGTAACGTCAGCGGGTTGCAAAACGGTTCTCCAATATACCAGTGATGGACCTAATAACTTATAAAATCAGTTGGTGCGCCGATTAAGGAGGCTCGAAATAGTTTTCGTGCGCGCATGTGCTATCGAGCATTGTATTTAGATGTTGGCGCGTGCTCACTGCTCACTAAAATGAAATTATTCAAGAAAGACCTGTTTAGCTGACGTGTGCATGTTTCTACTGATGTTTCTTATTTTCAACTAAATAAGAACTTCTCTATATTGCGATCATTTGTGATTTTAAGAAAAATTTACCGCGAATTTAGAGAAATCAACTTAAGAATGGTTTAGGGGTATCTTTCGTTGCTATAGTCACTTTTCTTGTCACCTGCTATGGTGCATTTGCACCAGAAAGTCATCAATATTATATGGTAAGGTCAGGTTGAAAGAACCATAAGAAAATAATACTAGTGCATTATCACTGAAAAACTATTTCGAGCCTCCTTAAAGACCAATGTTTTTAAACGGAGGGAGATCTTTGGTAAGGAAATGAGCTACACTGTAGACTAGTTCTAAATCATTACTAGACCTAAGGTCGAGTGTGAATCATGAAACTTGGAAAGAAAAAGCTACCCAAATGGTAATTTTCCATAAATATTTATTCAAACACTTTAAAGTGAACAATAATTCTGTTACTGAAATTTTACAGATAGATTATGTGGTACTCACACGTTCAATGTGAGATTAAAACTCTGGAAATTGGTATTTAAAGTTAATCCTTGTAAAGACCACGCAGCTATCTACGATTTCAGGCACAGAATCATGGTAAATTTGTTTCAATTTTATAATTCCATCTTGAACGTTTCTATGGTGTTTGGAATTAAGACTAGATATTAATGCCTTGAATAAAAAATATATATATATATAAATTAAAACAATATCAATCCACAAAGTTTAAAAGGTTATTTATTGTATAAGAAGATGGCTTCCTTGTACAACATTAGGTCTTATCCATTGGAAATAAATTTACATGGAATTGCAAAACAGACGTTTCTTGTTTATATAATTGCTTTAGCTATAAGACGAAACTTAAAAAAAGTTAAATACGATGGCGGATCCAGATTTTTTAGGGGGAGGGGGGTTATTACATGTGGGTAAAAATAATCTGTGTGCACTAAGTAAAACGTTTCATACGTTTTCTTCAAAATATCAAATCAAAAGGGAGTGCACGGGCACGTAATGCTTCCCCCCTTAATCTGCCACTGACACATTTAGACGGTTAGGCCCTGCCATCCACACCATGCTGCTGAAATCTCACACCAAAAGGGTCTTTTCTAAATGCAGGCGAGAGTGGATAAATTAAAAACACTAGGCTAGCGTTTTTAGTGTTTACGCCGAAAACAGCTTTTTAAGAAAACGATGACGTCATGTTGAGTGGGAATAGGCAGGGGGTTGTGTTAACATTTCTTTTGCTTATTCTTTTTCCCTTTTGCATGCTTTGCAAACAAAGCAGGGTCCAACTGGTCCAGTGACACGCCTTTGGTTAAGAATAATCTCTGGGCCCTCTCCTGCAAAGTGCCACCACATTTGAGCCCCAATGCAGTCAGGTTCTCCTTGAGACGTTCTAGTCCAAGGCTTTCAAGCTCAGCTGCACTGTGGTAGTCATCAATACAGAATGGCTGGGAAAAAAAATGAGAATGTTTCCAGACTAAAGCCAGCATAGCAAGCATTCCTGCCCAGCCAGAAACCCTGGTCACTTCCTACACTTGTTATGCAGGCTACAGTCTGGGTGACTAGCAGCATATGCACTAAAGTGCATTAAATTACTGCATAGTTTGGTGTGTCAAGATTGCCCATTCAGCCTGCAGGGTAACCCACAGGTGATCCAAGTAACTGCTAGTAGCGGTTGCTTGGAACCATGCATGCTCTGCTACTGTAGGTCTGTTTAGCCCACATGCTTTGCTTAGGAGATTTGTTTATAGAAATAACTTAATTATTAAAAAGGAATCTCTGAAGCAAAAAAAAGGTTTGAGGGTCAAAAACAGCATCCCCTGTGGAAATTCCAGGTTCCACAATATGATACACTGTAGTACAGATATTCAGACTGCTTACTCAAAATCTACAAAATGGTATTCACCTTTTCTTCAACTGATGGGGCACATTCTTTACTCTCCCCACTGATGCATTTATTTTCCTTTGAAGTGCCTGCTTGTACTTCGTTAACTGTCTTCTCTTCAAAGGTGGATCTGGAGGGTCCATCACTGTCAGAGCTTGAACCCTCAGTAGATTCTGATTTGCTAGGCTCCCCTGTCGTTTGTGATGATGATGCATCCACTGTTGAAGATGATACAGTAGTCGTACATGTAACAGTTGATGCTGCTGTACTGGTTCGGCTTTCTGGATGCTCATGAATATATTCCACTGGCATCTCTTCTTCACTGTCGTCATCCATATCATCTAAGCCCAACCTTCAGAGAAATTAGAACAGATAATGTTCACTTCATAGTTTCTTGTCCTGTGATGCAAACGATATTCTAGCCTTGAATAGAGTCTACTGTTGACCAATATTTTCTTCCCTTTTTCTTACATGGATTTTTAACATAATAACATGGAGCCACAAGAGCTTTATCAGTGTCTGCTTGGTCAATTGTAGACTCAATTCAGGCTAGAGTCTCAATTTCAATCAAAATAGAACCAGGAAGTGTGAAAAGGACTATTATCTGAGTAAGAGAATTAATATATATGCAGTGCATTGGACAATACACCAGATAAAACACATACCACATTTTCTGTTTCTTGGGAGCCTTGCCATTGTTTCCACTAGTGCTTGTGGGTTCAGATGATGTAGAGGGATGATCAGGCGTAGATGAAGCTTTTAAACCTGGAAGATTTTATTAAATAAGAATATGTATTTGAAAATAGAAGACTCTGGAGAGAGCTTGATGACTCCACTAATCACAGGCTTTCTTAAGACCTTGACTATCAGCCATCGGATGGTCTTGTAAACAAGAAGAATTTAAAACCATGAATGAGTTGCGACTAAAAAAATCAAACAAAATTACGTCAGTTTGAGAAAAAGGTCTTGCAATCCCTAAGTTTATCACAACTGTAGGCTCGGTTTCCAGCCGTGGTGGGGTAATTTCTGACATCGCAGTCTCCTAAAACGACCACCAGCCTATCACAACTGGAGCCCAAATCTGGAACATAAGCGATTAATGGCCGACTTAGTGACAGCTTAGGGAACTGGTTTATGTGTTCTAGGCCAAGATTTTGGTAAGGCAAGGATTTCATACTAGCGCCACTTCAGGGAACCCTTTTTTTACTATAGCTTCCTTTTACAGCGCAAGAAGCCCAAGTATGGCCACCCGGTAATTAATTCGCATACTTTCGCGTTAGCCAATCACAGGCGGGGGTTATTACAAGTGAGCCGGGCTCAAACCGCAAAACTGCTTGAGTCACGATGAGTGTTCAAGTCATGAAATACAGCGAAACTTCCTTGGTTTTCTATTTGCTGTATTTGCTCTGAACGGATAAAAGTTATCCAAGCTGAAATCAAATATAAAATGTCCATTTTCTTGCGGGTCAAGCACTAGAAAGACAAAGTAATCGGAAATCAAAGCGTGCGAGAAAAGCCGTCGACTGAGTTTGTCTCTCCGCTAGTCGGAGGTCAAATTATTCGCCCGCATTTTCCATTTATGCTTGGCACTAAACCTGCATCGATAACAATTTATATAATTTAGAAATGAATTGAGAAATTTCCTTTTCGAAAAACATATTGACCTTTTTCCGAAAGAGAATAGTTCCTTGTTCGCGAATAATTTGACATCTGATAGTCAGTGCTCTGATGGTTTCTGGAGAAGACTGAGTTAGACAAATATGATACTTCAATGTATCTACTGAAATAATCAAAGACAATCAGGTATGCACGACCTTTCAAATAGAACAAGTCTGTCCCAATTATCTGCCATGGCCTTTCGGGTACTACTGATGGTATAAGGGGTTCTGGTCTTGGGTTTCTGTGTTCGGCGCACTGTCTGCAACCGTGTACTAGGTCTTCAATTTGCTTACTGATTCCGGGCCACCATACAGATGCTCTAGCACGAGCACGACACTTGTTAATGCCCTGATGCCCTTCATGGATCCGGTCAAGCATATCTAGCCTCATACTTGCTGGGATAATAAGCCTGGGACCCTTCATCAAAAGACCACAAACTAAGGTGATTTCCCCCCTTTCCATCCAGTATGCTCTAAGCACACCAGGGAAATGTCTCTTATCTGGCCATCCTTCCTTACAGTAAACTGCAAGCTGTCTACAGATATCGTCTTCCCTCTGACGCTCTCGAATTTCATCCAGCCTTTTGTCATTAGCTGGGAGTTCACTCAAAACACTGTCAACATAAAGTTCAATCTCTTCATCTTGTAAGCCTTTGTGCTCTGATGTATCGAGAGGTGCTCTCGACAATGTGTCGGCAACGACAAGCTTCTTACCTGGCACATGTGAGATGGTATACTTAAATCTCAATAGCCTCATTCGCAGGCGCTGAATCCTGGGCAGTTTATGGTCAGTTTCTACGTGAAATGTCTTACCAATGAGGTAATCTGAGAATCTTTCACAAGCCCATGTAGTCGCTAATGCTTCCTTCTCTACTTGAGCATAGCGCTGTTCTGTATCTGTCATAGCTCGGGATATATAAGCTACAGGCTTCCAGTTTCCGTCTTCATCTGCTTGTGTCAATACCGCACCTAGTCCATAGAAGGAAGCATCTGCTGAAACTTTGGTTTTCTTTGCAGGATCGTATATCGCTAGGGTTGGCGCTATGCTGAGTGCATGCTTGATATTGCTGAAAGCTTCCTGATGGGCTTCTCCCCATAACCATGCACTATCTTTATTCAGCAAATCACGCAGTGGCTTGGTTTTGTCTGCGAGATTGACAACATATTTGCCTAGATGGTTTACCATACCAAGAAATCTTCTCAACTCGCCTACGTCACCTGGCTCTTTCAACTCTCTGATAGCTTCTACCTTTCGTGGATCTATCTGTATCCCCTCCTTGCCAATAATATGGCCTAGGAACTCGACTCGCTCTTGGGAAAACACACACTTCTCTGGGTCAAGTGTTATATTGGCGCTCTCTAGCTACTCTAGGACTGCCATCAATCTCTCATCATGCTCATTCTGGGTAGCACCAAAAACTAGGATGTCATCAACTTGACACACTTGACCTGGTAGGCCATCTAACACTCTGAGCATCACTTTCTGGAAATGTTCAGGAGCGGAAGAAATTCCAAAAGGGAGCCTCCGATAACAAAATCTGCCCCATGGACTAATGAATGTAGTAAGTAATTTGGAATTCTCACTCAGCTTTCTCTGCCAAAATCCTGAATTTGCATCAAGTTTGGTTACAATCTTTGCGCCTGATAGCTTTGCGAGCGTTTCATCAGTGGTTGGCATAGGGTGAACTTCCCTTTGAACAGCTTGGTTTAACTGAACAAAGTCCCCACATATTCGCAGAGGACCCACCCTTTTTGGGAACAACTACAATCGGGGAGCACCACTTGGTTGGCTGGTCTACTTTCTCGATCACTCCCAAACTCTCCATTCTTTAAATCTCAGCCTTCACTTTTGGAAGTAATGGAATGGGAATACGTCTAGGTGTAGTGAGGTTCAACATTCTCTTCTACTTTGATATCATAGTCTCCCTCAATACAACCTAGTCCAGTAAACAGCTTGGGAAATTTCTCTTGGTAAAAATTTATCCCTTTGGTCTCAACAGAGTTTATTCTTGAAATAGTTCCAAGTTTATGACATGCCTGCCTTCCTATGAGGGGTTGTTCTAATCCAGAAACAACATAAATGTCTTCTTGACATGACTTCCCATTGCTTTCAAGGTTGCAGAAAATTTGCCTTTGCATCTCAATGGTGTCTTGCATGGACCAAATAACTTCTTGTCTGGCTTTTGGACTGTTATTGGATACTTTAGCTTATAAAAATCATCTTCTGAAATGACACACACATCCGCACCACTATCTAGTTTGAATTTAAACACATGCCCATTGATTGCAACATTCGCTCTCCATTGCTCTGAATTTTTGCCACTCTCTCCACTTATTTCACCTAGGAAAACACTCTCAAGCGGTTTATCGGTGCCTACATCATCTGCACTGACTTCACCAACTCGCTCAGAATTCTTGCAAACTCTTGCATAATGACCTTTTAGAGAGCAATTATGACAAACTACTTGCGCCGCTTTACAATCTTTCTTTTGGTGTGGTGGACCTCCACATCGCTGACAAGATTTCTGCTTAGTAGGTTGGCTTACAGCTTTTCCTTTATTATGGAAATTATTCTTACGCTGCTGTGGTTTCTTATTTCTAGCGGGAGTTTTGATAGCATCAACATTAGCTGGGTTAGCTATGTCAGTTCTTATGGTGCTTTGTTGTTTCTTAACACTCTCACTCTCGCGAACCATTTTTACAGCTTTATCTAGGGTTAATTCCGATTCCAGTTGCATTTTCTCGCTAAGTTTTGCATCTTTCACACCAACTACGATTCTGTCTCTTATCATTTCATCTCTCAGGGAGCCATAATTACAATACTCAGCTAAACAATACAACGAAGTAATGAACATCTCAGCCGTTTCGCTTTCTTCTTGCTTACGCTGGTTGAATTTTGCTCGTTCGTAAATCACATTACGCCTGACGGTAAAGTATTCATCGAATTTCTCTTTGACTTTGACATAGTTTAGCTTATCAGCTTCGTTCGCAAACACGAAGGTTGTAAGCACATCATCAGCTGAGTCGCCCATCGAGTACAATAACGAGTTTACCTGCATTTCCTGGCTTTTCTTGTGCAGATCAGTAGCATAGCGGTACCTGTTAAACCTTCTTATCCACTTCTCCCACAGCTCAGGATGATTAAAGTCGAAAGGATCCGGATTTTGCACTTTGCTCGACGCCATCTTGTCTCCAAGTTCAACACTGGTTTGTCTTTGTCTGTGGAATGGAACTTGCGAAATCTTTGGAAATCCACACTTTTCACGCTAAATCCCTTCCAACCCAACTTCTGACACCATGTTAAGTCCTTGGTTTTAAGAACTAAAGAGAACAAGCTATCGAGCTCATAGTTTACTGATCCAAAACATAACACTTGACAACTCCGGTCGCTGTCTGCTCTCTTACAACGTGGTCGTCACGTCACAAGTCACGTGACTATCGAATCACACAACAGGCGGGTTCTTGCAAGTTTAGATCGCAATGTGAGTTTATTTATCATCCCAGGATCTGAAAAGTAAATTGCTATTTGAACATTATAATTTGTAAGATTCTAAGCTCATTTCTAAATTATATAAATTATTACATGTATCAATGACTGCAGGTTTAGTGCTGAGTTTAAATGGGAAATGTGGGCGAATGATGTGACCTCCGACTAGCGGAAAGACAAACTCAGTCGACGGCTTTTCATGCTTGACCTGCCAGAAAACGGACATCAGCTTAGATAACTTTTAGCCGCTCAGAGCAAATAGAAAACCTAGGAAGTTCCGCTGTATTTCATGACTTGAACACTCATCGTGACTCGAGCAGTTTTGTGGTTTAAGCCTGGCTCACCCGCCTGTGATTGGCTAACGCGGGCGAAAGTATGCGAATTAATTATCAAGTGGCCATACTTGGGCTTCTCGCGCTGTAATAAACAGCCAAACAAATCAAACTGTAACAACAGTCCCAAAAAAATTGTGAGGAACCAAGGAGCGTTCAGCACCACCATGTCAGTCACCACTTTGTTGTTTGATTCCAAGCAAGGGCTCACTGTAAATTATAAACCATAAAAATAACAAAATGATTTTTTTGTGGAACTGACCCTGTTTCAATGCATCTTCAATCTTGTCAGCATTCTCTTGGATCTGTCTAGTGTAGGTTGTGTCATCAAAGTTATGCCTAGGCACAGCTCTCTTCCTTTCCAGTCTCTCCTGCTTGAGTCTGGCAGCTTCTTGTTCTCTCTCAGCCTGTTTTGCTATCCACTCTGTGATTCTACAAAGAAGAAGACATTATAATAAAATTATTGGCATTTCATTATCTGAAAGAAATTTTACATGCCCTGAAAGCTTTTTAGTACTACTGAGTATTAAAGGGGCTGTGTCATGGTTGTTTCAAAAATTTTTATAAAATAAGACCAGTGATCTACATAAACATCTCAGAATCCTACATTATACTATTATTTAGTGTTATAAAGAAAAAGGAACTGAAACTTGCATTATATAGGCATCATTTTACGTAAGTTTATAGCTTTCGCTATCAAATTTCCATGTTTGAAAACTGTTCAGCCTGAACACAAATCAAAAATGTCATTTCGTAATCCAATTCCATCGGCTCGATAACACACGAAAATACTCCAAATTTGTGCTCATCTAGCAGTTGAAAGGTTATTTAACCAACCTAGATGATTATTTTGCTCATTTTGTTTGAATTTGACTACAACCTAAATTTGCCTCAAAATCGTGACACTGCCCCTTTAGAAGGCACAGCTATGATTAACTGATGCCAGTAAACAAAAGCTCTCTACATTGTGTACTTAAAGAAATATTCCAAATGCCTGCCATAAGGGATTTTACCTAAGGACTCGGATACCTTGATAATGGTACAGTCTGTGTTAATTGTTTAGTAAGGGGTTTTCTGAGATGCGCTTCCAAGGGTTGCACAAGAACAAAAGCTAACAGTACTGAGGTACCTGTCATGAAATAGTTGTTATAATTGTATTATGATGTAGGAGGATAACTTACTTCTTTTCATCATTCACGTCTCTCATTCTACGACCACTCAGGTCTCTGCATGCCTCTCTACTTGTTGTTTTCTCAATTTGTGCACCAATGGCTCTTAGCATTGACCCAAACCCTCCTTTACCACCAGGCAGACGGGGTAACACACGCAGCACATCATTAGAGGACACAGTTGCAAAGGTGTTGACGTCAGGGTGAACAAAATGCCCATTGAGCAACAGATACATATTCTCTGATGGGCAACTCTAAAATATAAAATTATATTCACCTTGTAAAACATAAAATGAGCCCTGCCATGCAAAAAGGGACTTACAGGTTGTCATACCTTAGAATGACAAAAACAATGTTGGCATTCTACAGTAAACCAAACATAATTATTAACTTAAAATATCAAACTATCTCCAGGAAGTAAGTAGTGCATTCTGTCTGAACATCCCAATGACCTCATGTCAACTGCCCAATTTTTCCATACTTTCTTTTCAGGGATGCTGAATGCTAATTGTTGTTGCTCATAACACCTTTTCACAAAATCTTAATTCAGTAACATGCCAAATATGGCTGTACCATCTTGATTTCTAATGGCCAGTCACGACTTTTCACTTGTGTTCCTGTGTTCAAAAGGCCCGGAGTAATTAATCGATCAAAATCGATCATTGGATTGCCAATCAACATTAATCGATCAAATCAGTCAATTAATATTGATTGTTATTGGCAATCGATGATTAATCGATAGTCACACGTTGATATATTTTAATTTCATCGATTTCCATCGAGTACTATTGACTGTCATCTTTTAACATCGAATTTCATCGATTAATGTGAATTTCATGTCGAGTAATATTTGCTAGAAAAGAGGAGCTCGATTTAATCTGTGACCGTTTAATAAAAGGTCACAGATTTGCTGTATATCGATTAACCATCGATTCCCAATATTAATCAATTGATTAGCATCAATTAATATTGATTAATATTGATTATCGGTTTCATCGATTAATTACTCTGGGAAAAGGGCACAATGTTTATGGAGACCATTTACACATTTTTCAAGTTCATTGGAAATTTATTTACAGCTGAACGTTTTCAGAGCTGCCTTAATCAAGTAGAACATGCACATTTCAAGGTACATTTATTTATTGCTTGTAATTTTTTTTGGGTGATAAGCTTATTACCAAATGGCAGAAGCCTGTGTAGGTCGGTATGACAGTCATCATAATCCTGTTAGCAGGATGTCTTGCTAAATTGGCCTACTTTTGCAAAGTTGAAAAACATAAGAAAAAGGTAATAAGCTCTGCTCACAGGGATTATCATGATCAACCATCATGCAACACACAGAAGAGTCTGTATCTTAAAGAGCTGGACAACAATTCTACAAGAGAAAACTTACCGTGCCAACTTGTGAAGCAAAGCGTATTAGTTTATGGCTTTTGACCATTCCAAAAGCCGGAATACAGCAGAGAGTTCCTTCTATGTTATACAGAAATGCCGACATTTTCGGTAAAGGGCAAAATATGAAGAGTTTTTCACAGGAACTTGGAAAATAGCTACGCATGCACTCGGTCGTAATCAGTAATGAAGTCATATTACGGTCACCAAAAAACAAAAGAGCTGTATAACGCAGGGTGCCCACAACCTTAGCGACAACTCTAGCACTAATAAACGAGTGGGATCGAGAGCAAAACGGGAACTCGTTTCAGTGATTCTGATGGGTAAAAGAAGCAAAGGGGAAAGAAAAAAAAAACATTTGTTTTCTTTCTTATGAATAAAAGTACAGCAAAGCCTAGCGTGCCTGTGGAGATAACGATGCGTGAAAGCTGGTGACTACTGTTTAGGTATACGCATGCGCAGCTGTATTTACTTGACCCAGCATGCATTGCGTGGACGTCAAGCCGACAACCAAAATGGCGGACTTTTCCGCGTTCACAGTAGACGGTCTAAAAAGTTCAAGGTTGTCGAGCTTAAAGCCAAGCTCTCAGAAGTTGGCCTGCCTATCTCAGGTATGTGAAGCTTTTCTTTCTTCCCCAGGTGATGGAAATGCGTAAAATGTTCTAGTTCCACTGTTTATCGGCGTTCTATGCAGGCTGCACCGTGCTTGCTTTCGTTCTCACGTGGTCCCGACAGCCCGAATTTTCTTTGGAATGGAATCCATCCCCTTGTTCTTTAATGTTTTCTAGAAAATGTTTTCCAAAGGGGCAAACTATACGTTAGAATAATCAGTCACTTTCTTTGGCGAATAGAGATATTAACACCTGAAATCACACATTTAAGGTATAAAGTAAAGTAACTGTGCTTTAATAGCGCTTATTAGGTAGGCTGTAATGGAAAAAGTAAAGTAACTCATCCTATAGAAACCAGTTTTACAATAATGAGTGTGTGTTAGTATGGTGAGTTTTGTGACACAGAGGTTGGGCAACTTCCGATGGTCCTCATGGTTCTTTAACGCCGATCTGGTTCCAGTTAGTGTAGTGTATATGAGAGAGGGGACCCAAGGTTTAACGTCCTTATCCAAGAAGATGCAAAGGTCTAACCATTGGGCAATTTGAGAAAATATATAAGTACCCTATGGGGTGGGCGGCACTAGTTTTTGACCCCCCATGCATCCTGAATATCCATCATGGCTTACCCCCCTATGCATATAGAATCCCTGAGAGGTTAGGCCAAGTAAAAAAATAAACATGTTTATCGTCCGGAGCTTTCCAAAAAAGTGTCCATGCGGCCATTTTTATTTTTTATTATTTCTTTTTGCTCCTTGTTTATGCCTTGTTTTATTGGTTTATGCCATATTTTGTGTACAAAATGACTACAACTGTTTCATAAACAATTCTTAAGGGCAATGTTCATATAAAGCATTTCCATGCTCAGTAAAGCCACATTTCAAAGCAGTTTCTAACCGCTTGTGACGTTTGACTTCGTTTGGAGACAATTTGTGAAAATAAAAAACAAAAGAAAAAAGGATGCGGCTCCAAAAAACGATGCGGGCGGGGACGATAAACATGTATTTTTTTTACTTGGCCTTATACTAGCTTCCAGCTTCGAAAACCCCCCATGCAGGCAGAATTCCGAAAACCCCCCTCCCATTCAGCCCGCTCCCGGGATTCATATATTTTCTGGATTTGCCCATTTGCAGATGTTAGAGCAAAGGCAGCACCTTCTCCTCAATTATTTAGGAAGACCCTGAGTGTTGGTCCGCCCAGGGTTTGAACTCCCAACCTCCCACACATAAGCCCGGTGCTCTACCACTGCGCTAACCGGTCGTCAGTACAATTTTACTATTGCCTGAGTTTATCACAGGGAAATTCAAATACACCAACTCTGTTCATAGCCGTAATCTCAGAAACTCAGAGCATAACCTTTTCGTTCCGAGACCTAACACTGAAGCCCTGAAAAAATCTTTCTCCTATATAGGGGCAGTCAAGTGGAACTGTCTATTGGCAAGGGCCAAACAAGCCTCTAGTTTAGGCGAATTTTTAAAATCATGCTCCATTTATATTTAATTGAATTTTATTACAGTAGTTTAAAATTATTACTATTATTGTAGAAATTATCTACAATAAATCCCTCCATCCCTGCCATCTTGTTTACTGAGCATGGTCCCTAATCTACATGAGGACTATCGTGACAGTATGCCTGCTATTTGTCTGTAGGTTTGAAATCTGATCTTGTTGAAAGACTACACAAGTATTATGTGGCGGTGAGTGTTTTTATAACAGATTTTGTGTACCGGTATGGTTGAAAGAAAGAGGATAACTATCTTCATTTGTTTAGAAATTGCTGCAAGCCAATTGCTAAAAATGTAAGAAAAACATCAATTACCATTCCTACATATAGTTACAGAATTCAAGATAGTCACAAGACTTGAAGTAAAATTATATGGGAGTATGATCATCAATTTGGCCTCTTACAAGTTTTGCTCAGAATTTTAGAGGCTGCTGTTTTGAGCTGGATATGTTGCCAGTATTATTAGATTACATGTATTGGCAGTTTTCACGATGTTGCACACGCAACATAAATGGGATGAGAACAATGCTTGTCTGTTTTGAATAACAAAAGCCGTCTTCGCCAGAACGAGTCGGAACGGCTAAAGGTTATTGTTTTCACAACATCGTGAAACGGTCAATTTCATGGTGCAGATGATGAGCTACTTCCCATGATGCCTGTTCTCAAAGAGAAAGGCTGTGAATGTCTACATGAGATTGCTGATGCATCAGTTCCCTTGATAACAGCCCTTCCTGTTAATTCATAAAAAGAAGGAATACATATAGATGATTGTTATTTGTTTTAGCAATCTATTCAGCAAGAAGAACAAGAACAGCAAAATGTTATTGCCACAACTGTTGAAATAACAGCAGAACCATCAGGTATCTACTAGATTTTTTAAGTGTGCTTTGTTTTTCAATTTGAATTGTTATTGTTACATTTCCTTAAATATTGGCCTAAAACAGGACCTCTGGCATGTGCTGGTGCATTAACGCATAATACATTGTGCGTTACAGCATAATATGGTCTAAATAGCATCGCCCGCATCCTGGAGTGATTTGTGTAATAACAACCTTCTGTCCTAGAAAAAGCATCTATTACTAAACAGACATCATTTCTTATGATATTTCAGTTGTTCTAAGCTGTTTTATGTCTCCAAAGTGCTCAAGCTTTTGATGCCCAATAGGCAATACTAAGCTTCAACCTGCAGTACATATATATAATGTAATTGAAAGAGTAAACCCTGCTTGTTCAATTTATATGATTAGACATGTGCACACTTCCTTGGGGAGCCCTGTAACAATTGACTTAATGTGTATTCTTTATAGATGATGTTATTCCAGAACCCTTATCAGAGGAGGCTGTGCAAGCTGTTGAACCAGAGCCAGAGCAGAGCCCAAGTGAAGGAGAAGAGGTCAGACCCAGTGAGCCTGAACATGAAATCCAATTACAAATGAATTCTGCTCCTGTCAAAACCCAAGCTGAGCCAACTCCAGTGGTTGCTGTGGAAGAAGTCAGACCAGTTCCAGAGGAGAGTGCATCTGGGAGAATGAGCACAGAAGTAGGGGAATTTGAAGTTGTTGACAAAGATGAGGTTGAAGCTGAAATGTTAGAGAGAGGGTACTCCCTTGAATCTCAGCAAAATGAAAGAGAACATTTTGAACAAGCTGAAGTTATAGAACCTCAACAAGAACATTTTGAAGCTGTTGATGAGGGCTTTTCAGAGGCAAGAAGTAACCAAGCACAACCAGTTGTTGATGTTCCACCTGTAGAAGTCTCTGAAGTGAAACACAACCAGCAACAAGATGCTATACACATTGCTGTGGAAGCCCCATCAGAGCATCACCTGGTGCCACCCCCAGCACCCATGCCACCAACCCCGCCCATGGGTCGCACCCTACCACCACAAGTAATAGAACTACCACTACACAATATACCAGTACCTCCTCAGATTCATCCTCAGGAAACATGGCAGCCTCAACAGGAGATGTCACAGGAGCCTCTTGTTCAACAGCAGCCATCTACTGAGGAAGCAGGCTTGGTGAGTGTCATGCTCAATAGCAATCTTATTCCTTAATGTTTCTGAAATCTACCACAGGCTGTTAAAGTGGCCATGTTGTTGTGAGTCCTATTCCACCACGGCACTAAAGCGGCCAAAACCAACATTGCATTATTTTCATTTGGGGGATCTATCGACTGCTCAATATCTCTAAAGGGTCATGCCATAAGCATTCCAGAGGGTTGGGGAGGGGGGGGGGATCATTCCTGAACACCCTTCCGTGAGGGGGTATGGATATTTTTGTTGGAAACACACAATGCAAAACTGCCAGTGGGATTGGCTCTGTGACTGGAATTTGCCAGTAGGGTTAACATTTTCATCATACAAGGACTTTCACTTAATAGTATACTGTAGCCGGGTTTGCCTTGTTTTGTTGACTGCAAGTGTTTCAAATTCCTTCAAAATGAAAAATAGCAGAGTTGAAAAAAGTAACTTCTGCTATTTTACTTTGCAGTCTAATCAGTTATGATTTGCTTTTGATATCAGTGTTCCTGACATTGTCAGTACACTCTACATCCAATGAATATAGCATTGTCATGTTATCCTTCTAATTTTCAGAAAACGAAGAAGAAGAAGAAAAGAAGAAGAGGAGAAAGAGAGCACAAGAGGTAAGAAGCATCAGAATTTCCCTCAATTTTCCAGGCCAGGGATGTTTCATAAGAAATACTTCTTAATGGCCTGTTAACTTCTTTATGGTACACCAAATCAATCCCTGTCATTTCTTTAAGTAACTGTTCTCTTTACAATATCTGCACAGGAAAGTCACACTGGAAATCTTCTGGGAAAACGCGAAAAAAATCTGAAATTACGTGGGATTATTTGAGGGCAAATACGCGCAGAATTACGCGGGAAATTGTCAATTACGCGGGAAATTACGCAGGATTGTGTACTAATTTTGGGGGAGATGTTCAAAACTTACTCAGAAAATAGTCATTTACGCGGGATTGCGCAATAAATTAGCTATGTTCGTATTCTTTTTGAAGGAAAAAAATCTTCTCCGTACAAAATCGCTGTACAGTATTATGCGATGTGTGAAACTAGCGCACACGACCATGAGTGGGAACTAAGTGGCGTCTGGAAACATATCTGCTGATTCTCTGATAAAATAACTCATTTCTGAACCCCCAAAAATCTCACTTTACTTTGGAGTCTTCGGTATAGTTTTTCGAGCCAAACAAACCAACGCTTTTCTAATCGGATTTTCGATTTGCTTTCAGTGCTCATAAGAAATTGACCAATAAGATGGGGCATACCATAGGCTACAAACTAGTCCCTTACGGTTTTCATGGAACGCCTTTACGTTCTCGATCTCGACGTGTTTTCTCCAATATTTCGACATTTTGAGGGAATAAGTCTGAAATTTTCTTGGAAAATGATCGGTCAAATCAATAGTTGAGCTATCTTTGTCAAGAAAAAGGACTGAATTACGCAGGATTACGCAGGAATTGATGGATTACGCGGGAATTGATGGATTACGCGGAAAAAGGCAAATTACGTGTTTCCGCACAAGGGTGTAATTCCAGAAGGCCTGTTAAGAGAGAGCTTTGTGGAAAAAAGCCTATATTGCCTTACACTGATGAGCTTAACAAATTTGCTTGCTAGTTTGAGACGAAGCAATTGTTATTAGTGGTATGACTCGTTTTACAGGAAAACTAGGTGGTCTGCATCGGGGGAGACGTGAACATGTTATTATTTCTCTTAGGTACAGATGGTTCTGGATGAAGATGAGGAAGAAGATGATGTAGACATTGAATATGTTACTGAATCATTAGACCCTATGGATCCTAATTACAGAGCCTTTGCTAAGATCTTTGAGGCATTCAAGGTACTACACAATTAATATTGCGTCCTGGTGGCATACACAATGAGGTCATGGTACAGTATCATGTGGGTCACGTCACACAAAATGAGTTGGACTACATCTCAAAATTGACGAAAAGTTTCTTGGCCTTTCAACTGATGGTTATATTTTTCAAGCATTAATTTTCATATATTACTGTTACCAGGTACATGTATATAGAAAGCCAAAAAGGGGAAATACTTTGAAAAGTCCAATTGTTTGTGGCCCTGCTGTGACAACATTGTTGCACCTTTTTCATAGACAACTTTTGTCAAAGTTTGGTTGTGAGTTAGTGTTCCTTATTAAGAACATCCTATTTAAGTTTAATGACACCATGTAATGTGACCCTAATTACTATCTATAGTCCGGGGGATTAGCGTAAAAAATGCGCACTTTTGGCTAAAGACACCAAACTTTGCATGTCAATAGTTTTTAGTAGTTTATTGAAGATAAGATATGGAGGCAGAACAGTTTTAATGTGAACCATTGTTTTGCCATTGGCAGCCATCTTTGAATCCTTTGTTATTCATGAGCTCTGTGGCACTTAATGAAATCTTCTATCGTCCGTGTTTATAGAGTATAGCACAGTACTAGGTAGAAAATATCATGTGAAAGTTTCAGAGACAAGCTTCTTTTTACATATTCGACACATGGTACCAATTACCTTGGTATTTTTTAGAATTTGTTGGTCATTCTTGAAACATTTTATCAAATCTCAGTCAGGCTATTGTTTTACAATATAAATCATAAACATTCCCAATAAAATGGTCGTGACATTTAATAATCACCCAAAACTCTAAGGAGACATTCAACCGAAGTCAGTCAAACCAATCCGTAGTTCAGAATTAGCAAATGTTGAGCTGCAATGGCTGTGCAGTCTAGAGAACAACTTGAAAGTTCGCAAAACTAAGTTCTTAACCTCATTTGAATAACAAAGCATTCAAAATGGCTGCTATTGAGCTAAACAATAGTTCACTCTAAAACCTCCCTAGCTTTCGCTACGAAAGAATTCTAACGTGCCTCCATATCTACGAGTTAAAAATACATTGAAAACTATCACCTGGCAAGAAATTGGAGCTTTAGCCTAAAATGCGCAATTTCCTCGAAAATTTGCTCTACTAATCCGCC
Organism: Scolanthus callimorphus; assembly: GCA_033964015.1. Classification (NCBI taxonomy): domain Eukaryota; kingdom Metazoa; phylum Cnidaria; class Anthozoa; order Actiniaria; family Edwardsiidae; genus Scolanthus; species Scolanthus callimorphus. The sequence goes on from CM066915.1 coordinate 17,267,327, forward strand.
AGACTACTATTGGTTACTATCTAAGAGGCAATAAAATCCTAAATATCGAATATACAAAAAATCACTGGCACGCTTTTGGAGCCCACATTAGTGTCATTCATTATAATACCAAATTCAATTCTGACGCACTAGAACATACTGACTTGAAAAAGTCAGTTTTTGACAAATATATTGTTGATTTTATTAATTATTTATCAATAGTATTAAAATATATTTATTTATTTTATACATACTGAGATTTTCACCCCAAAACTTCTTGATTGTAAACCCTGTTCGCAACTATGTGTCGGCCAATTACACTAAAGAAACAGTATTTTCACGTGTGGCTAAAGCGTTTCGTCCAATCACAGAGCAGCTTCATGCGGTACCATGTTTTCGGCTCCTTCCTCTCTGCTTCTGCTTCTATAAACTGTTCACAGTGTTTGACATTTAAGCTTACTTATCAGCAAAAATATGCCTGAAAATCCAAGATTTTCTCTCTTAGAATAGTCGGTAGATGAATACATTTCCGAGCAGCAGAACAAAAATATGCTTTCTAAAACAAGACAAGATGTTGGCCTTCTTGAAGAGTTTTTGAAGGGAAAAAACGAGACGAGAAAGCTAGAAGAAATTCCGCCGACAGAGCTCAACAAATTCCTTAGCGAATTTATTTATCATAACAGTTAAAAGGAAAGATGGAGACGAGTTTGAACCCTCCAGTCTTAGAGGGTTTCTTTCAAGTTTTAACCGCCATCTAAAGAGCCAGAATTATGTAAAGAATATTATGGAAGACATTGAATTTGAACAGACCCGGAAAGCATTAGAAGCAAGAAGTCGACGTCTCAAAAAGGAAGGAAAAGGAAACAAACCAAATGCTGCCGAGGCCATAAGCGATGAGGAGATAGACATTTTCTATGAAAAACAGTTGCTTGGCACCACGAATGTGGAATCTCTGTTGAATACATTGTGGTTCATGAACTCAGTTCATTTTGGTTTGCGAGGATGCGAAGAGCATCAACAAATGGCTTGGGGAGATGTTCAGATCGTAAAGGATGTTGACGGAACTGAATATTTAGAATATTCAGAGAGACAAACAAAGACGAGAACTGGAGCGGAGCCACGAAACATCAGGTCGGTCATGCCCAAAGCCTTTCCTACAAACGGACCAGAGGAAAGAAATCCTGTTTTCGTGTACAAGCTGATCGCGAGAAACGACCAGCCTCAATGCAGAATGCTGAGGCGCCTTACTATCTCAGCATCAATCACGCAAAAGACTCGAGAAAATGTTGGTTTAAGAACAGTGCTATGGGAGTTAATAAGCTCAACTCGCTAATGAAAACCATGGCACAGAAGGCAGGTCTGGATGAAAAGAGACGACTCACAAACCACAGCGCACGAAAAACAATGGTACAGAAACTCAACGACAGCAACATGCCTCCTACCCACATAATGCAGTTATCAGGCCATCGCAATGTGCAAAGCGTAAACAATTACAGCTCTGTTTCTAAGGATCAACAGAAAAGTATGTCACTGCTGTTAAGCTCAAGTCCAGCAGTCCCAGCCCTGTATAACACGTCAACAAGAGAGCCTTCGCATGCAGCTACTGTGACAGCCGAGGCGGCTTAATTCATGAAGAACTCGTCAATGTTTCCTGCTGCAGTTCCTTTTAGCGGCGCCGTGATCCACGGAGGACATTTTAATATATAACAATAAATAACAAGTCACCGATAGCAAGTTCTTCCAGTTTGTCCGTTTCTGAGTGTTGTTCCTACAAGAGGATCAAACGTGTGATCGAGTCGACGACAGCCCGTCACTTTCGTAGATTTTGTAGAATGTAATGCCTTAAGAGCGTTTCGCTCACTTCGTGGTAAATGACCCACAGAAAAACAATGTTTGCTGCTTATTATATATTATCCTGTTCCTTTAAATTTTTCATTCAATGTTTGTAATTTGAAACAATTGTTTCTCCACTGTGAGGACTTTGCTTCTCGTGACTTGTGAGCCATTCAATTTGGTTACTGCACTTTATCGGGTTCTCTCGTGTAAGCATATTGATGAAAATAAATTTAAGAGCGAGGAATGAAATCTCAGTACTGTATGTATAAAATAATCAAATAACTTCATGGGGAGGGCACTTGTACGGCATTTCCGCGCGAGTTGATAAGTATCACAAATCAGACTCGTTCGCTTCGCTCACTCGTCCGATTTCTGATACTCACCAACTCGTGTTGAAATGCCGTACGCGTGCCCTCCCCATGAAGTAATCTATATTTTCTACTCTGCTTAAAAGCAGACAAAATGAACTACAATGCCAAGGACCCCTTGAACCTTTCCTGAACCTTAAGACATGATCATTGATAATGTTATCATATTATTACCATCTTACTCCCCACTCACTTTTGAAACACTTTTTTGAAGCTTAGATTATTTTAAAGTGCTGATTATCCTCACCTGTTTTGAAATACGAGTACGGGATACCAGCAGCCTCATTTCAAAGTTTGCAACTAGAATGTCATACTATCAACATTTTAGTAACTACCGTAGGTACTGCTACAGGATGGTATACAAAGTTTAATGACGTTGTGCTTTCTTATGATAAAATGTTGTTCGTCTTCATACAGTTGTCAGAACCAGAAAACACTATTGCTGGTACTAAGAAAGAGGATAAAAAGGAAGACACGGTAAGTCCTTTACATAAACATTTGGTATGCTGTGTTATCTTTTTGAGTTAAATAATATGGTTGGAGTATTTATTACATATATATTCTTTCCATTTTAGACTGAAGCTAAGAAAGAAGAGGTTAAAGACATATCAATGCAAGATGAGGATGATGAAGAAATAGTGGTATGTACATGTACTGATATAGCATTACGGTATACCAGGTAGAGCACTGTGTTTAGTGGGGTTTAACCTTTGACCAGACCATCACCTAGACTCTTCAAATTACATGTAAAGTACTGTAATATTTGGCAGAGGCCATGGAGAAATCAGATCACTATCATGGTTTGTTACAGCACTTGCAACTGTACTAAGAATTTGTCAATTAAAATAAACTTTTCAGCCTGTATCACTTGCCTTGAGCTTATGTCCTGCACTTGTGTTTGCATTCGTGTATAAACCAGTCCCAGTCCTTACTTGAATTCTGTATTATAGAAACCAGCAGAGAGTGACCAGCCAAAGCTGTCCAAGAAGAAGCTCCGTAAGATGAATAGACTGAGTGTGGCTGAATTGAAACAGGTATGTTTTGTTTTCTACATCTACATTGGCAATTCTTTATTTATTTGCCAATACATTATTTCATACCAGTGCTTTGTCCATATTGTGCTGAAGAGACAATAAATGACCAGAATATTATGATGGACACTGTCATACTCAAAAGTGTATTATTACATGTCTAGCTTATTACAGTAGAAAGTAATTGCGGATTACTCACGGCAGTCATCTGAAATCCACTCTAGCACTATGACATGGTTGACTAGGACTGTGAGAAACATTTACGTGGTGGCTTATTGTTCGGAATATTAAGGCTATTACCTTCAAATTCACAAAGGAATTTGTTGATCTGAATAAGGAAAGGATTGTGGTAGTTGTAGTCAAATGATGTCATCATGAAAGTGCTATTCGCCTTTGTCACATGGCACCCATCTTGGATTTTTTCTTACAGAAATGACTATGCTAACATGCTTGGCCTCGCTTTCATGCATGCTTTGTAATAGGAAATTCAAGATGGCATCTGTCTGACAAAGGCGAATTAAATTGTTATCATTAGAAACTATGTTCAATGCTTGCAGCTTGTGCCCAGGCCAGATGTTGTAGAGATGCATGATGTCACTGCACAGGATCCCAAGCTGCTAGTGTTTCTCAAGGTCAGTTCATTAATGTTTTGTATTCTATAATTGTTTATCTACTGGCACTTTTGTAATTCAGCTTATATGTACTCGGAGCTGTGATAGAAGATGGATAATAATAATAAAGTTTATTGATGTTTATATCTTTTGCAGCTAGTGCTGAATACCGTAATACATGGGCTCGCGGAGTTATGGAATTTATCTTTAAGTGTTCACATTGACATCCAACGAGTGAGCGCAGTGAGCGAGTGAGATATCAAATGTGAACACGAGAAGATATATTCCATATCTCCAAACGTCCATGTATTATTCTGTTTATTATATAAACATTACAGGGCATCTGGGGAAGTGCGGTAAAAAATGGCAAAAAAGTGCGGAAAAGTGCGGGATTTTTTAGAAAAATGTGCGGAAAAAAGTGCGGTAAAACGGTAAAAGTGCGGTAAAACGGTAAAAAGTGCGGTAAATTATTTTCTTTAATTTGAAGGTTTGCGCTTTTGGGGATCATAACAAGTCGTTTCTGTTGATTTTCTATTTGTTTTGTCATTTTAAAACGTAATTTCATTGAAACTGATGTAACAGCTAAATTATTAAACTTCGCATGATCAATATTTAGGTCAAGAACAATAGAAAAATGCAAAAAAAGAAGGGCTCACCTATGCTTGCTTGCGCGGCATCAGTCATTTAAAACTCGAACCCCTAAAATCACTAAGAGCGCCTATTTCTCCATACAATCAACTCCCGCATGTGTTGTTCATAAAAATAGAGCAGATTTCGTATGACTGTGAAAAGTACCGCCACAAAGCTGTTCCGCGCCGCGACCGTGACCGTACCGCGACTACGCGATTTCATGCCATACGAAATCTGCTCTATCTTGCAATAAAGTTCTCCAAAATGTAAACTTCGTGCTTTGTCATCACCATCTTAATCAAGGGTAAATGGCTCCGGCAGTTTCATAGGATATTTACGGCGTTTAACATTTTTCGTTCTCCTACTATTTTGTTTCGCCTAAAAACTTGACCTATTTAGCAAATAAAAATCGGGGTCACCGAAAAACGTGCGCCATTTGTATTTTACCCATTTCTTACAAGATCAGCTATTGGCTTATTTCCATCTAAACTTCCATCCAATTACAGATCTCCTAATTGATGGTTTCTCGTACTTATTCTCAAACGGTCTGCTGTGGAACGCCTGGTATTTTTTTGCATTCGGTGGCGATCGTATCGGAAGAAAATGGTGGAGTTTTCAAGGTTTTTGCGCTTAATACTTCAGCATCAACATAATAAACTAGGTATTGACCTGCAAATCTTTGAAATTACCGTGTTTAGAAGGATTTTTCCACACAATTTTTAGTAATTTTCTTAAAAAGTGCGGAAAAGTGCGAAGAAAGTGTGAAAGTGCGGAAAAGTGCGATTTTTGGGCAAAAGTGCGGAATCGCACTGCCGCACTTCCCCAGATGCCCTGAAACAAGGAACACTGTCATGCACCAGGGAAGCGACTTTTATTGGCCATGAGGAAGAAAACATTCGCTGATATTTTCACATTCTCAGTGGCAGAAATCCCTGTAAAACACTGAGGTTTATATAATAAATAACAATATATTACATTAAATAACAATGAATATAGTTAAAGAGGTAAATATTTGATAGTGACAAAATTCCCAAAGCAGTTGGTGCATATTGACACGGGTAGTTAGCATGCGAACGTAATTTGTAGCGGCCTGGGTTATGGGTAGTTTGCTTGAAAATGAGAACGTGCCTGAGGGGTCATTCAACGGTATTTTGAGCCTGAACATCATTTTTTAAAATTCATAAATATTAGGCTCTTTTCCAGAGAAACTTACAGGACAATGTCTGAAGTTTATTTATTACTATTTATTTTGCTCTAACTGGCGGCACTGATGAATAAATTAGCATCATTTATCCAAATTAGGTAAAATGCTGTTGCGGAGTCTACATTTCAATTCTGCTTGTTGAAGAAAATAATAAAACATAAACAGTTTGAAACTTAGATAGACACAATCTACTAATGGTGCTCTCTCTAAAAACACATACCTAGCAGTCTAGGCTGTTTAGCTTGAGCTTGGGAGAATTTGCTGTCCAATGAAGAATTGTAGACTCCGCAACGATTTTGGTACTTTTAGTTTTAATAAAAGTTACAAAAATAAACATTTTTTTCTGAAAGTTTGTAAACTTCTAATTTATCACTGTTGTAATATATATATGGAAGAAATTATTTAAAATTTGTTTCCTTCGAGTAGTAACAAGCAATTAATTTTCGTTGCGGAGTCTACATTTTTGTTGCGGAATCTACAACTTCTTCTGGACTGCTAACTAGAAAACTGTTGAATTTGTTAGTAGTAGTTGTATTATTGTTGTAATACATCAGTAACAACCAAAAATTAGTGTTGGAAAGGTTGCAAGACTATTAAATTAGTATATTTGCATTGCAGGATGCCAAGCTTGTTTATTTGTAGACTCCGCAACAGTGGACTCCGCAACAATTCCCAAATTTTAATTCTGATCACCAAATAGCTGGAAATTTACTGGAAAGGGATGATATTGATTTATTTGGAATTTTCTATTTAATTGAAGTACACTGATAGGATTGTTTTGTATTTTTGCCTTAGTTTTTCCTCTTGTGCCCTATTGTAGACTCTGCAACGTAGACTCCGCAACAACACCAGCCTTTATAAAATAAATTGTTTCTCCAAAAAAATAAAACAAAGCAAGAAACTCTCTGTGTTTAAAATAAACACAGATCAATGCTTCTTCTTTTAACAAAAACCACTATTCAAAACAGCTGAAAAATTTACAGAGATTTCTAGCTAAAGTTACTTGTTGGAAATCAAAGGTTCTTCTGAGTAGACTCCGCAACACCCAATAAACAATAAAATATCTCGGAACCCCTTTAACTAGAATGATGGTCAACTCTACTGTATAAACAGGGCATCTGGGGAAGTGCGGCAGTGCGATTCCGCACTTTTGCGCAAAAATCGCACTTTTCCGCACTTGCACACTTTCTTCGCACTTTTCCGCACTTTTTAAGAAAATAACTAAAAATTGTGTGGAAAAATCCTTCTAAACACGGTAATTTCAAAGATTTGCAGGTCAATACCTAGTTTATTATGTTGATGCTGAAGTATTAAGCGCAAAAACCTTGAAAACTCCACCATTTTCTTCCGATACGATCGCCACCGAATGCAAAAATACCAGGCGTTCCACAGCAGACCGTTTGAGCATAAGTACGAGAAACCATCAATTAGGAGATCTGTAAAGCCGGGGAAATACGAGGCACAAAATCCCTCAACTTGTCGCGCAACATTGTTGCGTTGCAAGTTGATGATCGATGTTGCGCGTTCTTCATCTCGCGCCACAACTTGTCACGCAACAAAAACATTTGTTGCAGGTTGTGAAATTTGTTGCGCGAAGTAGAATGCGGGTCTACTTTGAGACAGAAATTCTGGCTTTGTTGCTCGTTTTTCATCAAACACACAACTTGTCGCGCAACATCTTGCCTACAATTCAAGTTGATTTGTTAATAGAAATGAAGTGCTAAGGGGTAAAATCTGCCTTGGGCTCGCATGTGTGATCATCAAAACAAAATGTTGCGCGGCAAGTTGTGAATTTGATGAAAAACGAGCAACAAAACTTTAGATTTTGTGCCTCGTATTTCCCCGGCTTAATTGGATCGTAGTTTGAGATGGAAATAAGCCAATAGCTCATCTTGTAAGAAATGGGTCAATACAAAACGTTTTTTGGTGATCCTGATTTTTATTTGCTAAATTGGTCAAGTATTTAGTGGAAACAAAATAGCAAGAGAACGAAAAAAACGTTGGATGTTAGAAGTTCGTTTATTTGTACTTAAACGCCGTAAATATCCTATGAAACTGCCGGAGCCAGTTACCCTAGATTAAGATGGTGATTACAAAGCACGAAGTTTACATTTTGGAGAACTTTATTGCAAGATAGAGCAGATTTCGTATGACTGTGAAAAATGCCGCGGTGCGGCGCGGTACTGTCGCGGTGGCGGTACGGAACATGGCCTGCTGTAAATGGAATGAAATCGCCAATGACATCGCGTAGTCGCGGTACGGTCACGGTCGCGGAACAGCTTTGTGGTGGTACTTTTCACAGTCACCCGAAATCTGCTCTATTGGTATGAACAACGCACGCGGGAGTTGATTGTATGGAGAAATAGGCGCTCTTAGTGATTTGAGGGGTTCAAAACTGATGCCGCGCAGGCAAGCATGGTGAGCCTTTCTCTTTTTGCATTTTTCCATTGTTCTTGACCTAAATATTGATCATGCGAAGTTTAATAAGTTAGCTGTTACATCAGCTTCAACGAAATTACGTTTAAAAATGACAAAACAAATAGAAAATCAGCAGAAACGACTCGTTAAGATCCCCCAAAAGCGCAAACCTTCAAATTAAAGAAAATAATTTAGCGCACTTTACCGCACTTTTCACCGTTTTACCGCACTTTTTTCCGCACTTTTTTCTAAAAAATCCCGCACTTTTCCGCACTTTTTGCCGTTTTTTACCGCACTTCCCCAGATGCCCTGTATAAAGCAATTATGCTCTTATACCCTAGACATGTAAAGTCACTTTGACTGAAGTTCTAGATTTGAAGTTATGATGCCTCAAATCTCTCTGAATGTAGACTCCGCAACATACGGTTTACTGTGGAATGACCCGCAGTGGACTTCCAATTGGAACACACAAAATAAATATACTGCATGCCTCAGCGTGACTGCTATGCAGCCTGCTTAAGTTACCATATTTTCCTGTATATAAGACGCACCTGTATATACCAGGTAAGACGCACCTGGATTTTCGAGGTCATTTTCGCAAAAAAAAGTCTCTAACGATTTTTGCATTGTGTGCTACAGTACTTTCAGAAAGAAATACACAAACAACAGGCATTTAATCTCAAGATGTGTACTCACCAGGAACAGATGAGTAAAATATTCCGACAGTTTCTTTATTTTATTTGTTTGTTTGAGATAAATCTTGTGCTACATGCAATTTCACACAAAATTTAAATAGTTGTGCTAAAATATCTTCACATTGTAGCCTTCTAGCAGGCATTTACAGGCTGTTTGTATCGCAAAAATCCCGGAGTTTGTAGTCGCGAGTGCCAATAAGCGCCACGTTGGATTTTTGGACGTGCGGCCTGGGCCGAGTAACAAAATGGTGCTCGCGACTACGAACTCCGAGATTTTTGCAAACAAAAAGCCTCCAACAACTGCTGACAGGTTTCACGGATGGAAATCCTTTTTTTTTTTTTTGGCAACCAAACACACTTGAACCATGAATCAGGCAATTTGTAAAGGGTCATTTGTTTTTGTTGTTATGCAAATTACAAAATGCGTCGTTCCCTGTATAAGACGCATCCCGATTTTGAAGGTCACTTTGGAGTGAAAAAAGTGCGTCTTATATACCGAAAATATGGTAACAGATTATTAACCTTATCAATATTAAATAAACAGCACTTTTTATTGTATTGAAAGTGTAATATTCCTGTATCCAGTTTGATGATGTTGGTGTATACCAACATACTCATTCCTGTATTGTCACAACATTGGCTTTGCAGATTACAATGTTGGTAGAGTAAATTAGTCATAGGCCAGGCATGGCGCCACAACATAACCTTCATTGTTAATGGCCCTTCCTGTCTTTAGCATAGACGTGCCATTCATTAATCCAGTTAATGACCTGAAAATCTTTTACCGCAGCGTACGCTCTGTCTAATGAGTTGTATGTTTCAGTCTTGTAGGAACACAGTCCCAGTTCCAAGACACTGGTGTTTCAAGAGAAAGTATCTCCAGGTACATGGTAGTGTATTCTGTACTGAAAGGACCCAAAAATGGTTTTGAGATTCTATGTATCAGTAAGGTTTCTGATTTGCATGCCTACTCTTCTGGTGACACAAAAGAAATATCCAAATTTTTGAGCAAAATTGAAAGATATGATTTTGAGAAAAAAGCATTTAAATATTGGGAGGGGTGATACTTTGATCAGCAAAAAAAAGTGTTTTTGCAATAATTTTGCAAAACGAACATGTTACTGAATTACTGTTAATTGAATTAATGGGAAGGTTAGACATAAAACCCCAATAACTTATTTATTTATGCACACTTCAGATGCAATTTGGACTCCTGATTGTGGATTTTTCTCAAAATAAAGAGAGGCTGTTGATGGTCTACCCACTCATTGTGCACTTAACTTGTTATGTTTAGTACTTGTAAAGTGCTGATATGTTTTGTTTGTGTGGGAACAATAATTCAGGCATATCTACCTATGGGAGTATCCACCAGTTATTCCTGTAGCTTACAGTGTCTGTACATATACAAGTAATAGTGACAACCTTGAAGGTAATGTTGTCCCATTTCAGATTTTCCGTTTTTCTGCTACCTAAACAAAGAAAGATTATTCAAATGGTGCCACATGATCTGAAATGGGACAACATTATGCCCAAGGTAAAGAGACTGCAATTTTTTTTTTCAGGGTAAACGTGGTATCGTAAAGCCTGCATTTGAACTACCAGAATTCATAAAGGTGAGTGGTTTGTCCAATAGTTGACTGTTTTCAGGGGTAGTGGACCTTGGTGTTACAGAGACTATTGTTTTGTGGACTAGAGGTCTTTGCACTCTGTTGATGATGTGGCAGGGTCATGGCTAGAAGGGATAACTGAGAAAGAGGTGATTAAGACGTAATCCATTTGAAAATCGAGTAACGATTTGAAAATATTCTTGGAACAAAATTATTTACATGATACTGTAGACTTCTGTGTTACTGCTTTTGATATCTGATCTAAAAAAATCATCTCTTACAACACCGAACATCGAAAATGAATCCTGAAATTTGTCCAAATCCATACAATTTATATAGGTTGACAGCACTATGAAATCAACATCAACAGCCAACACCATATCTTCACAACTTTGAAAAATTATTTCTCAGGTTTCCTTGGTAATTTCTTCTCAGTGTTATCGCCAATTCTTTATTTTATCAATACCTTTCATAAAATGCTAGAAACAAGGAAATTGGTTTTGTAATACTCTATCTAAAAATTGTTTCCACTTTGTGTCAAGATTACTCGATTTCTCAGTGGATTTCCTCTTAATAATTCATAGGCTTCATGCCATGTAGCTTCGTTCTATTGTTTATGCCTATGAATTATTAATCACCTTCACTGTGAGTATCCCATCTAGCCACGACCATGTAGTGCGAATGGGGCAGCGCACGATCTGGTTCTTTGGGAACCTCAACAAGGTCGAGCTTCTCGGGGTGGTCAAAGGCTGATGTTTATTGACAACCTGGCAATACTGGCCTGCAATCCACTGCCGAAATAAGAACGTTGATGCTCCACAGACCATCGTGGCAAGCTGTCATTAGTTGTCCACGAGGAGACTCGACTTGATCATGATTGTCTTGTTCAATCTATTTTTTCTTCTTGGCTATTGTTCGAGGGTTGTCCAATACACTGACAAATTTATGCAAGGCATTGTCTAAAACAATGGAGTGTATTATAGAACGAGGCAATACAATGGAGAAGAACAATACCATGCATAAATTTGTCAGAGTATTGGACTAGTATGCAGTTTTTTGTCACTCGAAAAATGTAATGCAGTGGGTTGCACAATTAAGTGTATTCTAATGTACTGAAAGATTAGTATCTTGGGCTGTCAAGAGAATGACTTTGATTGGTCAAGAAGCGAGATGCTTGCACATGATTGGTGCATTTTATCGAGATTGGCGGTACAAGCAACTCGGGAGAGTCACCGGGAAACCATATTCGCGAGAAAGACATTTTGGAAACAAAGCAAGAAACTTGCACTTTTGGGGAAATTCAACTTCGCAGGCACTAGCAGGATAAACAAAGTCGCAAAGGAGTGAAAAATCAAAGATAATTATGTTGTTTTTCTTCCCTAATCTTCTCAGTCGCCGAAATACTGATAAAACACTATAGTTTATATAATAAACATATTTATTTTCATGGTTTTACAAAGTTTTGCGCTAGCGTTTTCGCTACTCATACGTGATAGATAGTGAGTAGCGGAGCCAATCAGATTCCAGTATTCGTGATAGTATGCGAGTGGGTTTCTACTAATTTCTAATAGGCACTCCATGTACTGAATAAAAAGAGCATGAGCCCGCTACATCTGAACGTTTATTTGGAAGACTTGATCTGAATTGCTGCTCATGCACAATCAAGATGGTGGCCAATACCAAAAATCATATGCCGAGTTTAGAATCATCTTGCCATTATTCTGATCATTTTTGAAGTGAGAAAAAAATATTTAAAGTTCTTTCACGTGCAAAAATCGAGTAGCCAAGATGGCTAGTAAATAAATGAAATCCACTTTGTATTTGGCTACATTGTAGTAGACAACCATAGACAAAGTCGAGCCCTGGAAACAGTCAGTGGTAATGATGAAAATCTGTAAACACACCTGAAGCCATTTTGGCTGGTGTTTCATTACAAACGAGCTTTTTAAATCTGAACCACTTGACATTTACTGTACTCCATGGGTGCGGCTTTCTACCGAGGTGGGGTTTACTGTTACAGGCACAAATACAGAGAGTTTGGTCCCCCCCGTCGGTATATACTGTACCAATAAACATTTCTCTGAAGGTGTGGTCTTGAAATTTAGATATGTTGTGTTCATTATTTTATTTAGAAAACGGGTATTATGGAAATGCGAGAGGCTATGCAGGAAAAGGAAGAACAGAAAACACTCAAGGCAAAGATGAGAGAAAAGGTATTATACAATATTGCATTGCATTGAATGTGCTTGTTATGTATGTCATCCATGTTGCCACGTTTATCCTTGTTGTTTTTTCTCGTCTATTTTTGCTACTCATGTTTATTGAATTGTAGTTTGAACTTTTGTTCTGCTGCATTGCAAGCATGTCATCTTATCACCATTGTTAATTTCTTCATAATACCATGCTCTTGGAACGTTTGTGCCGCCACAAATAGCTTTGAATATGGAAATCACTATATCCCAATGGTAGAAACCAGAAATCTATATAAATCTTTTATCATACTTCGTTTTTTTCAAGAAATGAAGAGAACTGACCCAAAACAGTAATTTGTTAGGGATTAGGGTAAGGATGGGGTTTTGGTTTGTTTTAGATATGATTTTTACTGTATATTCGTCGTTCTATATATGATAAATTACATAAAATGCCATAAAATTATTGACTTGACCAGCAAACTTCCTCGTAGCCTAGTGGTTAGAGTCTTGGGTTTATAATGATGTTGGTCCAGGGTCGAATCAGCAATAATTTTTATAAGCTTTTTTTCTTTGAAGTTTCAGAAAAAGTCTATGTATTTGGGCCCGTTCTGGTTTCAACCATTGGGATATAGTGACTTCCTTTGAATATGCTTGTCTATCAAGATTCAATCTTGAGTATCAAGCTGAATTTTGGCTAGATGCAATTCCTTTTTGCACCATCTGCTTTACAGCCGATTGCGTTTGACCGTTTTACCCTAACAGTTCGCATATTATGTTTGAACGTTTGAAAGTTGCGTTTTTAGGATGAAACGAGACGTTTCTATGGCGAACCAAAGAGTTCTGTCCTCTCTGATTGGTCAGTGAAAAATACACATTGCGGTTACCCTTGGAAACGTCCGACTTTTTGTCTCACAACGCAACTTTCAAACGTAACGTGCGAACTGTTAGGGTAAAACAGTCAAACGCAATCGGCTGTATGATAACCTCCCAAGTAATGGGCCATGTATAGATCCTCCCCACTATTACTAAAACTGTAAGGGGTCCAAGCTGGTGAGGTGTAGAAGCTTTTCACGGAAAATGATGGAGTCGCATTGCAATTTACGCTATGTTTAAGTATCATTCTAAAGCTCAGATCATGCACAATTTGATGAATGGATTTTCTTTTCAAAAAATATAATTTTGCTTCAACTTAAATTTCAAGGATATGTTTTTACAGAAATAACGACTTCAACAGAAAATTCATTGTATAAGCTATAAAATGATATGTGGGCGAGTCTTACGGCTTACATTATGGCCCGACAGGATTTTTTTCTGTGAAAACCTCTCGAAAGTATATCTATACCTTAATTTAGACCAATTTGCCTCTTTCTCTGGGAAATATGTTTGTTTGATGAATAGTAAAAGGTAGACCTAACTCGGTTGTGATACTTTGCAGGTGAGACCAAAAATGGGAAAGATCAACATTGACTACCAAAAGCTCCATGATGCATTTTTCAAGTGAGTATGATGAGGTGCTCTGAATTCTTGATCGGAAACTCCGAACTTGCGTTGTGTCGTTTAGTGGCTTTTGTAAAAGCCTATATGATGTGCCCACAGACCAGTCAAATAGTTGTGATATATGCTGACCTCTTTCCATTTCAGATGGCAAACTAAGCCCAAGATGAGCATACACGGGGACTTGTATTACGAGGTAAGCAAACCTGCATCACGTAAAGGGGGAACAATGACCCGGCTCTTGAAGGCTTAAATACTGTACAACAGCCCTAAACAGCAGGCGTTTTGTGTCATCCATCGCAAGCCCCACTTAGTCCTCCACCCTCTCCTTGTCTAGCTGTCGTCCCACACGAAAAGGACACACTACCTGTTATTTCTTCGTGTTCTCGTCATAAAGAAAAAATGCAGTCAACTCTCATCTTGCTCTCTTCCCATTACCATTTTCACCTCGGTATTGCAGGGTTTGTATGAGGGGCAGATTTGACTGCATGTACGGTCAACTCTCATTTTGCTCACTTCCATTACCATTTTCACCTCAGTATTGCAGGACTTCAAGTATGAGGGGCAGATTTCACTACATGTACGGACACTGACAGTGATGAAAGTAATTTATTAGGCCAAGATTAAAATCTATGCGGATTAATATCGAGCTTTTTAAATCTGAGTCAGTGTTGATGTACTACCCCTGTGCTGCACTCTTTACATCACGTGTGTACAAGTAAGGGTATGCATAAAGACCTGTCCTGTTCATTTCGTCTCAGGGTAAAGAGTTCGAGACAAAACTGAAAGAGAAGAAACCCGGTGACTTATCTGATGACTTGAAAACAGCACTCGGAATGCCCGTTGGACCGGTATGTGTAATGGCAAGAGAAAATAGTGTTAAAGTGGACACCAGGAGTTTTCGAGCAGTTTGTTTGTCATTTCGATGTCATCGTTTATATTCGTTGTTGAAAGTAATATTGCGTTTCACACGATTGAAATACCCATCTACAAACAAAGTCGGATACTTTCACACAAACGAATGATACTGCTATTACCCTTCCTACATCTGCCAAATGAAATGGATGCTTTCTTTGACGGGTATTTTTGCAGATCTCCAAAATATCGGGTGAGGTAGATAAATGAATGCAACACTTTCATGGCCAATGGCCCCCAGTGTACGTGTCTAAATACTCACGGTCTTGGGCCACAATCTCATGTGTATGCCTAGCCCTGGGCTAGATAAAAATATGATCGACTCATATATAGAGGATATTACATGGCCGCGCGGAGAAACGAATTTTATCTTATCGTGTTAAAAATTTATCCCACTCGTTGGCTCTACCTCCGTGTAAGAACCTGGGTATTGTTCACGAGTTGCGTCACAAAGCCCCTTTTGTTTAGTAGAACGAATCATGATGAGATATTAACTGAACACAATGGTGTCCTCTGGGAATGGTTCTTACACGGAGGTATACCCCACTCGTTGGCGTAAACATCAATGGAATACCAAAGGCTATTTTTATTTGAGTTTTAGCAAAATAATTGAGCAAAGGCAGGAGTGTTATTTAACATGTGAAATAACATGTTCTTTTCACGTGTGAAGATATCAAGTTTTCGCGCGGGAGATCACGCGGTATTTCATTGGTGTTTATATAATAAGATCACACAGACAACAGAGCTCGCCAAGGCTGCAGAGCAGCCACGCGGGAAAACACGATGATGATGATGAAATAAGCGATAACATAGAACCGACTCGGCTAGTTGAATTCAAATTAATTTTGACATTTTTCTTTTTCAAGGCAAGCCACCTAGTTCCACCTCCGTGGCTAATAGCCATGCAGAGATATGGACCACCGCCTTCCTACCCGAACCTAAAAGTAGCTGGACTAAACGCACCCATCCCTGAAGTGAGTGAGAATCCACGTAAAATCTTCACTAATGATCTTGTTCATGCCAGTTGTGCAAACCGATGAGCCGTCCTGAGTTGCTCTACTGTCTTAACAAATTTTGAAGAATCAAGATACTCGTCCGAGTTTACAGGTCATGGATATGCAGCCAGATAATCGCACTTGAGGGTCAACCCCAGCTGTTATTGCGGGAATGCCCATGTTGAATGCACATACATACAAATAAATGAATCGTCCATTGACTAGCTGGGGGACCAACACTGAACGAGCGCACAATATTTGTATGCTACAGCTCATTATTTCATTAGTGATGAGGGTTATGATTACAGACAGGGCTTTGAACTTCTATGTGCATTGCTATGTTAGGGGAGTTTTCGTGTGATTGTCCACAGTCATCTGTTAATTACTCTATACGTTTTCCAAGAGTGACCGTGAAGTAGGACCGAAATAAAGGTTCGAAACGTTGGCATATTTTGGTTTTCTCTTCTCTACCAAGAGCTGACCTTAAAATGTTTCCTGCTTTTCAATTTGACAGGGCGCATCATTCGGCTACCACGCAGGAGGGTGGGGCAAACCCCCTGTGGATGAGACGGGAAGGCCCTTGTATGGGGACGTGTTCGGGACACAGTCTATCGATATTATGAGGACGAAGATGAGGAAGGCGTGGAGAAGCAGCCTTGGGGTGAACTGGAGTCAGAAGAGTCAGAAGAAGAATCGTCTGAGGTATCTAACGAATCTTTTCAGCTAATATTGTTGCATCGCGACCCGTGTGTTCAAAAGATCGACTTGTTTTTGGTTTTGACATTTCGTCAGTCTATGAGCCAATATCAATAAGTATCATTGCGCCGTTAGATTCACGGCGCAATGAAGATTATTATCGCTGAGCTACACTGAAACCTAAATGTTCTCGCTTTCTCTTTTTTCAATTCATGTTTGAGACATAACATTTACCACGCCCCGACTGGAAACTAGCTTTTTTTAACAGATATTTGTAAAATTAGTTGTGTTTGGCTAGCGGATCTTTGTGTCCTACAATCTTTGCCAAAAAGGTTTGGACCGTTTTTGAGAACTCTGTATTTTCTCGTCGGTTTAAGGATTGTTCTCAAAACTTGTTGCCCCCCTCCCCTTTCAATGTTGATATCAGTGACATGAATTGTCTCGGCATTTTGAAGCCCGCGATCTGAACGTTCAAAATATGTACCACATTGAGTGTAGACTGCTTGCAGTCTCTTCTTTGGCGAACGTCTGTAAATCGAGAGAAAGGGAAAGGGAGTCCGTCCAGAGGAGCGCCGAAGGCGTGACGCTATCTCCCCCGTGGCGCAGCTAGAAATACGAGAGCGCAAACAAACGCGCTGCTTGGTACTCTCTCGTGAGCTTGAAATACGAGCGCGCAAACAAACTACAATGTAGGACTAGGACTTTATTCTTGATTTACAGACGTTCGCCAAAGAAGGGGCTGCAAGCAGTCTACATTGAGTGGGGGAGGGGAGGGGGAGAATACTCTGTAGTGCTGGTCTAAAATAGCTTGTAAGAATGGGCATCCGTTTTACCGGTCCTAGCGTTTTGGCAAAGATTGTAGCTACCTATACTTAAAGGTCATTGCTGGGAGGGATAACTCAGAAGGAGGTGATGTATAATTCATAGGCTTCACGGTAGAACGAACCTACATACATATGCCATGTTATGCCATGTAGCTTCGTTCTATTGTTTGT
Source organism: Scolanthus callimorphus (assembly GCA_033964015.1). Lineage (NCBI taxonomy): Eukaryota > Metazoa > Cnidaria > Anthozoa > Actiniaria > Edwardsiidae > Scolanthus > Scolanthus callimorphus. Next base: position 17,284,993 of record CM066915.1, read on the forward strand.
GCCTATGAATTATTAATCACCTTCACTGTGAGTATCCCATCTAGCCACGACCCATCATCAACCGAGAGCCTTTGCGGGCTATTAGCCAATCAGAGCATGCGAAATTAAATTATTTGAAAACAAAAGAAAACGAGGCGCAAAGGCTTCCTCTACGTATGGGCGTCATCGTAGCGAGGTAGTTTTGATACAAGAAAGAGCCAGTTCTGGCAAATGATGATCATTTTAATCACAGCCGAAAGCTTGATGAGCTGCTGTGGATCACAAACGAGCTTTTTAAATCTGAGCCAGAATACCTTGATACCAAGTACACGTGGTTATAATGCGGTGTGTGGGCTGCTGGATGTGATAACAAATGTGTGATCTTCTCTCGCAGGAGGAATCATCGTCAGAGGAAGAGGATAACACGGGACTCATCACACCTGCTGACACGTAAGTCATCTGGGCCACCTGAGTACTTAGTTGGACCTTACTTTTGAGGCTGTCAGTTCTTTGTAAGCTCTGTCAGTTCATTTTAGAGCTCGAACAGTTCTTTGAGAGCTCGGGCAGTTCTTTGAGAGCTCGGGCAGTTCTTTTAGAGCTCGGACAGTTCTTTTAGAGCTCGTACAATTCTTTGAGAGCTCGTACAATTCTTTGAGAGCTCGGACAGTTCTCTAAGAGCTCTGTCAGTTGGCGTGGCGTACAAAACCAATCCATCTGTTTTATGCGCATATAACATTAATTTCATATTTTGGAGTGTGTTGTTCCCAACCTGTCACGCAACACAACAATTGTTGCAAGCTGTTTTAGTTTCAGTTTTAGTTTTATTACTCGGTTATGCTGCGTTGCTTTACGCCAAGTTGTGCGGACTTGTTGCTGGAAGTAGATCGCGGGCAAAAAAAGTTTTTTGTTGCGTCTGGGGTGAAAACGCGCAACGGATTTTTAGTCGTGCTAAATGGTCGCCAAGTTATTATTTGACCTCAATGTTCTGGTATATGATGATGAATTCGACTTGAGGCATAACTTGTCAATGATGCTTCTAAAGAGCTTTTTAAATCTGAGCCAGAACTTCTCCCTCCCTTACTCTCTAGACAAATATTTCTTGTTTAGCTTTACTGAAGCTCCATATGAAATGCTTGTATTGTCGGTAAATGTGTGACACACAATTATGCGCGCGTTCCATCCTGGTAATTGTCGATGACATTCCTAAACTTAAAAATGCGCGCCCGCTTATAGCTGGAATCCTCCATTGATACTTGGCTTACCAAGAGTTTTCGACATTACAATTTCTATATTTATATTAGATGATGCATAATTTCTTGTTCACAGCTTTTTTGTAAAACAGCGTAAGCTGAAAAAAACAACCGTGTCTAAATAAAATCATCTCTCCCTCTAAAAAAAAGTATTTTATAAGTAACGATATACATTGTTCTCTAGTGGTCTTGTAACGCCGAGCGGTTTGACGTCCATCCCTACCGGCATGGAGACGCCAGACATGATTGAGCTGAGGAAGAAGAAGAGTATTGAAGAGGCCATGGAGGTGGGGGCCGAACAACCATCACTGTACACCATGCTGCAGGAGAAGAGATCCGCGGTGGGCGGGGCCATGATGGGATCTACACATGTCTACGAATTACCTGTAGTAAGTTTGAATGTTCAGAAATGGGGAGGGAGGGGGGCGCGCGCTTGTCAGATGAGTAATTAGTAGTCGACTCTGAAATCGCTCCTAATGGTTTTCTTCAAAACTGGGGTAATCACTTTGCGATTGGTTTCACTACAGTCATGAAATCCGCTCTAAAGGACCACTTCACCTTATACCACAACGAGCGCGTTTCTCGAATTCTGGTTTGCTCTCAACCATGGGTATATAAAAGTATGTACCACTGAACGCGCGCTAAAAGAAGCGGCCAATGAAAACACCGTTTAGCTGCGCGTGCGTTACATTTTGACCACTTAATTACGTCATTCCGTGGTGTGTATAAGAGGACATACCACGGAAAATCAGAGGACATTTGTTAAGTTATTAAATTTGTGCTAAGCTGTAAATTGCAGTCTCAAAGGCTTTGGTGTTCTGGTTAAGGGTAATAATAGACGGGCAGGCATGGTTGGGTTTATTCGCGTCTACGGAGAACTTACTCTATGGAGTATTAAATTTGAACAGCAGGAATCCAAAGCGCTATCTTAGTGAGAACCAAGGCGCTGCGGCTCTGGGGAGGGATGGACACGCACTGTTTTAATGAATTATGAGTGTTCACTGCTCTGTCGTGACATGGCGTTTTATATAATGGTTAATGGTTGTCTTTCTTTCATACACGTTTTAGGTCGCACCAGGTGTTGCCAAAAAGGTGAGCTCTCCACTCACGTTCTTATTGTAAACCCTACATTCAAGTGTTATTGTCAACCCTATGACACACTTCTAGTTATTTACGCAATTGTTCTGTGTGTCTTCTTCAGGCTGGTGGCGGAACTGCCGAGGGTATCGAGGTAGCTTTGGATCCAAGTGAGCTGGAACTTGACCCAGCTGCCATGCAAGCAAGGTAAAAGCATTAGTCCGTTGCTATGATACCAGTCCGTTACTATGATACTAGCCCGTTGCTATCATACCAGTCCATTGCTATGATACATTTGTTTATCGTAAAACCTGTAGCGTGGAGATTATGTGACGATCCCATGTTTCATGTTTCAGATATGAGGCGCAAATGAAAGAGCGTGAGAATCAGATCCAAAAAGAAGATCTTAGTGATATGGTGGCCGAGCATGCTGCCAAGCAAAAGGTGAGGGCGTTAAACAGTTGTTGGATCCTTGTGATGTATTCCTGTGGCCTGTGCACAGATAAGCCTTTGTGTAGTCGCAATAGACCAGTTTCTGTGCCAATCCCACAGGGAGACCCTTTTTGCTGTTTGGCGGAGGTGACGAAGGAGATCTTCGCATAGCCTGTTTACAGCCCAGCCGTACTAAACGGGAATAGTCCAGTTTCGAATTCTCTGCTGTACCGCTGAATAGGCATCAACATACAGTGGGAGCCTCAAATTGAAGTCGAAAAACTTGCGAATACCATCCAGTTTGAAACGTTTTCTCAAGTTGGTCTATTGTCTCAATTCAAGCTTCGTCAGTTTCTCGTTCGACTTCAAATTGAGGCTCCCACTATTTATGCACCGTTGATGCCTACTCAACGGTAGAATAGAGGAGAATTCGAAACTGGACTGTGGGACTTGCACAGCGTTACGAGTATTGAATTGGCAAAAAGGTTTTTGCTCATCTCTGTTCCTTGATGAAATCGGAACTGTTGTGGTTTAAGCACCCAAAAGCTTTATTGTGGAATTTTCTCTATTTAATGTCGACAATTTTAGTAAAAATTGATGTCGTTTGTTACCAGGGCGTGAACGATGTCATAGTGTTGTTGGTTTACCACAATCGTAAATTGAGTCAGTACATTTGATACTTCTCATTGTAACTATGTCACAATAAATTGATTGTCTCTGAATTGAGAGTTTTCTGACATGTCATGTCAAGGCGTGCGCGGGCTTCCTGTGGTCTTACCCAGTGTAACGCCAGAGGCTCGCCTAAACAATGCTTGCACACAAATAAGTCGTTTATGCCAGTACTAATATTAATAATGGAAAACAACTTACATAACATGCCCTCTTGTCTGGGACGCGAGCACACAATTCTCCGCTACTATGAAACACTCCGTTCGATAAAACAACAACTAATACAATCCTAGATTACATCTGTTACGCCCTATGAAAATATGTGACGTTATTCGAACCAGGCCCCGATGGCTTTTACACCCAGATTTCCTCTGGATCATCAAGCCCTTCCCACCCCGAAGGGGGGGGGGGACTCCCATATTTTTGGGGCGGGGGTGCTCGTCGGGAACTTTCGTTTTCACCCCTAAAAGGTACCAAACATGGCGTCGCTTAGTTGATTTTGACCCCTAAAAGGTACCAAACATGGCGTCGCTTAGTTGATTTGAGGGAAAATACGTCTGAAATTCAGGCTACCAACAAGTGCGATTTGCTTGATTTGCTAGAACGGACCTCTAACAGGTACCTATCTGGAAAAAAATACACGTTTTCGAATTTTACCCCCTAGGCCTGATTTTAAACCCTAAAAGGTACGACGAGCACCCCCGCCAAAAAAATATGGGAGTCCCCCCCCCCCCCCCCCCCCCCCGGGCTTCCCACTCCCATAAATCAAAATGGGCAAAAACGACACGACTGAAGATATAATAAGGCAAGGCTATTTTTATCGCTCTTTTACTGCTTTTTACAATTTGTTTTTATTTTATTTTCAGAAACGCAAGAAAGCAACGGATAGTGGCAAGGCAGCCAAGAAATACAAGGAATTCAAGTTTTAGTCAGTGCATGATCATACAACGCAGTGCGTAGCATGAACTGAACTTTGTACAAAGTCTTATTAATCATTTGCATAACATAAACAAACTGGTATTAAACAACGTAGATAAACAGTTTGAAAATGGTGTTTATTTTTCCTGCCACTTGGCACTTACAGCTAAAATCGATTTGTTTTTGGCGTTGCTGTTCCGCCAGTCAAATCTCCTGAGCCAATCAGATTCGTGTGTTTCGTTTAGTGCAGTCGCCTGTCTTTCCGTCGCGACGGTGTCTGGCTTTAGTTCATAGAGAAGCCGGTTGACTGCACTAGGTAGAGTCAGATAAATTATGCTCGAAAATTCGAGTATTATGCTTTTGAGCATTGCTCCCAAAAACAGCATTATGCTCGAAAAAAAAAAACATTATACTCGACGTATTATTTTTTTTCGACGCACTTTCCCCTGCCCTTTTATGAAAAAGAACCTTGGCAACCAGGTACCAATAGTAGCAAAGCCTTTGAAACATAAAATCCTTTCTCGGAATGATCAAAACAGACTGCACTCACTAATGTTGCATGAAATGTTGGTTTTATTTGAAAACAGAGAACAGAAAAGGATAAATCAGAAGCACGCGCGATCACAGCGGAAGTCGTCAGTGCTATTTGAATATTTTTTTTCAGAAAAACATGAGCATTATGCCGGCATTATGCTCGATGCTCCAACTATAGTATTATGCTCAAAATTATGCCGGCATAATTTATCTGACCCTAGCACTAGGCGAAACAGGGCAAGAGTTTGATAGATAGTTTGATTGGCGGTTTGATGTTTTTGAAAACGTGGTTCGCGATGCAACTGTTTTAGCTGTAATAGTCTATAATCACCAACAGCTAGCTAAAAGGCGTCTGAGCTAAAATAGGCTATCCAGTGAAGGTCAACTAAAAGGTCCATGCTTTATTTGTGGAAATCCGAAAGAAATTTGCGTTGTTTGTTATCATTTGATTTCCAAAAACTCATAACATCAACTCGTATAATAATTTGCTAAAAAAGTAGAGAGATTTCCTCCAATTTCACCTGCTTGACGTCGTGTAATTTTCGTCCTGTAACATCCCCGAGGGGGACACCCATATTGGTCGGGAGGGGGTGCTCGTCGCTCCGTTTAGGCCTTTTAGGGATACCAGGGGTAAAAATAAAGACATTTTGGAATCTACTATCTTATTAAGCGCTTTGAATCGCTGTAAAACCTCTGTATCACGTGTTGGGAGAAGATGGATTGAACTTTTCCGTATTTATTAATGGTATCTTTTAGAAGTTATTCCGAAGTTTGGTCACACCCATTTTGGTATCTTTTAGGGGTCAAATTCGTTTTTTCTCGAAGAGCACCAACATCCAAAAATATGGGATCCCCCCTCCCCCATCTCCACGGTACAAATAAATTATGTTTAGTTCCCAAGTTGCCATATGCGACAAAAAGTTTTACTCTTCCAGAGTAATTCCTGGGCTACCTCCCCATACTAGGTCTGCAACTTTTGAGAATGGACCAAACCGGCTAACGGTGTTTACATCTTTTTGCCATCCAATTCAGATCATGTGATGATTTCTCTATTGGGTCAGACACTTTGTTCGTTCTGCACATACAATCGCGCACTCGTTCAAGTGCGAAAAATTTGACAAATAGGACCACCCCAAAAATATCCACCGCGTGACATTGCTTTCGTTCGCGTGACTCAATCATCGGCGCGTGACATTAATTTATAGCGCATGCGTGTGAGGAGTGGGCGTTTGCTATCAGCACAGTGGGGGTTTATTCTCGAAACCTTTCGCCTCCAGTAGCTGCTCCTCGGTGTTGCTTACTTGTTTTTATAATTGAGCAGCACTGTTCTACAACTCGAGGTAAGCCAATATACCGCTTCGTGCAATTTTAATTACCAAATCGATTTGTTAGTTGTCTGTTGGTTCTGCTGTCCAAATAGTTATTTAATAACAACAGCTTTGGAGAGCTGTCGTCATTAGCTCGTAACATTTTGAAATTGATGCTCGTATGAAGGTGACAAAGGAATCTTATCTGATCTGAAGACAGGAGGAATACTAGTCTTCGATACTGCCTGTGAAACACGTTCTGTTTTACAAGTAATTCCAGCTTACCATTCTTTGGTTCTAAATGCTTGAGATATTTCAGCTTCATTAGTTTGCAAAACTTTGTAGTTAAAAAGTGTTTCCCGATGTTGATAGTCTACTGTTCGTTTGCCCCTAGGATGTCGTATTCGTACTCGCGTACATCATACACCACCAGGACGACGAGTGGTTATGGCTCGAAGACGTCTAATTATCAAACCCATTATGAAACACAGCAAAGTGGACATTACTATGAGGACGATGACTTCCCCTGCTGCGACAACTCCATCTTCTTTTCCCGTCGCCCTCCCCGTCCATTCGAGTGGAAGCGCCCATGGGTAAGCCACTTGATTGCTAAGCTATGGTGTGCGCGCTTTTTCACACCGAGTATTCGTCTTTCAGTCAGAGTAATTCGCGTTTCTTCACTAAAGTGCTATATACTTAGAATTGTTGTAGTTAATTTGCGCTTGGATGGAACACATACACTAACTTTCGGGCGCTATTGATCAGATGACTGCAGAGCTAGTCTGCGAGAAATCGACAAGGCAAGCAACTCTCTCCCAAAGAAGCCATTTCGTGGCAAGTCAACAAATCACAGCTGGCGCAAGTCCATTGAAAAAGTTTCCATAATTTACTTAGCGGTATAGTAAATGTAACACGGAGATACAAAATCAATTCTTCTTGGTCATTGAATAATAGTTGTTTTAACAAACAAATCAATACTTCAAAGAGAGTACTTGAGAATTAACGCAAGATCGATAAGCCATTCTTACAATGAAATCACACTTCGGCTAAGTAATACCCCAGGGAATGATGTTGACAGAGGCGGATAGAGGGAATGCTACGATAAAGAAACAACACAGCATTATATTTGTTGTGTGTAATTCTGATTTCATAAATTTAGCTTGTAAATTTGGGATGCAAATTGTGCCGCGTAACTGTCTGTGCCATACAACCCGAGGACCATTGAACATGCAACTCAAGTGGTGAAACCAGAACGTTCAAATTTCTAGACCTGGCACTTCTAGAGGCATCTGGCTCAACAACAAAGATATGCTCCGTCTAGTTTGCCGATCTATATTCAAATTGATAACCCAAACTATCATATGCATACCATTATGTTGCAAAACATACAGGTCCCGATCGATAAAAGCTAATGGACCATGACTTTTAAGTAAACTTTAAATGTAAACGTTACGGGATGGCTTTTGAATGCTGAAAATATTATCAAAAGATACTCATCTACACCTGTCGGAAGTATTCTTAAACTTGTAATGCTCAGTAGAATTTGCGGAGAATTTGTTTTGAGTTACATATTTTTAAAAACATTAGGTCACCTGCTGGCAACATTGTGTCAGGAATGTTGAACTTGGCGAGTTTAAAGCTGACTGGTGTGATGGCTGATTGGGTCTACGCACCAAATTCGTAACGGAGTATGCAATGAAGTGTAGAGGGCGGTTTCACGAAGGGCTGCAGTTGCATCTCATAACATCCTACGCGTGACAAAACTTGTGACATGCTTTATGTCGCGCGGTGTCTCTTTCATTTCTTCAGGACACACCTCTCAATAACCACGGAATAACTTTTGGATTTGGCGGTTGTATATCAAATTCATTTTTTCTGTACAAATTTTACTTTTACAAAAATATACGATTGCAGCCAAATATATTTTTAGGTTTACTGTAAGAAATCGTGGGAATTTTTGACAGAGGTGTGCTCCTTAATAACGGCACTGTAGATTAGAGTGTCTATACCAACAGGATGTTTAAAGACCGCAAACAAAGGAGTATACTAGGTCAACCATAGTTAGGAAAGTTCTGAGGGAACCAACTGGTAATAAAAACAACAACCGGATCGATTGCGCCTGAAAATTTTCATAACTTCAATTATCTTTATCACGCAATTTCTGGAACAAAGTGAGCCGGAATTCGAACTTTAGTCGAACTTCTTCGTGTCGAACCTTTCCTTTTTCAAAGGATGCCGCTTAATTAGACTTTATAATAGAAAAAGCTCCATTGTTTTGGATTGGATTGGACTCTGGCACGACCTTTGCCGTAGGCATTATTCACTCAAGGAGAGGATCATCACATAATGTACGCTGCTCATTTACATAAAACATTCATATTTAAAGCTTGGCGACTTAAAAAGATGTGTAGATTGGTATAGGATTACGTAGGAATGACACCAATGATTACACTCAAACGAGGCTGGTAGGGCTTGTCGCGAACATTCCATACAAAACCCTGTATCATGTGTGTACTACTGAACAAAATGGCGGCGGAAACACTCTTCTCAGTATGTACAATGTACATAAAATTCCGTACATTTGTACAATTCCGGAGGTCGTGGGTTCAAATCCCCCTCGGGATCAGAGATTTTTTCTCTTTCTCTGATAACGCTCAGAAGCACACATGGGATACTTTATTAGCACTTTAGCTTTCACACAAGGTTAATTCCTTATCTCCATTCTGTTGAACTTAGTGCTACGCGGCCACAGGCTTGCCTGAACATATACATATATTCTCTTCTCAGTACACTGTTACACCTGCTCCAAGGACAGCTAAGGCGTGTCCCAAATGCAAGTTTTGTTGAATCTAATTGTTAGAAATGTTTATGCACAGTTCAAAGTAAAGCCAATCTGAGGAAGTATGATGGGTTCAAAGGGTACTTGTCGAAGTGATCTGAGTCGACATGGCTAAAGAAATCGACCTTAGTTGAATCTGTCGACATTTTTTTTTCTAGGAAATCTGTGATGACCCCAGATGAGCGTTGGTGGGGCAAGCCGGCTTGACATCCAGCAAGGCATGCTGGGAGATTGCTGGTTGCTTGCCGCCATTTCTGCCCTTACCCAGTTCGAGCCGCTGATGGATCACGTGGTACCTAAGGACTACGTGGCCGATAAGAAAGACCCCAAGTACACTGGCAAGTGTACATTTAACATCTGGCAGTATGGCGAATGGGTTGAGGTGACTATCGACGATCGTCTACCCACCTACCATAACAAACTCGTGTTTGTGCATTCAGCTACCAAGAACGAGTTCTGGAGCGCCCTTCTGGAAAAAGCTTATGCTAAGTATGTTAGTACTAATTAAGAACTCGCGTCCTCAGGTGCATCATGGGTAATCAGGACAAGATGGCAGAAATAAAGGCAAACCTGGAGGCCTCACTGCAATTCATCGATTTCCATCTTTTCACTTTGCAAAGTAAGCGAAAAGAAGCGAAGTTATCAATGTCAAGCCTGTAGCTCCTGACCTCTGACGCTTATTTTTTACAGCTAAAACCGTTCCATTGCGACCCACGTTTTCAAAAACGTCAAATTGTTTTTGGATTTGTGACTTTGCTGTTCCGCACTTTTACAATCATTGTTAGTTCAGCCAATCTTAAAATGTTTGAAAATTATGTTTGATCAATCTGATGGGAACAGCTATGGACTTGACACCGTTGTAAGACAAAGTCTAGCATTTTATAACTTTTGAGTAATGCTTTCCTACCCAATTCTTTATTATTTTCTCTAGCTTGCCCTGATTGCGTCTGATTACCCATGACCCATCGGAAAGACGCAGTAAAGGTGTTCCTTTTCTCGCGTGGTTGTGTTTTTCAAAAGTTCCATTTTGTTATACGAGAATATCCTCATTTGAGTATTGTAACTAACGTAACCGTGCTTATATAGCGCTTATCCTCACGGCTCAAAGCGCTTTACATTAACGGATAGCTCATCCTATAGAAACCAGCTTTATAAACATGAGTGTGTGTTAGCATTGTGAATTCTGTGACACAGAGGTTGGGAACTTCCGACGGTCCTCGTGGTTCTTTAACGTCCCTCTGGTTCGGTTAGTGTAGTGTATGTGAGAGACGGGACCTACGGTTTAACGTCCTTATCCGAGAAGACGCGAAGGTCTCACCATTTGCAGATATTAAAGCAAAGGCAGCACCTTCTCCTCAATTATTATTTTGTACCAGTCTCTTACCTATACAGACGCTTTCTGTGTTTTTAGGACGTGCAAAGGTTTGTGGGATAGTTTTAACAGGGTGCGCAGAGATTTATGGGATATGCACCTGCCCCACAATTCATTGCGCACCGTGTTATAGTACTCATCCCCTCATTACTCATAACGTCTGAGTACGACTGGTATTTTACAAATGTTATGGTGTTATGATTTACAGGGTACTGCTAGATGAAGAACATTTTAATTACCAAAAAGTAATTCAAACGTTAAAAACGGGCCGGCCAACGTGAAACGAAAGCGCCCAAATGCGATTGAGGATGTATACAAGTTGTTTATGTGTAATTTGATCGGTTTTCATTACGCCTGGATTTGACGTTCAAGCATCAAAAATATGTTCTCCAGTGGATGGAAGCAAATAAATGTTATAAATGTTATTGAAGTGACGAACTGGTATCGCTTGTCTCTCAGGTTAAATGGATCATATGAGGCGCTGAAGGGTGGCCAGACAGGAGAGGCGCTGGAGGATTTTACGGGAGGATTGTCACAAACGTGCGATCTCCAGAAGGCTTCCAGCGATTTGTTTGCCATTATGCAGAAAGCTATGTCGCGCCAAGCACTTATGGGGTGCTCAATTGCTGTATGTATCTCCCATACTACTATGCTTAGATTATTTACTTAGCACCCTAGAAAATTAAACATGTGCGTTAAGTTTAATCATGACTTATAGATACGATTGTTATATACTGACTACCTGACCAAGTGGCCAGAAGCTTTTGGTATGGATGTTTAACCTTTTCGTCCCTCGCGTTTTTTTGTAGGCCAAGGCTAACGAAATCGAAGCTAAATTGAACAACGGACTCATCAAGGGGCATGCGTACACAGTCACTGGCGTTGTCAAGGTAACGAATAGAGGGGGGTCTTGTGAGGGTAAACTAGGGCATGTGATCAGCATGATGTAGCGGTCTAATTCCATCGATCTTTCTGAATGGTTGAAAGCTATGTTTTTTTTTTCTTGTGTGTGTCTTCTTATTAGACAAATGCGAGGACGCGCGGTGGAAACATGGAAATCGAACTTGTTCGAGTAAGGAACCCCTGGGGCAACGACAGGGAATGGACAGGACCGTGGAGTGATCGGTAAGCGTCGACATTGCTAGTTCAGCGTGTAATAGTAATACCACCTTACATTTTTAACAATTTGAATGCATTTGTGCCGTCATTATTTCGTAAAAGTCATCCTTTAGCAGAACTGCATGATTATCCCAAAAAAGGCTTAATCAAAAAACTTAATCAATGTTCTTGGAGCACTAAATTGAAGAAAACGCCACATAAATTTGTAAAGCGCTTGTTTGATATTCTGCTTTCAAACTGTGGTTTCTTAGTACTATATGAATGGTAATGCCCTAACATTTGATTCTGCACCAGCAACTCTACAGTTCAGATTTCACTTTTTTAGCTCGCCTGAATGGAGCCTGCTGTCCGACCGAGAAAAACGAGAAATCGGACTTGAATTTGAAGATGACGGAGAGTTCTGGTAAGACCATGTTATTCCTGCTAGCTTAACTGTCTAGCGCCCAACTTTTGATAAGCGCATTTCATCAAACCTCAGAGAAAGTTTAGATGAACAATACGTTTTTCGTGTATAGTAAACAAAGCCTTTAAGCAGCCCAGGAAATACTCTACCTCAACTACATGGCTAGATGTAAGCGTCTATTAATGAGTCTGTAGGTTATATTATTCATGCGCGCAACTGCACGGCGCAAATGACGAAATTATTATTATTCATTTGCCGTAAAACGCAGCCCAAATGGCGAATTTCTATGAATTTCTATGCTTGTAACGTCGAACTCACGCTTACTTAAGGGTTTTTCTTTCGGGCACAGTGACTGCGCGACAGGCCTATCACTGCAAGTTATTTTTTGGAGAGTTTTTTTGTTACTCGTCAAGATACACTTGTTCTTATAAACGGCGCGAGGGTTGTGTCTTAGTTGCGCAAGATCTGAAAGAGTATATTAGATGTCATTCTTATGCGCGTGAAGGGCGCCGAATTTTTTTTTTGAAGTTAAGTAGAAAAACGCAAATGATAGAGAAGTTGCTGAAAAAATTAGGACCCTCCCCCAAATAGGTGTGCAAAAAAGTAGGACCCTCCCCACAAAAATATGAGCCCCCCCCCCCCCCCCCCGCTAAATAATGACACGTCACTTAAGTAGTATTGCTGTAAGATGTTCCTTGTATGGAAGTGATCGTCTGTGTCGTGAGTGTCTATCTGAGTTCATAATGGTTTTATAATGTGTACGGTGTCTATGGCCTGTAATCTGATCTCGGAGCATTGCTCGGGACATTGTAGATATCGTAAGCAAGCATACCAGCTGTTTGTATTTTTATTTGCCAGGATGTCCTACAAGGACTTCATAAAGTATTTCACTACACTGGAGATCTGTAGGCTTGGAGAAGACAGTCAATTGGACAATGACAAACTGGCTTTTAACTCCATGACGGAGCAAGGCTCGTGGCGCAGAGGCATTTCGGCTGGGGGCTGCAGAAACTTCATCGATTCATTCCACAAAAACCCTCAGTTCAGGTATTCTTCGTAGACTATCGCACACGCTAAACCCTTGGCAGTTTTTGTATAAATAAGGATTTTCGTGTATCATGCAATGCATTTGATGGTAAGAGAATGCGTGTACACGCATCCCGAAAATGACCACAATCGCAGGGCCACGCGGAGTGAAAAGGGGAAATACTACGGAAATCACTAAACTGTTAGCACCCAGGGTACAAACCATCGATCGTGGGAAAACGATCGACCGCTTTTTGAAAACGATCGATCGAAATGATCACATGACTTGATCAAAGATCACATAACTTGCATTTCTTTTGTTTGCCGTAGACATGTACAAAACATGGACATTTCGATCAATCGAAATGGTCACGTGGGTTAACCGAAATCAAAAAGCGGTCGATCGTTTTCCCAACTGCAATCGATCGTTTATACCCCGGGGTGCTAACAGTTTAGTGATTTCTGTAGTATCAACGCCGGTTCATCCTGGAATTTCAGAGAGGAAGAGGTTGGTCCTAGAGCCGCCTGGAATTCCAGGGTGGGTGTCCTATTAAAAGTGTAAAATTGCAGGCTTTCTTTATGGGAAAAATGGAGTGAGTAAACGCAAATGCCAGGATGGATTCGTGGAAAAGTATGGAATTGCAGAGTTCCCGGCTGTTGTTGGGACTTCACTGAATACTATTCAGGATGGACAGGACATTTCTGAAACTGGCGTCATCAACAGGGGATCGAGATTTTATTTTTGCAATTGGCCAGTTCTCTTCCGGTATATTAGGTGTTGAAAGTCTTCATTTAAAGTTTTTAGGACTTCGAAAATGTAATATATAGATTTAGCCACTGGCTAAAAGCGGAGCTCCTGGTTTTAAAATTTTCTGTGTGAATGAAAGGGATTCCCATATGTACATGGTTTACATGATTGCTTTAGAGTCTTCCCTTCACGAGATATAAATTTTTCAAGCATAGATGACGTCATCAATGGCGTCATATCACGTGACCACCTTATTTCGCTCATCTGGTGACCTAGACTACACTACCCAAGTGTGGTTGTTTTAGAGTCTTCCCTTCACGAGATATTGATTTTTCAAGCATAGATGACGTCATCGATGACGTCATATCACGTGACCACTTCATTTCGCTCATCTAGTGGCCTAGACTACACTACCAAAAGCTCATGATGTAAAAGCGTGAATCGCTGTCATTAGGGTATATCCACTCCATTTTCACAAGTGATGTTATTTTTAGAACCCTTCCCGCGAAAAACTGACCAATCACAGCACTCGCTCTGTAACAGCTCGCATATTTCAAATAAAATTAAAAATGGCGGACGAGACGGCGGAGGGAAGCGAGAGTACTACTAGCAGCCATTATTTCGAAAGCAGCTAACTAGAAGAAAAATCAGAATCAGAGGAAAGGAGTTTAGAATCAGAAGAAGAGAGCTTAGAGTCAGAAGAAGAGGTTTTTAAGGATTTAATAGAATTTCGCTCGCACCGATTTTCACTGTTCAGACTGTTGTCAGAATCATCATTCATAATTGTTCCGCTTCATGATAAAAACCTCACAGTACAGATCTCCAAAGCTATTTCAAGAAGATTATATCTTTCCAAAACCAATGTGTGCTTTTTTGACCCGGAGACACAGCCATTTATGTTTTCGGATATCTTAAGTGCTAAGTTCGGTTCGATCAGGCCAAGGCTTCAACACATTGCTTTAAAATTTGCGTCTCGACACTTATTATTGGTTCCCCTTAATTGGAAAAAATAAGGAATGGGTTTCAAATGGAATGGAAACAGATAAAACCGCACAAGGACGGCGTTTAGATAGAGGTTTGGGGATTTTTGGCAGCCATTTAGTTGCCGGATTTCGGAATATGTAAATTAGGAAAATCTAAAAATAACTACACTTGAGAAAATGGAGTGGGTCGAGTACAATGCTCGTTTCACGCTTTTACATCATGAGCTTTTGACACTACCCAAGTTTTGTTGTTTTAGAGTCTTCCCTTCACGAGATATTGATTTTTCAAGCATAGATGACGTCATCGATGACGTCATATCACATGACCACCTCATTTCGCTCATCTGGTGGCCTAGACTACACTACCCAAGTTTCGTTGTTTTAGAGTCTTCCCTTCACGAGATATTGATTTTTCAAGCATAGATGACGTCATCGATGACGTCACATCACGTGTCCGTGTTACAGCACCCCCTTGTGGCATAGACAAAATATCCCAAGTATGGTTGTCTTAGCATGTTCCCTTGAGGAGATATAATTTTTTCTTTGCATACCACAGGGTTCCCATGTGTACACGGACGGACGGACGGACGACGGACGGACGGACGGCGTACGCTATAGGTTTAATACCAGAAAAATAAAGAAAAAATCATATCTCCCGAAGGGAAGCTTCTATAGAAGCCAAACTTGGACAAAGTTTCAAAGACCATAAGAGGAGCTCTACACCAAAGTCACGTGCCCTTACGTCATCAATGACGTCATCAAAATGATCCAAAATGCCCGTGACGTTCAAAAATCAACTCGATAGTATACTATACGTTTTTCCCTTAGGTATGGTGCTCCGCTTGCGTGGGCCTTCGGCCCGCGCAGGAGCTCCGCTATTATTCCTGTACAGAAGTTCACACGACTCCCGTGAATGCTAGGTGAGGATCAGGAGGAGTCGTAGCGAGACGAGCTGGAGCTGACGAGCTGGAGTGTTTTCTCGGGTTATATAAACACGAGGTGCAGCTGAATATTTATATCATCCCGATAAAACACGACATATACCTATTTCACATATGGCGCCCAGTTTGAAAAGACATTGTTCTTATTATTAGCCTCGAATTAGTGCGAAAACGCTTTTGTGTTTTCACTGATTTCGAGGCTACTCAGTCCAGAGCAATGGCTTCTCGAATTTGGCGCCATATTTGAATTCAGTGATTGCGACTTCTATAAATCACTTCTGAAACTTAGGTATCACTTCTGAAACTTAGGTACCTTTTAGGGGTAAAATCGAAAGTTCCTGACGAGCACCCCCGCCCCAAAAATAGGGGAGTTTCCCCTCCCCCGGAAATTTATAACTTGAATTAGTTAATACAAAATATATTTTACGAGTAGGCAGGACTAGGCGTTTCACGAAGTTCGTTCTATGTTAAGAACACGAAACTAGATAATTTTAATTAAAATAGTCTAGTCGGTAGAGGGGGTTCACGAGCACCCACCGGAACTAGTAACGAGACATATTTTTTTCAGAATCCTCAGGGTGCCTAGAAACTGGTTTTAGATGTTAACAGCTCGAAAAAGTGTCCCACAGCCCTATTATTTCAGATTTTTTTTCAAATTAAATTCTTTTATTTAATGAGATTCAATGAGGCAATTTTATAGACTATAGCGCTGTCCTGAAAAGCATTCCAGTCTTACCACTTATGCTATTATAGTGTCATTAATAGACTGAACACATATGTACAATTTACATGCCCGTTTTATACATGTTACGTTCCTTACTGATAGCTATTTTCTAAGACCCTGTCAGCCTTTGTATTCCTATTACGAAATACCAAAACGATATGCGTATGTGACGGGAAAAGGCTGAGGCAGCAATTTAACTTGTCTACATGTGATCAGAGTATTCCCAAGATCGTAAAAGAATAAATTTAGAATCTAAAGAGATTTTCTGAACAGTGCTACAGTCCATAAAATTGCCTATTGAATCGCATTAAATAACAAAAGAATATAATTAAAACTCAAAAGTCTGGCAAAATAGGGCTATGAGACACTTTTTCGAGTTGTTAACATCTGAAACCAGTTTCTAGACTTCCTAAGGATTCCGAAAACGTATGTCTCTTTACTAGTTCCGACAACCGCAGAGTATTGTTAGTTTGACGTACAATGTCGAGCATGCTCAGACACATAATAAGCATCCCACATGGATAAGAGTTGTTGTAAAGTATATCAATTAGCTTACGATTAGCACTTGACTCAATTTGACTCAATTTGAAACTCCCTTCGGCGCGACCCAAGCCTGACTAATTAGTGAACTCGGATCAATTGATCGGAAAAGCGGCAATATCAAAGTCCCAAAGGAGTTGCTTTCCCCCCCCCCGGTCAAAATTAAACTGAGTGGCGTGAAATTCGCTCTATGATTTCTCCTTAGGATTACCTTAGAAGACAGTGATGAAGACGAAGATGATATGTGTACCCTCATCATCGCCTTGATGCAGAAAGACCGACGCAAAGAGAAGAGCAAAGGAATAAACATGCTGACCATTGGATATTCCATCTATTGTGTAAGCTAAACTTATGCTTTATAATAAGAGTAAGCGGCAGATTCTAAGGCCTATGGCAAACGCCGAAGTTCAGTCGCTCTTTCTTCTGTCGAACCTTTCCTTTTTCAAAGGATGCCGCTTCATTATAATTTATAATCACTTTTCCACTTTATAATCAAGACATTTCTATTGTTTTGTATTGGAACGGCGCGACTCTGGCACGGCGTTTGCCGTAGGCCTAATAAACGGTGTGAGGAATATTTATATTTTGTTTTCCAAACCGATTTTATGATCAATTTTGTTTCAGCGGTTTCCAAACAAATGTGAAATTCATCTTTGAGAGGTCATATTTCTGTTGATATTATATGTATCAAAAATCCCTGACACTGAACGAAAATCGGTAAAGTTTAGCCTCGTGAGCGTTATTGCGAAGGGACAGGAGCTTCTAAATAAAAATGAATAAATAAATACTGGAGACCGACTCCCAAGACTTGCAGCTCGCAAGCTGAATTGCGCTGGGTGAATTTACTCTGTCCCTGCCGGGAGTCGAACCCGGACCACAGTGGTCAGATCGGTGAGAGACCCAGCTAAGCACCGTAACGCCGCTGACCCAACCGTGCTTCTCAAAACAAAAGCATAAAACAGGCTCTTATTTGATTAGATAACACAAGGAAAAGAAAAGGTGCAGGGATTTGTATGGACAGTCGTCTTCGCCTAACAGGTTCTTAAAATCCAGGTTCTTATTATATGCGGTTTTTAACTTATTCTCAGCTGAATGATGTTGACGAGAAATACCACCACGGCCAGCTGGACCGAGACTTTTTCCAATACCATGCCTCAACCGCTCGCTCAGTCTTCATGAACAGTCGTGAGGTGTGTGGACTGTACTCCCTCCCACCAGGGGAGTACGTAATCATTCCCACGACATTCAAGCCGAATGAGGAAGGAAACTTCTTGCTGAGGATCTTCTCAGAGAAGTCGCACAAATCATGGTATGCATTGGAGAATCCCTTATTTTATAGAGCAGATTTCGTATGGCTATGAGAAGTGCCGTGGTACTGTCGCGGTGGCGGTACCGAACCTGGCCTGCTGTAAATGGAATTAAATCGCCAATGAAATCGCGTAGTCGCGGTACGGTCGCGGCGCGGAACAACTTTGTCACGGTACTTTTCACAGTCATACGAAATCTGCTCTATATAAAAATCCCTACCGTCTGTCAGGGGAACGTTCGTGATTGGCTGATTTTTTTCCTTCCCGCAACGTAAATATTTTGCTGAGCTCCGAATTTGAAGATTACAGAATTTTCTCTTCATTTCTTTTCAGTGACAAAATTTAAGGAAGTAAATAATGTAAAACTTTTTCGTCACAAGGGTATTTTCTGGTCTATATTAGTAAATACATTGGTTTTCAGTGGGATAGTATTACTTAAATAATTGATGTTCTCGAGCATCAACTACATTACTATTATTATTTTGGCGACCATCATAGAGTGGTTTTCATCCGGCTGTGAAATAGATACTAGCGAAATACGCACTGCTATACACTATCAAAGTCAATTTTTATTCTATTCTCTTTTTAATTATTTAGTAGACACTATTAAACACTGACTATTAGTTTTTGTTTCACAGTCGGATGAAAACCACTCTAATATAATATATTAGACCCGCCAAAAATGTTCATTTAGAGCCCGGATAATACACCACAATGCTCGCAATAGCTTTATAATATACTTTAGTCAAATCACATTAGTGGTCTATTGTCAATGCTGCGTTCTGATTGGTTGAGCTACTTATAGCCTATTATAATATAGCTACGATATAACGCGCGCTCTGATTGGTCCAAATCTTTGCTCTATTTCACCGATAAAATAATGGTTCTCCCCCGCTATATCACAAAAGCATTATAGCACAACTTTCTATGACTTTATCGGCACAATAGAGAACTTGTGATGTTGGGAGAGACACTCGAAACGTTTTAAAACGTTCTCGTGTCTCTCCCAACATCACGCGTTGTGCCGATAAAGTCATTTAGAAAATAACACCTATGTTGTATTGTGAATGTGCGCATTCTGATTGGTTAAAAAGCGTGTTTGTAAGATACCTGAGAAACACGATTGTCACGCAACGCTGTCGCGCGTGTGTATCTTATTTTCTAAAAGCAATAAAAATACTTTCTGCGTGCTCTCTGGTTTCTTACAAACACTCGGGGAATGTTGGTCGAACTGATAAAACTTGAAAGACACTCGCCTTCGGCTCGTGTCTTTTAAGTTTTGATCAGTTCTCCCAACATCCCCCTCGTGTTTGTAAGAAAGCAGAGAGCACGCGGAAAGTACTTTTATTGCTTAAACAAAGTTCTGCTCTAATGCTTTAACTAGTAGCGAAAAGTGTCGGACTTGAAAGCCAGAAAACGGCAAATGACCAGACCAGGAAACGTTTTTTGGCTATACAAGTGTTTGTTAAATACACACTGCCGGGATAATAGTTAGTTTTGTTTGACAGTCGAGGGAAATATCGAGTTTCGAGGGAAAAGAAAATTATTTTCCTGGGAGCAGTCATGAAGTGTTTTGTTATATACCTACACTTTCGCTTCACTGCAGCGAAACACGAGGAAAGTTTTAAAGTAAAAATAGGAATGGCCGATTCTCGGACCCAACAATAATTTTCGGAAAATTGAAGAAAATTAAGTAACTTACTTTTCCCATTTCCTTGCTGTGTATGTGAGATTCGGCACAAATTCAGCAGACATTTTCGTTTCTCCAATGAACGCGCTCCGAAATAATAATGCTCAAAGAAATGTTGAGATTGACTTTTTGCGTGTAGCTTTTTGCCATTTTTCTGAATTACTTCCCAACTACAGGACCATTCCATTTTTTAGCCGCACCACCCCTACGGAAGAGGTCATTTTCTTTAGTTAACCCCGTCGGAAATTCTTCCTCTACCCCCTCGGAAATACCTTTGGATTGCACCCCCTCTGAAAAACCTTGATTTTGTTTGGTAAAAGTCCAACTTTTAGCTCTTGCAACTCATGTTGTGTTCGTGTCGTTGTCTCTATCATTCGAGAAAAAGGAAAACTATTATTTTACAAAAATATTATTTGTTATTCCTTCTTTTAGCGAAATCGACGAGAAAACATCGTTCGACAAAACGCTGGACCAGGTGAGACCACGTTGACGTTTGTGCGAAAGGATTCCATTATTGTAACCATCTTGATGCAAGCATCTTGTTACATCCTTCTCGGGCGACCGTACTAATTATCTTCCCGTCCCCCGCGTCGCCATAACAGGTTCCTAAACTCCGCTACTCCGCATGAAAGACATCACTGCTCGACAGTGTTTTAACCTGTAAATCCTGTTTATCCAGGTATGCGAGCTAACTCCCGATCAACATGCCGCTATGGAGGCCAAATACAAAGACTTTTATGACAGTCTGGCTGGCAAGGTAGGGAAGCACGGTCACATCATTCTGTTATCATTCAAATACTTTAACGTCACGGCACACCTTCGTGGTATTTTTCGTTAAAATGGCATAATTTCGCGAAAAAATGTCGTATCTTAACAAGTGATACTTCATTTTGAAGCTTTTTTTTTTCACCTCAACTATGGCAACTTTATTTCTTTAATTTCACAGATTTTTAGTGAGTTCCCTTTCCGACGCGTCAGGTTAAGTTTCGAGAGCTCCACGCACGCGATATACAACGCTTTCGTTCTTTAGCAACATTTTACCATCGGCTTAGATGTGTTCTAAAAGACCTTGTCGGGGAGTTTTGAAATTTTAAAAAGAACCTATTTTAGAGTGTGTCCGCTAGGATTAAAAAAAGGGAATCAAATCAAATTTCCAAAATCCCTAACGCGGTTTTTTAGAACACATCTTAGCCAACACTAATAGTCTAGGAGCAGCCACCGGAAAAAAATCGCGTCGTAGCACCCAACGCGCAGACCCAGGATAATAACATAGAAAGATAGGTACATGCCTAAGGTTCAATTTGATCCGTATCGCACAGATTGGCTTGTGGGACAACACCCCGATATTTGGCATTTTGTTCCCCTGCTGCTCACATGTCCTTTGCAAAACATTGCGAACTTACACGCCTCTAAACCCCTCATTCAAGGATCAAATGTATCCAAAACTTTGTATCATTGCAAGAAATCACACACTTTAAATTCCTTGCTGTAAATCTGCCCTTAATGCCCACTCTAACGTCAGAAATAGAAATTAGAAGTTGGCAGCCATATTTAGTTCTTTGTTATTCAAATGAGTTATGCCTCCTCTCCTGAAGACATAGATATAGGCTGTAGCGCTACAAGTACAGCATGCCTAAATGTGTGCGTTGGCAAAAAATATCCCTCCAATGCATTGAACACTTATGTGGACATTTTACTGCTGTCGTATGTTTTCTGTGATCTCTGCTGACATAAACAAAAAATTATAGGTTTATTAGAAAATACCAATAACATTTTTCTTTATTCAAAATTACCTAGTTAAATGATTCAAACAAAGTCGGCGAAGAAATACCAGACCATAAAAACTATATACATTAAGCCGGGAAAGCTGTACAGTCTATGTCATTCTTGACTTTCCAGAATTCAGAACTCATGAATAACAAAGGAAACTCATGAATAAAAAAAGGATCAAAATGGCCGCCGTCAGAGACATCCCTTTAACCTTCATTTTTACAGTACGTATACGGAAATTACGGCATAAGTTTGCATCTAACCATTTGAAACGCATTTATTTCTGCACGTATGCAGAGTTTAATGTGTTTCTTGATACAATTTTGAATTTTACTGGCTCTAAATTAGTTTATAATTTTACACAAAGAACATGTGAGCATCTTCTAACAAAAGTGTCCGAAATCGGAATGTTGTCCCATGGGCTTATTTGTAACACCCGGCCTAAATTAAACCTTATACATATACCTATCATTCTATGCTACTTTCCCGAGTCTGCGCGATGGGTGCTACGAAAACCACTTTCTAGGCCTCTTTTCAAGATCTGCTCGTAGACTATAATAAAACTGGTGTCAAAAAACGAAAATAGCGTATATTCGCGAGGTTGGAACTTCCAAAAGTTGAACTGGTGCATCAGAATTGAAACTCCGTAAAAAATCTAGTTTTTGTAAAATTAAATAAAATTATATTCGTAAAGTTTACAGAATGAGCGGCCGTGCTGTATCGGTTTGTAGACCCGATACAGCACGGACGCGAATTCTGTAAACAGCTTCTAAAACCTAACCCCGCAGGGACTATTTTGAAAAGAAAGTATTCTTGAGCAGAGTAGAAAAGAATTTTATATTTTATATTCTCATTAACGTTTTTCACTCAAGAAGGCGATAGTTTCAAACAAAGGCAACTGCAAGTGCTAGAAGGTACAGTGTCATCTAATACAAACTACAGTATAAAGTGGTCCGTAGATGTGTTCCGTGAGTGGCAGTTTGCAGAGCGACAAGAATCCGATAAACGAAGAATTTGATTATGATGTTTGAATATGCTCGGTTTATGCTCATATTTCGTGTTTCTTCTGCAACTTTATTTACAGGCTTTATCATGCAAGAGGAATTCATCTGTGTATACTAGAAGAGGTCAAAATGTTAGCGTCATTGAATAAATCGCAGGTTAGTGTGGGGCTGATGTAATCAATTCACATTCGATTGCATTTATGGCTAAATGTCTTTGGGATTGTGTCTAAAGTTGTGATTCTGAACGTAAAATTACGTCGGAGTATTGTCTTCGAGCCCTGCATAATAGTCATGAGTTTTGTAACCTATGTTCATGAATTTTGTAACTATTTAATAAACCTGAGTGTCTGTATCAGTTTAGTTACATAACTCATGCTTATTAAATAGCTAGTTACAGAACTCATGAATATCAGTTACAGAACTGATGACTATTAATGAGTTTCGAATCAACCAATCAGCCTACAGCAATCAGCACGTGAATATTACATCAGCCCCACACTCCCCTGGGATATATTCAATTCCGCTCCCATGCTTTTAGTTTGTTGACCTTGGTATGACTAATTTTACGGGAAAACTAGGTGGTCTGCGTCCGACGAAGAGCTAACGCTCGAAACGTCAGCAAAACACCATTTTTCCACTGCGTTTAACATAAACCTCAACCTTTAGTTTGTTGACCTGTATTCTTCGTGTGTAATCATTCCTTTGGGAATAAAATAACAAAAGCGCGGCGGCCATGTTGGATGAAAGAACAATGGGAGCAAATGAACTTTCTTTGTTCTGTACATCCAACATGGCCGCCAGTGACGTCACATGCAAACCAAGAATTGGGATACACAGAGGAAATCACATGATCAAAGCGTTCGTTATTGGTAGTTTCGCTCATTTACAATTCATGAGTTTTAGAACAAAGTTTAGCCCACGATATACCCTTTAAAACGAGGTATCACTTCAAAATACCACTATTTTTCGTCAGATTATGCCATTTTAGTGACAAAGTAGCCCGAAGGTTTGTCGTAACATTAACCTTTTTCTGCTTCGTGTTTTCTATTGCAGGACGGAGAGATCGATGCTTGGGAGCTCCAGAATATGTTGTCTGCAGGCCTAAAAAACGGTAAGAAAAAAATACGTGATGATGGACTGAACGAGTAGGTTGTGGTAAAAGCTTATTTCAGTAACGTTGAGGTATTATTATTGTCAGATCTAAAAGGCAAGCCTGTTAGCCTGCAAGTTGCAAGGTATCGTACAAGACCCACCTTTGACGTCACGTAGGGAATTTCTAGGACACTTCCCGTTAAGCCACGCGACGCGCTCATGAAACCGCGGCCATGAAACCCCAAATAGTTTGGTATGCATTTTTCCAAAAGGTGTCAAAATGAAATGAAGCCCTCCCATTCTAAAACGGCACGCAGAATTTTACTTTTTCATTATTAATGCAATGGTACGTCGTTCTAGTTGACACTGTTTAGTAGCGCCTAAGCTTAGTTTGTTCTTTTACAGTATAAATTATTGTTGAGCTTGTAATAATGTAAACTAGAGCAATAAAGCATTGCGTATATAACTAAAAATTACAATAAGATCGGTTTGCTGAGTTACTTCATTCAGAAAACACGATAAACGGAGGGAGTATTCCCTCTAGGAAATTTAATCGGCAAAACCCCTGTAGCTTGTGAGATAGAGCAATAGAGCAATAAAGCATTGCGTATATAACTAAAAATTAAAATTATGTAGTACCTTTTTCGAACGGAAAGCTCTGTTCTTTTTTGAGACCTTTAGGATACTGCGTTTAAAGTGAAATTGCTGCAATGTCTTAGCACATATCATGATAAGAGTATTTTGTGTGAGGAGCCCTTTATCACGTATGCATAACAAATATCTGACATTTTCCTGTCTTCTTAGCAAATAAGGCGATTTACTTTTAGCAGTGTTTTAGATGAGTTAGCCATCCATTTGTGGTATTGGGCTATTGAATACTTGACCTCTCTGGTAGCGCGTGTAGATTTTAGTTAATCTGTGCTTACTCCAGAACTCTAACCCTTACGCACTGCATGTTTCCTATTCATGCTTTGATGAGGTTATGACGCTATCCGTGATATCCTGCAGATGGAGTGAGGTTTTTATCCGTTCATACACTATCGACATAGTATTTTTATACACTCTGAACTCTTTCATTTGCTTTCTTTTCCAGGGGCTTTATCAACATGTTTGATGTATCCTTTTGAAGACTTTGTAATCACCAACATTTAGCCTTAATCTCCTTTGAATATACCCTACGATTCTCATCCGCTACGGTAGAGTTCCACCTCCTCGTCTGATCAATAACGTTATGCCAGGTCGTCTTGTATTTCATCTGTTAAATTCGCTGAAAATGTACCTTTCCTTTGCCTTACGATAAGATCAGTTTGCTGAGTGACTTCATTCAGAAAACACGATAAACGGAGGGAGTATTCCCTCTGGGAAATTGAATCGGCCAAACCCCTTTAGCTTGTGAGATTAAGCTTAACTCTGATTGGATGGAAGTAGTTGTAGGAAAATGAAAGCTTTGTTGTGATTGGTCGATATTCAACAAGTGATTCTCATCCAGCAGAACTTTACACCCCGTAACGTTGATCAGTCGAGGAGGTAGGGAGTACGACGAACTCTACCGTAGCGGATGAATTTACTTTTTACGCCCACTTCAAGATAGTGGCCAGCTAGTATAAATATTCATTATGATTCCCATATTCTCTTTCTATGAATGAATTAAAAGGAGGATGTTGACTTGCGAACTCGCTCGTAGCTCATTGGTAAGATCTTGGCTGAGAATTGGACTACTTTAAACATCTTTAACAATAGTGATTTGCATGCATGGCCGAGATCTGTCTGTTTTCCTTCCTTAACCTTTCCCAGGACGACCGTAGTGGTACTCTGGGATTCCAGGAATTCAAGCAGGCGTTAATGATAATTAAGCGATGGACGGTGAGTATATGCAGCCCAACCAATGGAAAGCAAAGTAGTTGGGAAGCTGTTCCATCATCCCAAGAGTTCATATGCAATTTTCTGATTAGCGGTTACATCAGAATAATTTTTATACGCGAAACTGTTTATGGTGATTCCACGAAAAGTCCAAGTGGATTATCTTTAAATATAAATTCGGCATAACTTTGATAACATTCGTGTGACAGATATCAAACTTGGAGGACATTAGGAGGTATCATTTAGAAATAGTTTAGCATATTTCAATCTTTATTTGCGTTAATATTTTAGATAATATCCCAGATACAGTTGACCCCCTTGTTCCTTCTTTAGACCTCTCTAAAACAAAATTTTGCTATCATTTTTGCACGAAAGTTCAATTAGATTGCCTCAGATGTTTAGATATTTAGAAAGCCAATTTGCTAAATTATTCATTTATTTATTTTGGTTTCGCCGATCTAATTTAAAATACGAGTGTCGTAGTTTCCGGTAAAACACTGGCATCCATATAATAAGAGGAATAGGCCATTGGCACTAAGTGGGTCACGTGACCCCAACTACCTCTTAACGAGATGTTTTGTCAAAATCAATTCCAGAAATACAAAGAACCAATTGAACTCAAGTTTCAGCTTAAAACCTCTAACCTGGAGCAAATGGCAGCGAGTTGAATTTTCAAGATTTTATTCAGAATGTACGGGATTTGGGTCACGTGACCCACTGTTAGTGCAAATGACCTATTACGTGCGCTGTGTTTGTGTTTGTAGAAACTGTGTAAAGCACACGACCAAGACGAGTCTGGAGAATTGGACGGTTATGAGATCCGGGAATTGATCAAAGACGAAGGTTAGTCCTAAGTCATGATATGAATACGTGGTCCTCTAAGGGGGGGGGGGGGGGGGGGGGGGGGGGGGGGGAATTCCCTTTTCTATCAATGGTAACCTTTTAAAAAGGCCAGTACTATAACGTGGTTTACTACAACTATCAGAAATCTTTGCGTGGCGGCTTTTTGCGTAGAAATTTTTTTTTTCATCTTCCCAAAGGAACTTTATCTTAATAAAAAAGGGAAACTGATCCTGGTAGTTGTAGTCAAATGCATGATGTCGTCGTTCTATAGACTTTTTTCAAAAATGGCGGAAAGTTGCATGGAAACGAGGCTGGAAATATGAGCATACATTACCGCTGCCCAGGGAAGCCTTAGCTGGTGAATGGAGACCGAAAAACCGTTTAATGTCTAGTGTTTTCTAATTTTCTTTTCTTATCGGTCCCTATTCACCAGCTAAGGCTTCCCTAGGCAGCTGCCATGTATGCTCATATTTCCAGCCTCGTTTCCATGCTACTTTCCGCCATTTTTGAAAAAAAGGTCTAAATAGGGGAGGACAGGGGAGGAGTGTAGGACACCAACTGAAGTTCGTAGATAGCCCCCATTTTCTATCAATAGTCCTGCACGAGGGTGCGGTAAGGTCAGTCGGCCCCTTCAAGTTTTAGTGTTGACTACTTCGCTCGCTGAATCCTGTTATCCTCGCGTTCCAGGTCTCACACGCCTCAAGTTGATATTTGATGCTAAAGTAAACAATTTGACCAACCTATTATTATGCTTCACTTCAGGAGTCCACCTGAACCGGAAGATTTGCGAGGCCGTCTGTGTGCGTTTCAGTAACGAAGAGGCTAAGATCAGCCTCGTGGATTTCCTGCAGTTCATGACGCGCATCTACACCCTCCAGAGTAAGTAACGCAAGGGGACAGTCGTTGTTGGTTGTATAGATGGATTTCGTCATATGACATGCGGTCCACAGAGTTCCTGTAAAAGGGGTTCCCAGCCCCATGTACTTTTCTTTGTTATCCTTCCTTCCCCGCCAGACGACATGAAGCCGCTAAGGAAGACTGAGGGAGTTGAATGCTTGCCAAATGCTTGGCAAAAGCTTGACAATTATTGTATGGAGTCTTGCCTTTGCATCAGATCTCTCCACTTACGACTTCGTGCTCTACTTGCTGCGATAGAGGTCTTGAATTGTAGTGAAAGTTAATTGTGATGTTTTGTTGTTTTGTCAGTTCTACGAGAGAGTGATTTTGTTTTAATATAGTGCGTTTCTGCTAGAATTCGTAAACAAATCGTTAAGTTTACCGGGAATGTATTCAGGGGATTATGAAAACCGAGGCATGTGCATGACCTTATTTGTCCATTTAGTTGCTAACCATTTCCAGTGTTGGACTTGTTGTCGAACGTAGTGAATGTCTTCAAAGGGAACTAACTGTTGTATTTAGCGGAGTCGTTGAAATAACGCGCTCTGATTGGCTGCTTTTGGAACGGTTCGGAGTCCTACGCGATCCGGACCCTGCTATCCAAATAAACATATTATTTACCGTCTTGGGTTCG
The DNA here is from genome assembly GCA_033964015.1 of Scolanthus callimorphus. NCBI lineage: Eukaryota > Metazoa > Cnidaria > Anthozoa > Actiniaria > Edwardsiidae > Scolanthus > Scolanthus callimorphus. The sequence continues at coordinate 17,312,951 of CM066915.1, forward strand.
GTACAGTGTCAGAGCCAGAGTGTAATGATAATGGCTGTATAATCTTGCTTCTGCTTTTTTTTTGTAGAAGTATTCGAGCAGTTTTCTTCTGGAGGAAGTCATGCTAAATTTACCCTTGATGAGGTACTGCTACTGGAAAGAACGGTTGGCTCAGTATTAGGGCGCTGGCGTCTCGCTAGGATCGACTGCCGGATTAGACAGAAGAATTTGTATTTCTGTTCGGATGTTTGGTCGAACCTGGTTCATGTTGAAAATACTATGTTCCCGTCTGCTTGAACCTCTAACCAGCTTCAACGGGAACACTGTGGCACGCGTTAATCTAAGACACGGGGGCATGTCGGAGGAGACTGGGGCACGTGTTAATTCAAGAAACGCAGGGGGAGGGGCACACTTTCTGGACTCTGGGGCGCGCGTTAATCGAAGGGGAGCAGGCCTTCGGGATAAAAAAAGTGGGGCATTGCACGTTATAAATTCAAGGGGCGCACGGCACACATTCCCATTTAGGGGCACGCGTTAATCCACGGGGGTACGCCTTCAGTTGTCCGCGTCAATTCAAGGGGCGCGCAACAGACATTCCCATTTAGGGGCCGCGTTAATCCACGGGGGTACGCCTTCAGTTGTCCGCGTCAATTCAAGGGACGCGGGGATGCACGTTCCGGACTCTTGTGTACGCGTTAATCCAAGGGACGGGGACACGCTGGGGCGAGACAGAGGTACACTTTCTAGACTCTAGGGCACGGGGGTGCGCCCTCAAGATACCAAAAAGGGCATCATGAAAATTGGGGCATGCCTTATACTGACTAGAAAACTTTCCAGTCAATTTAGACACTAGGCATTTCCAATCAGAAAGTATATACATAATCCCTCTCAAAAATATTGAAAAATGCGTGGCCAAAAATATTGCTACTAAAAAGTTTGATACCTATTGCCTTACTTTATGATTTTGAAGGTTCCCATGAAAAAAATAAGCATTGGTAGTTCCTCAAAAAAATTCTCTGGACTGAAACTGAATTTCGAAGGAATATATACAGGATACATTTCTGTGAACTTTGAATTTATTTCTCAGGTTTAGTTCCCAAGAGAATTGTTCGGCGGGACAGAACAGCTTATCACTTTATATAATCAAACCTTTCAAAAAAACACCAAAACCAAGTCGAAAGATGCTTTACATTTTAGCATTTTTGCCCGCTTCGTGTCAAATTCATAGGCGACGCAGGATCGTAGAAAGATGGGTTGCTCATTAGTAAGGATGTATGGAAAGAATGAAAACACAAAATACAGTAAATGTATGAAAATGTGACGCAAAGTGGGGGTGCTCGAGCACCTCATTAATGTATGGCTCTGCCGCCAAGAAATTGCTCGAAGTTCTAAAACAACCTGTCTTAATTAGCTTTGCGGCACTTGGTAAAATTTTCTATTGTCATGTTTATATAGCATTGTACTAGGAAGTCCTCCGTCTCAATCGTTAATTACATGTTTTCTTTTTGGCTTCTAGTTCATGGAAATGGGTGTGGCGCTGTGAGTCTACAAGTTGCGGGTTAGTCTAATGATAGTACCAACTGAATGGTAATCGACCATAGCTTGGTTAATGTGACTGTCAAGAAAAGGAAAATAGAATTGCTGCACGAACACAAACGGAAAGCACATGGGAAACAGGTACATCTCAGCGAGGACCGATTACTCGCACAAGGGGCCTGAGGCCCGTTTCTCGAATCACCCGATAATTCTCAGGCCCGAAACGTTTGCTTTCAATTTTAACAGATCGATTCCAAGTTTTTCGTTTTCTCTTCTACCATGTTGACATAAATAATCTAGAGATTCCTATTTATGGATATTTATAGTGTTAATATTTTAGAAAAGAAATTTTCGATTTCATTCAAGCCCTGAAATTGGCGAAATCTTACAATTGCGGTACCCGAAACATTCGAGCAAAACTAACGTAATTCTGAATGTGTAGGGGAAGTTTTTAGGGCTCGAGGATTCTCAGGAAACGGACACCTGGTCTGCCCGGTGTCTTGGTCACGAACTCACAGTGGCTGATTTTTTGCTAAGCCAATATCAATAGTCATCATATGTTAATCTAGACTGAGTATATTTGTAATGTTTCTCATTCGATTTTTAAAACCCAGGCTAAAAGCTGTAATCATGACTAATGTATTCTAACAATGTTCTAGTGACTTAGTAATTTTCCATTATAGCCCAGACTAATAAATAACCATTCATGAATCACGTCTACTTCTTTGTTTTCATTATCTGAGCCGACGAACCCTGGTTGAAGTTTGTGTTCAGAACGTTCAACGTGGAAGCAACGTTGCTCAGTACTATTCATATATCATAGTTAGGTCGCTTAGCGCAAAAATAGCTCAATGTACACCGATTTCAGAAAAGGTTTCACCAACACAACTGTCTGTTGTTTTGCCCAAATCTGGGGGTCCAGGGCCCCCCTCGCCCCTCCCCCGCTACAGGCCTGATTTGGGGAAGATGTTTTCAGTGCCTTATACCACTGACAACATAGCGGATTTGTAGGTAGGATTCAATTCTGATCATACTTGCACTTTAAGAGTGAAAAGAGGGTTACAATTTTATTCTTTCGCCACAAGGCACAAAACTTGGTCCGTGGCTGTTCACCATGATGATCAATGATCTGTCCATCACAGGGATCGACATGTGGAAATATGTAGACGATACAACCATTAGCGAGACGATCCCAAAGTGCCAGCCCTACAGCAATCTCCAGCAGTTCGTAGACGACCTAGCTAGGCAGGTTTCCCTTGATAGGTTCCAGCTAAACGAGGCAAAATGCAAGGAGCTCCGTATCTCCTTTGCACGATCGGCGCCCAACTTTGACTTTATTATGGTTAACAACAAGCAACTTGAATGTGTTAATCAGGCTAAGGTTTTAGGTGTTAACTTCTCTAGTGACCTTAAATGGAATGTACATGTCGGAGAAATACTTAAGAAAGTCAACAAGCGCCTTTACTTCCTAGGTCAACTAAAGCGCGCTCAGATAAAGCCTAATGAGCTTATTACTTTCTTCCTTTCATGCATCAGACCGGTAACAGAATACGCATGCGCGCTGTTCCACGACAGCTTACCAAAGTACCTGGCATCAGATTTAGAATCCTGCCAAAAGCGCGCGCTTCGCATCATCTTTCCGAGAAGTGTTATTCACAGGCCCTAGAGGACACAGGTCTCCCCACCCTGCAGGACAGGCGTGAGGCAATTACAATCAAGCTCTTCCAGGAGATAACTGAACCAAGCCGCAAACTTCACAATCTTTTGCCTCCAAAGAATGAGTGTAACACCAATCTAAGGAGGAAGCGGGCCTTTGCAGTTCCTAAGGCCAAAACAAGCAGGTTTCGGAATAGTTTCATAGTCTTTAATGCTTTAAATCAATTTTTAGAGTAAGTAATAGTTTTATCCAATTTCAGCTGCTACCTTTTCAATTTTTAGAATTTATATATGTACACAGACTCGTACCCATAATTTATAGTTATAAGTTTTTTATTATCAGTGTATTATTAGTAGTATTATTATTGTAAACTAGCGTAATTCAACCCTAATGGTTGCAATGCTTTTAAATAAACCTATCTATCTATCTATCTATCCATCTATCTAACTCATTTAAAAGTGTTATATTTCATGTACTCATTTCAATATTTATCAATGCGGTATTATCACAGCTCATTGCCTTTGCTACACTTTCGATCAATAAGTGCGATTTTGCTTATGCAGAGGCATGCAAAAATTTTTGTAAAATTTAATACGCAACGTTTCGGCGTAGCCATAACGCCATTATCAAGCCATTACAATTCTCTTACTGCACTTCTCGAGTCTCCGGAAAAGATGCAGCAACTTTCTCTGCAATCCTGCAATAATGTAAGACATTTAAAAAAACCTTTTTAAAACTTGGCCAAGCTTCTTTTTTATTTGTTTTTCGTCCGAAAGATAGTTCAGATAGTTTATTCGAAGAGTTACGCTCTTCGAAAAATGTGAGCCGTGATAACAATACTGCATTGACATGTTTGGCATGAAAGATACATCTCCTAAATGGGAGACGATGCAAAAACTGCCCGCTTTCAAGTCAAGCGAAACACCGCATTAATATTTTTTCTCGACCTTTTAAAAGAATGGTGGTTCTAAAACATACACCAACAAGGTATGAAACGATTGAACTCTCTTTGGAGAGATTTAGACAAAAAATCATCTCCGATTTTAAACTAGGAATTAAAACGCAGGACTAGGTTTGAGTTTGGCGCGAGTAAAAATAGGTTTTCAAAAGTTTTCAGATTAAGGTGGCTCCCGAGTATTTATTTCAGAAATAGACCTCAACTTCTAGCGTACGTTTGACCCTGAAAAAATCTTCCGATTTCCATAATTGTTTTCACAGAGCTTAAGCAACCTCTGCACTACTTAATGGTGTAGTCATTTGATATATTAAGCTCGTCTGTCGTGGGTATTTTAATTTTCCAAAGGAGGTGTTTTTAGAATAATTGTTATAACTTGAACATTCGAGCGTGAATGCTCTTATTACCAGCTAAAATCGCATCCATAGTAATAAGGGTTTACTCGGAGAAATGCCCAGGTCAGCTTTTACCATGCGATTTAAGTTGTAAACGATGTAATAATTTTGCCTCTAAAAATGTCTTATTCCGCTTCTGTTTAATGTGCCGAGCGCGGATATCAGAAAAGTAGGAGAGCTCTTCGGGATTACATCGGCTAATGTTCACTCTTAATTATATAAAAGAGAAAATAGAATCGAGTATCTACAGAAAGCGATATTTAATAAACGAATGAGAGCAGCTTCTTGTCCAGAATGTGCTGTTGCTATAATATTCAATTCGAGCTCGAAACAACTAAATTGCTGGAATTGTTTCGTAAGTTTCTTTCGTGAGAGGTAGAGTACAACTAACTGAGAAGACTTACCAAGTTTGGGCTCGTCTTTCCAATACTATGTTGAGAAACATTATCCAAAAGGAGTCAGTGTTTCGTTGCTTCAACACAAACGCCAAGAAAACCCATATATTATGAGCGCAGTGTTCTCGCCTCAGTGCACTTCGCTAAATTCTTCACGTGCGACGCTTCCTAGTCCCGAAGTAAGACAAGTTAATATCCGGTAGCTTTTCCGATCCCGCGGGTCGAGAAAGCGTCGCACGTGAAGTATTTAGCACCATGTGCACTGAGACGAGAACGCTGAGTTGATAAACATATGGGTTTCTTGGCGTTGTGTTGGAGTGGCGAAACACTGACTCCTTTTGGATAATGTTTCTCAACATAGTATTGGAAAGACGAGCCCAAACTTGGTAAGTCTTCTCAGTTGGTTGTACTCTACCTCTCACGAAAGAAACTTACGAAACAATTCAGCAATTTAGTTGTTTCGAGCTCGAATTGAATATTATAGCAACAGCACATTCTGGACAAGAAGCTGCTCTCATTCGTTTATTAAATATCGCTTTCTGTAGATACTCGATTCTATTTTCTCTTTTATATAATTAAGAGTGAACATTAGCCGATATAATCCTGAAGAGCTCTCCTACTTTTCTGATATCCGCGCTCGGCACATTAAACAGAAGCAGAATAAGACATTTTTAGAGGCAAAATTATTACATCGTTTACAACTTAAATCGCATGGTAAAAGCTGACCTGGGCATTTCCATGAGTAAACCCTTATTACTATGGATGCGATTTTAGCTGGTAATAAGAGCATTCACGCTCGAATTTTCAAGTTATAACAATTATTCTAAAAACACCTCCTTTGGAAAATTTAAAATACCCAAGACAGACGAGCTTAATATATCAAATGAACTACACCATTTGGTAGTGCAGAGGTTGCTTAAGCTCTGTGAGAACAATTATGGAAATCGGAAGATTTTTTCAGGGTCAAACGTACGCTAGAAGTTGAGGTCTATTTCTGAAATAAATACTCGGGAGCCACCTTAATTGTGATCGGAATAAGCAGTAGCTCAGTGGCTCTGACTAAATTTTCTGTGCTTAAAGAAAATGCCTCGGTCTTTATGCGGAACTAAAAAAGTAAATCATTATGAGCTTTAGGCGTAGTTTGAGAACAAGAAATTAAGCTAATAAAAAATTCTAATTTTTTGACGAAAAAAATGACCGCGTTTACATCTCGGAAACGCGATGACACTTTTTCTTCAAACCGTCCAAGTAATTCTTATTAGCCTATCGTGTTTGGCGTTAAAAGGGTTTTGCCGAAATTTCTCTTTGTCTGGGTGAATTTTGCAACTTTTTGGAGGGTCGCCATTACGTTGCCATGGAAGCATCATTGTAAACAAAACATGTAATGTGTCGACCCACAGAACAACCCATAGCATGTTTACTTGGAAATGACGTCAAAGATTGGATAAGTTAAAATAAAAAGTTATTGGACGTGTGACGTTACGCGCTTGTAGACAGGCTGGCCAACTCATGTTCTCTCAGAGGCGTAAAGCGGGAATTAGTTTTGAATGAATAATAAAACAATGAATGAATTCAGCTTTCGTGTGATATGGAGAGTTATTTAGATCTCGGATAACACACCCTCGATATGAATAATTCTCATTGCTATTTTAAACTAAAGATCGCGACTCTCGCATTTAGGGACTGTTCGTTAATTACGTCGCAGGGGGGGCTGGTGGTTTTTTCTGCTTGTAGGTTTTCTGAAAACTTACCCCCGTACAAAAAAAGTAGTTTCAATTTCTACCCCCTTCGAAAAACGGCTATTTGAAATTTTACCCCCCCCCCCCCCCCTCCCCCTGCACGCTAATCCAAAGCTAGTATCAGTCTCCTATTTTCCAAATGGCGTCTAAAGTAAGTACGATTGTTGACGAGGATGTACCGGTAGAACAAGCTCTAAAATGGCAAGAAAAGAGAAGAGAAGTTCAGCAGAAATCATCCGGATTCAATACAGTGTTCTGCGTTTCACGCAATCGCACTCAATCTCAATCCTAGCCTGTTGAAAATTTGCATGACACTGAAATGCACCCCCAAAAGTTTCGCGTGTTCTAAAAATTTACCCCCCAATTTTTCGACGTTCTGCAAAATTTACCCCCCTATAAAACCACCAGCCCCCCCTGCGACCTAATTAACGAACAGTCCCTTAAAGCAATTCATAACATGGCTCCCATTTACCTTATAGATCTTATTAATATTAGTAAAAAGAGTAGGTACAACCTCCGCTCACAGTCAATGGGCATTATGCTGCAAGACCGTTCTGCTAGATTTAAGAAGACTCTTGGAGACAGAGCATTTACGGCTGCTGCTCCACAAGTATGGAACAATTTGCCATCAAATTTAAGGAACATTAACAATTTTAATTGCTTTAAGTCAAGTCTCAAGACTTACTATTTTAGATTAGCATACAGTGACTTTATTCTATAATTTTAATTATTTTAAACATTTTTAGCTGTATATTTTTAACTTTATTCTATTCAGTATTAATTTAAATCATTAGTAACTTTTTTTTATTATATATATATTTTATCTTATCTATTATATAAATTTTACCAATTTTATCTATATATTTAATATTTTTTATCTCATATTATTAGGAATTGCATTTTAATATTCATGTACTTGCGCATTTGATCATATCCACTTGCTAAAATGCGCATAACAAGTATTAAATATTATTATTATTAAACTAGACTAGGGGTACAAGTTCATGCGAAAAACGACTTTTCTGCGACTATTAGGAATATAAACAAGCTTCACTCGGCCCTGATAATAATATTCCATTATCATGCAAACTGAACGTCAATTATTCTGTTGTGCAGAATTGATTAATAAATTCTAAAAAAGCTTTCTAAGATATAAAACCGCTGCGGGATCTGATTTACACCAAGAACCAATCTTTACACTTGTGACTGTTTATGAACGAAAGCTTTTAAAAACTCATGATGAAAATGCCTAGAAATGACGCTAACTGAACAATGTTTATAATCCTTTTCCTAAGAATTTGAATAGAAGAAAAGTCTGATGAAAGAAACTCCCCAGTGCGTGACAAATGCGTGACGCGAACATATACGCATGCGCATTGCAGCAGGGCGTTTGCTGAAAGAACACGATCGGTTCTTCTCCGCTGTTTGATCGAACGTTCCTACTGGTTTGCGTTGCATCCGTGGCTACTAAGGTAATTTTAAATCATATTACCTACTGCTGATATTCCATTACTTTTTACAGCGTCTGCGTGTTGTGTTAGCGTATCTGGTGTTTTGTATGTCGAGAATTACAAGGTTTATGTTTGCAAAGCTATGACTTTGCTGTCGTGCGACTCTCAGAGCTTACCAAGTGAAGTGACATTTTTCTCACTTTCAGGGTTGATTATCATTAATAAAGGGATATGGACGCTATCAAACGCCAGTGTCGAAGTTCTGGGAGACCGTTCGAGGATGACGACTTTCCATGCATTGATAACTCCATCTTCTTTTCTAAAAGGCCGCCACGACCATTCGTATGGAAGCGCCCATCGGTAAGACCCAGATCATTAGAGCATTTCCAGAGTATTTCTTCAAGAACTAGGGGTCATGAAAATAGGAAATAGGGTTGATAAGGGTGTGCTACGATACAATCGGAGCGCTTGTAGCTTGCGATACGATTTGTTAGGTTATCTGGGCTCCACACTTAGGAATTCTATAATGTTTTATTTGTTTTGTTCTGCCTGTTGCTCGTGGAAGTGACACTGGCAGCTCTTAAAATGTCTGGGAAGTAGTTGTTGCAGTTCACGATACTTGACTGTGCTTGTAGTTATGACTGAGTGAATATTCGATGAACTAGAGAGCGAAACATAAACATGGTCACCCGTGATCAAGCCCTTGCTGCCTAAAAATAAGCTATCATTTAAGGCCTTTGCCTTTCCCTTGTTATGACTGTTTATCTGTTTTGCATTTATAGTAATAAGATCATTGTTTTTTCCTAGCTCAATGACCTTAGCTTCTCGAACGCGTAGGTGAAAATCATTGAGATATTAAGTTATGTGCATAATAGTTCCATGAAGGAAAAGAATAATGCTAGCCTCTTTTCCTAGGATGCAAGTTTTGATCTTGAAACAAAGCTTTAATCTTCTTTGAAAAAACTATTGTTGGATAGGAGAGTAGAATTGTTTTAAAAAATGCATTTCAAAGGATTCAGCCCTGAATTGACCCTTTGTTCATGTTGCGTGACAGTTCATGCTAAGAATTAATTATTACTGTCATAAAGTTTTGAAATATAACACTTCATATGTAAATTACATTCTAAAATAATTTAATACACTTTCCTGGAGATCAGTATTAGACCTTCTAATATTCAATTATGCAGCATGTAAGATGCTCTTGTAGTTGTAATTTTAAAGTGCATATCTCAGTTGCCAAAAACTGGACAAAATTTGAGCTTCAAAATGATATATGATATATGGGATATATGATGTAATTTTCCCGGTCTAGTCAATCGTTAAAAATCGATACCGATAAAAATCGATAAAAATTCTGTGAAATCATTAAAGGTAGCCAAAATAAGTGTGCGGAAATCATTAATATCGATTTTTGGGATTTATCGATTTCTAACGGAAACTAAGAAAAACTTTATTTTATCTATTGGGAAGATAAGAGTAAAAGGCAGAAGAGAGAACATTCTGCTCACTCTTGAAGAGTTAATAACAGAGATCGCGCATTGAAACAAAAGCAGGACTAAAACGTTGAGAAGACAACTGTATTATGACTTCAAAAGAATTTATAAAATAATTTAGATAGTGCGCGCGCTCTGATTGGTTGAGAGCAAGGTTTGCATTTCCCTGTGCAAACACAGTTGTGACGTCGCCCACTGGCGAGCTTCGGGCCGGATTTGAAATAGCTTTTAGAAAAAAGTAGCATGTTTTAGGCAAAATCATTTATTAAGAAGTCAATATTACTTGTACATACATTTGATAAAGCACATTGAATTCACATAAAGCATGAGATTCGTGAAATAACATTGTTTTCGCTTCTTTATCTGAGCTGAGTTCGGCACACAGTTCGACAGTCACAAGTTCAGTCTCGTTCTGCAGATCTTGAAAAAAGTGCTTCCAAAAACTAATCCTGGATCCTCCGTATAATGTTTGACAAGACCAGACGGTACAAATAAGTGGATTCCTTCTTTCTGCTGCAGCCTTTTCATCTGTATGGAGAATTTAGAGTCTCATCCTTTTCAAAATCTTACTATTCCTGTCCACGCGGATTTTATTTATGTAGATAATTATTTTATAAAACAAATAAAACACAGTTTCCGTGACTGCACAGGCTTATGCAAACCTCGATGTGGTTTGGAGAATTCTGGAGCAGGTGCAAACACTCACCTGCGGCTCGTGTTTCCACTGATCTGCTCTCAAATTCTCCCAACCACATCTCGGTCTGCATAAGCCTGTGCAGTCACGGAAACTGTGTTTTATTTGTTAAATGAAATATTGTATGCCATGGAAATACATGATAATAATAAGCAGGTCCTAAACATTATTGATAACAACAAACCATAACTGATTAAACATTGGAAAATTATGTAACTGACTGATCAAATGAGGACAGTCGCACAGTATTCAAAATCAACGTAGTTGAGCGTGCCAACCTTTTGTATTCATCGACACAACTATCATTAAAGGTAATTCACAATAACTGCAACTTATTTACAATCTGCTTGGTGTATAAGACTTTCGTATTGTGTGTTTTCAGAATTTATCCATACCCCCTACGGAAGGGATTGGAAATTCTGGAGGCGTGGGGGTGGGGGAGTCAATTTACCTGATCTTTTCCATACAAATAGTGTATTTTTCTCGGGGGGTCACTTTTCAACACCCTACCGTCGGGGAGGTATGGATATTTTTTGGAACCACATTGGCACTCTCCTGCTAGCAGTCCTAACTGTGACTATACCATGCCTAAAATCGGAAATGGGAATTTTTATTTTTCCTTACTCACTGTTAATAACGTGAGTATGTATTTGGTTCTTGCTCACCGATAGTAACATGAACAATTCGGCTGAACGTCTCTGAGTATCTCTGACGTCCTTTGAGAATTTATCATTGGTCTTGCTTGTTTCACTTGCTCTAAGTTTGCTGTAAATTGTCTTGCACCAGGACCCACATGTCTAGTACACAAATGCCTATGCAAATGCCACCAACATACTATTGCTCTCGCCAACATACTAGTGAGTAGTGAGTATGTGAATAAGAGTAGCAAGCACACACGCCGCCAACATACTAGTGAGTAGTGAGTATGTGAATAAGAGTAGCAAGCACACACGCCGCCAACATACTAGTGAGTAGTGAGTATGTGAATAAGGGTAGCAAGCACACACGCCGCCAACATACTAGTGAGTAGTGAGTATGTGAATAAGAGTAACAAGCACACACGCCGCCAACATACTAGTGAGTAGTGAGTATGTGAATAAGGGTAGCAAGCACACACGCTGCCAACATACTAGTGAGTAGTGAGTATGTGAATAAGCGTGTGTGCTTATTACTCTTATTCACATACTCACTACTCACTAGTATGTTGGCAGCGTGTGTGCTTATTACTCTTATTCACATACTCACTACTCACTAGTATGTTGGCAGCGTGTGTGCTTGCTACCCTTATTCACATACTCACTACTCACTAGTATGTTGGCGGCGTGTGTGCTTGTTACTCGTATTCACATTACTCACTAGTATGTTGGTGGCGTGTGTGCTTGTTACCCTTATTCACATTACTTGCTTCTGATATCCACTTTTCTTAGGCTTTTAATTTTACTAGCTTTTTAAATGTATTATAACAAGTCAAAAGGGATAATAAGAGACGTTCAGCCGCAGCTGGGTTGCTCACGTTACTACCGGTGAGCAAGAACCATAAACATGCTCACGTTCCTACCAGTGAGCAGGAGAAAAAAAAATACCTCCGTCCCGATAACAGGCAGCATATGACTGTGACGAGAAATCAGTCCGCTGAATGTACGATGAATGGTGCTGAAGGCACGGATACAGTTTTCATGCCCCCGAGGCATATCGTAAAATCGGGGTTCCACTGTGTGTTGAATCGTAATAAATCGATAAAAATCGATAACTTTTCTTAAAGTGCGATCGATTTTTAACGATTTTTAAAACCAATCGATAAAAATCAATCAGACAATAACGATTGGTAACGATTTATAGATTGGTAAATCGGTATCGATTTTTTACAATTGACTAGACCGAGAATTATGTGAATCAGATCCAACCAGTACTTAAACCATGCAGTCAGAAGTGAAAAGTTAAAACAGGAGTTTTGGTGACCTTGATACCATTGAAAGGAAGGATAAAAGATAGAAGATTCTTAAAAAAACTGGAGACCGATTTCCTTAATCAATGTTGATGCCAAAATTGGGAGCAAAGCATGCTCTGCACCTCCAAAAGGTGCTACCGTTTTTAATCAGTCCTGATACCAACATGCTTATGTTGAGGGTAGATTGATTAATGATGCAGTAGGGACTGGTCATTTATTTGAAGGAGGGGGGGGGGGGGGGGGCTTCTGCATTTTCATTTTCCCTGACATATTTTCTTGTGATCCTGTTATTTATGCACAAAGTAATGTGACCCCTTAAGGAGGCTGCCTACAATTTTTTCTGCTCTCCACCACCAAACTTTGTTTGCCTGCTGTTCAGGCTCAAAAACCTGTACCGGTCTGAACTTTCACATGGTTACCCTGGAGGCTTTGAACTTTGTTGTAGTGTGCATTTTGTTGTGATCGAAGTTGCTATAGCAACGTTATAACCACACCCTTGTTTATAATCCGCAGCCTTCAGATGCGTTGTGCGACCTAAACTTTTTAAATGACACCCCTCACACTAATCCCTGAGTAGCTAGCATTAATCAAAGCAAGTTTGGAGAGAATTCATTGTGCAGGTTTTATGTTATTCAAACAGACTTTTTCAGGCTCCAAAATGGCAAAGCTATTTATGCCACAAATATTTCCTTGAAAAAGAATGGCTAATATCTGCGAAATTAAGAAATCCTTGCCGCCCGAATAATCTACAAACCCAAGGCAATGTACCAGCCAAATTTCACTTCTTAGAATGCTTCCGATTTTGTTTGGCATGTGTTCAAGGAAACTGCAAAGTTTGAGAAATTATAGTATAAATCTTCCTTTGTTATAAAACTTACACTTTTTGCCTCTGACACAAATCTCATATGTAAAAGTTTTTGATACTTCCGTAAATTATTCTTGAATATATACCAAAGATAACCTCCAAGTCTTGAGTTCATTGAAGTATTTTAAGGCACTGAGAAAAAATGCCAAACTTCACTACTCTTTCGGTTTGCTCGAGCCGGTTTTTGTCATTGTACTCATCATGAAATTGATGAGGTCCACAAATTCAGACCCCCAAGATACATGTACGCCACACGTGTGACATGTGATCTAAGCCCAGCACAGGGTGCCCAAACTGCAGATCATAAATGCATCTTTTCCCTAATTTTAGGGCAGCTCTCTAAAAAATAAGTCGGACTGTAACATGTCTTAGTACTCCATTTCTAGTCATCGCATTTTGCACCAGTTTTAGCATTATCTTAATCAGGGACGTGTGCAGGTTAAAATACCTATCAATCATTGTTTTTTTATTTCTGTTGGATTGAAGTTCACAACATTTGCAGAGGCTTAATCCAAATGCCTGCTCAATACAAGTTTTCTGTTGGTCATGCTTCTCTAGCCCACGGTCTGTTGGTTTGACTTGGCTGTATCTTTCATGCAAACATGCAACATTCCAGCATGCGGAAGCTGCCCACGTGTAGACTGTCATGGCAAATTTCACCCTCGAAACTAAACACTTTGACACACTTTTTCTGGCTGTTTGGCCGATTTCATTTCTGTCACTAAATAGAAGAAAAAAAGGAAAAAAAAAAGAAAGAAATGCAACAGCAAAAAACGTAACAGTTCTACTGTGGTGTGACAGCTATAAGTAGATTCTTCCGCATGCTGGAGACAACTCCCCCTAAGTTTGAACTTCAAAGAATGCTGTTCCCTTGTTGAAATATTGAATTTTCTAGTTTTAATGACGCAGCATAAAGTGTTCTGGTTTTGATAAGGTCATACAACGTGAAAGTTAACGTTTCCCTTGATCATCAATGATTTGATCCAATGATCTGATCCAATGATCAAATCCGACGATCTGATCCGACAATCCATGATCCAGGTTTTGTAGGTGCCGCGTTAATGGTGAAAAAAGACAGAAGCTATGTGTGGTTAGGGGTGAGCTGCAACAAAAGTTAAGAAAGCACTACCTATGTAATTGAGAAAGTAGATAAGCCTATTCTTATACTGGGGGTCTATTTTATTTGTGAGATTGGAGAAATCTAACAGCTGTATTTAGAAAAGTACAGATTTAATGACGTGTATAGTACCAAAGGTTTTATAATAATATTATTATTCATGCAACAGTGCTATGTTTTGATAAGGAAACTTGCAGAGAAATAGCAATGCTTATGTATGATTTTTTATGGAATGGCATGTTTTTATTATTAATCAAGTAATATGGATTACAGTGGTGGATCTAGGGGTGGTGCATTTGGGTGCAGACGCACCCGCTTTTGACACAAAAATGGTTTGAATTACAGGCCGAAAGAAGATAGGGTTTTAGCACCCCTAATGACAAAGTTGGATTTTTTCAGCATAAAAGATAAAATTTATGAAAAAATTATAGTGCAGCACAGATCGTCTTTGTATTCATTTGCCAAAACATTTCTTTGTAAAAAGTGAGCCTGATTATGAAGTTTTGAAAATTCATATCTCAGCCGGTATTAAGCAATCTTCACCACAATTTGCAATTTTACTAATATGGATGCATAGAATCGAATACTGGATTCCATTTGCTGATAACTATTAGATATTATCAATCAATATTAATGTGATAAAGGCCTATATTGTAATGTATTTGTGGGAGAGATGGGTGTCATTCTGTACCAAGGGATCTGTCATTTTAAACTGAAATATGTTGTCTTCTGGGTTTTATCTCAGGAAATCTGTGATGATCCCCATATGTTTGTGGGTGGGGCAAGCCGGCTCGACATCCAGCAAGGCATGCTGGGAGATTGCTGGTTGCTTGCTGCTATTGCTGCCCTAACCCAGCATCCAGCGCTGATGAACAAGGTGGTGCCATCTGATTACATTGCAAACCCCAAAGACCCTAACTATACAGGTGCTGTTAAGTTCACTCTCTGGCAGTATGGAAAGTGGGTTGATTGCATCATTGACGATCGTCTTCCAACCTACAACAACAAGCTGGTGTTTGTTCATTCAAGTGAGAAGAACGAGTTCTGGAGTGCCCTTCTGGAGAAAGCTTATGCCAAGTAAGTTGGAATTTTTTTACTATTACCCATGAAGGGTAAAAATCCAGTATCTCACAAAAATTCTCTAACTCTAACCTTCTTTGAGTGAGCTGGGTTCACTTTAAAGGGAGGCTGTCACGCAACTGCGCAGCTCTTCTGCGCATCTCAAAACAAAGAAGTATTGTCCCGTAATGATGTCCAGTGAAGGCTGAAAACCACAAAAGCAATACGTTTTAATCTTGCTTTTTCTCGATCCATCCGACCATGTTACGTGTTACATATTCTTTAATAGTTTTCTGATAGGATGGTCTAAATAGTTTTGCTCAGTGATCATTCCTGGAGCATGCGCATATCATGACAGCCTCCCTTTAAGTTACAGAAATTATTATTAAAAACCCAGGCGCCAATCCAGGGGGTTCATCGGGTGCAAATGAACCCTCTCTCCCAACAAGTCGATTTTTTGGGATCGTTTTGCTAAAGACCTTTTGTGATTTCAGAGTGTTTCTTTTCTTTTATGTGGCCCAATGTATACCAGTATATTAAATTCATGATGTAATAACCATTTCAGGATAACGCTAAGATTTTTTTGTTTTGAAAAGGAAAACAAAAAGAATGGTTCCTTATACACATTGCACTTCATCAGCAAAAATGAACCCCCCTCTTAAAATCCTTGATCCACCACTGCAACCACTCATGATTGTAAACTGCATGCATAAATTGCAACATCCACATCTGTAAACCACAACACTGAACATGTGGTGGAGCAAGGTGTCTCCCTTGCTCCCTTGATACCGTACTCCTCTAAGGAGCTGTCATACTACTTATTGAACTCCATTAAATTAAGCTTTTTCTTTTAGCAAATCAGCCATGCTGAACGTATTATGAGATCCAACTGATGGTTGTCGCTCACTAAGTTTCTAAAGAATGTTTCATATTTTTTGAATCGAAAAGTATAGAATGAGTTACTAGCATACTTAAAGGGACTCTCGCACGCTTAATATTCGTCCACCATGGACAGAAAAAATAAACAGAATTGTAACCGTGAAAACACATGTACATTCGTCTTGTTATTTGAGTTATTAAATTATTAATTTTTTTATTAAATTATTAAATTTTGGTATAATACAAAAAACGTGAAATCCTGCGAAATCCATAAGAATTTGCTATAAACTTAAAGAATAATAACTACATGACATTTTGAAACTCGTTTCGGCTTTTTGGGTTAGCTCGCATCTTTCGCCAGTGACTCGAGTACACCAACATTAAAAACAACCAGGATTTTGTGAAAACTGGATACTATCCAAGATGTAAGAAGTGCATTTCTCAGCACATGTTGGAATAGCAAATGATGACTATGTTATATAAAACCATTCCGAAAGGGACACACAATATTAATTGCCCCAACCAATGATCACAATATCTCATGACAAAGTGACTAAGTTGTACTTTTTCATGTGACCATCAACCATTTTTTTCATGCGAATTCGACTCACCGAAATGCCAGTGTTTTTTCTTCTTCTCGAATTTGAACCTTAACAAATTCTCTCCAAATCGGTCGTAGTACCATGACATCAGCCGTTTTCTGCAAATTTTGCCGTGAAATTGCCTGAGTTCTTTTTGCGAATATGAACCTAAAAATCCTGCAACATTTGCTTTTTTCCACAACATGCCAGAGGCCCTGTACAGTTGACACTCCATCGTCAAAATCAAATACATTTTGCTTTAAAAAATTCAGTTCAAAGTTAAACTATATACACTGTTCTTCTTGGAAGTCATCTATGATTGTATTACATTGTATTACTATACCCTAGGCTGTTATCACGCAAAATTGATTATTGATAAAAAAAAAAAAATTGATATTATTTAATAGTTTTCAGAAAATGAAATCCAGTTTTCAATTCTACACATCTGTGTTAGTAAAATTGCAAAGTTTCAAAAAAATTACTTAAAACTTGGCTGGAGATGTGAAATTTCGTATTTTGGCTTACTTTCTCCAAAGAAATGTATGGGCATAAATACGTCAAGACTCGTTTTGATGTATATCACTTGCAATAAATTAAGCCTGAATACGAAGTTTTGAAAATTCATATCTCAGTCAGTATTCAAGCAATCTTTGCCAACCTTTGCAAGTTTACTAATACGGATGTGTAGAATTGAATACTGGATTTGATTTTCTGATAACTATTAAATATTATGTATTAATCAATTTTGCGCGATAATGGCCTATTATCAAAGATATATTGTATCTCTCAAATAGGTATGGTGAGGTAGTATCTGTCAAATAGGCATTGAATAATTTTTTGCATTGTGACTTATTAGGCATGCTGGATAAAAATAATTGTGAATCTTCTCACTTTGACTTGTTGGCGGATTTGCTTTTGTAATTAAAGGTTAAATGGATCCTATGAGTCCTTGAAGGGTGGCCAGACTGGTGAAGCTCTGGAGGATTTTACGGCAGGATTGTCAGAGTCCTTTGACTTGAAGAAAGCACCTGCTAATTTGTTCAAAATCATGCAGAAGGCAGAGCAGCGACAGGCTCTTATGGGCTGTTCAATTGCTGTAAGTGTTCATTATTATGAAACATATACCATGAGTTGAAGAATTGTACAGTGGCAGTGACCAGGCGGCGGATCAAGACCTAGGTATTTACACCTGTTTACAGAAACAGGTCAAATTTTGGTGTGTTTTATTATTATTTTCATCTTTACTCATCCTTTTTCATCCACGCGAAAAAGCTGACTGTAAGTAGGTCAGATTTTTTTCTGGATCCGCGCCTGGTGACATTTGGCCTGAATCCCCTTCACCCCAACCTCTCTGTAATTCCCAGGACAGGGGTCATTTTCCCACATCCCCTGGATTTTCGAACCCTGAAAAAATACCCCACCCTGTCTGGAATACAATTTTTGTTTAATTTTAGTTTTAATAAGATTGTAACTGGGTTATATGCATGTTCTATGGCAACTTTCATGTAATGACTCAGACAAGAACACATCAATATACAAACTTTTAAATTTCAAATGCAACAGCCTTTTCCTGGCATGTTGTTTAATACTTTGTTTTTATTCCATAGAATGACTATCAGTATTAACGCATTTTCAATGACTCCTTCAATTTCCTTCAAGTCATTTGTAACCCTCTGGGTACCAAAGTCATCCAAGCCACATCTATAGAGAGTCTAGACTCTAACACAGTACCCATGATTGTTATTATTCCTCTCTAATCTAATTTAATGAATAGTTTTCATTTCCTGCTGTTTGCTAAATATTCGAATACAAATGAATGTAGGAGAGGATGGCAAGTTTAAATTGCCCTCAGCTGAATTCCAGCCATCCCTTCAATGTTGATCATACCTCACTTTGTGAGAGGAGACATCCAAATTAATCATTGACCCCCAAAACGGTCAGTAGATTTTGACTGGTCGCTTCTGTTGCAATGCTTAAGGATCCAGCTACAATTGAGAGTGAACTTCTTTTTGCTAGTGGCATAATATTGTACTCTTTCTAAAGTCTCCTGCTAACACCTTTCAGGCCAAAGCAAATGAGATTGAAGCTAAACTTGACAATGGTCTTGTCAAGGGTCATGCATATACTGTTACTGGAGTTCGCAAGGTAAGAAACACAGTGAGCTTGCACTAATTAATGTGAGGTTAGCATGGAAGATGATGAACTACAACTCATTTTGTATAAGACACAAGCTAACTTTGATTGCACATGATTCTTTTTATGCTAGGTGAAAGCAAGCACTCGTCGTGGTGATATTGATGTGGAGCTTGTCAGGGTTAGAAACCCGTGGGGGAACGAGAGGGAATGGAAAGGAGCTTGGGGTGACCGGTAGGTTATCTACAGTAGTAAGGCTAAGAAACTGTGGAGCTGGATGAAAGCAAAAGTATTCATGTATCTTATTAAATGTTTTTTCTTGTAATACGGGCGGATATTTTACGAGTTGCGGACGTATTTTTCCGAGCCCCGCATAAAATATGACAATATTTAATATGTTATACACAAGGTATCTTCTTTGTCAACTTTATTTAAACTGAAAGACAGGAAGTAATTTGACGTTTCCTAAATGACAGCTCTGGAAGGAAAATAGTATGCATGGGCATACAGAATGTAGCTAGGGGGGCCCAGATGTGCCTCCGGGCTTTAAACAGTTTCCCTTTATCTTTTCCGTTAGGCGGAAATATAAACCAATATAAGAAGAAAAGCTATGTTTGTGTTGGTTTTCATTAGAAACACTGCCAGTTTCCAAACTGCAAATTTGTTTCGTCAGAATCACGTGGTACTGTTGCGAGTCTAAATATCCTGCAACAGGGGACAGGGATCAACAGAGACAAACGAGTGGATGTACTTTGCCCTTTTATTCATCGAGTTCTGCTCCACTCTGGGAGAACACTACGCGATCAAGTTTTTATACAGTTTCTACCATTTCAATTAAGTGTTAGGAGATGCAATGCAATAATGAGAATTTGTCCAAGACGACAAGATAAAATAAAAGCTAAAAGGATTTTAATGAAATGTCCACGACTAAATGAAAGGTAGGATTCCGCAGAGGAGGCCTGTCCGGCAATCCTAGGACCGAAGACTCCTGTGTCCAATTATGTCATATTAATATGGGAAACATAAATTTGAATCGGACAATCTTAATTGCACGTAAATTGAATAGAGTGCATTTCACCTGCACTTTTCCCAAAATAATTCAGATTTCCAATTAGCAAGTACCCTGCGAGCAGTGATTTCCTCCTCTCTTAGGCCACTGCTCGCAGGGTAATTAGCAAGAGTTTTTAAGAGATAATTGTTTATCCGCAAGAGAACTTTCAAACTGGACAACTTATCACAAGTTATATTGCATTTCCTTTACATGTCTCCAAAATTTCATTACATGCTTTTAATCTTCGATCGGAGTTGCCTATACAATTATTTTCCTTTTTCTTGTTGATTAAATATTTCTTATTATAGAATCTTTGACAGTCCCATATGACAATCTAATTAATTATATTTCTAAGCTCTTAGGCTTTCCTCTACAAAATCATGTTTCTTTATTTTGTATATGGATTACAATTCTCAACCTAATGCATCAATCTAATTCTATTTATTTTTCAAATAACACGAAAGTCTGTTTCTTACTATAGTGAAATCTAAGTTTTAATCGCACAACAGTACATTGGATTCATGGCATTTTGGAAATGTCACGCAAGGGTATTATAACAGTTTGTTTTTGTTAGGGGCCGATTACGTGGAGAATTTCAGCCCGGCCTTCTTGACAATTACATGTTATTAGAAATTTACGATAACATGAAGAAAATCTCAGCCCGGGCTGAAAATCTGGCCCGGTCAGAGCGACCCGGGCTAGGATTTTCAGCCCGGGTTGTTTGGCGAAATTTCACCATGTAATCGCAGCAGACTTTCAGCCCGGGCTGGAAATTTGCGCCCATGCTGTCTTATATCCAGCGTAAAAGCCAAATGACATGCGCTTTAGTTGCAAGATGGCGCTGGGATTTGAAACAGCCCGGGCTGAAATGCCACATATAATCACAACAAAAAATCAGCCCGGTCGCCTGGCTGTTGGCTGAAATCTCAGCCCGGGCTGAAATTTTCCATGTAATCGGCCCCTTAGAGTAACGTTATCTTGCGATCGCCTGCAAACTTGCAAAAGCCGAATTGTTTTTTAAATGTTTTTTTTCTTTTTATATAATATATATAATTCTGCGCACCCTGTTCAGTTTTAATATTTAACAATTAGTCGCCTCAGGCTCCGTGATTATTGGCGGATAGTCACCCAGACGAAGTCGCGGTGGCTATTCGCCGATCATCAGCTACACATTACTATTATTATAACTCTGGAGAGCAAAAAGTGCAAAAACGAGACGCTTTTGGCGACCATCATAGCAGCGACTTTTACCGCTGATAGCCCAGTAAACCCTGGATTAGCGGGCTTACTGGGTGTGTTAAATTTAACCCTCGATTTTCCGTATTTCAAACCCGGATTAAAGTTAATCCGCTTTTGAACAACTGGTGCCAGGTGGGGATTACCATATAAACTAGGGGGGTTGCAAATGTAGCAGAATGACCAGTGTCGATTTTATCTGTTTCAGTTCCTCTGAGTGGTCCATGCTTTCTGACTCGGAAAAGAGATCTATTGGACTTACGTTTGATGATGATGGCGAGTTCTGGTAAGAAAAGAGTTAGATAGTGTTTTGAGTCAGTGGGAAACTGCCGAAACACTTTGCCGCGCCAGTCAGACCATCTAAGCCAATCAGGTCGCGCCAGTCAGACCATCTAAGCCAATCAGGCCGCGCCAGTCAGACCATCTAAGCCAATCAGGTCCTTGTCCAATTTCACCTAGTGCAGTCAACTGGGTTTTCGTCGCGACAGAAAGCCACTCGACTGCACTGGGTGTAATAAGGCAAGAACCTGATTGGCTTTGAACCTGATGGTTTGACAGGCGGAACAAAGGAAAGGAACCCAAATCAGAAACAAGTTAATTGATGTTGATTCATTTTACTGAATCAGAGTTGCCAGAGTTGACAAAACGTGTATTATCTGTCATCAATAGGATGTCGTTTAGAGACTTCGCGGGACACTACACGACTCTTGAGATCTGCATGCTTGGCGCAGACAGTGCTGCAGACGAGAGTAAAATTGCTTTCCAGTCCCGTACTGAGAACGGAGCCTGGCGAAAGGGGATATCTGCTGGTGGATGCCGAAATTTCATCAATACTTTCCACACCAATCCTCAGTACAAGTAATGCTTTGCAGTTTCAGCGTTTGAAAGTTTTCAAGTTTGTCCGCCTAAATTGTTGATTTGAGCTTATTCGCTAGAATATTATCGAGCCGAGAAGAAAGTGATTTTTTTGCACACAAAAAAAGTGTGCACTGAGAGCTCGCAGAAACATATAAGTGAGTTGAAACGTGTAACAAGCATACATTGCTTTAGTGCCAAGCTGCGGAATATTCGCAGAATAAACAATTGAACAGATTTTGAAAATAATGTTGTTGCAAGACTTCAATATGTTAAATGTTAGTATATTATCACATACCACTGTTGCTCTACTTTATTTAATCAAAAAATGAAATATTATAAAGAGAAAACCTGCTTGGGTAAGCAGGCGAGAGTTCATTATTGACCAAATATGGTCATAAAATGGCAACGAATAATCCTCAGCTTGGTTCGCCGTTACATGTTTCAACTACGTTTAATAAGTTTCTGCAGCTCGTTATTTGATTACTTTGACCGACATCTACAAGACTTACAGCACATTAGTCAAATCACACTAGTAGTCTATTGTCAATGCTGTATTCTGATTGGTTGAGCTAATTTATAGCCTACTAGTAGCGCAAAGTGTCGGATGCCCAGACCAGAAAACGTTCTCGGCTATACAAATTGTCCTACTAGTGTGATTTGACTAAAACAATTATTTCTCTCGCCCTCATGGCCTCTGAGTCAATAGCCCATGAGGCCGACTCAGAGCCCATTTCAACTTGGGGAATAAGTTCGTTCATGCGAAACTAATAGCCCACTCTGCTTGCTACTTCATTGTTTTCTTGCCAATAACCCAACAAGATTACGATACAGAAATGTGACATCTAACATTTTGACATAAAATAAGACTATGGAATGCTTTTCTGGACAACGCTACAGTCTACAAAATTGCCTCATTGAATAACAAAAGAATCTCATTACATCACAAAAATGAGGCAAAATGGACATCGTGGGACACTTTTTTCGAGCTGTTAACATCCAAACCCAGTTTATAGACATCGTAAAGGGCCGTTCACACGGCGCGATTTCAGCGGCGAATTTCTGCGGCGATCTAACGGCGATGTAAAATCGCGCGGTGTGAACGGCCGGCGATTTCACTGCGATTTCACCGGCGATGTCGCCGCGACGTCGCAGGCGTTTTTGAACATGTTCAAATTTCACTGCGATGCGTGTGCGATTTCTTCAGATCGCCAACGAACTGGCAAATATCGCAGGGCCAAATCGCCGCCCGTTCACACCACCGCGATATGACGTCGACGATCGCTGCAAAAATCGCACCTCAAATCGCAGCTGAAATCGCGCCGTGTGAACGGCCCTTAAGGATTCTAAAGATGTATTTTAAGATAAAAAGGTTTTGGAGGTTGCGTCTGCCGTCGAGACTAATCGCAGCAAAGTAATTTTGCCCTCAATTGAAAAAATGCCTCGTTCTTAGCCAATCAGCATTTTCTTATGTTATAAGTTATACAATGCCATTGTCAATTCGCTAGGATCTAGACCTAAAACACAATCTTTATTTTGCAATACGCGTGGTGAATTGTGTTGTAATTTTATATTGTCTGTTTGTAGAATCACTCTGAAAGACAGTGATGATGACGAAGATGATGTGTGTACCGTCATCATCGCCTTGATGCAGAAAGACCGGCGCAAAGAAAAGAGCAGAGGAAAAAACATGCTGACCATTGGATTTGCTATCTACAAGGTACGAAAGGGACAGAGAAAAAGTCAGAAACTCCGCACCGTGGTATCTACGAGTGAGTGGACAACAGAAAAACACTAGGCGATTTGTGAAATAAAGGGTTCTCTTCCTATCTTTTTTACCATTCTATTTTGACTCGAAATGAATATTCTATCTGAAACTAATGAAAAAGTACATCAACAACAAATGTATTTCAAGCAGTGAAAGTTTACTCCAGAACTGAACTGATGCTGTTTTACAATCAGGAGAAGTCAACAACCTCATACCCGGATCCCAGGGTGAAGTTTCCGTGTTTTCGAACCAAGTTTGAAGTCGTATTTGGGTTCTTTTGGTGAATTTTGTTGACGACATAGCCCTGGTTTAACCTCCCCTCCCCTCCCGTGAATAACACGATCTCGTTCCGGAAACTAAATCCTGTTGCCAATGAGAAGGCCCGAAGCTCCGCCTTTGGGACTGAGGTTTTTGATTGATAGAACTGAGAACCCTAGTGAGTGTCCCCATGGTGAAGTTTCAGCAAGAAGCAGAGCAAGACTAGAATCACTGAGGCAAAACGAACTAACACTAAAAGAACCAAAATACGACTGAATTTGGCTCGAAAACACGAAAACTTCACCCTAGGACCAGGGTAAGAACCTCGCAAACTAGAACATAAATTTTCTTTCATTTTAAAACTGGGTAATTTCCATTTCAATAATCCCCATGTTTGCTTGATTTGAACAGCTGGAAGAAGAGAAGGACAAGAGCAGAACGCTAGACAAGGAATTCTTCCAGTACCATGCATCCACCGCTCGCTCGCCAGTCTTCATCAACAGCCGAGAGGTGACGGGTAGATTTCAACTTCCACCTGGTGATTACTGCGTCATCCCTACTACATTTAACCCTGGAGAGGAGGGCAACTTCATTTTGAGAATATTCTCCGAGAAAGAACAGAAGTCTAGGTAAGCCTTTAAGGATTATTTTTCTAGTAGTCCGGAATCCATCAAGTCGCGCCTGAGTTGTGAGGTACGCGCGCCCATTTCTCTGAAGTTTTATGCTGGGTTCACTGAAGGCAAAACAATAGTTTTTTTACCTGCTTGAGGTCCGTCCGGATCGTGAAACACCGTGACCTCGGCCTTGAAAATACTGACCTCGGCCAGTATTTTCAAGACCTCGGCCACGGTATTTCACGATCCGGACGTAGCCTCCACACCGGTAAATAACAATATCGATCTTTGGAGTCTGCAATCTTTACAGACGTTGTATGATCCAAATTAGTCCGGCGGATTAGAGCAAATTTTCGAGGAAATTGCGCATTTTAGGCTAAAGCTCCAATTTTTTTGCCAGGTGATAGTTTTCAATGTATTTTTAAATCGTAGATATGGAGGCACGCTAGAATTCTTTCGTAGCGAAAGCTAGAGAGGTTTTAGGGTGAACTATTGTTTTGCTCAATGGCAGCCATTTTGAATGCTTTGTTATTCAAATGAGGTTTTAGAACTTAGCTTTGCGAACTTTCAAGTTGTTCTCTAGACTGCACAGCCATAGCAGCTCAACATTTGCTAATTCTGAACTATGGATTGGTTTGACTGACTTTGGTTGAACGTCTCCTTAGAGTTTTGGGTGATTATTAAATGTCACGACCAGTTTATTGGGAATGATTATACTTTATATTGCAAAACAATAGCCTGACTGAGATTTGATGAAATGTTTAAAGAATGACCAACAAATTCTAAAAAATATCAAGATAATTGGTACCTCATGTCGAATGTGTAAAAAGAAGCTTGTCTCTGAAATTTTCACGATATTTTCTACCTAGTACTGTGCTATACTCTATAAACACGGACGATAAAAGATTTCACTAAGTGCCGCAGAGCTCATGAATAACAAAGGATTCAAAGATGGCTGCCAATGGCAAAACAATGGTTCACATTAAAACTGTTCTAGCTTTCGCTACGAATACAATTTAGCGTGCCTCCATATCTTATCTTCAATAAAATACTGAAAACTAATGACATGCAAAGTCTGGAGTCTTTAGCGAAAAGTGCGCAATTTTTACGATAATCCGCCGGACTAAATATCAATGACAAATATTGGAAAAATCTGTCGGATTCATATTCGCAAGCGCAAAGGTTGCTTCGCTGCAAAAACTTCAAAACCACATTCTCTAGTTCTGATTCTAGCTCGGGGCCCCTTGCTTGTCGAACTTGGATGGGACAAACTTTCAATTCGTCGACTAAAACTTGTAACTGTTGAGACGTTCAAAATTTAAAACGAATCTAGCCTCAGTTTATCTTTCGAGCAAGTTCGAGAGGACGCTAGTCCACTATCAAACTCGAGGGTCTTCCTCAACTTGCCCCTCCCTAAAACGAATTACGGGGAAAAGCCAATTAG
This sequence comes from Scolanthus callimorphus, assembly GCA_033964015.1. Taxonomy (NCBI): domain Eukaryota; kingdom Metazoa; phylum Cnidaria; class Anthozoa; order Actiniaria; family Edwardsiidae; genus Scolanthus; species Scolanthus callimorphus. The sequence continues at coordinate 17,339,053 of CM066915.1, forward strand.
CTACCGGAGCGCTTACATCTGGAATAAATTGCCTCAAGGTCACAAAAAAAGCTTCAAATCGAGGCTCTCTCCAAGTTCCAATACATTTACAGTAATTTTAGAAGAGAGCCTTAACTTGGGGTAATTGTTTGTAGGCACTGGAGCGTAATTCGTGGTCTATTTTAAAGGGAGAGCAGCTCACTGATTTCATTTAATTAGATAAGTTGCCTCCCATCTTCTTTGAGTTGTATCCCAGTATCCCAGTATCTTTATTGAAGTTATATATCTATGAACTATAAATTATTATATAATATGTAGAATGTTTATCCTCACGGCTTAAATGTAGAACTCACCGTACAAAACACGCTAGGATAGTAGATGTTCAGGCAAGCCTGTGGCCGCGTAGCACTAAGTTCAACAGAGTGGAGATAAGGAATTAACCTTGTGTGAAAGCTAACGTGCTAATGAAATGGTCCCATGTGTGCTTCTGAGCGTTAGCCCTAGTAAGCGGAGAAAGAGAAAAAATCTCTGACCCCGAGAGGGATTCGAACCCACGACCTCCGGAATTGTACATCCGATGCTCTACCAGCTGAGCTATCAGGTCAGACTGGGAGCAGGTCGGGGAATATTAGATGTTATGGTCGCGGTAATGAAGTGAATACATGTAGATGTTCAGGCAAGCCTGTGGCCGCGTAGCACTAAGTTCAACAGAGTGGAGATAAGGAATTAACCTTGTGTGAAAGCTAACGTGCTAATGAAATGGTCCCATGTGTGCTTCTGAGCGTTAGCCCTAGTAAGCGGAGAAAGAGAAAAAAAGGATAATGTACTTCTATCGACTGTATTTGTACATTAGTACCATTTTACGATGTCTGGAATTTCTTTCATCAAGTGAAACGTTTCCGGGTATTCCCTTGCCGACACGTTCGAAAGTTTGATTGATGGAAGCCATTTTGCGGTTGGCACTTGAAGTAAGATTCCAAAGAATAATGAAATCGCAGTTTATTGTATACTGTGACCAGATATCCATGTGATAAAGTAGTGAATAAAAATCGTATCAGTGAAGTGATACGATATCCCTTCACGGCAAGAATAAAATGCAATTTGTCTTTATTTTTTGCTATTTTATCTGACTCAGAGTATATAATAAACAAATGATCACCATATAACACCTGTTTTACATGATTTGCGTTGGCTCACTGTATCTTATAGAATAGAGTACAAAGTACTGATTTTAACTTTTAAAGCTATATATGGATCCGCTCCAATATACAATCGTCAATATACAATCGTTTCTCATCAGAACTAAAATTAGAGCCACCTAAAATCAGAACTAAGAAAACTCTTGGTGACCGATCGTTCCAAGTAGCGGCACCCGAACTCTGGAACAAACTTCCAGCCGCCATAACAGCAATCTTTAGTTACGAACAGTTTAAAGGAACAATAAAGACTTATCTTTTAAAAAGGCATACGTTTGTTATAACTAGAACCATCCCATTGTATTCTTAGCATTTTATAGTAATAGTTTATTTTAATAGTTCCATTTGATTCCTTTTCTAGATTTTTAGATAGTATCTTATAATTACATAATATATATTTTTTAATTTTTAGGTATAAATTGTATAATATTCTTAGATTTTAGGGCATTGTGTATGTTGTTTTATATTTATGTGAATCGTTGTTAGGTGCATTTGATCATGTACACATGTTAATTTGCGCCTAATAAGTATTAAATTATTATTATTATTATGGCAAGAACTTGATATCCTTTTGATTCACTTGTTTTCGTATCGTACCGCTCGCTTGATGTAATAATCTCTATATATGGTTGGGGGTAAATATCATGGCGGTTGACCGGCCACGGGCCTCGATACGAGACAGGCTAGCCTGGCTACTGGGATAAAACTTCACCAATTTATATGTTTGTTTCACCAGTGAAATTGATGAGCCGACCTCATTCAAGTCCAAAGAGGAGAGAAAGGTATTACTCGTACTTTGTTATTTTCTCTCCCCCTTTTCTCCTTTTTTTTCACTTTTTCCCTTTTATATATAAACAATGTGAGTCAGCTTAAATTGAAAAAAATCTAATGCTTGTAAATCTATGCCATCCGCCTCAACAAGTTTTCCTATTTGCGAATGGCGTACCCTTTTCCTAACTTTATCTATTGTTGTAGCCCTTTTGGTGTTCTTTAATGATGTTGGTATTGTTGTCGCTTGTCGTTATTGTTGTTGTTGTTCGGTATTATTGTTCTCGCAGTTAGTTATTGATGATGATGTTGTTGTTTGTTATTGTTGCTGTTCGTTATTGATGTTGTTGTTGTTCGTTATTGTTGTTGTCGTTATCGTCATTGATGTTGTTGTCGCTGTTCGTTATTCTCGTTCGTTATTGTTCTCACTGTTAGTTATTGGTGTTGCTGTTGTTTGTTATTGATGTTGTTGTCGCTGTTCCTTGTTGATGATGTTGTGGTTGCTGATGTCGTTGCTCGTTATTGTTGTTGCTATTAGTTATTGGTGTTGTTGTCGCTGTTCGTTAATGTTGTTCTCGTTGTTAGTTATTGGTGTTGTTGTCGCTGTTCGTTATTGTTCTCGCTGTTAGTTATTGGTGTTGTTGTCGCTGTTCGTTATTGTTCTCGCTGTTAGTTATTGGTGTTGTTGTGGCGCTGTTCGTTATTGTTGTTCTCGTTGTTAGTTATTGGTGTTGTTGTGGCGCTGTTCGTTATTGTTGTTCTCGTTGTTAGTTATTGGTGTTGTTGTCGCTGTTCGTTATTGTTCTCGCTGTTAGTTATTGGTGTTGTTGTCGCTGTTCGTTATTGTTCTCGCTGTTAGTTATTGGTGTTGTTGTGGCGCTGTTCGTTATTGTTATTCTCGTTGTTAGTTATTGGTGTTGTTGTGGCGCTGTTCGTTATTGTTGTTCTCGTTGTTAGTTATTGGTGTTGTTGTCGCTGTTCGTTATTGTTCTCGCGTTAGTTTTTGGTGTTGTTGTCGCTGTTCATTATTGTTGTTCTCGCTGTTAGTTATTGGTGTTGTTCTCGCTGTTCGTTATTGATGAAGTTGTGGTTGCTGATGTCGTTGCTCGGTAGTCGAGCGTTTTTCACATGACTGTAGTAAAACCAATCGCAAAGTAATTACACCAATTCTGAACAAAACCTATAGGAGTGATTACAAAGTAATTTGGAACTACTCACGACAAGTCATCTGAAACCCGCTCTATTGCTGTTGCTGTTGGTTATTGATGTTGTTGGTGCTGTTCGTTGTTGCTGTTTGTTCTTGCTGTTTTCCGTGATTGTCATTCTTTAAGGCAAAGTTTAATGAATAAAGTTTATGAAGACTAAATTAATAATAAGCAGAGCGAGCAAGGTTTTCAGATGTCATGTTTGAAATCTTACCTACTTGTCATGCTGTTGTTGTACAGATCAACCTGAGTCGGGAACAACACGCTACTCTTGATGCCAAATTCAGGAACTTCTTTGACAGCCTTGCAGGAAGGGTGAGCTATAAAAATGATAAACACATTATGATAAACACATTAGTCTACGCCTTGTGTAACAACTACTTTTCTGATAGACTTTGTCGAGGTATTTTTCGTATTTCCAAATCACGCCATGGGAAGAAAACCCATCAACACAGCTGGAAAGAGCACCTCAAAATTATAAAAATTGCAAAGTTTCAGAGGAAATTTTTTTACAAATTGCAGCACGAGATAGATAGATAGATACACTTATTTGAGCACGGTAGAAGCATCAGTGTATCACACTTTACAATAGCAGTAGCCTGTGTAGCTGGCGGGTTTGTGGGGTTTTAGCAGGTTTTTATCCATGAAATGTTCGGTAGAAGTCTTCGGTAGTTTGCTTGTTGTTCGAAGAGATGGCCGCGCGAGCGCTGGGGCAAGGTGCGCCTGGTTAAAAAGTGCGCCCTGGGGAGGGCGGACGGGGGGAAAAGCAGATGCATAATATTGTAAAAACACTGTTTTACAATGCTTGCCGTGAATGAGTCTGGTACAGCGAGGTACGAAATGATAGGGCTGTTCAAACAAATGCTTGCAGGTCATTCCATAATTTTGCTTCACTACAAGCGATGGATTGCACTGGCTTGGGTTTGCTGACGTTTTTGTGTTGAAATTCGTTTAGGGCTTGGTGGCCGTGTCTCCAAATTTGCCTGCAAGATTTTCTGTTCAATAGACAAACGTACCGCGTAAAATTTGCACAAGCCATTTCTTCGCAATTTTAAAATAGTGTACTCAAACTTTGCGAACCTACAAATTCTGAGGTGCTCGTTCCAGCCGTGGATATCGGTTTTAGACCTCATTTTTGCAAAATAAGTATTACTGAACGCCGCCTCGTTCGCAGCGGCTTGCGTGTCGTTTGTTGAACTGTGGGGACCCTGTGATGGAGAAAGTGAAACTAGCGACTCACCAGTTACTGCGTAGGTTGTACGCCTCCAAAGTTTCAGCAATATTTTGTTCGTTCATTCCATTTGTTATTTTTGTTTTTTAACTTTGTGGTGTTATCGAGTATCTCAAACAATTGTTTATTCCCTTATCTATAGGATGGAGAAATCGATGCTCGTGAACTTCAGCAGATACTGAGCACTGCCCTTAAAAACGGTAAGCATATTGCATCATAATGGAATAGTATTGGCCAAGATGTCCCAGGGTGAAGTTTCCGTGTTTTCGAACCAAGTTTGAAGTCGTATTTGGGTTCTTTCAATGGTAGTTCGTTTTGCCTCAGTGATTCTAGTCTTGCTCTGATTCTTGCTGAAACTTCACCCTGGGGACACTCACTAGGATTCTCAGTTCTATCAATCAAAAACGTCAGTCCCAAAGGCGAAGCTTCGGGGCCTCCTATCATTGGATGGTGAGCTTAGCGCCTTCTCATTGGCAGCAGGATTAGTTCCGGAACGAATAATACGATTTTGTTCCGGAACAAATCCTGCTGCCAATGAGAAGGCGCTAAGCTCACCATCCAGTGATAGGAGGCCCCGAAGCTCCACCTTTGGGACTGGGTTATTTTACTTGGTTCAACTCTCTCAGATCTTCTTACCGTATATAGATGAACACAACAAACACATCATAGCATTGTCACACTTCACACTCATCGGACACATGTCATTTAATAAGAGAAAATGCTGCTATTTCACTCTTTCTTTCTTTTTTCAAAATTATGCGCTAACCTGATTGTCCGAGAAATGGCAAAAGTGAAAAGCAAAATGTCAAAAACTGCGAAATTATGAAAAAATATCCCAATAGTACAGGTGCTTGTGTGAAAAGAGTTGCAAGATTGCACACAATTACGCAATGTTTTGATACTATCTTTTGTATACCATATACGGTTTTAAAGGGGCTGTGTCACGGTTATTTGAGTACGTTAAAAAAAAACTCATTGTTGCAATCCGTTTCCATCCGCTCTGTAATACGTCCATGCAGCCTACAATCACGATCACTTTGTAATTAAAGGGATATTTCACAAACCTAGACTAGTATTTTTGCTACCCATCAGTTATTTGCCGGATGTTTCTTTAACATTACCAAAAGTGGGCTAAAATCGCGACACCGCTCCCTTACGGACCCTGTGTTCGACAAGCGTGACAAATAGTTCTGTAGCCCATAAAAGTGTATGTTAATGAGGTAACGGCAAAAGTAGGGAACTCGATCCGTTTAAATCTCATTGAATTTTGATCCACCCCTTGGTCTAAAGCTGATTTAAGTGAATGTAGAATAGAACAATAAACTTTTGAAAGTAAGTTTTTTTACCGTATTATAGTACGTTCACCCTAGAGCTGAAACATGTATAGGTTGAACACGTTTCAAAACGTATCTTTGTCCATTTGCACCTCCTGTGAAACTTTTAAACTGCCAATGTGTTGTTTGTTTAATAACATCTACTGTGGTGACGTTTGTGCCAAATTGCACTTGAAGTTTAAGGTGATCGAGTTCTGAATATTTAATGAAACAGAAACATGTTTACTTGACGAGCGTCAACGATTAGATAAGTATAACAAACCAGTCATAACATTGTCATACCCATCGGGCACACGGTCGTTAATTGAACTAGCAAGCGAGAGTCGTTGCTGCGCAGAAGTGTCGGTTAAAGCAAACCCCATTCTCCGCACTTAACTCTGGCTTAGTATTAGATCTGACACTATCGTCTTGTCTTCAGATCTTGATGGCAAGCCGTTCAGCTTCCAGTCAGCCAGGTGAGCACTCATGTGGTCAGCTGTCCTTTAAGCAAGCGCATGCCTGTCCAGGAACGGCGGAGCCGGGGAAGTGCTAGGAGGGCTTTAGCGTTTAATCTAGTTTTCACTTAACCCAGCCCCCCACCTTGCCATACAATCTTACTAATGTGCCCCCCCCCCCCCCCTGAAAACTGTTCCGCCGTCCCTGCTGTCCGATTGACTGTACAAAGTGCAATACAATCGCGTGGCCAAAGGCCGTATGAGGATGAGCAACGAGGTCCGGATTTCTAGTCGGGACAAACGAGAAAACCCTTCCCGTGCTAACACCAGCGCAGGCATAGACGAATTAAGAAATGCTAGTACAAAGACTTCAGACAAAGAGGGGTCGCTAATACAAAGAATGTACTAGATAATTGTGAAAAAGAGTGGCTATTCACCGTATTCACCCCTCCTGGATCTGCCCCTCCTTTGAATAATCCGCATGTGTCCTCGGCAATTGTCTTTTTCTTGACTTGTTGTTTTGTCTGTTTAATTTCCAGGAGCATCATCACCATGTATGACGTATCCTTGAGTAAAGGAAGTAGAAAAATGGGGAAATTTATTACCTTATTATACGATCGTGACGTCATTTTACCATACAATGAGGTCACATTTGAGTACATATACGCAGTCGTATTGCACTATCCGTATCACGTGATCACACTCGGCCAATGGAAATGCACCAAAATGTAGCTTTGTACCATTAATATGGATAAGTATACACCGAATCAGTGAATAGTCATTTTCGCGTTCTCTGATTGGTTCCTGGAATAGTAGATATCCAACAGTATTTACTGTTTTGAGAAAACTCGAAATGGCGGCTCGTTTCGCGAGCGATGCTGCGTCTTGAATCGTTTTTTATTCTACTGATTTGGTATATACTAAAACAGGGTTTTAGGGTCAGTGCCTAGCGGTGGATATATGCCCCGACACTTCGCGTCTCGGTGTATATCCACCACTATTGTTAAATATTGCACGCGTCAAGCTACGCCATTTACTGACGGTAGTAGCGTGTCATCAGGAGCCTATGAGTAGGAGCTTTCATCTCTCATACTAGGCTAAGGCAGCACTTTGACTGACCTGGCTATTTTTAGAAGCAGTTTTCTATTGTTTTCCAAACTTTCTATTGAAAATGGCTGATTGCATCAGGGGCGGGGTGGCGGGTTGAGGACTTATGGAAAATTTTCTAGGGGGGTTGTATTGGACTCTGGAAATTCAACGGGAGGTGTCTGGAGACTGGAAGTTCTCGGCCACTGTAAAGGGATCCACAGAAGTTTTGGATCCCGGATCCCGACCCGTGGAAAACCCATGGATCCCGGATCACACACTCTGGATCCCGGATCCCACACTCTGGATCCCGGATCACACACTCTGGATCCCGGATTCCATACTCTGGATCCCGGATCCCAAACCTGAAATTTAGCTGGATCCCGGATCCCTTTACATTGGCCGAAAATTTCAAGGGAACCTCGGAATTGGAGCCTCGCTCTGTTAGTATTTCCCGGCCCTATAAATAAATAAATAAAGTAAAAAAAAGTGACTTTCCAGGGACATTTTATCCAAAAATAGATTTTCAAGGGGTATTTTGCCAGAAAAAAATGGAAATTCCTTGGGAGGGGGTCTTTTTAAGGGAGGTCCTCAACCCCCCGGTGTGGTTGAAAAATGCAATCAGCCAATAGCTTGGTCAGTCAAAACGCTGCCTCTAGAATGTATCTCAGGTGGAAGCTCCAACCATGGACTCCTGGTGTCATCTGTAACTTCGTGTTATAAATGGGACTCTGTTCTCCTTGTCTTCCTTGACTTGGTAACACAGGAAGATGCCAGTGGTAAGCTGGGATATAATGAGTTCAAGGACGCTTGGGTCCAGGTCAAGAGATGGATGGTGAGATAGCTCTTCATTACCGCATTCTTCTGATTCTCTTGTCACCTATGTAGTCCTTACGCACTATATGGACATCAGTTAATAAGTACAATTGTACTGATGTTATTTGTTTCATTAACACTCATTACGTTTTGTCTTTGCTAGGCTTTGTTTAGGCAACGTGACGTCGACAAGTCAGGCGAGCTCGAGGCTTACGAACTGCGCTCTGCTTTGAAAGATGAAGGTATTGCCCCGCAAATATTTCCGTCCCTCAACAACCTGAATGCAGTGCGCGCTTTCTTTACACTTCGTTTGCCAAATGTCCCTCAGGCCCGTTAGAAAGTCAATCTTTTGCCACGTCATCTTATTCAGAAGTTTGGTTTTGTTACAACCAAACGGAAAAGCAAGAATCGAAATAAGACCTGTAAACCATATGATGATATGTGCTATGTTCATGTTGGATACAACATAGCATCCTCTGATGTAAATAAAATGCCAATTTGATTCGACACTGCGAAGGATCTTCGACTGGATTGGGTTTCCTTTAACGACATGCTTTACGTGCATAGATTGTCCATTGGTACAATTTTAGCAACGATCACGTGATGTGCTCTATATAGCAAGCTAATTATAGTTTTGCTTTGAAACCTTTTAACCCAAAGATCTAAAAGATTTCAAGAAGAAGATCCACGTCTCACCCCAAAAGCTAACAAGTCTAATTTTGTAAGATTCGCCGTGTCCAGTCTTGCGACTTGTTTTTCGCCATGTCAAGTTGCATATCTCACCCCAAAGTTAACGAGCCAATTTTGTAGGTTTCACCGTCTCAAGTTCCCCATCTTAAAGTTAACGAGTTTTTTTTAGGGTTCCCCGTGTCAAGTTCCGTGTCTCACCCAAAAGCTAACGAGTCTAATTTTGTAAGATTCGCCGTGTCAAGTTGCAAGTCTAGTTTTGTAGGGTTCACCGTGTCAAGTTGCATATCTCATCCCAACGTTAACGAGCCAATTTTGTAGGTTTCACCGTGTCAAGTTTAATGGCCCACCTCAAAGTTAACGAATTTGTTTAGGGTTCCCCTTGTCAAGTTCCGTGTCTCACCCCAAAAGCTAGCAAGTCTAGTGTTTTAGGTTTCGTCCTATCCAATGAAGTCCTGTATGCGTGTGCCGCTCGTTACACGTCTGGAGACGGCAAGCTCAACATTGACGACTTCATCGAAATAATGTGCCGTATGAATGTGCTTGCTGGTGAGTACAGATCGTGCTTGTAATGCTGTTGTAAAGAATAACCGATCATCTATTTGAAAAGCCGAAAACAGAAAAGACGACGACAGGGAGAGCAGTGCTCTACTTATTGGTCTGAAAGTGATGTAACAATAACACTGCCTCTCATGTGGGCAGAAGCACATGCCTCCTCCCTGGCTTCTCTAGTTTGTCTGTAGCAATGGTGTGTATTGTTCTCCGCTAGTCACGCTTAATACCTCGAATGTTGTTTTGCAGATATATTCCAGAAGAATGCTCGAGGCTCGAGCAGGGCATCCTTCACCCTGAGCGAGGTATCCTATAATATTACAACGTGACCATCCTTGTCCGTGAGGTGCCCTATAAACAAAGCAAAATTAAACTAACCAAACGAAACAAACAAGGAAGCAAATAAACAATCAAGCAACTCGCTTACTAAGGCACTTGGCTTTATTTGCTGAATGCTTCACAATTAAAGCCCGGCTGGCTCAGCGTTACGGCGCTGAGGGACGGGACAGAGGAAATTTTCTTTCTGTTCAGATCTTAGTCGAAACTGGTTCATATTGTGAGTCGAACTTTGTTCTTTTGTTTCGCGTCTTTCGGATGAGACAATAAGCGAAAGTCCCGTCTCGCGTTCTATTCCCACTAAGGACGTTATAAACCCTCTGGCAGTGACCACCCTCAGTGTCTGTGATGGCGACGTTGAGACCCAGCGTAGTTCAGCTTACGAGCTACAAGTCTTCGGAGTCTGCCTCACGTTATTTACATTTGCATTTATATATTAGTAAATCATTATTACGTTTCTATTCCTGCTATTGATTTCGATGCCATAAGGACGAGTACGCGTTCCCAGATGCATCATGGGTAATGCGGACAAGATGGCGGAAATAGTTCAGAATCGTAGGGGAAATAGAAGCTGAAAATCATCACTCAAAAGTCTAAATCTGAGACTTTCTCCCACCCGGACATGTCTTACAAGTGTTTAGAAACATTCAAGCCAAATCGGTTTCAAGTCCGAAGCTGTTTTCGTGCGTTCCATTTTTACGAACTTGTTTTTCATATTTTTTGTATTTTTCCACCGGCAAAATTAACATGGATTGTATGAAAAAAATACTTCTTTGAAAACGAATCATGAGAAGCATGTATGGATGTGAAACCGTTTGCGACACTTTAAATGATAGTTTTTGAATGGGAAAAGATCGGAACTTGTTAATTCTAGTCTATTACCAAACTGTATATCAGTATTTCACGTAAACACTGATGTTAATCTGGTTACCACTAAGGTGACATCAATCGCCTTCTGACCTCGACCTTTAATCGTCCACAATATTATGCTAATATAACAATAGAGTTTATGTTCGCGCGAGCAAATATGTTTTGGGCTCGACTGCGCTCGGGCTAAAACGAGTACTGAGAAGGGCTCAAAACATATTCACGCCTAAGAACATCAACTACATTTACTATTATTATAACTTTGGAGAGCATAGAGTACAAAAACAACAATCTATGGCGACCATCATCAACGCCGATTGACTCGCGCGGGCTAATATATTAGAGCCCGCCAAAATGTTCATTAGAGCCCGGATAATACGCCACAATGTTCACCAAAGTTATTATAATGTACTATGTTCTCACACCTTCTCACCATGCAATGTTTCTCCCTTGCAGTTTTTAGCAAAAGGACTGGCTCTGTAATTCGCCACGCCCAGTTATGCCACGGTAATCATGCATTTGATCATAGAGGAGCTTATACGTTGTTAACAAAGAGTACTCCAAAGAAACCTCTATATCACACTTTCCTAGAGATCTGGGCCCGGTTCCTAAAAAGTGGGTTAACGCTAACCTAGATTCTTATCCAATCAAATGACCAGAATAGCCACATTTAACCCTGGCTTAGTGTTCGAATTCCTAGAAACCGGGCCCTGGGAGTTAAGTATACAGCTACATCTTGTCCACACATCCTCTGTGGTAAAGCCTGGTGCACACCTGCGACAAAACGACATAAGAAAAATATCACGCGAACAAAATTCAGTGGTTTCAAAAAGTTGAAGCCCACAAAAAATAACATAAGATTGCTTTGGTGAAGCAATCTAATGATGATCCATGGAAAATGTTGATTATTTCCAATGTATTCCCATGCTTTTTTCGTAGCTTATATCGTCCTTATGTCCTTATGTCGCTAGTGTGCACCGGGCTTAACAGGAATAGTTATTATACGGCAATTGCTTCACATATGCGAGGTCTTTTGAGGTTTCTAATGAGTACTTTATAACGTCATTCACTTCAGCAGTTAAAATTGTACAATATTACTTTTAAAGGTAGCTATCCTGATTGCTTATTTCTCTTGTTTACGCTTCACCACAGATGTTTTGACACCAACACCCTTTTGTCCAGGCTGTTATAGGTTATTTCTGAACTGATAGCAAAACAATTCATATCTTTTTTTTTTTTTTTTTGTAAATTCATTTTGAAATTGTACAATGCCCCCCAAACACTCCCAATATTCCGGCATGACAAACCAAGCATTTGGCCATAGAGCAAGGTACATGCTGCATTTCTGATCCAAGATTTTATTTCAGTGATTGTGACATCAGTTTGTTGATGTTGGAGAACACTTAACACCTTGTGTGTTATCGACGCAGTACGTGCCTCCTTAGCTTTTGTAAAGTGTGGCCAATATAACCCTGGCATTGCACCCATATGTGGCCAATATAACCCTGGCATTGCACCCATATGTGGCCAATATAACCCTGGCATTGCACCCATATGTGGCCAATATAACCCTGGCATTGCACCCATGTGGCCAATATAACCCTGGCATTGCACCCATATGTGGCCAATATAACCCTGGCATTGCACCCATATGTGGCCAATATAACCTGGCATTGCACCCATATGTTATCATCAACAAGGACTAATGGACACTACTTTTATCCTTTTTCAGTTTCTCAATGCGGTATGCTGCATTTGAAGCTCCGAGGTGGCGAATAAAAACTTTTTGATGGTAAAAACAGATCAAGAAAAGGACAAAAGAAGTTGGGGCTAAGTTCTGGTTGACCGTCTTTGTATCTAATATATTCTTTTTAAGTTAAGGAAATGCAGTTTTGTTCATGTAATGGCCTTGAGAAATGAGTTACAGATTCCATGTAAATGTTTGTTAAGATTTCCACATCACTTGCTGTAAACTAGGTAGGATTTAATCAATTCTTGTAGTTAGACAATAATATTTGCAATTTCTCTCCAGATAAGCTAAGGAATTTCATTTCCCATCGACCCCTAGTACAGTCTCTTTTTCCATCGACCGCTAGTATGATCACTAATACCTTTCGACTTTTTAGCAGCAAATACCTCTTGATAGGGGCGCGGTTTCCCTTGCACTTTTACATTGCTGATATATTTACAATTTAAAGTTCGCACTCTGAAAGCTGCTTCCAACGATAATATGTAGAATTTGTAGAACTCATTTCGTCCTTCTTGTGCGGTGGACTGGGAGCTGAAATCCCTAGGGTAAAAGGAACAAGTCCATGGTTTGTAACACATTTGTAATAAATATAAATTGGCGAGACTAAACGTCACGTGTTTTGTGTTATGCTATTGCTATTGTTGTTGTTTACCAGTTTTCTTTGGTTGAGCTTATGCACTAGTCATTTGTTTCCACCGACCCCCAACCCCGCGACATAGCAGGGGAATATGAAACAGATGTTGTCAAATTTGAAATAATTCCACCGCCTACCAGGGGAGAACGCCTTGGCAAATTACCTACACCCCGGGGAAACATTTCCTACGCCCAAGGGACAAATTCCACCCTCCACAAGATGGATACAAGAAACTTTCCTAATACTATCAAAACCAGTAGAGTGTCTTTGCCGAAATGAAAAAGACAGGTGTTACGTTTTTGTTTCCCCGCCATTCCCCTGCCGGTTATCTGAGCCATATCAAATTTGAAGTAAACTCCCTGGGGATCGGGGCAAGAATACAAGACAAACCACTGATATTTCCCCCACTATTGCCTGGCAAAATCCCCGCATGTCGCGGGGGTTGGGGGTCGGTGGAAGCAAATGACTAGTGTATTATGGGTCACTTTTCTCTTGATATGTCTATGTATCGAAAAACGTCATTGAAATTGCATCAGTTATACACCTTTTTCCAAAATGGCTGACTGGCCCTTGGTGTCTCGTTCTCGTGTAAGTATTCTTTTCTTTATATTCACTCAAGGCTAAAGACAAAAGCCTTATTTCATGGGAGTAAGGCAACAAGGGCAAATGGGACAAAAAGTCGCCATTTTGGAAAAAGGTGTCTGGAAATGGTTGTTATGCCGCCAGCCAGAACGTTTTTCCTCCGCTCCTTTGAACTGCGTTTGTTATTTTTTATTATTTGTTTAAAAAATGTATTTCATTTCAAGTGAACACCGAGGAGTCCAACTCTTTTGTTAGCCATGCTCTTTTACAGCCTTTCAAATTTGCATAGTCTATACAATTTGTATGACATCCATAAGCAACAGTAAACTTGAGAGCAAGCAAACGACGGTAGCATCTCCACTTGAACACATTGCCAGGGTGATAAAAAGGAACTATTTGTTTTGGCTACAAGGTTCACGTGGAAAAGGCTAAAGTCGCGTACAAAACCGTATTGCAGTGGATACTATACCCTTGCTAAGCCAATTTTGTCCGATCGGTCGATTTTCTCCATTCCAGACGATACCCTGCGTGACCGTATCGAAAACATGATACGTATCGAATACATGAACAACTTTTCCGTAAGGAATGATAGAAATTGAGATAAAAAACGCCGTCCTAATAATAATAACGGAGTGGTAGTTAGGTAAGGATGCTATGGTCATGAGCATCTCCAGCCAGAAAAATCAGTCTTTGCCGATTTTCTTGTTTAGGTGGAGAAGGATATGTCGCTCTTTGTGGATTTCGCTCAACGCAGTAACGGGCCCAGTCTTATTTCTAAATTACCTCTTCAGTTTCTGCAGTAATACTCCCAGTAATTATATTCATTTTCTAGTACGAATAATCTTTCAATGTTTTCCTTGTCAACAAAGCATGACAAACACGAATTGGCCGGTGAATACACATGAGCAGCAGAACGTGATTCTCTCTTGGCTCAATTGGTTTGTAATTCAGAGCTACGTTTCGAATTACGGAGTGTTGGAAGGACCCTTAGCACAGCAAGGTACCTAGTCAGCTACTTAACCAATAATAATTGCAGTTTGAAATAGTGCATTCCTAAAAAAATGTTCCTTATTTTGTTTTAAGTCAGTTTTTAGAGTAGCTTGTAACCGCTAGTTTCTTTGACTATGCCGCATATACAACACATTCTTAAAAGAACCCCAACTGGCCGGGGGGAGGGAAAGCAAGTCGCCTTTGTACAAAGATGGCCAAGGAGCGAGAGCGGGGGATTTCCTTGGCTCTCGCAATCCTTTTATTTATTGTTTAATCGCAGACACACAAATAGGAATTTTAGGAAATTAGCTTTTTCATTTTTATCACTAATTCAGTGAGTCACTATATTTTGTATCATGAAATATTTCAATAACCTTTGAACTGCCAGATAAGCACAAATTTGGGGTATTGTGGTTTGTTGTCGATCGGATGGAAATGGATGGCAAATTGCCATATTTGATTTCTTACCAGGTTGAACAACCGTAAAATCTGAAGTTTTGAATTTTGCGCCACCAAGTTCGTTTGAGATTTAAGCTCATTTTTGGCAACACGTTTTGCTACGTGCTGCGTTTTGTTTTTGATTTAATTTATTAGTTACTAGTTCTATTGTCTACCACGCGCGCTGCGCAGGGTTATTTTTTTATAGAAACATTTCAATATTCATATGCCAACTGTAACAGCAACTGTCTTACATTACATTAATACATTACATCTAAATTACATCTACATCTAAATTACATCTACATTACATTACATCTACATTACATTATATCTACATTACATCTACATTACATTACATTACATCTACACTACATTACATTACATTACATCTAAATTACATTACATCTACATTACCACCCTGGTTAGTACGCCGGGTAGAAGGGGGACTTCAGCGTCAGCAGACCTTCATAGCGGAGCTCCTTTGCGGCCGAAGGCCGCAGAGCGGAGCACCATAGGTATCGCGTATGAAGAATTCAATAGCTCAAGTAAGAACTCAGGTATACTATATCGACTTCATTTTTCAACGCTCAGCGGTATTCCCATTATGGTATCGCTGGCGCGTCCGTGTCTGCCTGTCTGCGCGCCCCACCACAGGCAACCCCGGAACTGTTTGTCATTTTTCTGCAGGACTCTGTCGTCTGTTCGTCTGTCGTAGTTCTTTTTCTGACTGATAAAAAAAAAAACGATGACAAGACGAGAAAAATGAAAGAGAGAATTTTGATAGAAGAAGCGGAAGAAATTATTCGAGGAGAGAGCTAGAAACAGCGACGGGAAGAAGCCGGGCAAAGCATGAACCACCGCCAAAGAGAGTGCAAAGTGAACAAACGAAACAACGCACGACGGTTTTTACTCTTCATCAAAAACTCTTGAAATCAAGCTGACAAATCACGATTTTAGAAAATGAGTTACCAGCGGGAAGAAGAGTGACCGATGTCATGATTATAGAAAAAAAAAGTTTGTCGAGGGAAAGAAGCAAAGCGAGTAGAGAAGAATACCAGTGAATGGTGAAGTCGAAAAAGACAAAAGAAGACGGACGAACGAAGAGCTAGCGTAGAAACCCATGTTCAAGGTAAGTACTTGAACTTTGTAGCTAGAGTATGAACTTTTGCGGCTGTTTCCTCTACTCGTTTGAAAAAGATGAAAGTTGAATGCCACGATAGTGGCCGCTCGTGAGATTAGTCGTTTTTACACGCTCAACCATTGTGGTTTAAGCTTTTTTTCTGGATTGCAATCAGAATACCGTATTTTCTAGTGATATATAAGTTATAGTGGAGCTGACAACTGCCGTGGCTGTGTTTACTGTTGGCGGGGAGACTCGGGAGAATGTCATGAAAGAAAAACTTGTCACGCATCGGTATGGCTGCCATCTTTAGCTCGCGAGCTTTTGGTCATCATAGGACTCGTCCAGCTCCAAACTTCAGGTTTAGATAATGGTACAATGATTCTTGAATTTTCTAATGTATCTAAGCTATTTATTCTTCAAATTGCGTCATTTTCGACTTCTCAATTTGGTTCGGCTACAACGAGTAACTTTTGTGCGCTAATTTAATTTTGTAGAAATTCCCTAAGATATTCCTGGCTGCGGGGAAGCTTCACAGAGTATTTCACATATGACAGGCAAGCGGAAAAATCTATCTAGGAATAATTATTGCTGTCTATCAGTGCCAATATGCACTGACATTTTACTTTTAATTTATTGTTGGATTCATTGTTTCTCTGTCCGATAGTGTCAGGCATGGGAACTGAAGTCATGGAAATGTATTAAATTTTGCACAACATAGATGTAAATTTTGCTCAACATAGACACAATAATTCATAGACTGTAGTTTAAAAGGGATGGACCATTAGAATTTTTTTTGGGGGGGGGGGGGGCAGGTAGGAGGTTTTTGGTTATGCAGGATTTTTTTTTCCTGGTTAGAATTTGTGTAGGAATGTTTTTTTAGCAAGCCATGGCTTTGCAGGAATTTTTTCTGTATTTTTTCACATGATTTTTTTTTTGTCTTACCGAATTTCCCCATGTTTAAAGATACTAGTAGCGGTTTCTAGTCATTTAATTAATAATATTGCTCTGTAGATGGTGAATAATATTGCTCTGTGGGTGTGCAGACCTATTCCGGGGCTGTTCCTTTTACAAAAGCAATCATATTCTTATATGTTAAATATCAAAAAAAATAATTAGTTTCGACATAGTAGAAGGCATTTTACAGGTAGTCGAGGGGGATCACACTTTTCTTTCGTTGCGCATGAAGCGGGCCCATAGTTTTGATAAGCAGGTTTTGTCTTCGAGGCTCATCAGACTTATTGGTTATTTTCTTTAAATTTCAGTGACAACAGCAGCCAGAGGTGGCTTTTGCCAGAGGCGGCTTTCGGAAAGACCATACCATGACACAAGTAAAACATAATTAGAGCAGTTTCCACATGACTGTCATGAGTAATTACAAATAACTTGCTAATTGTGATTGGTTTGGGTTGTGATTGGTCAAGAGCATGGTCTTTGATCCTTATACCAATCAGATTGTGTAGAGAAAATAATTACACAATTATACGTCTAATTAAAATGCTGACAAAAAAGAGAGATTGTGAATCACCTCTCGTTCTGTGATTGGTTAATTGTTGAATTTCTATGCATTTGATAGGATAGTGAATTACTCATGAATTGTTTTCACAGCAGTTATGTGAAAGCCGCTATACAGTGTATTTTTACTATAAATAGTTGTTAATTGTTGCAAATGTTTTAAACTACTTAAAAAAATGGAGAAGACATCCTCCCTTCTAGTGTCGTCTGTTTTAAAACAATTGGAAGTGAAACTTGATATGTTTCATTAAAGTTGCTATGCAAATTAGCTACAACCACTAGTGGTTGTATCAGATTTACAACATGCTACAGTATGCCCAGGGGGGACTCCCCTATTTTTGGGGCAGGGGTGCTTGTCAGGAACTTTCAATTTCATCCCTAAAGGGTACCATACATGGCATCGCTTAGTTGACTTGGGCTCCTAAAAAGGTATCAGCAAGACATATATTTTTTACGAGGGAGAATACGTCTGAAATTCAGGCAACTAAGGGACCGTTCATTTTTTATCAGGGAGAGGGGGCTGGTGGAAATGAGGGGAGGCGGGGGGGGGGGGGGGGGAACCGGGGGGGGTCACCCAATAAAATACAAGCACATAACAGGGAGGAAACGAAAAGTTTGTATTTTTACAGCATGCAATATGTTTGTTACATGTTTCAACTCACTTATATGTTTCTGATTTCACTAAATACTTAATAAAAATTTCGGCACGCTTCGCGCGTATGACGAATTTAACATCTAATATGCTCTTTTACTTTTTTGATAAGAACAAATAAACCCTCTCAAAAATGCCCTGCACTGATAGGCCTGCCGTGCAGTCTATGTACGAAAGAACACCCTACAGGTATAAGCGTGAGTTCAACGTTTACTTACAACAAGCATAGAAATTCGTCATTTGGGCTGCGCTTCACGCACATGAATAATAATAATTTCTTCATTTGCGGCGCGGATGAAAAATATTACCTAAAGGCTCAGGATCCCTTCACTAGGAGCTTTCTGGGCTCCTGACAGGCTTTGTTTACTATACACAAAAAACCTTCATTTACCCTTTTACTGAGGCTTGATGAAATGCGGTTATCAAAAGTTGGCCGCAACGAAAGAATTATGTGACCCCCTCTTTATGTAAAATCTTTTCTACTAGGACCTGAGGTGGGTGTCACAAAAACGTTTAATAGTTCTGAGGGGGGATCGGTTCCTTAGCTTTGACAGAAGTAAGAAAAACGTTAAGAAGAATGAGACTGCATCACTTAGGCAAGAGTCTACCTTACAGGGCAAGCATTTATAATAGAGGGGGGGGGAGGCACCAGAAAAAAATACATTGGATTTTGGGGGGCCACCTAAAAAAATACGGACATGAAAGGGGGGGCCAACCAAAAAATACAGGGTACCCCCTCATTTCCACCAGCCCCCCCTCCCTGAAAAAAATGAACGGTCCCTAACAAGTGTAATTTGATTGATTTGCTAGAATGGACCTCTATCTGGAATTTTTTTTGCAAGTTTTCTAATTTTTCCAGAGGCCTGATTTTAAACCCTAAAAGGTGTGACAAGTACCTGCACCCCAAAAATAGGGGAGCCCCCCTCCCCGGGATGCTACGGTCCTGTGATTCTTATTGTGTTTCTATTGTATTGTTCTTATAAACTATTCATGATTTTTTTAAGCATGAAATATAAACTTCTTGTCTTGCTCATTGGCTGATTGCATTTTTAAACCGAACCAGGGAGGTTGAGGACCTATGGAAAATTTTCCAGGGGGGCTGTATTAAACTCTGAAAATTCCAGGAGAGGGGGTGTGTCTGGAGACTGGAAATTCCAAGGGGGAGGAGTAAAAAAGGTGATTTTCCAGGGACATTTTATCCAAAAAGAGATTTCCCAGGGGTATTTTGCCAGAAAAAAATGGAAATTCCAGGGTGGGGGTCATTTATGGGGTTGGAAATTCCAGGGGAGGGGGTCGGTTTCACGAGTGGAAATTCCAGGGGTGGGGGTCGGTTTCACGAGTGGAAGTTCCAGGGGAGGGGTCTTTTTAAGGGAGGTCCTCAGCCCCTGGTGCGGTTTATAAAATGCAGTCAGCCATTGTATAATAGGTTTTTTTAAAGTGCAACTCAAGACTGAAATTTTAATGGCTTATTTGATTGCACATTCAAAATACGAAAGAATTTTTTTTCGTGTTCATAGCTCTTTTGGTTCATAGCTTTTTTGATACTAATGCAAATTAGCAAAAAATGACGTCACAACAAGACTTGGGCAAAGAGGCCAAACAATGTTTTATGTATAATTCTGTTTTGGATATTTCGATTCAATTCAAACTTGGTAACAACAAAGAATGACCAAGACCTCATAAACCCATATGCTAACTAGTGTTTCCATGGTAACCCGTTTGGCTCTGGAAGTGATTCCTTGAAAAATAAGTAAAAAATTTGCTAATGTGTTAAAGGTTCTAAAATAAACTGTCTTTATCACTAAGTGCTGGTAGCCATACTGTAATACATACCCTATCAGAGACAAGAAAAACTTTACCCTATGGCAGACCTACCTGTTACCTATCCTCCTCATGCCTTATGGCAGACCTCAGGAGCCTCCCAAAAAAAAACCCCTAGCATCTACCATACGATGGAGTGCCCCACCCCATGCCAATTGGGCAGTTGGGCAATTCCTCAGAATTCCAGGGTGGGTGGAAGTAGAGCTTGAAATTTCAGGGCGGGCACCCTTAAATACGACATTCCAGGGTGGGTAAGCACAATTTCCAGGGTGGTCATGATAAAATCACTGGAACTGCAGGGTGGTTGGTTCAAATTTAAAAAATCCAGGGTGGGTAGCTTTTGTTGCGACTGCTGCCCATTCCTTCTTACCCAATAAATAGTCTTATTGACTGTTCAAGTTTTCGCTCACGCAATCCTGCTCTAAAATACATATAAGTTTTGTGCTTGTAATCTAATTGTAGGATCCCAGATTTTGGAATGACACATTAACTCATGTCAAATAAAGTATTGCAATTTTCCATTCACATGGAAAAATATGTAACCAGGAGCTCCGCTTTTAGCCAGTGGCTAAATCTATATATTATGTTTTATGTAAACTCAGCCCTCTCACACATTGCCATACATTGCCTCTAATGAACCTCCTCAAGCCTAAAATCTGTTCCGCCATCCATGATACCTTCATGGATGGCTAATGGGCCGCGAAATCGCTATTAGATGTAAAGATCATTTCAAAACAACTTCCATGTGGTATGAATCGTTTGGGTCAACCTCACCCTACTTTGGTTCGGTTCCCAGCCAATGCTAAGGTGACGTCTTCGTTTTGCTGTTTCTTGGAAGTCAGCCATTTAACCATTATCCTGCGAGATTGCGCAGAATATCGTCTGATACTTAGCCGACGAGGGACGAAGTCCCGAGTTGGCTAAAATCAGACGATATTCTGCAAAATCGAGCAGGATTATGGTTTTATTATTCAGCACATCGATAGCACAAAAACCCCTGAAAAAAATGACTTTTGTATTATTTACGAGCTCAAAACATCATATTTTCCTCAGAGACGGATATCGCAGGATAGCTGTCATGTACAGAAGACAGCTATTGGCGTTCCAATGACCATATTTGGGCAGTGCATCGATGTGCTGAATAATAATATGGTTTACACGCTAGTTTGCAAATGGAATTATCTCCAAAGAAGCCCGCTACTTAGACCATCCTAATCGAGATTATATACGATCCCTTTTTCCGGATTTTAGCCTTCGCTTGCCATCGTTACGGGACGATACCTCTCTGACTTGAGAGATGCGCAGAACAGCTGCGCAGTTTGCGCGACAGACTTCCTTGAGCCTACCCTCCCTGCCCACAATGCATTGTTTTTTTGTTTTTGTTTTCATCATTCAGTGTACCACTCTTACGCAAATAATCATATTTTGATAAGTCTTTCTCGTCTATTTTAGGTAGAATGTGTGACAGGCTGACAAAAATAATAGTTTTTTTCTTGCCAGCCTTGACACCGCGGCAAAACGTAGTTCACATGCGCTAAAGATTCACAGGGCTGTGAAATGAAGACAATTGAAAAAATCTACATAATAACAGCGAGCGAACAATTTTGACTTTAAACCATAATTTTCGCTTCGGATGGAAGCCTTAAAGTGCGAAGTGCAAAAGTTCATAGAGAGACATGATCATTAGCTGCCGCTCTGCAATTTGTGGCACGTTTTGTGTCTATAGCTTACGATTTCCAAATTTCCAAGACAGCGTGAGATAGTTTTGTTATGGAAATGTTTTCTTTTGTTTTCATTTTACAGGAAGTGAATCTTTAGCGCATAGCGAATGCTCCTCTAAGTCTCGATGGTATCCAAAATGAAGGCAAAAACGTGCATTGTGGGAAGGGAGCGTCGGCTTGTTGCATGGGTGAGCGTTCTACCAATATCATGTTCGAGCTTTTTAATTTATCTCTTCATATTTCCATGTATGAGGTCGTATTTAAAATGTACTATGATTAATTATTTTCTAGTAAAGCTAGTGCTGCTAATGTGAAATGTTTAAGGGTTTTCGAAGGAATGTTGTGGTTATCTTGTTAACACAAGCGACCACGTCACTCTTTACTTCTGCCAAGACGAGTGACGCTACAAAACCAATGAATATCATTATACAATACGCTAATGATATACAATGAAAGCCATTAGCCAATAAAATCCCTTCTATCAGCAATACACCAGGCGTATCAAAACGTCTAGAGTCTTCTTGTTATAGTCTTGAGGGTGTTTACTTTCCCTCACACCGGGTTACTCCTGCACGGAGGTCAGTACCTTGAGGCTGATTGCTGCTTTTTGTCTTCCTGTTCTGAGGTTTGTGGGATAATAGAACCAAGATATAGGTAAGACCATATTCTAAGACCTTTGTGTTCCTGCTATATCTTTTTTTTCATAAGTTCCGTTGCCCATTGAAATGAACAACTGTTGTGGAAGAGAAACGAGTCGCAAGAATCCTGAGCTAACTCCTTCCTTTCCCGTCAGTTTTATTCCCAGCTGAATTGAACTGTCAAAACATAAAGTAAAGTACAAAAGCAAAGCCTGGAATGACTTTGCTTTGTGTAAAGTTACGCAAATTGTTCGCGTAACTTTACACAGCTCAAAGCTTTGTAATTTGTGAAGCGGAAAGAATGTTCACGAACACGAAAACCTCCAACTTGCTTTCATCCCCAGGATGTCTTACTACAGGAGGACATACACCACTCACACCTCGTCCTCGCACGGCGGGGGTTCCCCAACACGGGTCACCCAAACATCCTACAGTGACTCGCGAGGAGGAGACTCGAAACGTACAGACAGATATGGAGGCGGCACTACAACCTCCAGTGGAATGTCGGAAAGCAGCAGCGGAGGAAGAGGAGGACAGAGTGGTGGTGGAGGAGGGAAGTATTTTGAGGACGACGAGTTTCCCTGTATCGACCATTCCATCTTCTACACTCGCAGGCCTCCGCGTCCTTTCGTTTGGAAGCGCCCATGGGTAAGTCTAATACGGCTCTCTTGACTCATCTGCAGTGTCGTTGAAAACTTAGTGCAGCCCTTCCTGCGCGACTCTCAGAAATCGTTACTGTAAAACATTCCTCTTCTTGATTTGGGTATTGCCTTTCAATTTGTATAGTTTTTCTGTTAAGAAAATGATTTGAGTTTGCCATCTTTTAATATTTTAGAACAAATTTGTTCACATTTGCAGAATACCTGTACTCTTCACAGTTGATCGAAGTTTGGGTGTGTATTGAAAACGGCTTGATCATTCAGCCAAATCTGTTATGTGTTTTTAAACTATGTTTAAGGAATTCAATTGTTATGCGAGAATATAGATATAATTTGGCTACTCTAAGACGAGTATCACCCTTCTCACAGCAGTCATAAGATAGAATATGATAGACATGGATAGTATTTGTAATTAATATTCATAATATCATGCTAGGGTGTCTTGGGGATGATTTTCGTGCGATATGCAACGTATGAAATATTGAAATACACTTGTTGAAAATGCATATGATATTAGTGATATATCGTGTTAGCTAAGCACTCGTAAATACATGAAGCTCGCAGTTGTAGCGCAAGAATGCAGCCGTTTGTTTTGAGTATCTCAAAAACAATGATTAAAATATAGAAGTCATTCAAGCCATTGATTCAGGGACCATTAAACACACAAGTATCAGTCGATATATAAATTTTAATGCGTTCATTCAGCTGGCAACTCTACTAACAAGTGATTCCACAAGAACATTGATGTATATGTTTTAGCTTGTACTTGAGCACTCCTAACTCTGTAAGCTCAAAGTGCATTAATTCTCTGGCTATCGCAGTAATTTTCATGATCTATCCTTACCTACCTTTACTATACACAGAATCATAGGCACAAGCACAATATCAGATGCAAAAATATACGTATTAATACTAATGCATCAATCGTCATATTAAAACACATATTTCTTTTTTGAACAAACACAAACTTGTTCAACGAAGAAAAATTTATATTCTTGTTCATGCTTCAATTTTTGCCAAAGGGCATCACGAAGGGAAGGTTTCAAGACAAGTGCAACTGGAATTTGGCCAATGAATTTTAAAGAGAATAGCAAATATCAATGACAGGTCAGGTGTAGGCTTGACAGTCAAAATGTGTCACTTTGACGTAGTTTCTGCAGCCATCTTAACGTATCAGTAGTCTGCAGTATGATAGAAACTAAGGCACACCCTTTTAACAGCAGCTGTACCACAAATAGACAGGTGACACAAAGGCCGATATCGAGCATTCATTTTAATAATTTTCCCTTATTCTTTAAAATAATCACAGAATTGGTTCTCCCGTAAAAGATAAGTTGGTCATTTATGAAAATAGCACCAAACATGGAAAGCATGGGAAGAGGTCCTTATTGATGCAATGAGTTGTGTGACATACAGTAAAAACCGCAAGAGCCTACCATTGAAGAACCTGTTAGGCTAACATTTCCCTGTGATACATTATATACGAAATTTTGTAATAGGTTCTTTAATTTTCCAAAAGATGGAAAAAAAATTATAAATATTAACCAAAAACCAAAAACCATGATGAATTGGAACACTTCTTAATAATCAGTACAAAAAGTCCTTATAATTCATCATTAGTAATAACAAGAGTGGATTACCAAGAGTTTCCATATTTATTAGAACTAGGATTCCCGCGAAAATTCGTCATCCACAGGGTTCCCACTTTCTCGCCACGCAAACAGTTGTGAGATCCAGCCTAAAATTAAATCGCAGATCAATAGAAAAACCTTTAAAGTCGCAAAGATAAGGTAGGATATTCTCTATTTGTTGTGTATTGGGTATACGAGCATTCGAACCTGAGCATTCGAATACTTTCGCGCGCGAAATTCAAATCTAAAAATAGACACTTTTCTGACTGCGATGTGGACAAATACTGTACGAAAGATTCTAACTCTTGTTAATCCACTCTTGGTAATAATAATAATGATAATCGAGAATTTCTTTATGATTTTAGAAATAAAAGAAACATGGGATACAACCTATTTTAAGAACCTAAGCACCATTTATAAAAAAAAACTATATAAAAAATTATACATAAAAAACTGTTTAGGCTAACTTGGGGAAATGTAGCTTCTTACTCGCCGGTTTTACTGTATCTCACTGATATTCAATGAACGTGAGGAGTATCGATGCAGCATCTTATTTAATTAAAAAGGTCAAAAGGACGTGCTACGTGTGACATGCTTTGGAAATTTATCACGCAATAGGTTCCCTGAACGACCCATTTTCAAGATAGCGGCCGCAGTAATTTAAAGTTATACTGAGTTATACTGCAAGTTGCAAAAAATATTGCGAGCGTGTAACATCCCACGGTAACTTGCAATGATTTTAATTCGTCATCGCTGCGTTGCGAGTTTGAAAAATAATTGCCTCGTATAACATGCGTTCATTAGTAGGAGCTTTCATCTTTGTTACTGGATCCGTGAGGCAGCGTTTTCCTGACCTATCTATTCTTAGAACAAATTGGCGCGATTCGTTGCAGAAATTGTCCAATCAGCGTCCAGTCAGCTTCCAGATCTCAATATCGTGTAAATTATCTACATCGATAAACATGGCGAAAAGAAGCGAAGAAGTCTGCGAGTCAAATTCATCTGTAAATGTCGAAAGTAGTTCATTACTCAGTTCAGTATCTGAGATAATAAATATAGCAGAAGTACCAACCTCAAAGTACCCCGAGAAATCGCGTTTTGGTCTCCGCCGCAATCTTGTATTTCAGCACTGTGCGAACCTCATGGGGAACCAGAAACAAATTTAAAATGCAAATGGCATAAAAAAATAACTAGGTCAGGAAATACGCTACCTCAACTGTATAGGTTAAATGATGAAAGATCCTATTGATGGGCTCCTGTGTATATGAATAACGGCAATCAGGTATTACAAGACATCTGTGTTCCCGATACAGTGGAATGCTGCAGCGCTACTTTGTGACTCAGCTATTGTTATTCTACCATGAAGTTGGCCAGGCCCTGGATCAAGGCTTACAGTCAGACATTGTTTATCTCGACCTGGCGAAAGCCAGGGTCTTAATGGGGTTAACTGTTAATTGAGAAACGGCTAGAAAATTAACTGTTAACTGAGAATTCCGCATTTTTTAGCTGTAACTGATACCGACGAGATAACTGGTAACTGTTTTTTTTTTCCTGATTGATAAATCAGCAAAAAATGTTGCTGGTTTTACAAGGAATTTCTGCAGAACCCATCAATGAGAAAAGCAGAATTTCCCCAGTCACACGCATAGGAAGTGTTCGTAATTCACATGGATACGCCATGGGAATTCCAAACACTTCCCATTCTTCTACCAATGGAAATTAAGCTTTTCCAATGGATGGGTTTTTGCAGAAATTCCCTATGTGTTGATGGTTTCGAATTGAAAAAACTAAAGAGCTCAGGATCCTGAAGGGGGTGTCCCAATCCCATTTCCCAGCCTAAAGCTAAGTTTTCTCAAAATCCCCCAGTCCTATTAATGGTAGACTTGGAAATCCCAGCGTATCAGATGAAAATGTAAATCGCCCAATGCAGCATGCAGTGCCGTAGCGCTTACAAGGGCCGGGGGTGCCCCGTGCCCCCACGTTTTTCCCAAAACAATCCTTACAAATCCCGATTTTGCATCCTGCTTATCAAAGTTACCCCAAACATGCGGTAATTTCACATGCTGGACTTTTCGGCGCGCTTTGCGCGCAAAAGAATTTACACTTTCCCTAAAAACTGCCTTTTGCTTTCTACATTCTCTTGCTCTCCAGTTTTTGGAGGCTTGAGCACATCGGGATCCAGGATCCAAATTAAGTTGGAAGCCAGGATCCATTCAGACATTGATATGGAACCACAAGGAACCAAACAATTTGCGTTTGACCTTTCAAAATCTAACAATTTTAGCACAAAATAATGGTGCATTTCCGATGGTCTTTATGCCTAAAATTTTCCTTGGGGTGCATGCCCCAACCCCCCTCCCCTAGAAAACTACGACTAAGAACTAGAAGCTATCCCACATAGTCGGTGTCCTGTAATTATATTTTGTGTCCGTCGCAACTGCACGTTCGGTAGATTTTCGTAAACCCTCCGATATAGTCATGTTTAATCATGGGCGAGATAAGGCTCATGTATCTAGCTAACAATGTGATCCTTTTGGAATGAGACGCCGCAGTTATAGTTTCCGCTCTGACACTTCCATCAATGAGTGCCTCAGGTCACTTAAGGACTGGGATCCGGGATAGGGACTTCGCCGTATGGCAGGGAAACCTCGACAAGGCCAAAGGATCCAATTACTTCTACCCTTTACATGGGGCGAAAACATCCCATTCCCATTTGCTATTGTTGGTAAGATTTCACATCACAAGCTGGCATGGCGTACACGAAGTTCTATATTTACTTCGTTAATTATTAAAATGATAGAATTAATTAGAATTAATTATTAATGTTTGCGTAACTGAGAATCGGAATATTTAACTGATAACTGAGAAAATTGCCAAAATTTAGCTGTTAACTGATCTTGGGAACCCCATTCAGACCCTGGAAAGCCTTCGACAGTGTCTTCCATCAGCGTCTCCTCCTGAAGCTTTCCCGCTATGGTATCAGTGGGACTTTATTGCAGTGGCTCGCGAACTACTTGTTGGGACGTGGTCAGCGGTGCCTTGTCCATGGACTCGCTTCTAGCCGTTCTCCAGTGCCATCAGGAGTTCCGCAAGGAAGTATTCTCGGCCCCTAGCCTGCTCGCAGGTGTTGGAGAGTGGTCTTAGGTCGAGAAACGCGAGTTTGCTTTCGCTAGGCTTTTGTCACAAATTCAAGATGGCGGCCAAGCTAAAGCAAACTCGCTCAGCTATGTTAATGCCTGGGTCTCAGTTGCTGTCGTCAAAATGGCGGCTCAAAAACCTTATCGAAAACTTTTAATCTTTACCATTCATTTCTTATTTAGGATTGTTGTTCGGCAAAAGGTAAATAAATTTCTGTTTATATCCCTATGGCAACGTGGAATGTGACCTTTGAACTCCAAAGAAAATAACTTTTAAAAACTGCCTCGCGAGGAAAGGAAAGGCAAAACATTTTAAGCATATTAAGACGTTATGTAATTAATGCTAGGACAAGTATCACTGGTCCAACTAGATATGATGTCCATTTCATCAGGAAACCTATTTTTGGACATTCTGAAATATGATATCTGCTAATAACTTCGTAAATGAAAACATTATGCACGATATCTAGTTGGACTGATAAACTTCAAGCTATGGCCTATTACTTCATTTAGTTTAATTGCAGGTTTGATTGCATTTCCCACTCCTTGTCAAGCTTTAAAACGAAAATTTTTGAAACAGAGATCGAAGGTCGGGCTTTTGTTTCTATGGTAACAGCAACTTATGAAATTATCAAGGACGTCGAGGTCTTTAATATTGAAAGGGAATTGGAAGGATAAGTTGGACGTATGTTAGCTAAGAACGAATCGAATGCTAAATAGGGCGTGGTTCCTTTGACCCAGGCATTAAAGTGCCTGAGCGCGTTTCTCGACCTAAAACTACTCTCCAACGCCTGCGAGCAGGCTATCTCGGCCCCCTTCTGTTCTTTGTTTATGTTAACGACCTTCCGTCAGTAGTTGATAATCCCATCGCACTCTTTGCTGACGACTCCAAGTGTTCTACTGTGGTACATACTTCCTCCGATTGCAGCGCCCTCAAGGACGATCTGAACAATGTACAACAAGTATGGAGCCAATATTGGTGTCTCAAGTTCAACTCCACCAAGTGCAAAGTTCTCACAGTTACGCGTAAACACCATGATCCAGTCGCGTTTGACTTCACGCTGAATGACACCATTTTAAAGCGTGTCACACAAGTTAAGGACCTCGGAGTTACTGTATCATCAGACATGAAGTGGGACAGTCACATAAACACTACTGTAGCTAAAGCTTACAGCATGCTAGGATTCCTTCGCCGCCACAGTGTCAAAGCATTTAGTATAGAGAATAGGAGACTGTTGTATCTTACTTTCGTGAGACCTTTTGTTGGCTATGAAAGTGAAGTGTGGGCCCCGCACAGGGAGCATTGGTAAAATCGAGAGTCTCCAAAGGAGAGCCACCAAATACATACTGGACACCCATGGCAAGATAACATAAGCTATCATGACCGCCTATCAAAACTCAATCTGTTACCCCTTTCCTACTGGCATGAAATTAAAGACCTGATCTTCTACTTCAAATGTACTACCGATCACTATACTATAGACCTAGATAGATTTGTTAAGTGTAAATCTACCAGAGTAACCCGTCATAGTTCTGCGCTTGATCTGACCGTTCCTAAATTCCGTACTAAACTCTTTCAAGCTAGCGTCTTTAACGGCCTCCCAAAACTATGGAATAACCTGCCTGACGGTACTCGCACCCTCTCTGCTAATCAGTTCAAATCACACCTCCTGCGCTACTACTCTGATGCCTTCACTGCTTCTTATAATATTGATAATTTTAACACTGCAAATGCTCTTCTACTCGCAATCTGCTCTCTAGTTACTCCTGTTGTTACTAGAATAACTACTTAGCTTAGTATATATATTTATATCCGTGTTTAATGTGTTTCAAATTTTTTAGTTCTCAGTCTCAAAACGGGCGCACTTAATTTGGAGCCTCACTCTGTTGTGCGACCCTCACCAAAAATTTGTTATTATTTGTTTGTATTTTTTTCGTGCTATTGTTTATTTTTGTAAATTATGTTTGTGAATTGGTGAAAGCTATTAAGTAAATCAATCAATCAATCAAAACCGGCAACGATATACGACAAGGACAGTATATCATTGCTGAAAACGCATTAGAACGACCATTTAGTAACCCGCATCCTCATCTTATCTCAGGAAATCTGTGATGATCCCCATATGTTTGTGGATGGGGCAAGCCGGCTTGACATCCAGCAAGGCATGCTGGGAGATTGTTGGTTGCTTGCCGCGATTGCTGCCCTTACGCAGCATCCAGGGCTGATGAACAAGGTTGTTCCCAAGAATTATGAGGCCAACAAGAATAACCGTAACTACACAGGCCGTTGCACCTTTACCATCTGGCAGTATGGGCATTGGGTCGATGTCGACATTGACGATCGTCTTCCAACCTACAACAACAAGCTAGTGTTCGTGCATTCAAGCGAGAATAACGAGTTTTGGAGCGCTTTATTGGAAAAAGCTTACGCCAAGTAAGTTGGGTCTTCAATCGTTTTTCTTAAAGATTGACTTCACGTGACGTGCGCGCCAAGAATGACGGATGATCCTACTTTGGATGATTTTGTGTCATCCTAACTGCGGCATTTAACACATATCCCTGTCTTCTTGCGTTTGGAAGTGGAACGTTACTGCGATAATCAATCATTCATCAAATACTTCCCATTCAATGAAAAGGAGAAGTTGATCGATGATTTTAGGCTCCTTTGCAGCAGTGGAGACATAAGCGGGTGTGCAGGATGCAAGCTTGAAATCACTCTTCTATGTATCCCTTGAAGATTATTCAAACACAACATAAAATTCCATCCAACTCTTTTCCATGTATTCTATTATTGTTAAGGTTAAATGGATCCTATGAGGCCTTGAAAGGTGGCCAGACTGGTGAAGCTCTTGAGGATTTTACGGCAGGATTGTCAGAATCCTTTGAGCTGAAGAAAGCGCCTGCTAATTTGTTCAGCATCATGCAGAAGGCAGAGCAGCGACAGGCTCTCATGGGGTGCTCCATTAATGTAAGTCTGTCAGTCTGTCTGCCAGCCAGACCGACATGAAGGCACTGTGCTATGAAAAAACGCACCATTCTTTCATTGATCTTTCTATGTAATTACTCAAATTTATTAAATTGTAGATTGTGAAAATCACTCACGAATCTCTTTTCCAGGCCAAACCTAATGAGATCGAAGCTAAGATGAATAACGGCCTTGTCAAGGGTCACGCCTATACCGTTACCGGAGTTCGCAAAGTAAGTGTACCAGTATACCGTGCAAACAATTTCGCTACCTATGACAGATAGGGAGAGCTGGAGACAAAAGGTTAACCTTAGGACGACCTAAGTAAGTAAGTAAATATTAACTGACTGTCGTTGTTTCGCATCAATCAGATACCCTTCCTAAACTATTTGACATAAAATTCGTGTTTTTGCTATTGAAAGACTTTTGAATTTAACTTTATATATGTCTAGGTAAAAGCGAAGACCCGTCGTGGTGATATTGATGTGGAGCTTGTGAGGATAAGAAACCCCTGGGGAAACGAGAGGGAATGGAAAGGCCCTTGGAGTGACAGGTTTGTGATGCATGGAGTGAAATTCCTCCAACATGCGACTTAAATCGGCCTCTGGTTGACCTGAAATCTACTTTAGGCCCACGGCGGTTACTCCCATATATTGACTATACTGGGTTGATCCGCTCAACAGGGTAGGGTTTTTTGCGCTTCTGGTCATAAACAAGGTATTCATTTTCCGGTTTTTCGAATCGTCGGTCATAATTAATGATTCATGTCACGGCAAGGGCATTCATTTCCCGAAGTGTATCCTCTGTGTTTCACGCCCTTCGGATGAGACAATAAGTTGAGAAGCCTGCCTCCCCGCTTAGCCAGTGGAAGGCTAGAAAAGAAAAAACAAATTGCTTTACCTACTTATCAAAGCATGGTACCTGTATTGGAGTGTTACTGCGATTTTCATAATTCTGCGAACTCTACATCGATCAACAAACCGCGGTTTGGCTTCCGTCAATCAAACGAGTGAACAATTCTAGGTGATTTCACGGAGGCTTTGATACATCTTGTGAACTGATAAGGGTTAGCTAGGCTTCAAAACACAATTTTCACTGTACAATGCAAACCAAGACTCAGAAAACATGCGTGGACTTGACTTAAAACAGTTAAAAGGTTTGATTGACGGAAGCCAAAACGCAGTTTGGCGTTCGGAAATGTCAAGTGGGAGTTCGCAGAATTATGAAAATCACAGTAATCAAAAAACTTTTCGAAGCCGCTCACTATAAAGTCACTATTTTCTTGAATATCTAAGGGACGTGTCATTATTTAGCGGGGGGGGGGGGGGGGGGGGGGGGGGGGGGGGGGCTCCTATTTTTGTGGGGAGGGTCCTAATTTTTTTCGCGTGTCTAAAGGGAGGGTCCACATTTTTTCACTCCTGTTTGGGGGAGGGTCATAATTTTTTTCAACAACATTTGGACGATGAGGAGAGTGAAACATTTGCAACTTCTATATCATCTGCGTTTTTATTTAATAAAAATTTCGGCGCGCTCTTTCAGTAACGAAAACGCTACCCTCGCGCCGTTTTAACAACAAGTGTATCTTGATTAGGAAAGCAAACTCTCCCAAAATGCCTTGCAATGATAGGCCTGACGGGAAGTCACTATGTTTGAAAGAAGACCCCATATAGGTATTAGCGTGAGGTCGACGTTACAAGCATATCTAAATTCGTCATTTGGGCCGCGCTTCACGCATGAATCATAATAACTTCGTCATTTGCGGCGCGCAGTTGCGCGCATGAATAATATAACGTTGCTGGCTCAGAAACCCATCAATAGGGAGAAGCTTTCATCTAACCTATATAGTTGAGGTAGTGTTCTTCCTGGGCTCCTGACAGGCTTGTTTACTATACCGTACACAAAACATGTTCTCTTAGGCTTGATGAAATGCGTTATCGAAATTCGGGCGCGCTTCGCGCGCAACGAAAGAAAAGTGCGAGCCCCTTTTTCTGTAAAATGTCTTCTGAATCAGTACTAGGTCAAATAGGGGACGGGAGAGGTGGGATCACGTTAATCATTGTACCTATAGAGGGAGGATCACTGCATTTTACCGTTTACCCAAAATCCTCTCACGTAAATAATCAAGGCGATAAATAATGACCGCGGTTCTTTAGCTTTGACAGAGGTAAGAAAAAAGTATTTGTACTTTAAGAAAAGAAAAAAAAGACATTCGGACAAGAGTCTAACTAACAGGTTTTTCAGAAAATATCAATTACATGGGGAGGGTCAGAATTTTTTTACCTACGACTGGGGGAGGGTCACAATTGTTTTTGTTATGTTCAAGGGGAGGGTCCTAATTTTTTTAGCTTTGTTTGAAAAAAATGGGAGCCCCCCCCCCCCCCCGGTAAATAATGACACGTCCCTAAGTCAATGATTTCGATTGTGTATGTCTGAAACTTTCCGTATTGTAGATCTTCCGAATGGACAATGTTATCGGACTACGAAAAGAAGAACCTTGGGCTGACCTTTGAAGACGACGGAGAGTTTTGGTAAGTTTTTCATTTTCAATAAAACCAATCAACCTCCATTAGGGTACCCTGGAAGGCGCATTTGCAATGCAGCCCCTGTGAAATCTCCCACTACTCCCACTTATTATTCGTCACCCATTGGAACTTGCTCAAGAAATTTAATGATGTGAAGTCACTTCACCCTACTGTACTCGACCGTACGTCTCTAGACATATGATTTCAAGTGTCTGAGATGATTTTAATTGAAGCTTATTCATAATTCTTGTTTGTAAAAAAAACATCTGGGAATTCTTTTGCAACTTTAATGATTACAAGCCTACTAACCAAGTATTTCAATTTCGGAACCTAGTTCTCAAACTCAAAGAGCCCTTATAGCCACTCCTTTGTTATTGTTTTCGTTCGATATCAGAAAATGAATTACGTGTAGAGATGCTGTACATTCCTTAAATCAGCCGATGGAAATGTATGTTTTCTCCGATATCGTTTGTTGCTAGGTTGTCAAAATGGCGGCTGACACAGGCTCTTTAATAATTCATCAAGCTTAAACAAAGAGAACCATAAGCGTGAAAGAGGTTTGGATACGCGGTCTTAATTTGCATATATTTTTTAGATCTCATTCCTTCTTTTTCTCGACATTAAATGATTCGTTTGACAAGCTATACCAAAGGATTGCCAAACACCGCAAGTCCGAATGAAAAACGGCCTTGCCTCGTTTTTCAACCGACTTTTCGGTGTTTGAAAATTCGAATGAATACGTCTGTCTTAGTTACATCAAGTGTCTATAAAATCTTGCAAGCGAGTGCCTTTTAAAAATCTTACAAACAGCAACCAACCGACTGTAATATTCTCTACAACGTTTGTGTTTGTTGTAAGTGTATATTGTTAGAATTCTGTGCTATGTCGCTACGCTCCTCCGCACAGAAAACGTTTATATTGTATATTCTACAACAAACAAGTTGTTGAGAGAGAGAGGCGCTAACCAGTTAGTCCAAATAAAAAAACCGGCCTTGCCTAGTTTTTCAACCCACTTTTCGGTGTTTGAAAATCCGAATGAATACGTCTGTCTTAGTTAAATCAAGTGTCTATTAAATCTTGCAAGCGAGTGCCTTTTAAAAAATCTTACAAACAGCAACCAACCGACTCTAATATTCTATACAACGTTTGTGTTTGTTGTAAGTGTATATTGTTAGAATAACACGAATATGTTTGTGGTTCATCAAAAGGATGTCGTTTGTCGATTTCACGGCGCAATATTCGACCCTGGAGATTTGTATGCTTGGAGGAGACAGTGCGATGCAGGACAAGTCAAGATTGCATTCAACTCACGCGTCGAGCACGGCCAATGGCGCAGGGGACTCACTGCTGGTGGATGCCGCAACTTTATTCAAAGCTTCCACAAGAATCCCCAATACAAGTAAGACGCCGCATATAAGTCTCGAAGTACCTTGTATATCACAAAAAAATCCCTTGTAGCTCATCTGCAAATGAAATATGGTAATGTGTGAAAGTATGGCAAGCATTCCATTAGCTCTAGAACATGTATAGATGACCACATGACAAATGGTGACGCAACAATAATATTTCCCGAAAGCAACTCCTCAAGGTATACCGAGACCTTAAAGCTCCGCTCCCTGAACGCGCTCTTTTGGAGTTGCCTGTACCGAAAGCAACCCTTTTCTAACTCTTTCCAACTGTCTTCATCAAAATTTCATTCTGTTCATTGGTAGAAGTACCAAATAAAAGACGAAAGTTAAAAAAATCAAGACGGCTATTGGATCTTGGATCCGCCATCTTGAAATTTTTATTTGATTTTATGCAATTGATTGGAATGCCAAAATACAGGAAGTTTCTGAAACACTGTGGCATTGTTTTTCTAGAATCACTCTACAAGACAGTAATGACGACGAAGATGATTTGTGTACCGTCATCATCGCCTTGATGCAGAAAGACCGACGCAAAGAGAAGAGTAAAGGAATGCAGATGTTGACCATTGGATTCTCTATCTATAAGGTATATTTTATAGGTACAATCCATTACGACCCTGATAGTTGACGGGAGAACACGTTCACAGTGCGTTGACATCAACATTCTCAAAGCTTGCGATAGATTGTAATGCATCTTTAACTATTGTGTAAACATCGATTGCTACAACTTTGTTACGTTTGACTTTGCTCTAGATAGACGACCAGAAAGACAAGAACGCACCGCTAGACAAGGACTTCTTCCAGTACCATGCATCTACCGCTCGCTCACCTACCTTCATCAACGCTCGAGAGGTGGTGGGTAGATATAATCTTCCCCCTGGAGAATACTGCGTCATTCCCTGCACGTTTAACCCTGGAGAGGAAGGCAACTTCATTTGAGAATGTTCTCGGAGAAGGCACAGAAGTCTTGGTAAGATGAATACTTATAAGACTAGTCAATTATTGCATCGTTTTTGTCGTGCAGCAAAATACACGGTGTACACCTGATTTTTTGTTACAGGCGTCTGATCAAACTTTCGAAGGGACGCGATATAAGTTGGATCATTTCGAGGGTGAACCAAAGATCGAGGTCGCCACCGACGTCTCCTCGAATGTATTTCTGAAAATTATCACAGCTCGGAAAACGAGATTCAGAGACACGTCTCGAAGTTTTCAAAATCCATACAATTTTTCGAAGGACTGTTTGGCAACTCTACCATGTGCCGTAAAGGAAGAGCAAGATTTCTTCTAGACGATAGCATAACTTTACATGCAACCGCACAACAATTGAACGCCACAACTTTTCGGGAAACCCTACAATTGTCCCGGAAATCCGTATGCAAGCGATCAAGCGGTTCGGGAACGACTGTCAGAGACCCCCTAGGCATCGGTTTTTAGAAAGGTTGCTTTACTGCGGTTTTCGTAATTCTGCGAACTCTTGCTATCGATTTCCAACCGTAAAATCGCCTTCTGGCTTCCGTCAATCGAACTTCCGAGTCTCTTCGCCGTTACTCTTTGTTCAAATGGCTTCCTGTCACGCCAGCAACGGTTACGTGTTGACCAATTAAAAAGCACAAAGAGTAACGACGAATAGACTCGGAAGTTTGATTGGCGGAAGCGCGGTTTGACGTTTGGAAAGCGTTAGTGAGAGTTTGAAGAATTATGAAAATCGCAGTAAGGTTACGGAACACCTTCGGGGTACGTTTTCATTAAAATAGCAATAATTTGACAAATCATGCTTCATTGTTTGAAGGTTGTATCTTGCAAGTACTTTTTGTATGTAATGAATGCCATATTCATGGACATATTTAATTTCTTTCAATTCAGTGAAATTGACGAGAAGACATCGTTTAAGTCGGATGAAGATAGAAAGGTAGTGTAATTTTGTTGCCCACCCGTCCGAACCTCTTATGGGCCTTTACTTCGGTTTATTGGCACCTCTGTAATGTGTTTACATGTTGTCAAACATCATTAGCCTGTGCTTGTACTACACTACAGCAGTGGGAGGAGAGCAATTTGACGCCCAACAGTGAAGCCTACGGCAGCGTTTTTGATTATGAGACTGTGTAAATTGCCTTTTTGCAGTCCATAGCCTATTAACATGTTTGTATTATCCTTTTGTTGTTCCTTAGGTGAAACTAACAAGAGAGCAAAATGACACTCTAGATGCCAAGTTCCGAGACTTCTTTGACAGTCTCGCTGGAAGGGTGAGTTATGGACTACACCATGGTACAAAAAATTCGAAAAAAATGCTACGATATAAAATATATTTTAAAAACGCGTCATGTTTTCGAGGGACTTCCAATCTAAGATTAATAGACTTCGTTTCCATTAAATAACAACGCCTGTCAAATTATGGTGTAGGGACTGATAGTTGGAAGAGAGGGAGAGAGCAATACAAACAGGAGCAAAAACTTGTTTCTTGCCTTCTATGTTTTAGTCCTCTTCCAATGGGTTTTATATTATTTTAATTCGTAAAAGGAACTTCGCACCTTTCATTAACAAATAACCAAACAAATCCTGTTTAACGCCCCCACGGACAGACGACCCTACGTTCACCTCAGCACAGAGCCTCAGCAAGCGCACTATATCCCAAAATAATAATAAATGGTATTAGTTTATGGCCGTATAGTAACGATGGGAGAAAGATATCACTTAATGTCTCCATGAAATAACCATATTTGGTCATTACCCCTCCCCTACAAAAATGGTACATCATACATGTACCTCCAGACGTTGTCAGTACACTATGACACTGATCTTGTTATGTATCTGTCATTTTCCTGTTTCTATTTAACACCAGGATGGTGAGATTGACGCGGAAGAACTGCAACAGATTCTAACCACCGCCCTAAAAAATGGTACGATCAAGAATATTAGTCGGCCACTGAACACAAACTTACTTGGTCTTAACAAATGAAAGCTGAAAAAAAAATCATAATTTTTCCCTGTTCCTAGATCTCGGTGGCAAGAAATTCAGTCTTGAGTCAGCACGGTAAGGCACTGATCTTTGATTTTTAAAATTATCATACATTGCTGGATCAAAGTGTAACACGTGAACCTCAACCGGCCTGATTGTCATGCTCCGACTTCGAAACGATGTTCTAAACAGCCCCAGCCCCGGACCAAGCAATAGCGGGCACCAAGAGCTTCGTTTTTCTAATTTTCATATTTTTGCTTTCCTTCTAGGTGCATCATAAGTATGTACGACGTATCCTTTTCAAAATTAGTTTAAATACTCTCCTACTGAGACTAAGGAGCTTCTTATTTTTGTGTTCTTAGAATGCTGCGTGTGGGAAGAGCCATAATCCAGCTGCTACTGTTCCAAACGAAGTATAAACGAAAAAATGTTCATAGATCTCTTTTTCGGCGCGTTACATTTGTGATGACTCACAGATGACGTCATAGGGTATCTACAAAACGATTGGCGTGACATTTGTTCATGTTATGCTATGACGTCTTCTAAGAAAATATTTTCTGCAGAAAGAAATACTAAACAGCGCGTACGTGTCAAATGGTTTGATCCGTGCGCAGTGACGCCAGCTGTGCGTGCATGCAATAAATACTCACTGGTTTCGACTAATCAGGGTGTGATACTTACTGTACGTTAAAAAGAATTCAAAAACTTCAATTCAAAAACTTCAATTATTTTAGAAAAATGGACAAGGTACCTTAAAGACGTCTAGAGTAATCTCATATTTCTATTCACTTCCTATGGCTACCGTCTTTAACTAATCTACACAGGACGATCAAAGTGGAAAGCTGAGCTTCCCAGAATTCAAACAAACTTGGGTACAGGTCAAGAGATGGATGGTGAGTGCTTAAAAATCAATGGGCATGTTGCGTGCAAGATCTTAATTAAGGCTGGTGTCAAAGCCAGTTCAACATTTGCATCAACGTTATTGGACATTTGTGTTGAGCTACGTCTATCGTCCAGTGAACCAGATCAACATCCATTGAATGTTAATTGTTACATCAGATGTTGAAATAGTTTGACGCTTACAATACAGTACGGAAAAATGCTCCCCTCCCCATAGAATAATGTGGCTCCACTTCAGGTGGAAACGATTCTAACCTAGGCATTGAGTACCCTTGTATCCTCCTCGTGGTCAGCGGTCACATGACCAATGACCTTCGTTCACGGTTCGGGCGCCATTGCCGCCATGTTGGATTGAACTGTGGTGAATACAAACCTGACTCTTTGTCGTGTTAACCTAATGGCGCCTGTACCTGTTTGAACAAATATGGACAAAATGTTTTCTGCCCGACGCGTGTTGTGCTTGGTACACATCCCTTTTCCTGTAAGAAAATCTTATGACCAAAACCTCCTTGAAGCAAAATTATTGCAATTGAAATGAAAATTGGTGTCTAGGTTTGCAATTTGCAATTAAATTATTGAAATTGATTTTAAAATCCTTGAGAAGGTACCAATTTTTTCCCTTCATATCCGCTGAGAAACTCCGACGATTTTTCCGGTTCGTTTACACTTGTTAGCGGTTATTTCCTGAAGGTGCTTCGCTAAAGCGCTGCAGTTCCTTGCGCAATTTTGGTAATGATTATTAAGTTCGACAGAAACGATCACTTCGAAACGACACCTGTACATTTTAGAGCAACTTGTTACCAAATTTTACAAGACATGTACATATATTACAAAAAAACAAATATGTGAAAACTGTTCC
The DNA here is from genome assembly GCA_033964015.1 of Scolanthus callimorphus. Lineage (NCBI taxonomy): Eukaryota > Metazoa > Cnidaria > Anthozoa > Actiniaria > Edwardsiidae > Scolanthus > Scolanthus callimorphus. The sequence goes on from CM066915.1 coordinate 17,378,449, forward strand.
ACGCTTAAGGGTTGAAGGAAAATTGCAGCACCTAGTATACGAAACTCCTCATTACTGCATGTATTCTTACAGAGCCAATTCAGACAGCGTGACGTGGATAAATCCGGAGAGTTGGAGGCGTATGAGCTCCGTTCAGCTCTGAAGGATGAAGGTGAGTTCGAAGTCTAAATTATGAGGAAGTGAAGCTGATGGATGTGATTTTGAAAACAGTTGGAGCTATGGAGGAGGTCGAGGAGAGAAGGAGGTGGAAAAGGAGTGGATGTACGCAGGTGGCATACGACATAATGGTAATGGTGATGGGTAGAGGCAGGATGATGGGGGTCCAAAGTGATGGTAATGGTGATGGGTAGAGATAGGATGATGGAGATCCAAAATGATAGTAATGGTGATGGGTAGAGATAGGATGATGGGGGTCCAAAGTGATGGTAATGGTGATGGGTAGAGGTGGGATGATGGGGGTCCAAAGTGATGGTAATGGTGATGGGTAGAGGTGGGATGATGGGGGTCCAAAGTGATGGTAATGGTGATGGGTAGAGATAGGATGATGGGGGTCCAAAGTGATGGTAATGGTGATGGGTAGAGGTGGGATGATGGGGAGCCAGAGTGATGGTAATGGTGATGGGTAGAGGTGGGATGATTGGGAGCCAAAGTGATGGTAATGGTGATGGGTAGAGATAGGATGATGGGGGTCCAAAATGATAGTAATGGTGATGGGTAGAGATAGGATGATGGGGGTCCAAAGTAATGGTAATGGTAATGGGTAGAGATAGGATGATGGGGGTCCAAAATGATAGTAATGGTGATGGGTAGAGATAGGATGATGGGGGTCCAAAATGATAGTAATGGTGATGGGTAGAGATAGGATGATGGGGGTCCAAAGTAATGGTAATGGGTAGAGATAGGATGATGGGGGTCCACAATGATAGTAATGGTGATGGGTAGAGATAGGATGATGGGGGTCCAAAATGATAGTAATGGTGATGGGTAGAGATAGGATGATGGGGGTCCAAAGTGATGGTAATGGTGATGGGTAGAGATAGGATGATGGAGATCCAAAATGATAGTAATGGTGATGGGTAGAGATAGGATGATGGGGGTCCAAAGTGATGGTAATGGTGATGGGTAGAGGCAGGATGATGGGGGTCCAAAATGATAGTAATGGTGATGGGTGAGATAGGATGATGGGGGTCCAAAGTGATGGTAATGGTGATGAGTAGAGGTGGGATGATGGGAGCCAGAGTGATGGTAATGGTGATGGGTAGAGGTGGGATGATTGGGAGCCTAAGTGATGGTAATGGTGATGGGTAGAGATAGGATGATGGGGTCCAAAGTGATGGTAATGGTGATGGGTAGAGGTGGGATGATGGGGAGCCAGAGTGATGGTAATGGTGATGGGTAGAGGTGGGATGATGGGGGTCCAAAATGATAGTAATGGTGATGGGTAGAGATAGGATGATGGGGGTCCAAAGTGATGGTAATGGTGATGGGTAGAGGCAGGATGATGGGGGTCCAAAATGATAGTAATGGTGATGGGTAGAGATAGGATGATGGGGGTCCAAAGTGATGGTAATGGTGATGGGTAGAGGTGGGATGATGGGGAGCCAGAGTGATGGTAATGGTGATGGGTAGAGGTGGGATGATTGCGAGCCAAAGTGATGGTAATGGTGATGGGTAGAGATAGGATGATGGGGGTCCAAAGTGATGGTAATGGTGATGGGTAGAGGTGGGATGATGGGGAGCCAGAGTGATGGTAATGGTGATGGGTAGAGGTGGGATGATTGGGAGCCAAAGTGATGGTAATGGTGATGGGTAGAGATAGGATGATGGGGGTCCAAAATGATAGTAATGGTGATGGGTAGAGATAGGATGATGGGGGTCCAAAGTGATGGTAATGGTGATGGGTAGAGGTGGGATGATGGGGAGCCAGAGTGATGGTAATGGTGATGGGTAGAGGTGGGATGATTGGGAGCCAAAGTGATGGTAATGGTGATGGGTAGAGGTGGGATGATGGGGAGCCAGAGTGATGGTAATGGTGATGGGTAGAGGTGGGATGATGGGGATCCAAAGTGACGGTAATGGTGATGAGTAGAGGAAGATGGGGATCCAAATGATGGTAATGGTGATGGATAGAGGTAGGATGATGGGGATCCAAAATGATGGTAATGGGTAGAGATAGGATGATGGGGATCCAAAATAATGGTAATGGTGATGGTGATGGGTAGAGATAGGATGTTGGAGATCCAAAATGATGGTAATGTGATGGGTAGAGGTAGGATGATGGAGATCCAGAATTGTGGTATTGTGATGGGTGCATGCAAGATGATGAGCATCCAGAAAGACGGAGATGTTGTGACGACAATCTTAATGAGAATGTTGACAGGGATGAAGATGGAGTGGATTATGATAAAAGGACCCGAGCAGTTGGACAAAGAGGAAAAGAGAAGATGCTGTAACAGGGCATTATCATAGGAAATATTTCATATGGCATCACCATTAATATTAATACTACGTATCGCTTTCTCCAGGATTTACTCTATCCAATGACGCGCTGATGTCCATCTGTGCGCGTTTTACCTCTGGTGATGGCAAGATCAATGTCGATGACTACATGGAGATCTTATGTCGTCTGAATGTTCTCTCAAGTATGAGCCTTTTGACGTTGAATTCGATAAACAACTAGAATGTAGTTTTTCGATTTTATTGGCTTGGTTATCAAATTTATCTAGTTGATTCTGAGAAACCCAATTGTGACGTGAGTGCCAACAAATTCAGCGTATGAATATGCTAAAACTAGGAACAAGAAGTAATAGAAATAATAACTTTTTGTATCAATAAATACAAGGACGCAACGGAAGGGGGATTGTAGATACCTGGAAATGATACATTGATTGTGCATTATTTTAACATTCTTTTTAAAAAAGCGGTGACCTTAACTATTTGACCATGTTTCATTTATATTTTGATGTTAAATATCGTCAAAACAAGAAACAATCATATAAAAGTGGTAATAGAATAAACCTTGGGCAGGTTTTACAGTATTGATATAAAATCTTTCAAAATAATTATTGCCTCTTTCAACTTTAATGATAACAGAAAATAATGTTCATACCATTCTCATGTAACGACGTTTTCCGTTTCTTTGCAGGATGCTTCCAGAAACATGCCGGTCGCAGTAACAAAGCCAGCTTCGGTCTGGACGAGGTGCGTTACCTTATCTTAGCGGAGCCCGTTTCTTAAGAACCTAAACAATGATGCAGTTGCTTGCATTGCGCCTTCATTAATAGGATTGTGACCACGTTTCTGTGGCGTAGCTTCGTTTTTGCTATTTCTTACACGTGTCATGCCCAGCTATCTCTTAGGGGTGATTTTTATTTTCTTGCCGAGCACCCTGAAATTGTTTTATAATAATGTGTTGCTGGTCAAAATTTGTAGTCAAGCAAGCAAGCTCATTGCCGTCAAAGAACTCACTCTAGTTGGAATAAGGTACGCTCCAACACTAATATATAAGCTTGTTGTTGCAGTTTATCGAGATGGGTCTTAGTCTATAAGGAACAGCATTGGAAAACCTCAAGAGAAGAAGACATCTTAGCATAAGGAAGAACTTTACTTTCATATAAATAGCATAAAAACAGAGTAGTATAATAAAGTAGAACCAGGTTTGTATCACTACAGGAACTTTTTCAAGCAGTCTGATGTTAAGGAGTGAATTCCTATAGGTCAATATTTTTAAGACACGTTCGGTAAGGTTTTGGGCTGGCTGTTTTTATTGTTCTGTCTGAAAGGATGTCGTTGTTGTACTGAATTTGCTAATAAAATGGTAACATAACGCTTACAACATATTTCCTTGTATTGTATTCGCGCGTAGAGGTACATAGAAATGAATGGGAAAATGAGCACAAAATGGAAAGAGGGGAATGTGAAGGCTTACCGACAGACCATGGGGTTTTGATAACGGGGAAGGAAGGCTTCTGATTGGTGCGGCTAGACTCGAATTATTAACAAGTGCCAATCAAGTATTTTAATCAAACAAACACTGGCGAAAGCATCGAAAGGATCGTTCGAGAACTGTTTTCTAATTTTCTAGCTGATCGAGCATATAGTCGAGAATCAATGCAAAAGTCTCCTTCAAACAGCTGGGAGCGGAGGCAAATAACTCCTTTGTAGTAAGGACAGTAGCGATTGGTATCTGGTGTCACCAGTTCATAATTTCGGTGACAACACCAACGATAGTAGTAAAAAGGTAAACGATATGTCACAGTTGGTTCAGTTAATCAAATCATTTCGAGGTGATCTTGGTTCCAGTGGAGGCGGGGAATCTTGCAGATGCTAGAAAACTCTCCACTCTACGCTGTCCTGCCTCAACATGCCAGTTCCTTCAGTCTGCAGAAAAACAATAATGTAATAGCTATATGCGATGTAGAATGATCCAGATTGGCTGTACTAGAAGGTGTGGGTTGTTCAAACGCAAAAGGTCACAGTTGGTTCAGTTAATCAAATCATTTCGAGGTTGATCTTGGTTCCAGTGGAGGCGGGGAATCTTGCAGATGCTAGAAAACTCTCCACTCTACGCTGTCCTGCCTCAACATGCCAGTTCCTTCAGTCTGCAGAAAAACAATAATGTAATAGCTATATGCGATGTAGAATGATCCAGATTGGCTGTACTAGAAGGTGTGGGTTGTTCAAACGCAAAAGGTATAAATAATGGAAATGGTAGAAAGCTGATTGATGACATGAAATTTGATTTGTCGTCGTTTGGCTTAAATTTCCAGAATACGCTATCATGTTTGTTGCTAAGATTTTTAGATTTAAGTGGGGCTGAAGAAACGTTTGGCTTTCTCGAACAACATTTGAAAGGGAGGATGAGGAAGGGGGGTTGACAGGATTTAAAAATAATAATAATAATAATAATAATTTATTGATTTATAGTGCGCCTTTTAACATATAATGATCAAGAGCGCATTACACAGTATCTAACTAATAATATGAATGAACTTATATCTAACTTACATAATATGTACAATTTATAAAATGCATATCAAGAGAGTGCTGTCGTTTTTATGGCAAATCCGCGCGGGTTGCCTGTGGTGTTCAAAACGTGACTCAGGCCCCTCGGCGGGAGGTAAAAACAAAATGGCGACCAAGAGAAGGATGTTTCTCGAGTATCTGCAAGTTTTGGTCAATTTTCCTGCTTTTTTGCTAAGATATGAGGAAATGTACTTACAGACCTTCCAAATAAGGTAAGGGGAATTTCCTAATAAGGAAGTGTTGCAACGTCGGCAAAACGACAGCTTTTGGCGAAATTTTCTTGATATGTAGAGATAATGCCGTACATACAAAGATAATAAATAAATAAAAAGTAACGCTTTTGTTTGGGCAGCACCTACTGAGTTCACCATACCTTCACACTTTGTATTAACGCGACGTATTACATGGAAAGGCAATCTTGAACAGCTAAAGATAAGTAAATAACGATATTTACTGAACGTTTATTTTTCAGAAAACAATTATAGCACCGATAAAATAATTCTTGGAATACATACCTCTTTTACAGGAAGAGTGACAAATTGGCCATTTCTATCACGTTCGCTTCGAAGGATTACATCTGAAAAAAAAAATAGAGCAACATCCACTGCTAAGATCCATGTCAAATATTTATTTTTTCGAGATACTTAACAATTTGTCGCCATCAGCGAATAGTCACCGAGACGAAGTCGATATTTACGGAGCCTGAGGCGACTAATTGTCTTAGTATAATTACTCATGTGACTTTTAAGATTTTCGACAAAAAATTCACTTTAAGGGATATTTTTTGTTTTGTTTTTCTCGCAATAAAGTGCGCGCGCGGTCCCCAAGCTTTCAATGCTTATAAAATATGACGAACGTCTCGACCAATCAGCGCGCGGAATCACTTGAGTAATTATACTAAAGTTAGATATAGATATAGCATAGCTTGGAATGCCTGGGTTTCGTTCCATTGGCTTTGAACGGCTGTGGTGTTTCAATCTTTTATCCAAATTCCAGATACTTATGAGTGAAGCTATGATAGCGATGATTAACCCTAGTGTGCACCGGTGTCTCTCTTCCATGGGTAATATAATCGAGGCATGAAAGGATGGCGTTCCCATGTCTATTGTTATTCATAATGTATGTCTTAGGCTGTTAATAATGTTCTTCAGCATGGGAAAAGTATAGATGACAAGCCGAGGAGGAGAGATGGGAAACTCTCTTTTGGCTCAAAATCTTACCAATAACTTTGTCAATACGACATACTATCAACATGTAGTCATTCAGGCGGACGTTTCCATCTACGTCACCGAAGTGTAAATAGATGGCTTGGAGGACATCCTGGTCTAGATGAATATCTTGGAAACAGAATGCACATATAAGAACCCCTTTTGAAGCTATCTTGATTGTTTTATTGCATTTGCAACTAAATATTTACGGAACAATTATGGCGTCGTATCGCAATTTACGCTACGACCAGGAAGGTAGGCGTATGATTCGCAGCAGACGCAGTCGAGATGGCTAAACTTTACCGAATTTCATCCATAGATAGATGATCTAAAAAACAATGTGAAGGATTTCTGATATATATCTAATTTACAGATATATAACCTCTCAAATATACGTAATTTTGGGAAAGCGCTTACAAAAATTTATCAAAAGATCGGTTTGAAAAACGAAATCAAAAATCCGTGTCAGCATTTTTAGGCATTGACCCCACTGTGAAGGGGCAGGATATTTAGTGTTTTTGTCGGTTTACCTACCCCGCGTGCTCAACATTTTAGCAAAATTATATTTTTTTGAAAAGAAAATCCATTTATAAAATTGTGCATGCTCTGCGCGGCTTTTACATGACACCTAAATCGTAGTTTCCGGTAGTTTCCTAGCGTAAATTGGGATGTGACGCCATGAAACGTGTAAACAAACATACATTGCTTTAGTGCCAAGCTGTGGAATATTCGCAGAATAAACAATTGAACAGATTTTGAAAATAATGTTGTTGCAAGACTTCAAGATGTTAAATGTTAGCATATTATCACTTACAACTGTTGTTCTACTTAATTTGAGCGAAAAATGAAATATTATGAAGAGAAAACCTGCTTGGGTTAGCAGTCGACAGTTCATTATTGACCAAATATGGTCATAAACAAACCGAGAATAATCCACAGCTTGGTTCGCCGTTACATGTTTCATTCAACTAAGTCATATGTTTCCGACTATACCTATACCCTAAATTTCCGTGAAATCATCATGTTTCCACATGCTTTCTCGATTTGAGTCTTCCATCACGTATCGTTCTTTTCTATGTTCGTTTCATTCACTGCTTATGATATTCAGAACCTATCATTCTCTAGCTTCGCTGAGCAGCCTGATTTTCTATATTCCTTATGCAAATGAGCTAAAATGTAGTCAATGCATCGTAAAGTATCCGCCTATAGTATAGCAGAGGTATCTGGTACACATTGTTGCAGAAAAAAATGATGAAATTCACAGGAGGCAGGGCGTCACATCTCTGGGTAAATTACTCAGTGAATCACGTTAAGTTGCGTGACGCTGTCTGTGAAGCTAGGACATACCGAGAATATGACACATGATTGTTTGAACCTCTGCGAATGTTATCTGAAATGTTGTCTACATGGACTGTACAACTACCCTATTTAAGGACGTACTTTGAAACGCCTTCTCCAATATATCATAAAGCTCATAAACGTGGATTGTACCATTGGCGTCATGATGTGGCCAGATCTCCTGTAGCAACAATGTATTGAAATTGGATTAAAAAAATATGGCTACTATTATTGCTAGGTTAAACATGATTGTGCAAAGCTCGAAGTAAGGGTACTCAGAGGTCGCAGATAGTCACTACTCTTATTAATGCGATCGTCCTCGCCCTCGCCTTTACTTTCATCGTTATCGTCATAGTCATCGTCACACACATCCCCATCCACGTCGTCATCCTCTTCATAACCTCACCCTCCCCTCCTCAGCCTTCTTCAATTTCCACTCATCTCAACCACGTTCACCTCTATCATCCTTATCACCTATTCCTCCCCTCCTCTGCCCACCTTTTCCCCTCCCCCTTCTTCTCTCCTTCCCTCATCCTCGTCCTCATCCTCGTCCTCATCATAACCTTCCTCCCCATCCCATTCCTCCCTCTCCCCTTCTTCGTTCCCCTAATCATTGTCCTCTTCCTATCCTTCAACCTCATAAACATCAATCATCATCTTTAGATCATGCCTATACATATATTTACCAAAGTATTTATTACGACTAAATAATGAAATCCTGTTATAATTTAACCAAGGGCTATGAGAGGATTGAATAAACAAATATTCATTCATTCAAGTAACAATACACCAGACATCTTACCATCCAATTCTTGGTTTTGATGTACGCCTCCATGAACTCTTCAAAATCCAGTTTCCCAGTACTGTCTTCCTGTACAATGTGGTTAAGGATTATCATGTACATCAATTCCTTTCCGGTGTATCCTAAATTCAACTGATTGACCGATGGCGCAAGCGGAGCACCATACCATCAATCTGAATTTTTGTTCGCGTAGATTTCAAGCTCATTTGATGACGTCATTAATAACAAGTGACTTGACTAATAAGACTTCCAACCTAGAAGAAAACCTTGGCCAACTATGGTTCTTCTATGTCTTTTAAATTTTGAGATATGATTTTATTAATCTTTTTGCTAATATCTCAAGAAATAAAGGTAATATATAGATTAAGCACCGCCTAAAAACGGAGCTCCCAAACAGATTCATATGTGATGTCGTCATGATAATGACGTCATCAATTGCATCACACCATAACTATAGTTTTGCAATTTTGACATTGCCCTGACAACCTAAACAATTTTGTCCAAGTTCGGTTGTCTTTACGAACTTCCTTCCTGAGATTTTTTTTTTGTTTATAAGATTCTTAAATGATGATATCATCGATAACTTCTTCATCAACACCAAACAGGAGCCAATCACTAATTTTGTCCAAGTTTCTATGTCTTACCACCTTTCGTTCACGAGATATGGATGTTTTTGATAATTAAAAGAACACCGTTAACTACTGGTGGCGTCATCGATAACGCCACATCACGTGACCAAACTTTTGTATTCTCCTGACCACGTAGACGTTTGGTTTTCTTACCACTCTCCTCGGGTATGATTTTTGTCTTTTTTTACAATCAGACTGTTAAATAGTGATGTCATCGATGACGTAGAATCACGTGACGATGTTGCTGTTGATTTATTGGTCAACAAGTCAAGGTTATCCGAGTTTGGTTGCCTTACCTCCTTTTGTTCCTTAGATATAAATGATTTACTTTGTTTACACGAAACCCTATTGTTACGGTAAGCATAAGGATACGTCATACAAATTCACGATTGCCCTGCAAAAGGAAGAGCGTGATATCAACTCGCTACATTTCAGATTTTAATATTCGCATTTCTTTGGTTACATGGTAACCAAGGAGATATAAAAAAGGAGATATATAGAGAATAATAGAACATAATAAACATTTTAATTTATGATTTCTAATAGAGGTTTATAGTCTGTATAGTTGGAGGATTGATGTCGGGCACGTAAGCTTTCCAGAAAATCACTTGTTAGGAACAAAATATATTGCAAGAAATGAAAAACGTTAAACACTGAACAATAACGATGATTAAGTGACAATTGGCTGAATTAATTAAACGTACGTGTAATAACCCAAAAGGAACATTGATATGTTCATGAACTCTCTGTTATGGTGATGTACGATGCGCAACTACGACGCCAGTGATTACATCATCATTGTCACCTGATGAATCAGGTATTTTAAAGATTGCCATTTCTTAACATTTTCCTCAATTCGTTCACGGGCACACAGAATACTTTATAATACCTGTTCCTACTCACTTTCACTGTTGGCTGGCAGAAAGGGATTTTCACCTTTGCTGGCGAAACAAATCAAGGTGTCCTGGAAAATGTAATCTACTTTTGGAAATTTCTTGGTCGTTGCGTGCTTAGTTTAGATCCTTTTTGCTGCATTTTGACGCGTGCATGCTGGCGATCTTTTCTTCTGGCAAAAAGAAAGGCAACACGATATAATTCGCACTCTGATTGGTCCACATATATGCTCTATTTCACCGATAAAGATTTTACAACGTTCTCGTTTCTCTCCCAACATCAGGCGTACTCTATTTCTTCGATAAAGTCATGGAAAGTTGTGCTCTAATTCGTAAAGTAGTGATCATAATCATGATAATGATCAATTATTACTGACCTTGCGACACCCACCGAAAATTCTGTCAAGATACAAAAATAAGAGCCAATCAAATCAAGAAAATAGCATTGATAACATATATTTCAATATTCTCATAATTAAAAAGCTGTTCCATAAACTCACCTGTTTTAAATATGATACAAAGGATTTTTCTAAGTTCTGATGCATCAATTGTACCATCCTGTTTTCACAAAAGTAAACGAAATACAAAAAATTACTAACCAAAGCCTTTAAAAAAAGGCTAACCAAAGCCTTTAAACAAAACTCGTCATCTGTAAAATATCCAATTACCTCTCCTGCTAATGTTTCGAAGAGTTCAGAAAACTTGTCATCGATTTCATCATCTCTAAGGGGAGGCTATGATAAAATGAAACAACGGTCACTGTATAAATTCTATCAATGTAATTTTACAGATAATTTCCATAGCATTTACACGGTAATACTGTAAATGTGGGAATTGGTATTTCCACGGAATGCCAAAAACCGTGTAGAGTGAGTGATTCAATTCTGAACAAAACGTATAGGAGTTTAAACTGATCACTGAATATAGAGCGGTTTCAGATGACTGTCGTGAGTAATTGGAAATTACTTTGTAATTACTCCTATAAGTTTTATTCAGAATTGGTGTAATTACTTTGCGATTGGTTTTACAACAGTTGAAAACTTAAATGACCCATCGAACCTCTACTCATATTAACTGATTAGCTTGTTTGTTTACTTATTTGTTTATTTGTCATGTGCTCTCTTACCCTTTCCTCGATATCTTCTCCAATGTGAGTCGAATCTTCATTCCCTCTAAACAAAACAATCACTACAACTAAGAAGGCTTCCTTCACTACATGGAAGTGAGAAATCAATTGTTCTGCTATTCGCGTTGACAGCTCAAATCGTTGCATCGCGACCCACGTTTTCAAAACATCGATTTGTATTTGGCTTATTTGCTGTTCCGTGCCAGTCAAGTCTTATCCCGCGGGGCTATACGAGGGGGCTATACGAGGGGGGAGGGCTATACGGGGGGGGGGGGGGGTATACGGGTATGTGCCGCCAAACGGGTCCCGATTTCTTCCTCCAGTCGATAGAACGGGGTATCGTTTAGGAACCGTTCTCTAGAACGGGGTATGATAATGAAGACCACCCAGTAAAATCTTCAAGGAAGCGACCCGACGGTCACGTATTGTTTTATTAAATGTAAAGAATTAAAACCGTAACATGTAAACAACAACAATTTTGACTTGCAGGTATCATTAATTGCTCTTTAGAACGGGGTCTCATTTTGGGTGCAAAAAATTGAACGGGGTAGCTTTTCTCCAAAAAATCGTTTTAGAACGGGGTCCGCTTTTGAAATTCGCAGCGGCACATACCCGCCCTATATCAAGCCAAACACCCCCGGGATGGGGGAGTCTTATGAGCCAATAAGAATCTTGCCCTGTTTCGCCTAGTGCGTGCAGTCGCCTGGCTTTCCATCGCGACGTTGTTTGGTGACATTGTTTGGAAGCCAGTTGGGCAATATCAGGAGTTTCGCTGGCTCAGTAGTTTGATTGGCGGGTCGCAATGCAACGGTTTTAGCTGTAAAGCGTGGACACGAAATCTTTTCCGCGTTATTTGGTGGTTTGGTGTTTTTTTGCGAGCCCGCATCGATACGCGTGGGCCAACGTCAACTTTTTCAAATAACCACGTGCCCCACTTTGCGAGTTCCACCAATGAAATCGCAGATTTTGCTTTTGCTATTTGTGTTGTTCGAGGTGAGACATATTGCGCTATCCAGTTAACTAAAGTTCTGTAAGTTTGCTTTAGTGTCTGGAAAGCACGTTGTCAAGTGGAGTTCGCAATATTGTAAAGAAAAGCACGTGATTTTGAAACTTTGTCGCGACATTCCTTGACAACATATGAACTCACCTTGACAACGTGCCGTTTCAAACGCAAAACTATCAAAACGAAAGGGAGGAGAGAGGAGAGAACATATGACTGAAAGTTGTGCTTGAACAAATAAGAATGACGGAAATTCTGTCTCGATAACTTTTTTGATTCACGAGATGAATATATGCGAGATGACATATTTACGCAAATTAGGTTTTGATGACGTGGCGAGAGGTATTGTGACAAAACTCTCTAACTTGTCAATATATCTTCTTATACCAGTAGTTTTTAAACACAATGATATAGAAGCCAGATACACGTTTGTTCAAAAAAGTCCATGGATTGTAAACGCACTGGCTGATATCTGTGATATTAGCATGCATATTTTCTACCTCTCGCCATATCATCAAATTTGCGTAAAGCTTTGATCTTACATATCTCGTTAACCAAAAAAGATATGGAAGCAAAATTTTTGCTATTCTTATTTCTTCAAGCACAAATTTCAGTCCACGTTCTCTCCTCTCAGAAGTAATATGCACTTCAAGTGGATAGCGCAGCGAAAGACATGCTTTTAAATGCTGCGTTTTGATTGGTAGAGAGTAGCGCTTTTGGCACGTGCTAATTCAAAACATTACCAACGTAAAAAAAACACTTACCGCGTCGAGTGTTCTTTTTCGGAGAAAATTCTTAAAAGGAATTTCGCTTCTTGCTTTGCTTGGAACGTTGAGGGGATGATATCATATTCCCCTGGCGGTAATTTACATCTACGTACAACCTCACGGCTGAAAGTTACAGAAACAATCAATGTCCATGATGTACAAAGAGAGCAAATAAGTGATCATTCGAACACATTGGTATACTAATTAACGAGTTTATTACTTGTAGTCCGGCAGAATGAAACGCAGGCTGTTTCCAGGTACATAGTAGATTTAAGCTCTGGCGATTTGCTTATACATTCTTAAGCTCACTGATCATGAATCAACTGAGGCCCTCTCAGTTTTGGGGAATTCCTCTATGCAGCGTTTAATAAATACGTCCGCCATCTTGGTTTCTATTGATATTTAATGAAATGCGCGGTACTCTATTTCGCAGACATAGAGCGGTTTTCACATGACTGTCGTGAAACCAATCGCAAAGTACTTGTACCAATTCTGAATAAAACCTATAGGAGTAATTACAAAATAACTGCGAACTACTCACGACAGTCATCTGAAATCCGCTCTATCTCTAGACTGTAGCTCTAAAACGGATAATATTTTAACGTTCCCAGTCTATAATAGAAAGGGTCTAACAGTTTGAGTTAGTGAATGTTTGATAGTTAGCAGGTCAGCCGGGGCGTTGCCAGAGAGGCCTGTTTTTAGTGTTGGCTACCTTGCCAAGGAGGGGTTTCTTTCTGTCAGCCTGAAGTACAAATGAAAACAACCACTCGGGCCGGAATATGAAATGCGCGACATACTTTGACAGATGATAACACAGGCCAACAGAAAGAGACCTCTGCCTGCAGGGTAAGTTTATGCAAAATATAGGCAATATCTGCTTGGATTTAAATCCCTTATTCACTAACACCATTGGACATTTCTGGTTTTTTATAGCGGAGCTCCTGAGCGGAGCACCATACATAAGGAAAAGTGGTATCAGAATTCAGACGTATAACCATCAAGTCGCTTTTGAGTGGTTTCAGAGGTTTTTGTCCATTTTAATGACGTAAACAGTGACGTCATGTCACGTGACTTTGACAATAGACAGGTATGAATCTAAAGACAACTTTTGCCAAGTTTGGTCGTTATTGGAGCTTTCCTTATGGAAATATGATTTTTTCTTTTCATTCCTGAATAAAACGTATAGTGTAATTCCGTGTGTGTGTTTGTGTGTTTGTGTGTCCGCCCGGCACACAGGCATCCCAATTTCAGGCAGGAAAATAGGCAAGAACGCATACGCGCGCGCGCTTCTATTTTTGTCGCCTTCGTGTTTAGTTTTAACGGAGCTCCGGCCCGGCGCTAGCTGACCAACATTGGGTTCATTAAAGTTATGTTAGAAGCAAGGGGGTGCACCACCTAGGTCACGCGGCATGACGTCATCGATGACGTCATCAAAAATAGAGAAATCAATATCTCAAGAAGGCAACATCGCTAGCAAACTTGGGTAAAGTTATCTTGGAGGTAAGGGGGGTGCACCACCAAGGTCAAGTGGGATGACGTCATCGATGACGTCATCAAAAATAGAGAAGTCAATATTTTAAGAAGGTAACATCGCTAGGTGACGAAACTTGGGTAAAGTTATCCTGGAGGCAATGAGGGTGCACCACCAAGGTCACGTGGCATGACGTCATCGATGACGTCATCAAAACTAGAAAAGTCAATATCTCAAGAAGGCAACATCGTTAGGTGACCAAACTTGGGTAAAGTCATCTTGGAGGTAAGGGTGGTGCAACACCAAGATCACGCCACATGACGTAATCGATGACGTCATCAAAAATAGAGAAATCAATATCTCAAGAAGGCAACATCGCTAGGTGACCAAACTTGGGTAAAGTTATCTTGGAGGTAAGGGGGATGCACCACCAAGGTCAAGTGGGATGACGTCATCGATGACGTCATCAAAACTAGAGAAGTCAATATCTAAAGAAGGTAACATCGCTAGGTGACCAAACTTTGGTAAAGTTATCTTAGAGGTAAGGGAGGTGCACCACCAAGGTCAAGTGGGATGACGTCATCGATGACGTCATCAAAACTAGAGAAGTCAATATTTCAAGAAGGTAACATCGCTAGGTGACCAAACTTGGGAAAAGTTATCTTGGAGGCAAGGGGGGTGCACCACCAAGGTCACGTGGCATGACGTCATCGATGACGTCATCAAAAATAGAGAAGTAAATATCTCAAGAAGGTAACATCGCTAGGTGACCAAACTTGGGTAAAGTTATCTTAGAGGTAAGGGAGGTGCACCACCAAGGTCAAGTGGGATGACGTCATCGATGACGTCATCAAAACTAGAGAAGTCAATATTTCAAGAAGGTAACATCGCTAGGTGACCAAACTTGGGTAAAGTTATCTTGGAGGCAAGGGGGGTGCACCACCAAGGTCATGCGGTATGACGTCATCGATGACGTCATCAAAACTGGCAAATTCATTCTCGTGAAGGGAAAATTGCTAGGAGACCAATCTTGGATTAAGTTTTTTTGGAGGCAAGGGATGCACCACCAAGATCACGTGGCATTACGTCATCGATGACGTCATCAAAACTAGAAAAGTCGAGACCGCGATGACAGTAATGCTGATATGTCAGTAATTATTCGAGCTCCGCTTTTAGGCATTGCCTAAATCTATATATTAATGACGTAAACAGTGACGTCATGTCACGTGACTTTGACAATAGACAGGTATGAATCTAAAGACAACTTTTGCCAAGTTTGGTCGTTATTGGAGCTTTCCTTATGGAGATATGATTTTTTTTTTCATTCCTGAATAAAACGTATAGTGTAATTCCGTGTGTGTGTTTGTGTGTTTGTGTGTCCGCCCGGCACACAGGCATCCCAATTTCAGGCAGGAAAATAGGCAAGAACGCACACGCGCGCGGCGCTTCTATTTTTGTCGCCTTCGTGTTTAGTTTTAACGGAGCTCCGGCCCGGCGCTAGCTGACCAACATTGGGTTCATTAAAGTTATGTTAGAAGCAAGGGGGGTGCACCACCTAGGTCACGCGGCATGACGTCATCGATGACGTCATCAAAAATAGAGAAATCAATATCTCAAGAAGGCAACATCGCTAGCAAACTTGGGTAAAGTTATCTTGGAGGTAAGGGGGTGCACCACCAAGGTCAAGTGGGATGACGTCATCGATGACGTCATCAAAATAGAGAAGTCAATATTTCAAGAAGGTAACATTGCTAGGTGACGAAACTTGGGTAAAGTTATCCTGGAGGCAATGAGGGTGCACCACCAAGGTCACGTGGCATGACGTCATCGATGACGTCATCAAAACTAGAAAAGTCAATATCTCAAGAAGGCAACTTCGTTAGGTGACCAAACTTGGGTAAAGTCATCTTGGAGGTAAGGGGTGGTGCAACACCAAGATCACGCACATGACGTAATCGATGACGTCATCAAAAATAGAGAAATCAATATCTCAAGAAGGAAACATCGCTAGGTGACCAAACTTGGGTAAAGTTATCTTGGAGGTAAGGGGGATGCACCACCAAGGTCAAGTGGGATGACGTCATCGATGACGTCATCAAAACTAGAGAAGTCAATATCTAAAGAAGGTGACATCGCTAGGTGACCAAACTTTGGTAAGTTATCTTAGAGGTAAGGGAGGTGCACCACCAAGGTCAAGTGGGATGACGTCATCGATGACGTCATCAAAACTAGAGAAGTCAATATTTCAAGAAGGTAACATCGCTAGGTGACCAAACTTGGGAAAAGTTATCCTGGAGGCAAGGGGGGTGCACCACCAAGGTCACGTGGCATGACGTCATCGATGACGTCATCAAAAATAGAGAAGTCAATATCTCAAGAAGGTAACATCGCTAGGTGACCAAACTTGGGTAAAGTTATCTTAGAGGTAAGGGAGGTGCACCACCAAGGTCAAGTGGGATGACGTCATCGATGACGTCATCAAAACTAGAGAAGTCAATATTTCAAGAAGGTAACATCGCTAGGTGACCAAACTTGGGTAAAGTTATCTTGGAGGCAAGGCGGGTGCACCACCAAGGTCACATGGCATGACGTCATCGATGACGTCATCAAAACTAGAGAAGTCAATATCTCAAGAAGGTAACATCGCTAGGTGACCAAACTTGGGTAAAGTTATTTGGAGGAAAGGGGGAGCACCACCAACGTCATGCGGTATGACGTCATCGATGACGTCATCAAAACTGGCAAATTCATTCTCGTGAAGGGAAAATTGCTAGGAGACCAAACTTGGATTAAGTTTTTTTGGAGGCAAGGGATGCACCACCAAGATCACGTGGCATTACGTCATCGATGACGTCATCAAAACTAGAAAAGTCGAGACCGCGATGACAGTAATGCTGATATGTCAGTAATTATTCGAGCTCCGCTTTTAGGCATTGCCTAAATCTATATATTATGGGCATATGCTACAGTTAGCTTCGTCCCTGTCAACATGTGTTTACGTCTTAGTTTTTATACGTTTTTCCAGCAAACCACCGAGGTCCTACTATCACACTTTTGCGAAAATTCCCTGCCAGCACCGCCGCAATGTTTTTTAATTTAGATTGATTTGGAAATCACTTATTCTTTTATTGTATGACAGTATGGGTGTCTACCTGTTGATGAATGTAGATCGATCTGTAGAGGCGTGGTACTCAAAGTATTCTTTATCCAATGAACGATTCTTGAATCTCTTTAAATCATCTTCTTCGAGCTATATTTATGAACAAAATTCAGCATATTTTTCCAATTACCAGATCTTAGCCACCATTTTAATTGACATTTAATATGAATCACGTATGATCAAGACCTGGGGGTGCTTCAGAAATATTTGAACGGGGATACTCTGCCCAGACCCTGGACCCATTTCCCTTAAAATTAGGAAAAAGGTAAACCCGGCCCTTTAATATACGGAGTTGAGAAAAAGGCGCCCCTTTCTTATCATTTTGCAAAAAATACACACGTGTTAAATTACGCGTTAAAAGCACAGCGTAATATTGATACCCTTTTACATACTGCAAACTAATGTTTTTACAACAGAATCTAGTTATTTTGAACCCTTTTATAATAAGTGAAATTCGCAAAATCGCTACCCTTTTATATAGTGACACTTGCGAAATCGCTACCCTTTCATATAATTTGAGCATCAAACCCTACCCCTTTCGGGCGGGGGATCAAGAACATGGCTTTTTGGCATTGCGCTGTCTTCTCGAGTTCCCTTACCTTGTAGATGGAGAATCCGATGGTGAGATTTTTGATAGGTCTTCCATGGGATTTCCGACGGCGATCTTTTTGCATGAGAGCAATAATTACTGTACATAAATCATCCTTATCGTCATCGCTATCTTGCAAGGTCAGTCTGCGTTTGGAAAAAAACAGTGTTACATAATAAACGTCAGAAACTAGTGGTATCACATAACTACAAAACCAAGAGTCCGTTGCTAAGAGTGAAAATCTCACATATTAGATCGATCTCCATGAACGTCAGAAAAGTGTCTATTTTTAGAAACGCATTTTCACATAAAATTGAACAGAGACTTGCAGTTAACCAACCCGCACAGGGCTTTCGGTTATCCGGAAGCTAATCAAACAAATAAACAAACACACATAACGCAAATAACAAACGTCACTAAAAAAAGACACTATTTTGAAGCAACATCCAGTCATTGATGCAAGTTTCTTACTCTTTCTCATAGACTCTTGACAAAACCGCTAATAACCGATAATATCAAGCTAAATTACCGCTATCAAAATAGGTACCAGGGTGATTGTAAACAATCATCGACTCATCTGGGTTCCCGTGCTCGAGTAAACTAATTTGGCTTTGCACGGATGAAGGTCCTACCTGTGTCTATGGCCTAGGGCATACGTCGAATCAGGGTCGCGTCGATTACATTTTTCAAAAGATACCGTCTCATTACACTTTCAAATAACACTAATTATCTATTGCTTTAAATGCATTCGATGCGACTCCCACTCGACGTATGTTCTGGTCCTTAATCTAGCCTAATTCTTAGCCGCTACGGTAGAGTTCGTTGGCTTCCTCGGCCGCGCCTAATCAAGGTCACGGATTGGAAAGTTCTGGATGAGAAAGACGTGGCGAGTATGGACCAATCACAACGAAGCTTTCTCTTTCCTCCAACTACTATTGACCAATCAGAGTTGACCTAGAAAACCAAGAAAGTAGAACGCGCACGCGTTCTACTTTCTTCAAAAATGCCTTTGGAATGTAACACAACTACCAGGATGCAACGCACGCATTCAAGGCCTTTGGTTCGTGAAATGTAACACAACTACCGACATGCAGTGCGCGCATTTATTATAGCTGGAATCGTCCATTGACCTGACAGAACATTTGACTCCGTGAACCGTCAGACGCGGAGGTGGGAAGTGTCAACGAGCTCTACCGTAGCGGATGAGAATCAGGCCATCTCATACCTGAATTGTGGATTGTTTTGCGAAAGTTTTGATAAAGTTACGGCAGCCTCCTGCCGATTTCCCTCGCCAGCTTCCGTGTTCACATCTAGCGTTGAACGCCACATTGGAGCCGTCGGCGCTATAGTCCATCGGCAACATGCAGATCTCGAGCTTGCTGAAATGATCTTTGAAATCTTTGAATGGCATCCTAAAAATGTACAAAAAGGTAGACAGTTAGATCGACAATGTAGTGTATCATTATTGTGTGATCAATCGGTTTATGGAGTTATTATCACAACTCCCTATACTATAACTGAGTTACTTATAAAATAGCTTAGATAGTACACACGCTCTGATACTGTAAAGTGGTCGAAATGACTGTGGATTCAAGGTGTACATTGAGAGTACACAAATTGAAGAATGTCGGTAAAACAAAGCCGCTAGAGACGGACATTAGAAAAGTGAAGGGGGGGGGGGGGATGTTGTAACCGTTCCAAAGTGTGCATGGATTTCCCCTTCGCTTTGGGGGTCGGGAGGGACCCCTAACGTGAAGAGAAAAGCTGTAAATTTTCCTTATTTTAAAAAGTTATTTTTCTGTTTCTTGTTTTTTTCTTTTCTATCTTGAATGTACACCTTGAGCTTTTTTGGTTGTTATCGTCAATGAATAGTCTTTTCAAAGTCGTTTGGATTGTATTCTCAGTGCGCATAATTAATTAGAATGGCGAAAGATCGATTAAAATCATCACCACGTGACCAAAGGGCATCACATGACCACGCTAGTACTTAATCCTGCGTTCCTGCCATCTTATCATTCTGCCTTCGACCAGTTTGACATAAAGTTCGAGAGTGAAGTTTGATCGCCAGTATTGTCACTGAGTTGCAGCACCATTATTCCCTAGAAGAGCGGAGTTTTGTCATACTGTATGCTGTACGGATCTTTATACTACAGAGAGAAAGCGAGATTCCCATCCTGGAAATGTTTACCTCGAGTCTCCCGACCTTGCGAAGCAACATAAGAAGTAACTTAAGTTAAGTTTACTGCACTACTGTTCAGTTTTACCCTGACAGTGATTTATATGCTACCTTTGTATCTAATGGTCGTACTTCCATGCCTTGCTTAAACAACGCTTGTACAAGTTTATACTATATCTGTCGGTAATTTCTAGTCCATTGCTACTCGTCCGGATTTGCATATTTCTTCATGCGTATAACACGCAGAGTTCGCTTCCCGTCGCTTTCCTTCGCCGTTTAACTTTAGTCATCTCCTGCCTGTAGTTTCATCCCTTGTATTTTTAAAATGTTCTTCTTTCTTGCTAACTTTTACTTTGTATTTTTAGGTACCATGTGTAGTTAATATTCTCTGCCTCCCCGGATACACAGTAATAATATGAATTCAATAAACTGTACTTGTTAATTGTTCTTTGACTGCATTCTGTTTGCTTTATAACCATTATGTATCTTACATAACCTTCCAGCACTTTTTAAATCGGCCGGCTCATTTTCTACGCCGGGATGCCATCCAGCCTTACAATTTCTAAGGTTTGGGCCGGTCTAAATTTTCTACCGGGTTGTTAGCCAGCCTCCAATTTCATCAAGGACTGGGCCGACAATAATTTTTATGGTGCCGGGTTGTTATCCTGCCTTAGCATTTCTAGTAAGGCTAGGACCGGTGTAATTTTTATACCGGATTGTTAGTCAGACTTCAATTTCTTGAAAAGTCTGGGCCAGCACTAATTTTCTTGTGTCGGGTTGTTATCCAGCCTTACCAATTTCTAGTAAGGGTAGGGCCGGTGTAATTTTTATACCGGGTTGTTAGCCAGACTTAAATTTCTTCAAAAATCTGGGCCAGCACTAATTTTCTTTTGCTGGGTTGTTATCCAGCCTTAACAATTTCTATTAAGGCTAGGGCCGGTGTAATTTTTATACCGGGTTGTTAGACAGACTTCAATTTCTTAAAGTCTGGGCCAGCACTAATTTTCTTGTGCCGGGTTGTTATCCAGCCTTAACAATTTCTAGTAAGGCTAGGGCCGGTGGAATTTTTATACCGGGTTGTTAGCCAGACTTCAATTTCTTCAAAAGTCTGGGCCAGCACTAATTTTCTTGTGCCTGGTTGTTATCCTGCCTTAAAATTTCTAGTAAGGCTAGGAGTAGTGTAACTTTTAAACCGGGTTCTGTTGACCAAAGCTTGAGCCAGCTTTGATTTTTCTATGCCGGGTTGTTTGATAAAATACAAGTAAAATGAAATGAAATGTTTTGAACTTGATCCTTCAAAGATATTATGAATTTAGTATTTATAGGTATGTCAATCATATTTTCGGTCATTTCGGACTTCAGACTTGCACCCCACTGGTTCTAAGATTGGGCTGACTTAAGCCGTATCTCCGTTTTGGCGGGCTTTCTTGGTTCCAGTGGCGTGTAGGCCTGCCTTCCAACACACCAATTATATTTTCCCTTAGTACAGAAGTATACTCAGCTCCCTTTGTTCCAAAAGGCAATTACAATTGATTGTATAACGGATTATGTCCTATATGATTATGAGCTGATTACTTATTGCAATTTGTAAGGCAGGCCTACTTACGCCACTGGACCAAGATAAGCCCGCACTCGAGGGCCATAAGTTAGAAACCTACTTGTATGGTTACTATGAAAGTCTTGTGAAATAAAGTTTCTTGTATTGTATTATATTAAAGGAAATCATCATATCCTCGGTAACAGTAGTAAAATCTTGTATACTTGACTGACATTTCAGTTTCTGTATGGACATGATTATACTGTTAAGGACTGTGCACTTCTCCTCAACTTCGCATTAAAAAAATGTATGTCACAGTAAATGTATCAAAATCACACTCTTTCCACTTATCTAAAGTCGTAAGGATATTTTTGCAGGTGACAAGTCCCCGTTTCTATTTATCATTTTATTTCTCTCGGCCAAACTAGTAATAGTCCAATTTACCTGGTAGACCCGGTAAACAAACTCATTGGATATTGATACGTAATGATTAAATTTACATCGTCAATTCAAGGAGATTGGCTCAAAAAGGGGAACCCATGACGTTTTCTCTCTCCCATTTTGTATTGACTATTTGCGCTTCTCGATGTATTTTGCGCTTATTTGAGGATAAAGCCCTGAAAATTTCGGGACAGTTGGTATAGGTACACAGCCACTTTGTTGTTTAGTACAGCAATGTTCAAAGTCTCATGTTGCGTAGTTACCGGGCTTGTAGTCACGTGTTGGTACAAACTCTATAATGACAATCCTAACATTCGAGTAATTTCCCTGTATCAATATACACACGCGCACCAACGTGATTGTTATTATTTTTTTTGTACCTCAAGACACCATTCTTCATCTGTATATCGATCCATTTTCTAGCAGTAAAGGTGGCTATGAACTCTCTTTCAAGCTGATATTGACATTTTTTATTTTCAAAATTTTGATTCTCAACAAAATTAGCTAAAATTTGTAATTTGATAATTTAATTAATTAATTTGCGCCGGGGAGCACCCTTTACTTTTGTAAGAGGGCTTTTTCGTGGTATACTCCGATTGAATTGATATTTTGTAACAAAGCTTCATGAATTTCACGAAGGGATTGCCACTGCAATTCCTTCCGCTTTATTAGAAAAATATATATGTTGCCATGAAAACCAGCTTCACCTCGGCATGTAATAAAGTTTTGACCCCCTAGGGTCTGCATCCGCCACTGCTTATTTAACTTGTCAACTCTCATTATGAAGATGTGACATCCTTATTAGCATCGCAATCCCCTAAGTACTCGTGATTTTCCCAATAATACGCATTCGGGTCATCACCGGAAAAAAATTACATATATATTATTAATAAGAATCCTAAATATCACGAGGCAACGGC
Organism: Scolanthus callimorphus; assembly: GCA_033964015.1. Lineage (NCBI taxonomy): Eukaryota > Metazoa > Cnidaria > Anthozoa > Actiniaria > Edwardsiidae > Scolanthus > Scolanthus callimorphus. The sequence goes on from CM066915.1 coordinate 17,401,531, forward strand.
TCTCACTAAGGAACGTTCCAAAATTTAAAACTGGACGAACATTAACTAGCTGTTAATTATACTCTTTTTGAGTATATTCAATTTCAAATCTTTATGAAGCTGTAAAGGTGATTTTATACATTCACATATCTCATTTTATATAGGAGCCATACCTTTAAGCTTAATCGTATTTCTTTTACAATTTGCAGCTCATACTAGAGACTCGCTGCAGTCGTTTAGGCAATATTTAGCAAGCGCATGCCAAAGAGGAAACAAGTAAAACGCGGGTTTAGTGAAATTAAAGACGTCATTTATAAGGGCGTTTTCTTTCAAAGCCAACGGACTTCAACTTCAACTTCCTTATATCTTTTTTTTAAATATTACAAAGACAGCACACCGCCTGCAAATAGCATAGCTAGTCGAGGCAGGCGGCGAGAGGACAAAGAAGCAGAGAGAGACGAAGGGTAAAAACGTGAAAAAAAAAAAGAAACCGTTAAAAACAAGCGAAAAAGAGAAGGATGTAAACTAGAAAATAACACAAATTATTTGATTTTATTCATTTCATTTGCTGTAATAAAAAAGAAAAGAAAACTCGAGACAGTTTATAATAGAAGTAAAAGTTTTCTATGGGTTTTTTTGGTATTTATGATCACAGTTTATTTTCAAAAACTTTCTTGAAAAAAAACATGCTACGTATATTCGAACAAAACAAGGAACTAGAAAGGCCGAAACTTATTTGTTTACAAATGAATAGTTAGTTATTTACATAAAAATATAATTTAAAGAGTTGACAAAGACGACAGTGAGATTTGAAAGTCGGTATTATGTGGCAGAGACTTAAAGGGTTTTGGACCTGACTCGCCAACGTCACATTCTCGTTACATTCGATCCAACTCTATGCTTTCCATGCTTCGAATATGCCCGATGCAGAGGTTCTTCAGTTCATAAGATGAAGAACTTGCTTATAAGATTTCGGCGGTCTTATGGAAGTCGAGGCCGGTGAGTGATCAAAGAGCTTGCTCATAAGGAAAACAAGAGATATGAAGCACGTTTTATATAGTACCTTCTACGGCTTGGACTAGATATAGAGTGCTCTACATGCGTAACCAACGGACCTATCAATCAGATTATCGAGCATACAGTATATTGTGCAAGGTCTCCACTGGCAACAGAAAATTTCTTAAGAGCAAAGAGACGCCCATGCCTTTCTACAAATAGCAACTACATGGCAGTCGTAAACCCAGCTGATGCCCTGAGAAACGTAGACCGCAGACACCTAGTAGGTTGAGACGCATATTACTAGAAAGCTAAAACTTATGTACGCCCATATTCTATATAACCTTATAATATAACGAAGGCAGTTTAGAGGTGCAGAACGATTATATCATCGAATATGGCCAAGGAATTTTACTACGCGTTCTCTCAACGCCTAAACGGGCTGGAACACGATTGTTCCATCATGCCAAAATTAACCCTATAATTAATTACTCGCCCTTCATGGTACCTACTAGCCTTGCTTTAATCTTACTAGCTACACCTGCAAAGGTACTTGGGGCTCATACGCGTGCAGAAAATACTTTTGCCAATAACTCAAATAAGAAAATAGAGCAACGAAAGTTTGCTCGTCAATGTTAATTCCGCAGTACTAGAAAAATTTTGGTTAGTTGATGTTTCCATGGCAACCAAATTAAAGGACCTACCCCATATTTTTTTTCTAATGTGGGACTTAACAACAAAATGCAAAATGGGGAACAGAAAAACCTCAACGTATTATTTTCCTTTACTGGGTTGATTCCTTCAACATATCTTCTTCTTAAGGCAAACCACCTGCATAATTAACAGAAACAGTTCTTTTCGATCTATCACGTAACTCTGGACAAAATAAACAAGATGCTATCAACTGCAAAAATTCATGAAGATTAGGAATCTAGGGTTAAAAGTTCGACCATAAGTTTTCCCCGTTTTTGATCGAAAGTTAATTGTAAACGATACTTAGCTACAGATAAAATGATGTTTCCATAGCAACTAAATATAAACATTTAATGCTGGTGACGTTTTACTCATACAAGTTCCACCTCTGTAACTATTGTCCTAATATAGTTGTTTGCAAAATTGCTGAGAAGCTTACTCATTGACGCCCAAATCTGTCACTACAGTTCTGACTGTAACTACAATACTGATAGTATAATAATAAATTGGTCCCGGAGCGTCATGCCAAGTTTCAACATCTTGCATCTTATTGGGCTGTCCCAAAAATTGCCATACCTCCCCCTATATCGAGGAACTGCATATTTTCAAAAATTGTTCTACCCCTGTGGGAATTCCATACTTTCTACAACCCGTGTGGAAATAAGCAACCACTGTAGAAATTCCAAATCTGCAAATAAATGCCCACGTAAATTTTGGAATAAAATAAATGGCCCTGTGGAAATTTTAGGGTCAAAATTTATGGCACCTGGATGAAACACTAAACACTATTAGCCCGGTGGAAATTCCAGTTCCTCGATAGTGAGGTAATTAACAGATATAAAATGGAACAGCCCGTATAAAACATACTGAACTCTGGAACTAGGCATGGAATACTGGTTAGTTTACCAAGGCAGCCACACACCGTTCTAATCGGCCGTTGCCTAGCCACATACTGGAGACATTTTCCTAAATTGAAAGGCTACGCTTTTGCTCAATTGACTACTACTTTTACCACAACATATGCTCTCCTTACTCAGACTATATCTGCTGTTATATTATTTGGTCTAGTATGAGTCATGATTATTATTCGATTAGCAAATCATACTCTCATTGACAAACGATGACACCATCGTTAATCATTTACTTCATTCTACTATAAAACATCTAGTCCATTGATGTGTTTTAAGTTACAGAATTGGCTGGTCCCGATAGTTTGCATATAATAGTGGATTAAATTTTGTTCTCTAATATTGTTTGTACACACCGTCAGGTCATTTTGCCATTTTACTGAATAAGCATCCATAAGCAGTCTTGCACTGCTCTTGCTCTTTACCCCTTTAATCTCTTTCGGTAAAAAAAAAAAAACAAAAAAAACAAGCACATCTGAAAACAGGCACATCTGAAATAGCTTCCATGATATATGCCTTGGGACGGACAAGATGAGACGCCAGTTATTATAGGTGTGGGAATTATGCGGAACATTTAGATTTTTGCTATAACTATCCTAATAAGCCAGACAAGCTGAAGGCATGGCATTCATGCTGTAATCCCTTTTAGGTATGGGAATTAAGTTTTGAATTAGGTTTGGGATGTTTTAGGTATGGGATGTTTATGGTATTGGTATGGGTAGTTTGGTATTGGATACCACCAGAGGCCGTGGTAACGTATTTGAAGACTTGGGCAAGCCTAGCCGAAGGTAGCTCGCCCCTCTCTCCATATCTTCTTAATTAGCTCTGGAGCCATTGTATTAATTCTAGCAATGAGAATATTATACTATTCTCAGTGCGCATAATTAATTAGAATGGCAAAAGATCGATTAAAATCATCACCACGTGACCAAAGGGCATCACATGACCACGCTAGTACTTAATCCTGCGTTCCTGCCATCTTATCATTCTGCCTTCGACCAGTTTGACATAAAGTTCGAGAGTGAAGTTTGATCGCCCCTCCCACCTCCCGAATAATGGTGCTGCAACGCCACACCCACAACTCTATTGCAGGACCCCGTCCTGCACCTAGCCTCCAGAGCTCGCCCCTCTCTCCATATCTTCTTAATTAGCTCTGGAGCCATTGTATTAATTCTAGCAATGAGAATATTATACTATGTGACTTACCAAAACTCTCCATCTTCTTCAAAAGTCAGACCCATCTCCTTTTTCTCGTCGTCAGATAGCTCATTCCACTCTCTAGAACTGAAACAGAAAAGTCATAAACACTGAATTAACTGAATTTCACGAGAGCAGCAGAGTTTCGCAAACGCGGCATTACTACCTCACCATGCCCCCGGGTCAGGGACTCTTTTATTTTTGGGGCGGGGGTGCTCGTCGAGAACTTTCGATGTTACCAGTAAAAGGTACCAAACATGGCGTCGCTTAGTTGATTTTGACCCCTAAAAGGTACCAACCAACAAGACCATTTTCCCTCGTAATTTTCTCTCATATTTTGTGCGAGGGAAATGCGCCTGAATTTTCAAGCTACCAACAAGTGCTGACAATTTGCTTGATTTGCTAGAATGGGCCTCTAACGCGTACCTATCTGGAAAAAATTGCAAGTTTTCGCATTTTACCCCCTAAAAGGTACCAGAGGCCTGATTTTAAACCCTAAAAGGTACGACGAGCACTCCCGCCCAAAAAATAGTCCCTTCCCCCGGGATCATGCCTTGTCTCCGTGCTTCCTACAAGAACATTGTAGTGCGTTTTATTGCCTTTTCTGTCTAACAGAATTAACAAATTTCCAGGGCTTAACAGTGCTATGTACTCTCGCTACGAGGAGAATTGAAGAAAAGGGAGAAAAAAAAAATCAAAAGCTGCAATGGGAATCACTACAGAATAACATGTAGAACTAAAGTGGATGCTTGTAAAAGCTAGTCAATTCTGAAAAAGCAGAAAAACGAAAAAAGGCCAAAAACTATCTCAGGCCCGGGGAATTGCCATACTCGAAAACAAAACTTGAATTTGGACGAAAGCAAAAACACACTCAACACTCAACAGCAAGTGAAAAATGAGCACACACCTCTGTGGAAATTAAGTTATTAAAAGGATGAGACAATCTTATCAGTATGTCATTTAGCGATATGTTAAAACCTTTAAATCATTTAAAAATTTCCACTTTGATCGCGTCCAACACTGGACCGACACTGGTAACTAACGTCAGGTCTGCGGTAGGAGGGGGGGGGGGGGGCTATGTGTTTCACTTTAACGTAAAATACACCCTACAATGTCGATAACTGGATATAATAATCGATAATAATGGAAATGGTAGTTTCGTCTGGCCAACAAATTGGCTGTGTTTCTGTACCTGTCGCCCCATGGTCCTGTCCACTCCTTCTCATTCCCCCAAGGGTTTCGCACACGCAACAGTTCTACCTCACCATGCCTTGTCGAAACCTGAGATACAGAAGACAAAAACATTGAAAAGGAACCCAATCCCTTTTCCACAAGAGGCGTGTGGACTAACAATACAATATATACAAAATATACAATACATCAATAAGGGACGTGTCATTATTTAGTGGGGGAGGGCTCCTATTTTTGTGGGGAGCGCCCTAATTTTTTTCGCGTGTCTAAAGGGAGGGTCCAAATTTTTTTCACTCCTGTTTGGGGGAGGGTCATAAATTTTTTCAATAACATTTGGACGATGAAGAGAGTGAAACAGATGCCGATAGTGGTTATTTCAACAACTTCTCTCATTTGCACTTTTACTTAATAAAAATTTCGGCGCGCTTCGCGCGCATAGAGATTGACATTTAATATACTCTTTCACCAACGAAGACACTACCCTCACGCCGTTTAAAAGAACATTAGTGTATCTTGATGACGAAAAGCAAACTCTCCCAAAAATGCCTGCAATGATAGGCCTGACGGGAGGTCACTATGTTTGAAAGAAGATCCCATATAGGTAAAACGCGTTCCCAAACTAGTTTGAGGTTTTCCAAAACTCAAAAAATGGAGTCAAGCTATCACACAACTCTAAATCTCGAAACTTATTTAGAGCAATAATATAAATCAACAACGGACCCTTCTATTTGTTGGCGCTATGTCGGTAAATCGTTCTAAATACATGACCATTACCCGATGTTGAAAAACACGCATTTTACACAGAACACAGCAATTTCATTTAACTCTTTATTGTGATATTAATTATTTCCTCTGACATCAAAATCAATCGCAAAAACTGTGTTGTAAAAACGTATTATTCTTCTGAACACGAAAAACTCTAGTATGAAACACTATACATATCAACTTTTCTTGTGTTTAAAAACTACTACGCGTTTTAGCCCGAAAAAATATGCTAGGAAATTCATAGCCATTTGACCTCCAACAAATGGCTAGGAAATTCTTAGCCATTTGAACCTCGAACAAATGGCTAGGAAATTCTTAGCCATTTGAACCTCGAACAAATGGCTAGGAAATTCTTAGCCATTTGAACCTCGAACAAATGGCTAGGAAATTCTTAGCCATTTGAACCTCGAACAAATGGCTAGGAAATTCTTAGCCATTTGAACCTCGAACAAATGGCTAGGAAATTCTTAGCCATTCGAACCTCTAAATAAGTGGCGTTAACTACAGTAATCACCCGCATATAAGAACCTGGATTTTAACAACCTATTAGGCTAAGATGTTGCTTATAAACCACGTTTTCTGTATTTTCAGTTCAGATTAGCACTTGTTTTAAGCTAACATTCCCTAGGTTCTTATATGCGGGTGTTTGTGTTCTATAAAGAGTGAAACAGTAATTTTGTGAAACAAGTTAGTAGTTTCAAGGGAATAATGATTATACTGGACATTGTTATCAAATTATTATTATTATTATAACAATATAGTTGATGTTCGTGGGTGTAAATATGTTTTGGGCCCGACTCAGGCTCATTTTTACAAAAAGTTTAAGGAGCATTACCCTGTAGGAGTTGCGGACACTTGGAAGGCGTGGGTTGATGGTGTCCCCAAACTACTAGAACTGCCTACTGACTGGCAATGGCCTCTGGAGAAACTTCTGTCGTGCGAAAAGGTGCGACCAGCAGCAGTCGACACCAGCGTACCAGAGCACCTTCACGCATTACCGGGATAAAGAAACGCGAGAAACTAGACAGGTTGGCTCATATGCTGTAATCAGGGAAAATTCCCTGCTATAATTCGGATTCCGGGTTTTGATAAACCACACCTGTTGAAAATTTACTGTTAATTTAGAAAGAAATGCAGATGACGATACGATGACTTGCCATCAATCGCATGTTCGTCTTCACTCTCTTTCGCGTTGCCAAAAATGTTCCGCGACGGCATTATTGTTTGTTAGTCATATTTTATTTGCACCATAAGACATTTATTCCAAATTACTTTAATAAGCACAGAACGGTGCATCGATAAAATTTATTAACCATTTGGTATGGCTGTGATTTTAATTGCTATGCTGTTAAAGTAAATACATCTTGAAAGTGGTGGCAGTAAGTGAGTGTGCTGCCTAGAGAAAAGGCTAAACATCAATGACGCAGAATAGTATTCATTTTGCCAGACCCGGAAAAAGTAAGCTGCAAATTTCCATCGAGCATCGTCGGACAAATCTAATGCTAAACGTCCTGATTTTGCCAGACCCCGAAAAGTAAGGTGGAAATTTCCACCGTGCATCGTCGGACAAATCTAATGCTAAAGTATTCATTTTGCCAGACCCCGAAAAAGTAAGGTGGAAATTTCCACTAAGCATCGTCGTACAAATCTAATGCTAAAAGTCCGGATTTTGCCAGAGCAATATAATGCTTCTCGTAAAGCTAAAGCTTAGAGACTCCGAAAAGTGAGATGAAAGTTTCCAACCGTTACAGCGCTGCAAAAATACCATCTTCAAAGTCTAGAAAGCTACTGTGTTGGAAACTGTAGCAGCCTTCCAAAATACAATGCTAAAGGTTTGCCTCATACTCTAAGAAAATATGAAATCCTTAACTTAATGCATTAATTTTAATTTCAACTTGAGTTTGTAAAAACGTATTCTCGGCATTCGTTATTAGTTATTTGTAAAGTTTAAATTGTCAATGGAACCCGCAGCGTCAAACCAGGCGTCAAAACACCGCCGGATGAGGCCACTAAAATGAAATCGCAACGTAACATTTCTATAGTCAGTCATGTCGAACAACATACTAATATGTACCTAGTCTAGGTACATATTAGTATGTTGTTCGACGTGACTGACTGGAAATGTTACATTTCGATTTCATATTTCGAACTATAACGTGGCTTCTTATAATAATACGCTGACTTCCTCGTGTAACTAGATGAACAATCGCGGAAATCTCAGACAAAGCACGGTCGTGATAGAAATAGATAACCGCAAACAATTTCCTGTAGCGAAGATGTTCGTCACAACTATTGAGTGCATACATTTTTCTTACGTCCAGGTTTCCTACGCAAAGTTCTCTTATTAACCCAGAATGGTAAATAGCCGAGCCTATATTACTTATATTATAGACATCAGCGTGTACCTTATATTCCATATCACCCGAGTAGGAAGATGTCGCAATCATGTCTCCGAGAGGAACTTTGAACTGGTTTTAAAAGCTTGAAGAGCATATTGTTATTCGTTTGTAAAATGTTCGCCCTTTCCTTCTTGCTTTTGTTTGGAAGTACAACTTTTGTCTACGGCCCTCGATCGGTTGGCTTTTCCTTTCCTTTTACGTGACATTGTAGCCATCGACGGCCATAAGACTTATGTTCAAAATACAAGGACAATGATCAGTCCGTTGCAAGAACATGCAGCACCCATGGTGTTGATGTTTATGAGTGGTCACGTGTAAAGTCTTGACCTATAATCCCGCGTTTTGATTGGTCATTAAATTTGCTTTCCTTTTTTGATTGGATAATTCGAAATTTAACCTTGAGTTGATTTCAGCGCAACATCCGCTAAACGGAAATAAACTTCATTGTTCGCTTTGCTTTGCAAAGGAAGAGTCTTCGGATAAAGAGAAGTCTGCGCTGCTTTTGTATGGTTAAAATCACCGGCCAAAGGCTGCTCCGGAAAATAACCGCTGGTACTACAAAATTCAAAATAATCAAGTTTGAAACGAAGAGTATGAAAGGTAAGCTTCAGTTTATTTACAAATATTAAGCACAGAAAATGTTCACTGGCTTTCTGTCCTTACTGGCTTTCTGTCCTTGCTAGACATACACAGCAAGATTAGGCAGAAATGACTGCTTGCTGTTATTGTTATGGAAAGTATTTAGCTTCCCTCACTCCTAAATAGCTAGTATTAGATGCTCGGTGCAAAAACAATGCGACAGGCAGATATTTACTATCAGTTTCAACGGAATAAAAGACAAAGGGTAATAGTGTTACACGCAATAGAAAACAAACCGCTACTGAACAATTACAGATGCGCGATTATAATAAGTTTAAGGCATTACGGCGTAGTTCAGTTTTTGCCCGAGTTTTGGCTCTGCTATTATAATAGTTAATACAATTTATGTTATTGGCTTACATGTTGTTTACCATTCTCAGGGCTCATTATAACTCTCTTCGCCGGCTCAAGCCGAAATATGCCTGACTCAACGAACCACGAACATATTTCTTACCGCGAAAATCTACTTTTTGTTATTTTGCAATTCATCTAAACATATGAACGTCTTGATTGCATCGATAATCATCAGCGAATAATTACGTTATAAAATATATGTTCTACTCTCTGACTCTGAACGCACATAATTCTTGACAAATCATTATTTTCTGCTTTAGGTATCTATCAAAGCTCGTTGGATCTTCAGGAGAAGACAGTTATGATAATGGAACTAAAAACATTGCGTTTTACGCAGTGGCTAAATGACTGGTAACCGGTCAGGTCTTCAGAATGCGTATAACAGACATTGAATAGAGAAAAAGAGTTACTCACTATTTGCCTCTCCATCACACTCTCTCTCTCTCTACTTTTAGCATTGCATTTGACCAACAATGTATGATGGAAATTTCCACCTTGCTTTTTCGGTGTCTGCCATATCCAGACTTTTAGCATAATATTTGTCCGACGATGCTTGATGGAAATTTCCACCTTACTTTTTCGGGGTCTGGCAAAATCAATAATTTTAGCATTAGATTTGTCCGATGATGCATGATGGAAATTTCCACCTTACGTTTCGGGGTCTGGCAAGCATGTGCCCAGCGCTGTAAATTTCAAACATGGTGAATTTTCTTTGGTAGTGATGACACTCACTTTATGTTTTTTTTTTTTCTAACCAAGGACTTTTTTCTAATAAGTACTTTTGGAAGGAAAATAACATTAGCCTTTACTTTTTGTCCAAACAATCTCTGCTTCAGATCGAATACCGCACAGATAGAAGAGTCTGTAAAACGCTGATCATTATTGTATTGGTCTATGTTACTAACTGTTTTATACCTGTATACTTGTAAATAAAGTTTATACATTATTATTGACATTTAAAATCGTTTTCTAATTGATATAGAAGTATTTTTTGTGTAATAAGTTGTAGATATCAAGTGGCTCGCACGCGCGCATAGAAATAATGCGTTAGCCATTTCACAGCTTGAACTTCCAAAAATATGGCTAGGAAATTCTTAGCCATTTGAACCTCTAAAAAATGGCTAGTAATTTCCTAGCCATTTTAGAGGTTCAACTGAATGGCTAAGAATTTCCTAGCCATTTGCTAGAGGTTCAAATGGCTAAGAATTTCCTACCATTTTAGGGGTTCAACTGAATGGCTAAGAATTTCCTAGCCATTTGTTAGAGGTTCAAATGGCTAAGAATTTCTTAGCCTTTTCAAAGAGGTTCAAATGCTAAGAATTTCCGAGCAAGTTTTGAAAGGTTAAAATGGCTGTGAATTTAGGTTTAAATTGCGTAGAATTTCTGAAAAAAAAGATAAGAAAATATTTCATGAAAAGTTCTAATATCTTTAAATCTATGTTGAATTTTGAAGAACACCGGCGAAATTGTTTTCACAGTCGGTGATAATCCATATATCTCCTCGAAACTATGTTTTTTATGTAGAGAAACAAAAGAAATCCTACAAATCAACCCATTTTGGAAAACCTCAAACTAGTTTGGAACGCGTTGTAAGCGTGAGTTCGACGTTACAAGCATAGAAATTCGTCATTTGGGAAGCGCTTCACGCATGAATAATAATAACTTCGTCATTTGCGGCGCGCATCTACCCTTTCTCTGTGGCTTGATGAAATGCGTTTATTAAATTCAGGCGCGCTTCGCGCGCAACGAAGAAAAAGCGAGCCCCTTTTTCTGTAATATATAAAATGTCTTCAGTACTTCGTCACATAGGGGACGGGAAAGGTGGGATCACGTTAATCATCATATTATTAACTCTAATAAGAAAATGTATATTTACATATGTACAAGCTGTGGCTTGTTAAGGGTGGGAGCCCGAGTTCATTTTCTTTGAAAAGGAGTTAATATTTTTCTGGTTTCGGCAGTGTTCAGTAGGGAATTCCAAGCTTTGCTCCGTCGTCACTAAAGCTCTTTTTTATATTTTCCTCTTCCCTTTAAGAGATAACCTAAATGGGGCTGTCGCCGTTCTTGCTCGTTTACTGGGTAGGAATAAGACAAGACGATTGTTGGAGTTAAAATGGCCCAAAGCCGCTTTATTCGAATTTTCTGATCCAAATCGAAAATACGAAATACGAAGATGTCGTTTTTACAGTGCCCAGTAAAGGTGAGGGCAATCAAAACGCAATCACAATCATGTGGAAGGCTAGGGGAGGAGGAGGGTCAAAGGAAAAACCTGCGTGCTCGCTTCAAGGTCTCCAAGAATGACTAATTGCAAAATCCATCCCCTAGAGGGGGTTAATGGAAGTCCTCTCCTCGGGAGCCAGCGGCCGCCACGTGACCGTGATTGTTACATAATCAATCGCTTGAGTATAATGGCTACAGATTAAGAGTCCGTGTCAGCCACTCCTTTATTATTGTTTTCATTCGATATTAGAAGACGAATTGCGTGTAGAAATCCCTTAATAAACATCTAGAAACAAAGTTTCAGATTTGATTTACCTAGTTCAATCGAGAACATTGCTCTATATTCTCTAAATCAGCCGATGGAAGTGGATGCTTTCTCTGACTTGGTATGTTGCTATGCTGTCAAAAATGGCGGCTGACACAGGCTCTTTAATAACTAGTAGATCGCGATAGGCGGAAAAGAAATATAAAAATCACATTCGCTTTGCAAATATTCCATTTATGCTTTATGCTTTTGGTTTTAGGGAGTGGTAACTGCAGCGAAGTGGATGAACAGACTTGGAGCTATATCATTTAGCACTTTAAACATTTGCTTGGCTTAATTTTTCCCCCCTGAGTTTCTAATGAGTTCATCTTTACAGTTTAAAATCAGTCTTCTGACGAGTTAAAACGAAAAACATGCGTTGCGTCTCGGTGGTTTGTAACAGACCTTTTCACTGTTCCCGAATTACTGCGTCACACCGAGGCCAAGGTTGACAGACACTGATAAAGACCTTCATTCTGTTTTAATGGAATTCATTATTCATTCTTTTGCATTGCTAACGAGTTTCGCGTCCATAAGAGCGCAAGGTCAACCATGTTTTGGAATCAAGCATGCGTGGGTGACTGTCGCCAGAGCCTCCTCGTGAGGTGACGCGCCGGGAGCTCTAGTTACGAGAATAGCTTTGTTCATGCCATTGCCTTAGTGGAATCTAGCCTCCTGAAGCTATAGCTTAATTCTTACGCACGTGTTGATTGGCTAATATATAGATTTAGCCACTGGCTAAAAGCGGAGCTCCCGTTCCCATTCTGTGCGAATGAAAGGGATTCCCATGTGTACATGGTTTATACTTATAGACTTTTTAAGAAAAAATGTCTCTTGATATGTATACAACAGTGTTTTCTTCGGTATGTTGCTGCATTGACACAATACAAAACAGGGACGAAAATAAGCATCCTGTCAAGTGAGATAAAAACCTCATTCAGAAAAATTAAGGTATTAATTCCTCCAAATGGAATGATTCAAAAGTGCAATATTAAGAGAATATTTTTTTCCAGCATAGATGGCGTCGTCGATGACGTCATATCACCTGACCACTTCATTTCGCTCATCTGGTGACCTAGACTACACTACAAAAGTTTGGTTGTTTAGAGTCTTCCCTTCACGAGATATTAATTTTTCAAGCATAGATGACGTCATCGATGACGTCATATCACGTGACCACTTTATTTCGCTCACCTAGTGACATAGACTACACTACAAAAGTTTGGTTGTTTTAGAGTCTTCCCTTCACGAGATATTAATTTTTCAGGCATAGATGACGTCATCGCTGACGTCATATCACATAACCAATATCTGGTGACCTAGACTACACTACCCAAGTTTGGTTGTTTAGAGTCTTCCCTTCACGAGATATTAATTTTTCAAGCATAGATGACGTCATCGATGACGTCACATCACGTCACCACTTCATTTCGCTGATCTGATGATCTAGACTACACGACCAAAGTTTGGTTGTTTTAGAGTCTTCCCTTCACGAGATATTAATTTTTCAAGCCTAGATGACGTCATCGATGACGTCAGATCACGTGACCACTTCATTTCGCTCATCTGGTGACCTAGACTACACTAATCAAGTTTGGTTGTTTTAGAGTCTTCCCTTCACGAGATATTAATTTTTCAATCATTGATGACGTCATCGATGACGTCACATCACGTGACCGTGTTACAGCACCCCCCTTGTGGCATAGACAAAATATCCCAAGTATGGTTGTCCTAGCATGTTCCCTTGAGGAGATATAATTTTTTATTTGCGTACCACAGGGTTCCCATGTGTACACGGACGGCGGACGGCGGACGGACACCGGACGGCGGACACTATAGGTTTAATACCAGAGAAATTAAGAAAAAATCATATCTCCCGAAGGGAAGCTTCTATAGAAGTCAAACTTGGACAAACTTTCAAAGACCATAAGAGGACTCTGCACCAAAGTCACGTGCCCTTTCGTCATCAATGACGTCATCAAAATGATCAATAATGCCCGTGACGTTCAAAATCAACTCGTAGTATAGGTATGGTGCTCCGCTAGCGCGGGCCTTCGGCCCGCGCTGGAGCTCCGCTAAAAACGAGTGAAAATTAACGTTGAACTCAATGGTGTTCGCGCGCATAGTTAAAGTTTGAATCATTACACTAAATAATATTAAATCTTTGCTATAGGATTCAAGAAAAAATTCAGCGACCAGTGCGAAATCATTTTTCAAGTGAAATTTAACGTGGAATTCACGAGTCGGATGAATTTATCTAAAGAATGCCCAATGAGATTCGCTTTTGATTGCTAAGGTACTTACTTTGCGTTTAGTTTTCGACGCTCAGTAGCTCAGTGTTAAGTTGTTGAATTACAAATAATGGTATACTCGAAGGCACTCAGAACAGTTATAAAAGCATCATCTAATCTTAGCGAAATGTCATGTTGCGGGCAGCTTGTCCTCTTGTTTTGCGCAAGCACGGACATTAGCCAATCAGAAACGTTCCTTGCTAGACAAGTCATAGAACAATAGTGCAGACAGTTGTTGAAAGAATATGAGATTAAGATTGGAAAGACCGACTACGCAAAAAGTAAATATTTGTCATGCAGCTATCATTTGAGAGTAAAATCTCAAATTGCTGATAAATAAAAAATAATTAGAATAGCTCATATGGCGGTGATTTTTTTCTCATGGTCATTTTGATGGCTACCTTAAACACTTCATTCGCTCAAGGTGTGAAATGTATAGTTAACGAATCGTATTTGGTCATCGATACAGAATCCTCCTGCATGCCCAAACGCAAAAAAAAAACATAATAAGAATCGCTTTAGCCAAGAACTTTAGAGTACTCTCTTTTATATTTTACTTTCTTTAGAGTAGGATAACAGGTGACTTGCAAGCGTATTGCCTACATGAACATGAAAGGACAGCGGGTATATATTTTTAAATACAGCAAGATGCTGCCAGCTTTGGTCATGTGGCTAAGTTTTGATTAAAGTGAAGAACGCTCTTACTTTAGAGCCATATATCTGTTGAGGAGGGAATGACTCGCTCAGCCTCCGAATGAATTCTGTAGCAAACGAAACTGAACAACTGCAAAGTGAATTGTCGTCGCGAGACAAGGCCACCATCATAATTGAAGTTTGTGCTTTAAGTTTTGTACTCTGTTTGAGTTTAACAGGAAATGCTATGGTGTTTTCCGCGGTTTGCAGCAAGCCTTCTTTACGGACCATTTCTAACATGTTCGTTGTAGCACTTGGAGTCAGTGACTTTCTCATGGCATCTGTTTGCATGCCTTTCTCCCTGGGCACTCTGATTCACGGACGCTGGATATACGGCAACTCTATTTGTAAAGCGTATGGAGTTTTTACCTTTACTCTTGCTATGGCGTCGCTACAAACTATGGGCCTAGTGGCAGTCAACCGATACTTTTGTATCGTCAAGCCTGCAAACTACCCGACCTATTTCAGCTATCGTAAAACTATTCTCTACATTTCAATAGCTTGGTGTAACGGCTTTATGATATCCACCATTCCCCTATTTTTCCCATTTGATGCCTATACTTTTCAGCCAGGAAAAGTTATTTGTTTCTATGCATTTGAATCGAGCGCTACCTTCACAATCATAATAGAAGTGATTTACATTGGTTCACCTCTGTCTACGATTGCTTATTGCTACTTTTCAGTCTTCAGGACCGTGTCACGAACAAATAAGTTTTCGCCGCGCAGGGCAACTCCGCGAATCAGGAACAACTTCATGCACACGTCAAGGAAACTAAAGTCACAAAGACTCTTGTAATAGTATTCCTTTGTTCCTCGTGTTGTTGGATGCCAATAAGTGTTATTGACTTCCTGGACACTATTAACGGTGCTCCAGTCTTTCAGAGAGAGGTTTACTTGGCTTACACTTTTTAGCCTCCATCTCGACTTCCCTAAACCCTATTATCTATGGAGCCACGAACAGGGCTTTCAGGCGAGAATACAAAGCGCTCCTCAAGAAAATATTTACCTGCTGCTAAACTTTCTAGGCCTTATTGCACTCTCCTCGATAAGACCCAATGAAAACAACTAATGGAATACAAAGCGCTCCTCAAGAATATATTTTCCTGGTGCTAATCTTTCTCGGCGTAATTGGACCTCTCCTCGATGAGACCCAATGAAAACAACTATTAAAAAAGACTATTGTAGATAGTGGGCCACAAGTTTTTTAGTATTTGTATTTACTATTTAGTGTTACCATAGGCGGATTTAGGTGGGGGCTCAGGGGCCCGGGCACCCCCTTTTTCGAGAGATTTCCCCATACATTTACTGCAAGAGCAAGGTTTCAACTTTGGCCCACCATTTTTTTTTACTTTCTGCCACCCCCCCCCCCCCCCCCCCCCCCTCCTCCCCCCCCCCCTTTTTGGAGATCCTGGATCCGCCCCTGCTTACCATCTTTAAATAAGATATTATGAAAGATGAACTGTAGAGCATAAAACCATCTGTCGTCGTTGCAAAGAAAAACACCATTTCGCACGCTGATGCACGAATAAGTTACCTCAATCGCCCCAGCGCTCGGCTCCAGCTTAGTCAGTTCGCGAGGTCAAATTGGAGCATGTCGAATTTGACTCTGGCCACATGTACAAGAGATCGAGAGCATGTACATCGAGGAAATAAGGCGGACAAGCTCCAACAAGAACCTAGAACAGTGCTTAATACTCAAGCTTGTGACCTTCAAATTTGACACAGCCGAGTGCAACGAACCAAGTGCAACGCGCTTCCAGAAACTGTAATGAGATAATGTAAGACAGGATCACAAACACTAGTCTTGGATCATTTGGGGGCATCCCACGAAAAACTGTAGGCAAATGTCATGTAATACGTATGTCCAAGGAAAGGGGAGCCCAGTTTTGACTGAGTATTATATTGTAGATCATGATGTAAAGCCTAGAGTATTCTGGGTGTAGAATCGCGCCTAATGTTACGTTTAATTTCAGTGAGTGGTGGTGCTACGAGGGTGCTGGGCCAGCAATCCAACCCCAGCGAAGTGTCCCACTGCGTCCATGATTTGGAACAACGGGGGGTTATAATATCGCCAAAGTCAATGAGCCTGTTGATTGAGTTAGCAACTAAGTAATTGTAGAAAAAAGGCAAAACCCTGAGACTCTGTTTAGACCCCCCTGACCTCAATGAGACAACCATACGAGAGGACTATAACCCCCTTCCATTCAGAAAATATCAAGTACTTTGAATGGGTGCAACGTCTTAATTACTGTTTGTAGATATGTCTAGCTGCTATTGGCATAAAAATCTTACTGATGCAGCATCACTACTATGCACATTTAACACATCATTTGGCAGATTTAGGTTCCGGAGAATGCCGTTTGGCATTTCATGTGCAAGTGAGGTGGCACAAAAAATGGTTGAGGAACACTTTGGTGACATTGAAGGTGTGCTCCCTGTCTATGATGATATAATCGTAGCAAGAAAGACGGAGATGGAGCATGACATAGCATTGCACAAGGTCCTAGAGAGAGCTAGAGAGAGGAACGTTAGGTTCAAATAAGGAGAATATACAGTACCCGCCTTGACAAGGTAATTTACATGGGGGGAGTGGTAAGCGAAAAGGGTTTCACGCCAGATCCATCTATGATTTCAGCAATTTTACCCCCAATGCAAGAAAGATTTGCAGAGGCTGCTAGGGATGATTACTATTTGTCGAAGTACATTCCTTATATGGCTGGGCTAACTGCTCCACCCTTCAAAGGAAAGAAGCAACCTGGGTCTGGTACGTACCCTGAACATGAAGCAGCATTAGCCAAACTGAAGAAAGTGCTCACTAGCAAACCGGTGCTGCGATTTTACGACATTAACTTACCAACCACCCTACAGGAGTGGGCTTGGTGTCTGTCTCTACAGAATGGTCAGTCTGTGGCTTATGCTTAAAGGGCAATGACTAGTGCTGAAAATAATTATGCCCAAATAGAGGAGTTACTAGCCATTGTTTTTGGGTATGAAAGGTTTAACATGTACACGTATGGGGCAGATATAGATGTAATGACAGATCATAAGCCTCTAGAATCGATTTTCAGAAAACCTCTCCACAAGGTGCCTCCTCGGCTCCAGAGAATGAGGCTGCGGCTCCAAAAATATCATGTTAGACTCCGCTACGTACCTGGTAAGTATTTGTACATTGCAGACACTTTGTCAAGAGCATATGACAAGGAAACACCAACACAGATTAATCATACGGGTATGTATGCATGATGACATGGAGCATATGGTCCATTGCGTCATCATGGAGCTGCCAATCACAGATAGAAGGACGCCCCGGACATACAGTTGTTGTTTATGTATATAAGGGAAGGGTGGCCTCAGAACAGGCAGAATGTGTCAGTGCAAGTAAGGCCCTTTTGGAATGTGCGCCACGATTTACACTTGTTGGATGTAATAGTAATGAAAGATCACAGACTGGTATTCCAGTGTCATGGACGGCAAATTCGCAGTGGCCATTACGGAATTGAAAAGAGTAAGGCCAGAGCACGGACTGCAGTTTACTGGCCCGGCTTGAGTACTGACATTTTAAATATGAACACAATGTGTGACAAATGTTGGAGTTTGCTGAGGAAAACAGAAAGAGTCCATGCAACAAAGATAAATTCCGTTCTTGCTATGGCAAAATATTGCAACTTGTAGTGACATCAGGAAGCCTGGTAACTAGCTTGTACTGCGCACGCGCGAGTTGTGCAATACCATGTGTGCCATGCGAGTTTGTACGATGCTTGTTTATGAGTAAAAGATCATTGTTTTATAGCAAGTTTGAGACCCTGAGTCGATATTACACTGGCGACGAGGATTTATCCGAGGACAAAGAGTTAATCTGGACTAATTTTAAGCCGAAATCATGACAGAAGGCGAAAAGAATTACATCGAAAAGTTCGATTGTCACAACGACCAGCGACGCTTGGCACGAGGTGGAAACGACTATGGCTGAACGCTTTTGAACTGTACGCTGATGGAAAGGGACTGATTATCAAGGCAGATTCTGATGACAACAACCAAAGACGACGAGCATTACTTCTGCACTTCGCTGGACCCGACGTTCAGGATATTTTTGCAACTCTCCCAAACACTGGAATTGCCATGGAATACTCAAAAGCTGTCGACGCTCTGAATATTATTTCATACCCACGTCAACACAGCATACGCCCGTCATTCCTTTCGTCAATTGTCACAAAAACCTAATGAACCAATCCAGCAGTTCGTGACTCGATTGAGAAATGCTGCTAAAGACTGTGGATATGGGACAGACACTGATAATCACATTCGGGATGAAGTTCTAACGAAATGCAAGTCAGACTATCTCCGACGAAAATTATTAGAAGAAGGCGACACATTAACGCTAACCCGAACACTTGAACTCGCCGCTCAATGTGAGAAATAGAGACACAAATGGCTGGACTGGCTGGCAAAGCAGAAGGTGTAAACAGTGTTGGCGACAAGCAAAAAGGAGCCCCAAAGGGGAAGGGCAAACAAAGGAAATGGAAACCAAGTCATAAGAGATCAAACTGCTGCTATCGTTGTGGGAATACGGATCATTATGGCCGAGACCCCACCTGTCCCGCACGTGGAAATACCTGTTGGACATGTGGCGACAAGGACCATTTCATGAAGATGTGTAAGTCTAAAAAGGTGGAGACCAAAGGTAACAGGCCCAGTTTCCTGAAGTTTTCAAGGGGGTGGAAAGTTAAAGTCTCATCAAATTACCATCCATGTTGATCCTGAGGCAAACTCAGTGGCACAACCCCTAAGGCGTATTCCGTTTCATCTGCGTGACAAGGTATCACAAAAGTTCAACGAGTTGCTTGACAAGGATATCATTGAGCCTGTAGAGGGTCCGATCCCGTGGTGAACCCGGTCGTGATATTCCCTGAACCATGAAGCGAAATTTGACACACCTCTGCACAAGCATGAAGCAGAGAGCTACGTACGATTTGTGGCGGTACAAGCTACTCCAAGCGCCTTTTTGTCTTGTCAACTCGGACATTGAGGAGACCTCAATGATGAGGAACTTGCGGAGGTGAGGAAAGCACTCAAGTCAGGTAACTTTAACAGTTATAAGCAATATGCCATAGTGGCTGGTGAACTGTGTCATAGGACAGCTAGTTCTCAGGGGCACTCGTATTGTTATGCCAAGTAAGCTACGCCCAAGAGTGCTAGCACTGGCACATGAAGGGCATTTGGGGGTGTAGGCACGAAGCAAACCTCCGCACCAAGATATGGTGGCCAGGGATGGACAAGGCCGCTGAGCGCCATTGCCAGGATGTTACGGCGCCAGCTGGTAGCACGCCCTGACCTTCCAGTACCGGTCCAGTGGAACCAGAGACTCCACAAGGTGAGATCGAACCAGAATCTATATCAAGACCTCAGCGAGTTAGGAACATGCCAACACGTTTCGATGATTTTGCTAGGACCTAGTTATATAATTACCTCAGGAAAGACACTTGTATTTGTAGAGTGGACACTGTAGGGATTTCTTGTGGCCTGGACATTATTGGTTCCCATTGAACTGCTTAGCACAAAGCTTTTATGTGCATTTCATGTTGTTTACATTTAGTAGGACTACAGACTTTCTTCCGAAAAAGGGGAGATGCGCACGCGCAAGTGGTGCAATACCATGTGTGCCATGCGAGTTTGTACGATGCTTGTTTATGAGTAAAAGATCATAGTTTTTATAGCAAATTTGAAACCCTGAGTCGATATTACACAACTGACATTAAAGAATATGAAGGCAAGCCCTATCTGTAGTAATTGACTACTAAATGCATTGAGGCACTCAAGAAGGGTAGCAAAAAGACATGCTATCAAGGCTATGAAAGAAATATTTTCCAGACATGGATACACTGAAAAATTTACAGCAGGCAATAATCCATTCAACTCTGAAGAAATGAATAAGTATGCCACTCAATGTGGTTTCGCCGCAGGGTTTCGCACACGCGCAGGGTTTTGCACGCGCACAGGGTTTCGCACATGCACCAGTTCTACCTCACCACGCCAGTTCTACCTCATCACGTCTCATCACACCTGAGATCCAGTCGAAACCTCAAGTCCAGAAGGCAAAATCCTTTGCCATCGATTGCTATGAATGCGTTCAAGGTTGAATCATTCAAAGTTCAAGGCTTGAATCATTTCACTAAATAACACCAATATTTACTGCAGGATTCAAGAAATTTCCACTACCAGTGCGATATCATTTTTCAAGTGAAATTTAACATGGAATTCACGAGTGGGATGAATTTATCTATAGAATGAGATTCGCTTCTAATTGGTTTTCGACACTCGGTTGTTGAAGTACAAATAATGGTACTCAAAAGGCACTCAGAACAGTTAAAAAGCGTCAAGTATCTAATCTTAGCAAAATGTTCATGTTGCGGGCAGTCCTCTTGTTTTGCGCAAGCACGGACATTAGCCAATCAGAAACGTTCCTTGCTAGACAAGTCATGGAACAATAGTGTAGACAATTGCTGAAAGAAAATGTGATTAAGATTGGAAATACCGACTGCGCCAAAAGTAAATATTTCTGATGCAGCTTTCATTGGGAGTGAAATCTCAAATTGCTGATAAATAAAAAAAATAATTACCATAGCTCATGTGGCGGTGGCTTTTTTTCTCATGGTCATTTTGATGCCTACTTTAGACACTTCTTTTGCTCAAGGTGTTAAAGTCAGTTAACCAATCGTATTTGGTCATCAATACATAATCCTCTTGTATGCATAGAAGCAAAAAAACATAATACGAATCGCTTTGGCCAATAGCTTTAGAGTACTCTCTTTTATAGTTTACTTTCTTTAGAGTAGGATAACAGGTGGACTTGCAAGGGTATTGCCTCCATCAAACTTGAAAAGGACAGCGGGTAATATAATTTTAAATACAGCAAGATGCTGCCAGCTTTTTATCATGTGGCTTAATTTATAGCAATAAGTTTGATTAAACTGAAGAACGCTCTTATTATAGAGCCACATATCTGTTGAGGACGGAACGATTCGCTCAGCCTCCGAAATGAATTCTGTAGCAAACGAAACTGAAAAACTGCAAAGTAAATTGTCGTCGCGAGACAAGGCCACCATCATATTGAAGTTTGTGCTTTAAGTTTTTGTACTCTGTTTGAGTTTAACAGGAAATGTTCTGGTGTTTTCCGCGGTTTGCAGCAAGCCTTCTTTACGGACCATTTCTAACATGTTCGTCGTAGCACTTGGAGTCAGTGACTTTCTCATGGCAGCTGTTTGCTTGCCTTTCTCGCTAAGCACTCTGATTCACGGACGCTGGATATACGACAACTCTATTTGTAAAGCGTATGGAGTTTTTTCACCTTCACTCTTGGGATGGCGTCAGTACAAACCATGGGCCTAGTGGCAGTTAACCGGTACTTTTGTATCGTCAAACCTGCAACTACCGTACCCATTTCACCTATCGCAAAACTATCCTCTACATTTCAATCGCTTGGTGTAACGGTCTTATGATATCCACCGTTCCCCTATTTTTCCCATTTGATACCTATACTTTCCAGCCCGGAAAAGTTATTTGTTTCTATGCATTTGAATCAAGCGCTCCCTTCACAATCATAATAGAAGTGATTTACATTGGTTCACCTCTGTCTACGATTGCTTATTGCTACTTTTCCGTCTTCCGGACTGTGTCACGAACAAATAAAGTTTTCGCCGCGCAGGGCAACTCCGCGAATCAAGAACAACTACATGCCCACGTTAAGGAAACTAAAATCACAAAGACTCTTGTGATAGTGTTCCTCTGTTTCTCGTCTTGTTGGATGCCGATAAGTGTCATTGATTTCCTGGATGCTGTTAACGGTGCTCCAGTCTTTAAGAGAGAGGTTTACTTGGCTTACACGTTTTTAGCGTACACCTCGACTTTCCTAAACCCTATTATCTATGGAGCCACGAACAGGGCTTTCAGGCGAGAATACAAAGCGCTCCTCAAGAAGATATTTTCCTGTTGCTAAACTGTCTCGGCCTTATTGGACCTCTCCTCAATGAGATCGAATTAGCCTGCTTGCAGGCTGTAGTGTTTTTTCCGCGGAGAAAGCCGAGTTTCGGATCGCCGGGCGCCATCTTGGATATTTTGGTCGCGCGGCCTGGGAGCTAAGATCGAATGAAAACAACTAAAAAAGATATTTCCATAAAAAGTGACGTTCTGTGTTGCTAAGCTCAAAAGCCAAAAGCTCATCACAACTGTAATTGATTGGCTGAGAAGTAACGAGACAAACACTTCGGTCATAGTTAAATATCATTTTATAGCGAGCAGATCAATATGACCAAACTTTGACGTAAGAATTCAAAGTAGGATTTTATAATCACGGATATTTTCTCGGCTCTGCTTTTGCACACAAGCTTCTGGTTAAATCTGATGGGAACTGATTTCTGATTGGTTCTCTAAAACAACGCGCGCTGTGTGAAATTTTGCATAACAATCCACCTATTCTTCCTGAGCTCTCCTTCCATAAACACCCTCAGCTATTCAAACTTTCTAAACATGATTTACAAACCTCCCCTCAAAGACCGTTTTCGCTCCATGCCGAAATAAATCTGAAGTGAGCCCCCAATATTTTTTTCGCACTGTTCCGTCCCTGATTTTGGTGCGAAAATCACGCGCGTCTCTCTTATCAAATCGGTCAAAGAACCCGCGAAATTGAAAACGCAAGTCTATTAAATAAAAAGCCTTAGAACGTGGAATTTGTTGTTTGTACGCATATCGCGCAGCAAGGGTAGAGAAGAAACAGGTCAAGTAATATATAGATTTAGGCACTGCCTAAAGCGGAGCTCCCAATCACCAATCCACAGATATTAATAATGGGTTATTTCCAGAAAATATATGTGCCCTGGGGATGGGCAACACTAGTTGTTGACCCCCGTGCATCCAGTATTTCCAAATGTGTTACCCCCATGCATACAGAATGTGTTATCCCCATGCATATAGAATGCATAGAATGCCTGAGAGGTTAAACTAGCTTACAGCTTTGAACCCCCCCCCCCCCCCCCCCCCCCCCCCCCCAGTTGGTACTAATTTGTCAGGCCTGTTTGAGTCACCCGATTACAATTGGAGGCTCTAACCATGTAGGAATTATATTATTCTTCAATGGGGTTGTGGAGGCATTCTTCCCAAGAAAAATTGTTGACATTTCAATTTTACAATATGACTGGAAATGTAACAGAACTTAGAACAAGTTAGTTGCATCCTCCTCATTCGTCGGAAAGATGTGTGTATCCCCTAAGAATTTCACCTGCCCACCCCCCCTCCCCCCCACCCCATATAAATGGAATGTAGCCTTAGATGCTAGTTTGTACTAGAGATACAAGTCAAGCAATAGTGAAGACGGTAAAATTGTTATCTAAAGCATTGAAAATCATGTCAAACACAAATGGAAACCAATATACCACTGACAATGAAAAGAAACATTTTTCAATCCCCATGGGTTATGCCTAGACTTCCTCAAAGTCCTTCAATTTTTGCTTGCTTGTATCCTATGAGAGGTTGACTTTGAGCAAGTCTAGGGTTTGCCTGATAAACACATAGGGGTAAATTTTAGACTGAAGTATACCATTTGCAAAGCATGGAATATGTAAGATTTTACTACTTTGAGTAACTTTGTAATTCTCAATGTGTGTTCTTAAGTTAAAATTATCAAAAAAAAATGGAAACCTTTCCAACATTCTCTAACGTACTTCTTTCTGTGCCCATCGCTCTGCGTCCCCTCCATGGGTAGTCACTGCACTATGGGCCGGCTACACCATATTGAGTCAGCGGATTTCCATCAGGGGCTCTATACTGTGTTATTTAGATGCTAGTTTGAACAATAGATCCAAGCCAAGCAATAGTGAAGTTGGATAATTCTTTATCAAAAGCACAATGGAAACCATTATACGACCAAGAGGGAAAAATACAAAATTTTCAATCCCCATGGATTATACACTGCCTGATAACCCATCATGGGCAATTCCAGAAAATATATGTACCCCCACCACGGGCGGCACTAGGTTTTGACCATCCCCCCCCCCCCCCTCCCCATGCATCCAGAATTTCCAAAATGGCTTACCCCCCCCCCCATGCATATAGAATTCCTGAGAGGTTAACCTACAATAGCTTCCAGCTTCAAAAACCCCCATGCAGGCAGAATTCCGAGCTTGAAAACCCCCTCCCATTCAGAATTTCCAAATGCTGGCCATCCCCGGGTACATTTATTTTCTGGAATTGTCCAAAGGCACAAAATTTTTTAGACACAAAGTATGCCATATGGACCAAGAGGGAAAAATACAAAATTTTCAATCCCCATGGATACACTGCCTGATAACCCATCATGGGCAATTCCAGAAAATATATGTACCCCCACCACAGGCGGCACTAGGTTTTGACCATCCCCCCCCCCCTCCCTCCCTCCCATGCATCCAGAATTTCCAAAATGGCTTAACCCCACTTCCATGCATATAGAATTCCTAAGAGGTTAACCTACAATAGCTCCAGCTTAAAAAAAAACCCATGCAGGCAGAATTCCGAGCTTGAAAACCCCCCTCTCATTCAGAATTCCAAATGCTGGCCATCCCCGGGGTACATATATTTTCTGGAATTGTCCAAAGGCACAAAAATTTTTAGACACAAAGTATGCCATATGGACCAAGAGGGAAAAATACAAAATTTTCAATCCCCATGGATACACTGCCTGATAACCCATCATGGGCAATTCCAGAAAATATATGTACCCCACCACAGGCGGCACTAGGTTTTGACCATCCCCCCCACCCTCCCTCCCCATGCATCCAGAATTTCCAAAATGGCTTACCCCCACACCCATGCATATAGAATTCCTGAGAGGTTAACCTACAATAGCTTCCAGCTTCAAAAAAACCCATGCAGGCAGAATTCTGAGCTTGAAAACCCCCCTCCCATTCAGAATTTCCAAATGCTGGCCATCCCCGGGGTACATATATTTTCTGGAATTGTCCAAAGGCACAAAAATTTTTAGACACAAAGTATGCCATATAGACCAAGAGGGAAAAATACAAAATTTTCAATCCCCATGGATACACTGCCTGATAACCCATCATGGCAATTCCAGAAAATATATGTACCCCCACCACAGGCGGCACTAGGTTTCAACAGAATTAAACAGAATTAAATTTACTGCATAATACCATATTTTTTTGCTAGAAAATAATTTTTCAGTACCATAAGTCAATATCTTGCCGCTTGGAAGTCCAAGGTACTAAGGTGATCACCAAGACTCCATACCATCAACCAGTTTCCGGTTGCAGCACTTTTGCCTTAGATTTCCTTGTGTCGATTTTGGGAGTGTTTTTATATCTCGTTTGCAAAAAGCTGAGAAGGCTTAATTAGCCTTCGTTGTTAGAAAACACGACTAAGTCGTTCTTAAAGGACTAATAATAGAATTCTAGAGATCTTTGGTTAGGGTCGCATATAAGCTAAACACGTTGAGTTGTTACTAGGCTCGCGACCTATCACTCAGATTCAAGAAAAGTCGACATGCTCGAAAAAAGAAACAGCGAATTTTAGGAATTTTACCTTCATTCTGAGTAGCTTTTCCCCCGTGTAGGAATAACCTGAATGTAAATCTGTTCGGAACTTGTGAATGTCCTGCCATCTCCCTATAAACAGTGCTCTTATCCAGCAGTGACTTTGATCCACGAATCGAATGTTTTAACGACTTGCCGCCATTGACTCTCCAAACAAATTAATTCTCAAAGTATGACCTTCTTGACTCACGCTACTGCCGTAATGTACAAATGTAGCGTCTCGCAGTTACTTTTACCTTTCGACAAAATTCTGTACCATTATAAATTCCACTGTTTTGTGAAAGAAAGGGCGAATAAACAATCTCTGCCGCAATAGCAGGATTTACGCTAAAAAGTTTAAGCCTTCTTGTCAGAACAGGAAATTCCTTCAGACACTCGTAGTCCCTGGCTTTTTGTAAACATACTTTTCAGTAGAACGTTCTGCAGTCGCTTGGAAGAATGGTTTCGATCAAAAGACTCTTGATATATTTCAAGCAGATTGCTCGAGAATAATTCACCAATATTGAGCAACCTCCTATCCCCCCCGGCCACGACAACTCACCCCTCCCTCCCCCCGTCACTCGACCGGCGGCGCCACCCCGACAAATCACCCCTCCCCCCGTCTAAAAAAAAAAAACGTCACTCGACCGGCGGCGCATGTTTCGACGTCACGCCTGTGACGTCAGGCTTCAGGAAGCACACACGCGCGCTCGACGTTCAAAATTCAGTCGTATCCCTTTGCGCCCGTTCCCGCCTGTGATACTTTGGGTACCCTGTGGATATCACGCCTGTGACGTCAGGCTTCAGGAACCACACACGCGCGCTCGACGTTCAAAATTCAGTCGTATCCCTTTGCGCCCGTTCCCGCCTGTGATACTTTGGGTACCCTGTGGATATCAGGCCTGTGACGTCAGGCTTCAGGAAGCACACACGCGCGCTCGACGTTCAAAATTCAGTCGTATCCCTTTGCGCCCATTCCCGCCTGTGATACTTTGGGTACCCTGTGGATATCATACATGCGCTACATTTGCCATCGTTGGGACGCTCTTTTCTTAGGTATGGTGCTCCGCTCTGCGGCCTTCGGCCGCTAAGGAGCTCCGCTAAAAATAGTCTTGCTTATTTATGGTCTTATAGCGCGCGCTCTGCGAAACAAGGCAGTGTCAGTGGTGTACGTTTGTTCAAGCTTGAAAAAGAACTTTTATCAGCTCAAAGCTTTCGAATTAAAATTATCTCTATACATAACTGTAAGTAATCTGCAACAGAACCATTAAGGTCTTGATGTTTATGGTGCTTTCGTCTGAGCGAACTGAGTTCTTTTTTAGTTTCTGTGTGAGATTTCAGCATGGCGGCTTTGTCTCTCGCTTAAGAAATCGCTTAAATAAGAACTTAGCTCAAGGTCAATCTTTCCCAACAAAAACCTCAGTGTTGTGATTTCCTCCTTTTCGTCAGGTTTGTGAACTTCGTTTCGCGATACAGCGTCAGGAATAATATTTAGAGAATATTATTCACTGCTTTGTGATGTGAAAATCTTTCATTTCCTTCGACTTAGCGCGCGCCCTGCGAGCCAAGGCAGTGGTACGTTTGTTCAAACTTGAATGAAAATTTTTCTCAGCTCAAAGCTTTCGAATTAGAATAAGCCCTGTACATATCTGGGAGTAATCTGTAACAGAACCATTTAGGTCTGGATGTCTATGGCGCTTTCGGCTGTGTGAACGTTGTTCTTTTTTAGTTTCTGTGGAGACTTCAACATGGCGCCTTTGCTAACGCGTTCTCCTTGCTTAGAAAAAACGCTTGAATGAGAACTTCTGTTCACTTGATTTTTTTATTTCAAAAAACAAATTCGCCAAATCCTCTCCAGCAAACGTCTAGAAATGGTGTGGTTTAGGGCTTTCTAGCTCAGCCGTTTTCCGTAAAAGGGTTGAGAACAGAAATTTTCCTTAGCGTATTATATATAAGTTTAATAGTTATTCAAAAGCTTTAAAATAGAATCTCCTATGATATCTCTTTTTTGTGTAAATTGAGGACGAGATATCATAGGATTCAAGTCTATTCAAAGCGTTCAGTCGGTAGATTTCGCCGAAAAATAGCACTCAAAAAGGCGATATCGCCCTTGTCGCTGCGCGACTCGTGTGATATCGCTTTATTCGTGCTATTTTCTTAGCGGAATCTACAATCTTGGACAAAATTGTTGGCAAAAAGTGGCATTTTTTGTCACAAACAAAGCCTATGGACTGGTTTTATCGCCTAAAATGTATCCCCCCTCCCCCTTTCTCAATGTTGTTTTCTTGGCTTTGTTCCTTCAAACGAATTTATGCTGAAAGGACCAACATTGATTGGGGGGGGGGGGGGGGAGAAATGTCTGCTTAAAGCTCTTGTACGGCAACGAGAGTGAATTCACAATAGGTGCTAAATTTTGTCAACACACTTTGTCCAAGATTGTAGCTTCCTCAAGCTTTGAATAATCCTATAGAATCCCATGCTATGACTCGCGTGCTGATTGTCTGAAATCGAGGGAGACTTTTTGTGGAATTATATTGCTGCAAATAGTCAGGCAGCAATGTAATAATAGCATGAAACTTTCCAGGATGAGATTTCAGAGGAAACTTTTTAATTTTTGATTGGGAGGCATCTCTGACAATTCTTTTTACGGCAATAATTTAGACAATTCGGGCGGCGATTGTTCAGCCGCCATCTTGTCCTTTGTTATTCATGAGTTTCGTGGCACTTGAGCTCTTATTCTACGAAATAAATTTATAGAGTGTAGCGCCAGATAGACAAAACTTTAAAGATTTATGGCGAAGAGAAACGATCATTGGAATATGACAAGTGAGCATTTGATTGCTAAATAACTTTTCTAGATGTTTTCTTCTATTTACGAAAACATGTTTTCGTATTCCCAGTCAGACACTGTTTCGGAGATAGAAAAACAGGAAAAATATCGGGATTCTTCGGCAACAGGTTGATATCTGCTTGCGACATAGCTACCAGAGTAGAGACCATATGTGCCAAGGTATAAATGGCCTTTGAATGAAACAAAGTTGCAGGGATTTTGCTGCAGAGTCTGGAGAATCACTTCGCTGACTTGCACAGTAAGTGCCGTGAAACTCATGAATAACAAAGGGCAAGATGGCGGCTGATTCCTTTGCTGAGAATCTCCAATCGCAACAGTGAATTTTGAGGTTGCGTAGCAATAGCTTTGTGAGTTGTCTAAATGATTCCTGTAAGAAGAATTTTCAGAGATGCCTCCCAATTAAAAATTGACAAGTACCCGTAGGCCAATCATACTGCCGTCTGACTAAAAAGTAGAATTAAATGAAAACACAGAACACTCACGAAATTAAATTTCAACACAAAAAATTTACAATTTATCAATCCAGAAAGCGAGTACAATTACTTCCTGAAGTTTTAAACTTGTCAAACACTGTATGAAACGTTTTTTCGTCAACGAAGATGACGCTTCGCTACCAAGATTTAAGTTGCATTTTCCTAAATTGAAACAGTTTGGCAATGGCTTCCTTGGCCTTTTTTGTAAAATATTAAAAAAGCCCTTTTTGTAAAGCCTTTTTTGTAAATATTAAATCAATAAAACCTCCGGCATGGATTCAAAGAAAATCCATTACCCGACTCAGGAATTCCACACTAAATCTCACTTGAAAAATCGATATCGCCCTTGTCGTCGCTGCGCGACTCGGGCGAAATCGATTTTTTCGCGTGAGATTTAGTGTGGAATTCCTGAGTCGGGTAATGGATTTACCTATAATATAACATACATGAGCCTGAGTGTTCTTAATTCACTTGTTCTTTTTTGCGGGTTTTTACTGTAGGTTTTATTCAGAATTGGTGTGATCACTATACAACTGGTTTCACTACAGTCATGAAATCCGCCCCTATAGTCATACTGTGGATTCACATGATTCAATCTTGTCTTCTGAGTGATTTATAGCTGGCTCCTTTTAGACTTACCTTTCTTATGGCTGTGACAGTGTAGGCATGTCCCTTGACAAGACCGTGATCGGCACGCGTTTCGATCTCTCCTGGCTTGGCCTATATAGACAGATAAAGAAGTTACATACGAACATACGAATGGCCTGGTACTATCTATCATCTACCTAACACGATCTGATCAAGTATGACGAGTCAACACTATTTTCTTTGCATACTTAATTAGCGCACTTCGCAAAATATTACACCATTCCTTGAATAACTGTTCCAGGATTCCCAAAATGCGCGTGGAAGATGTTCTCTGGTCATGCTATAAATATCCGGCTTCAGAGTTCTTCGTGCTCATTTAATTGCCGGCGTGACGGGTTAATTAAAACGGATATTTTCGCTCTGCCGACCTCCCCTCCTTGCATACCCAGCGCCGCAGTCGCGGACACCTTTTCCATAATTCTTCTGCGATGCAGTAATGAGTATGCAACGAAGACACATTACTGTTAAGCGCGCTTAGATCTGATTTGATATCAGAGTCTTATTAAATAAATAATAATGAAAATAATGGGTTACGCAAATCGGCTCAACACAATAGGTTGCTCTCTTTCCATTGCGTGATCTATGGTTTTACGTCCTTATATTCTGAGAAGATAAGACGGTAAAAGTCTAACCATTTGCAGATGCTGGAGCAAAAGCAGCACCGACTCTTCAATTATATTTCGTCTCGCCGATTTTTCATACATTTACGCTAAATTCAGCCCTCGCCCATCTTGTCATACAATCTAATTAAAGAGCCGGCTCTCCCCCTTCCCACTTTGAAAACTGTTTCACCGTACCTGCAGCCCGGCGGTTTATAACTGCACTAACCGTTGGAGTCTTATGGAAGCACATCGCTTGCGACGCTTCCGTCTGTTTCCGTCTCAACGCTGTGCACCGGGTTCGATCCCCAGCTTGGGCTGCTACGGAAATTTCGATTTGAAGTGATACATTTATCATATTGAAGTGATTCGTATTACCCTGGTCCCTAAGTGGGGACGTGTTTGCGAACCCTCCTCGTCCCCCCTTTTCCAAAAACCTGGTTCCGCTGCGGATGTGCATTGTTGACTTACATCAATAGAGCACCCCATCAAAGCCCTTCGACTTCAGCTGTCTGCATAATCTTGAACAGATCATCAGGAGCGTTAGCTAATACAAACGACTCGGAAAGGCCACCCGTGAAATCTGTAAATGCTTCTCCAGTCTGACCTCCCGTTAGTGCCTCATACGATCCATGCAACCTTAAAATAGAATGCATTATATTAATGGGAGAATAACAATGGAGGCTATAAATTATATGGCTAATATCTTATATTATGGTTCTAATTACCAAGATTCCAGTGGAATTATTATTTATAATACTCTTTTTTGAAGAGATTTTACAGAGACACCGTAGATTCTTACCTGACATTTATAGTGAAACCCTTCTTAAATAAAGTAATATCTATCTATCTATCTATCTATCTATCTTTTAATTGAAATGAGATAGCTCTTTCGCTGAGTACATTTCCATAGAGAAGATAAAGTTCTTCTTTCCCTTCACAACTCATATAAACCTACTTCTTGTCGCTTCGCATACTCATACCCAGTGCTTGCCGGCTGACGTCATTTGATACAGAGTCGTCCAGAGCCATTGACGAAAATAACTTTCTGCAGATGGGTCAACGTTCAGAATAACCCAATCAGGCCCAAGGCCCAACGGATGTAGCCTGAGCCTTCCCTGCGTGGTGACGAGCGGGAAGCTCAGGGTAAGAGAATGGTCGCTTTGCGTCTCGTTCCGGCTCGGCTTCCTTTACTGTCACTATCCTAAGGGAGACTTGTGACAAGTCCTGATATCGGAACTTTTGTAGCTGGGTTGGATCTTTGTGTGATAATTCAATATTCGATATTCTTCAGGTGCTTTTAAAATAATTATTTCCTATTATGACTGTATTGTGATGATTGTGATTATTCAAAGTTCCATTTCTAAGAGTTATAATTATTATGTTAGATCCCGCCTCTATCAGCGTCAGAAAAGTGTATATTTTTATAAGAAACACATTTACTCACTAGGGTAGCCCCTTAGGCTACTGCTTTACGACTTATACGCACCAAGGCTCGACTCCAAGGCATGTCAATGAAATGCACAATAAGCAATTATTGTACGAGGTTTTTGTGATATCCGGCCGAGCCTCAGATTCCACTTGGCGAGGCATTGTTCATTGCGGATATCAGAAAATTAAACCGAATTCAATCACTGTTTTATTATATATTGATTCAAGTGCATATCACCCCTGAAAAGAGCGAAATGGGATAAATAGTGTAGGAAATTAGAGGTAAGTTCCCGAAAACTGGTTTTAATTTCATTGAAAAATGAATATTTTACAGATTTTTGAATATTTCCTTCGACGATGAAGGCCGCGCTAAAAAGGGCCTTGGTCGAATGACGTGGCGAGAGGTATTGTTAAAACCATAGTGGCGAAAAAACATTTCAAACATTCAAAATACGAAATAATTTGCGTGTATAGATGTTGACAAGCGTATCAAAATGAGTTTCTCTTGTGCATCTGTGTAAAATAATATACTGTAGTGCAATTCTCTCTGAATCTACATTTGAGTGACAGCTGAAAACAATACCTCCGGACAAGTCACAAGAAAGCTCGACCCGGTAATCCCATTATCTGCCTGTTTGCCAAAGGGTGACCAAAAGGGCAAAATCGGCTACTTTTGACTGCACGTACTGAGCTGGGGTTTTATCCAAATCGCACGTATCATACATCAATTTAAAGCTTGAAACGAGTACAATTCGTCCCATTTCGCTCTTTTCAGGGGTGATATGCACTTTCAGTAAAAAATACTTTCGCGTTGAACAAAGTTTATTTCTCTCTCAAGCAGTTTCAAGCAATTATTTTGCTCATTCATCGTTTTTCAAGTATATAATGTGTGAGGACCTCTCTCGGCTGTCTTCTTCACGTTTTTCGATTTTTTTTGTTTTCTAGTAATTGAGCAATTTTGTCATCGTTTGAAGATGCGAAGCGAGAAGCCATCTTGCTTTTAGCTGCAAAGCTGGCACAAAATCGAATCTATGCGCCGTCTAGCTCGACAACTGTTCAGCGGTTGTCGAGCTAGACGGCCACGTTTTTTTACTCTCTCTCTTCGGAGAGAAATTAACTTGAAATATAACTAAATTCGTAGTGAGTTGAAAGAGGAAAAAGAAGGTACAATGGCTACTGGAACTAGAAAAGGAAAGAAGGCAGAAGAAAAGAAAGACAAGCAAGATTTTGAGGATTTCGTATGTGAGGACATGGCGACAGTGAAAACGGGACAAGAGTTAATCAACAAGGAGCTTTCGACTCTGAAAACTAACGTTGAGGAAAACGCAAAGGTCATAGAGAAACAGAGCCATAGGCTGGAAATTGTTGAAGGGGACGTTCACGTTGCCTGTACCAAAATAGACAAGTTGGAAACTACAGTGAATGAAGACCACGATACAAAGATTTCTCAAATGTACGAGCGACTTCTCAGTCAGGAACGATACTCGCGAGAGTACAACCTACGTTTCTACAACATCCCTGAGACCGTCGGAGAAGATTGTATAGATAAGCTGCTGGATATATTTCAGTCTGATATGGGATACCGACCAGAGTTAGAGAACGCGCACAGAGTTGGAGGTCATCGTGAGGATGGTAAATCCAGACCAATAATCGTAAAGTTCCTCTACAGGCCGGAGCGCCACCGCATTCTCCTGAAGCGCGGGAATTTAAAGAACGGGGTCTGGCTTTCCGAGGATCTTATCTGGGAGGATAGACAAAAAAAGAAGCAGTATAAAGATGCCATGAAGGAAGCATATGAAAGGGGTCAAAAACCAAGATTTTACAGAGGTAGTTTATATATAGACGGTGTGAAACAAACATGAGCCATAGTAAGCAAGAATCAAGTCCAAAATGCAGCCTGGTCAGTGAGTCTTTAATTAAGCAAGAACCAAGTTCAAATTCAGTATATATTGTTTGATTTATATTCTACTAGATGTGTAGAATTTAGATATGGTAATGAATTGTGATTTCTCGCAAAATGATCCGGATTTGAATTTCAAATCGTACATTGACCATGGCATTTTCACGCTTGATGAGTTGAATGAATTGTCTACTATTGTGAAGCCTCAATTTGCCGCGCTTCATTTAAACGCACGAAGTTTAGATAAACGCTTTAATAAGTTATGTGATCTGTTGAGTTCAATTCCCTTTGCGTTTGACGCGCTAGGATGTTCGGAATCTTGGCTAAAAGATGAAACTGATCTCGAGAAATTTCACATACCTGGTTATTCTATGATCACCGATAATCGTACCTATGCGTCCCGAGGCGGGGCGACACTTTATTTGAAAACGGATTACAAATTCCAAATTAGACATGATTTGGCAGTATTGCCTATCAAATTGCTGACCATTTGCCTGTTTTTTCGATAGTATACGATCCTAAAATAGCCCATTTCCAGATAGTACAGAATTTCGAGACTTTAAAAATTTAATAGGTCAAGTTTTCGCTCTGATCTCCAACAGATTGATTGGTCTACCGTATTAACTTGTCGCGAAGATACTGAAAGCTACTCAAGATTCTCACATATATTTAATAAAATAAGTAATAACCACGCTCCTATTAAAACTACTAAATTAAAGAGTAGTACACAGAAGCCGTGGATAACCACTGTTTTATCTGCCAAAAATGTTTTACTGCCAATCGAACCTTTCTTTTCTCTTTACTCTTTTTCTAAATAACTTATCAATTTTCTATATATAGGGCACATAACTAGCTTGCTATAGAGTGCCCTATCTCTTCAAAAATACAAAAATAAAAATAATAATGTATTAATAATCAGTATTTATTGTAAAATATTTTCTTTTTTTTTTGAAGAGATGAATAATTAAAAACTGAAAACTGAAAACTGAAAAACTATGCGCCCTAGGTCCATGATGCATTGCGCGCTGATTGCTAGCTGGTTCTTGAAGACCCTCAAATTGCGTGATTCCCAAAGTAAAGCGTGCGCTCTTAGCCAATCAGAATCGAGATAGTGAATATAATGTATAATAACAACTGTTATTATTCTCAGCCATGCCACAATTTCGATTCTGATTGGCTAAGAGTATATGCAACGAAATCTTGTTGGCGCGCAGTTAGCGACGTCATACTGCAGACATTAAGATTGATGCACTCTAATGACGTCATAACGCAAGCCAATAGGTTTGGGCGCCATGTTGGTTTTCATTTCAGAAGCGAAAGCCAACTTGCCAATATTCTCGTTGAATCTGTTATGATTTTTGCCGAGAGATCATTGCTCAGGATATCTAAACATCAACTATGGCTATTTGAATTGAATACGAAGAGGAAAATACCAATGAACGTAAGCTGAAGTTGGAAAACCGTTTCGCGAACTAAGGTCTCATCACCGTCGGCTTGCTGAGAGAATTGCTGGTTGCTGATCAATAATAAAGCACTTATTGAATTCGGTTTTCGCATGATAGTGTGATTTGTCAACGCCTCGAGTTAGTGTTATCCACCATCAGCTTCGCTTCGGCAGATAACACAAACTTCAGCGTTGACAAATCGCACTATCACACTCAACCAATAATTGTTAAATATTTGTAGCGTTTGGCTCCTAATTTAAAATCAAGGAAACACATACAGAAAACAATGTAGATGTAGAGACGATAGACCCTTTTTTGACGCTGATTGGAACAACTCTAAAAGGAGATCCAAACTCTAGGAAATGGACTTCTAGTGGACTGTACTCTTACTTGGCGTAGGCTTTCTCCGCCAGCGCACACCAGAATTCGTTTCTCTTTTCTGAATGAACAAAGACGAGTGTGTCTCTGAACGTTGGGAGCCTGTCATCGATCTCAACCTTCTTCCACTCCCCAAATCTCCAGAATGAAAACTCGACCCTGCCTGTATAGTTGGGATCCCTGTTGTCCGCTACATAGTCAGGCATTGTTATAACACGCTCCAGGAGGCTCTTGTAACGAGTCAAAGCTGACATGGCGGCCAGTAACCAGCAGTTCCCAAGTATCCCTTGATTGTCCATACGAGAAGCACCATCCACGTAAAATTTAGGGTTGTCGCAGATTTCCTAACAAAATAAGATAAGATAGACGCAAACAAGATAGGCATGATCAAGTAAAAAAAGCACAAACCTAATGTCGTACACATTTCTAGACTATTATTTCATCCAGCAGTCCCTTCTTTGGCGAGCTTATGTTGCTTCAGGGGTTCGAAGTTCATGCAATTTTTAACAAGTATGACGTTCAAACTGCGTGACTTTTGAGATAATGAACGCTCGAAAAGGGGGCTCATGTCTTTCTTTAAGTTCTAAAGTCTATATAACATGTCTCTATATGTTTGTATTTTAGTCATCGCTTACTCACGTCGCTTACTCACGCCTACTGAATATGTATGGTGGAATCTCCAGAAAAAAGGGAGGCATCCCTCCTCCCCTGAGTGGTCAGACACACTATTTTTCGTATTTCTAAAAGATATATCATGTTTGGTCTCGTTCAACTGGTACCTGTTATGTATTTGCGACTAGGAACAAAGCTTGCAGCGAAAAGTAAACCATCACACTAGGAATTGTGATGTCCTGCTAACAATGCTTTGAGTCTTTATGTTACGGGATCACTAAACTCAGTATTTTGTAATATGAAAGGCTTCAGTCAGTTTTTCATGTGCAAGCTTTTCATAAATTAAAGAGTCGAAAAAAGTAATGCCAGCTCAATCTGCTATATTACTTCAGTTGAAGAGGTCTTCAACTGACTTATTTTAACAACGTTATTCTAGCGTGGTCTTTGATATCCGGATTTTATAATAGAACTTGTAACAGGGATCAAATTGACTGAATGCAACAGAGCAAACCTATATTATATACCTCAATACTCGCAACTAACTTGTTTCGGTTGAGTTAGTACAGCAGTTTCGTTGAGAGAAGATATATTAACGTAACCTAAACAACAAGTCTGCAGAAACCTATTCATGGGAAGCTGAATTACACATGACAAAAGATGAATAGAATTAAACCTATTCATGTGAAGCTGAATTTACATGACGGAATTCATGTGTTTGTTCATGGGAAAGCCGAACACATTCTTGTATCATGGGAAATTTAGACATTTCCTGTGAATGTGGCACAGTTCTAGTCTAGTTCTAGATAATACGTACCCATGGCCGCTTCCATTCAAACTTTCTATTACCAGGCATCTTGGAGTAAAACAGGGATTCATCCGTAGCAGGAAAACCTCTATCCTCGAAGTACTTGCCACTTGATGACCAAGATGTGCTCCTGTGTTCTGTACGTCGAGTATACGTGCTGCTAGAGCTGCTAGAATACTCTCGCCGACTCATTCTGAAACGACGATGCATTGAGGAAACGTTTAAGATGTTGCAATACACAAAATAACATGATTTAGCTATTTCTCAGATAATCGCTTTCGTGAACCATTCTAGGTTGTTTATATAAATAGGGTATACCTGAAATTACCAACAGTGCTTTCCCAAGTGTTGGTTTAATCCCCTTAGAGTAAAAACAGGACCTATAAAAGGTGACAGGTTTCAATGTTTACGACTCAGCCCCTCGAGATCTACAAAGACGAAATAAGCTCCTGTATGCCCCCCATCATGGGGTCCGAGCCTTGCATTGTTGGCAAGCGAAAACATTTAGA
Organism: Scolanthus callimorphus; assembly: GCA_033964015.1. NCBI lineage: Eukaryota > Metazoa > Cnidaria > Anthozoa > Actiniaria > Edwardsiidae > Scolanthus > Scolanthus callimorphus. The sequence continues at coordinate 17,439,366 of CM066915.1, forward strand.
AACTTTATGTAAATGTTTCATGGAAATCGTTTCGCAAAACCAGACAGAATTTCATTCAAAAACCTCAGCATACACTGTTGCGGTTTATTTGTTTTGTTAGAGCACTACCAAGAGAATTTTGTTTATAAATAATACAATAGATTTGCCTGTTTCATATCACTCAAAAATTGAAATAAAGAATCGGCATCCTTAACTGCTTCCAACTTGTTTTAACAAGTTAAAAAACATCTCATTGGTTCCATGGAATGGGAACAATAAAATAAAAAAATTATAAAGTTAAGGCTTAGGTGTTGGAAAAATAAAGCAAACTTTCCTTGGCTTAGCTGAGGCTGAAATCAACTTCCGAGCTTTTTCTTTCACATTCCTCCGCCTTACGTTCTCACCTTTCATTTTCACTCAGCAAACATAATATTGATTGTGATGCTGAAAGCTTCATGAGAATTTCATGAGGTTTAATTCCATTTTTCCCAGTAATGTCAATGTCAATGTCAATCCGGGGGGGGGGGGGACTTTTTGGTCGGGGATGATCGTCGGAAATTTTAAGTTTCACCCCTAAAAGATACCAAACATGGCGTGCCTCAAATAATTTGTTACCCTAAAATAATTTGTTACCCTAAAAGATACCCTAAAAGAATAGGCCTTATGTGCCAAGTAGGCGCGAAGGAGACGGGTAACAGGTAAAAGATACCCATCCGTGTTCGGACTAAAATGCTTTCCTTTAATGTTGTCTAATTCATCGTCTTCTCGTCGAGTAATCTCTCTTTCTTGCACGGTTTTTAGAAGCACCATCATGAGACAAAACAATTTGGACACACATTTCGGCCCTAAAAGATACCAATCTCCCTAAAATTTTATTGAAGATCACGATCACCCCTAAAAGAGACCAAACCACCGTGATTTGAACCTATAAAAGATACGACGATCATAGACATAGACATCTTTTATTGGCACTTTGTAAATGGTTAAATTTACATCGGTGTAATTCCAATAATGAAATAAAATAACTAAAGCAAAATCATCATCCCCGACCCCCTCCCGGATGTCAATGTCAAAAAACAAAGGAGTATTATCACAGATTGACTGGATAGTGAAGGGCTTATCAGGACAAAGCTGTATTTACCTCGAAATTATTTGTAGAAATTTTACATAACTGCTCGTTTATTGAAACCGAAAATTTGAAGTGTGAAAGTGAGACAGATGGATGTTGCTAAGGGAAACATGGCTTCTGAAACGTTATCTACTTGACACCCGATGGCCATGGGGGCGCAAAAATATATCGTATAATCGGGGTATGGTTGCATGTAAACGTACTCCCAATTCATAGATCTAAAGAAAAAGCAATTTGTATTGACAATTACTTTCATTAACTGTATTATTCGCCGGGACCCATAAATATTATAAATCGGGGATCGTTAAATCGGGAATCGTATCGGTATACCACGGTATTACAAATTGTGAAAATTATGAGCAGAAATAACTTTTTTTTAAATAAATCATCGTCAGACGTATTCAATACGTAGGTATTAAATTTACACTGCACAAATTGATTAAAGTTCCTCATGATGTGGTGTCCAAAACTAGCCGCAAAAACAATCGTGCCTCAGGACCCCTTTGGGATATCACAATGATGTATTATAATGCGATGTTGGATACAAGCTGTTTTGCAAAAAAAAGATCATGACTTGGGTCTTGAGATTACTTGGACTAGTTCTTATTCCGAGGATCAGATAAGAAGCAGTTGAAATGCAACTTTAGACTCAGTGAGAGTTTCACCACAGACAGGATCGAGAAGGAACACTGTGCATTTACAGGTGACGTATAATGTTGTTAGTTGCGTGCTCAATTGCATTACTGTATAGTTCAACTGAATACGCATAATGATGTTAATTCGAGTAGCTTCGCCCTTTTTAAAAACTCCTTTACCTAAAGCACCCTGGACATTTGCTTTACTCAGAAGCATGTGGCCCTTAAACCAAAAACAATCACAAATACTTCAGTGGAAACATGCATGAAAGATAAATGTGCTTTGCTGATATCGAGTGAAGTAAACAATTCACTTGCCAGACCGCGTACGCTTCGCTGATTGCATATTTCCTTCTAAAAATACTTGAAAGCAATCGCCTAGACAACAAGTCTATAATCAACTTGTGGTACAGAAACACCTGTGCAACGATGAGCAAGTTATTTTCCTTATTGGAAGTGTATTGAAATAATCAAATTTAAACACACGATTATAACGACGGTAAGAAGTGTATACAAACCGCTTCTAGGGATCTGTTATGGTTTTCTCGACGAGGTTTTTTATTTGCATTTATATATTGTCCCTCAACGACTGTAAAATGTAAAGTAGAAGTAATAGTTTCTTACCTTGTCAACTATTAAATGCGATACCACTTCGAGTCTACGTAAAGATGTGTTTCACATAGAGATATATAACGGTAGTTTATCACATAGGTGCATATTTCACACTATGCGTTGTCACGTTGCTTTTGTTCATCTTCAATTTGAATCTCTGTGTGGTAATAGTGTAATCGTATTGTTATCGTAATCCTTAGTTTCTTGATGAAGTTGTCTTCAGTTCCATGCGAATCTCAATCACCACCGCTAGTTGCAAAAATCGTATAATTTATTAGTGTTCCTTTCATTGGTTCGTGACGTCATACTAGTATGGTGCGTGACAGACGAAACAAGAGGTCAAGTACTCCAACCTATGAAGAAATTCGCGCCAAATGTCTGAGAGAAGGGCGGCTATTTGAAGATCAAGATTTCCCTGCCAGTGATCGATCGCTGTTTATCAAGAAACAGCCAAGTGTTCCTTTGATCTGGAAACGGCCTAAGGTAGAGGATGCTTTTAACTGAAAATACGTACATCTTTTTCACCCCCAAACCTTTTTTTTTGGTCGGGCATGATTTCCCTAAAAATGCACCAAAATAGGTGTGGTTCAGGGGATCGTGTACATTAAAAGTACTACAATAAACTATAGATACTGAAAGACTTGTTTTGCCTTCATGTTCTTTTCGAACAGTTTGACCTCCCTTGTTGATTTCAAACTTTAAAAGCAGGCTTTGATTGTAATAAAGACCTAGTCGTGATTTTGATATACGACCAAATGTGGGCGTATACTCTCCCCGGGCAACAAGGGTAATGTTATTGCCCGCAACAAAGTTTGAACATCAAGGAAACGCATTTTTAGTTCTTTTTCACCAAACAAGAAACAGCTTATTACCAACTTTCTCGCTTGACTTGATGAGCTGTCCACCTTTCCTGCAGGAGATATGCCGAGACCCCAAGTTTTTCTCTGGTGTCACTGATCGTCATGATGTCGCACAGGGAACCTTACAAAACTGTTGGTTTGTCTCCGCGCTCGCCTCGCTCTCACAATACAAGAGTTATTATACCAGGTCAGAGTATTTCTTTCACCCCATACAACGGAACCCGGAATTCAACTTTTAAGGAGTGTAAGAGAGTTTCGATGTTTCAATGCCTCCTTTAGGTTTGTCCTGAAAACCAGTCATTCGATAGGGGCCAGTACTGCGGCGTGTTCTTGTTCCGTTTCTGGCGGTTTGGTGAGTGGGTGGAGGTATATGTGGATGACCGACTACCAACATACAATGGGAAACTATACTTTACCAAGTCAAACGATCCAGAGGAATTCTGGAGCGCCCTACTGGAAAAAGCATATTGCAAGTGAGTTTTTAAACCTCAATAAATCTATCTTTAAATGTCTGCTCGCAAGGCTTTTCCTGACTAGACCTCTCTACCAACTGGTTCTGTACAGAGTGTCCTTCTCCGGGGGCGGGGGTGCTCGTCGTACCTTTAAGGGTTTAAAATTAGGCCTCTGGTACCTTTTAGGGGTAACATTTGAAAACGTGCATTTTTTCTTTCAGATAGCTACCATGCCAGTTAGGGGTCCGTTCTAGCAAATCACGCTTGTTTGAAGCCTGAATTTGAGACGTCTTGTTGGTACCTTTTAGGGGTCAAAATCAACTAAGCGACGCCATTTTAGGTACCTTTTAGGGGTAAAATCGAAAGTTCCCGAAGAGCACCCCCGCCCCAAAATAGGGGAGTCCCCCCCCCGGGGGGTCCTTCTCGTGCATATGGCACATTTTAACAGAGCTCCTCGGCAGCTCCCTGTTAACTCAGCTGTCCTCACCTCTAAGAACTCCGCACTGTCTCCTGCCCTTCTGATGGACTGAACAAATCTTTTCATCGTTACAGGATGCATGGTCCTTACGAATCCTTAGCGCTCGGGGTTCAAAGTGAAGCACTACAGGATTTCACTGGTGGCGTGATTGAGAAGATCAACCTCTCTACCAAACCATCCGTGAATCTCTTTTCCATGATGATACAGGCGGGGGAAAGGTACTCTTTGATGGGAGTCAGTATTACGGTAAGAATAATAAGCTTAAGAAACAAGTTATATCGCTATTTCCGTCTCTGTTTGACGTTTTGTTGGATGGTGTTTGGCACCAAACTCAAATAAAATTTCAAATGCATTTCTAGAGTGTGATCTTTGCAAATACATGAGTGCTCGCGGAAGGTAGTAGTTGTGCAATATCTAGGTGATTTCTGATAATACCCGGCAGCACTCCAGTTTTTATCTTTAACAGTACGGCAAAATGTCATTGAGTTTACTATGACATGCTATGAGTCATAGATAGCCAGCGAGGTTCGTAGCGCCAAGTTGACTATTTGAGTCAAAGAAAACTCAAACTCGTAGTCTAATTGTTTTGACAGTTTTAATAGAATTCCATTTGCATACTACTTTCGATTTGTTGGCAAAACGTATTAGTTTTGATGATTTAGAAAAGTTCTACGTTGGCTTTTTCGCTACTCACTATCTATATCGCGTAATAGATACTGAGTATTGGAGCCAATCAGATTGCAGGATTCGTGCTTAATGCTTAAATAAATGATCCTAATATAGCTTGCGCTAATGTCTAGGACGGCCTGTAGGTCTTATCGTGACAGTATGCAAAAGGTTCTTCTAAAACCTTATAGGTCTCGCTTGATTCGTACCGCAAGATCGCAACGATGTTACTCTAATTGAAACATGTTTAAAAATGGTCGCCTGGAGAAACGCAACAATAGAAAAAGTAAAGAAACAGTATTCTATCTAAGGAAAAATTTTAACTGAGGTAATAAAGAAGAAAGCAAAAAGTGTCCGACGACACTGGCGTTATTTTCCCAGTTCACGCGAAATTTCTAGCAATACTTCCCCTTTTGTCATCGACAGGCAACGCCAGGGAAAGTGGATCTCAAGTTGAAAACGGATTAATTATGGGCCATGCTTATTCCATCACTGGACTTAAGCAGGTAGCAATCTATATTTTACCCCCCTAATTGCTGCACCTTAAAGTGGGGAGGTTTGCGTACTTGACAATGATCCTGAGCTGCATCAGCTGGCCTGGGACCTCGGTCCCTGGTAGGTTCAACCTTGTTAGTTAGGTTCCAGGTGAACGGGCTGTGCTCAGGTCCTCCAGGTTGGGCGATGGGCTACTGACTAGACTTTCCCAAAGTCCGCTGTTCCTCTTTTTTTTAATTGGCTTATTTTGTACAACTCTCCCGCGCTCCACCGGGCCGTGTTCTTTTTTTTTCACATTGTTCTAAGGAAAACATAGAGTACGACTTGGGGCAAGTCTAGCTACTGACCCGACCCTGTAAAAACCCATTTACTGAAACCAGACATACTCCATTCTAACTACGTGCTAAGATTGGCTAGCGATTGTGTGGGAATACTCAATACTCAGGAATTCTATGGTTAAACCGAAGGTTATTTAATTCCAAGAAGTGATCGCATGGTTTTACTAAAGACTAATGATGAAGTATTCTTTTTCCACAACAAAGGCGGAGCTGACAAACATTCCTGGTAGACCGATAGTGGAACTAATCCGAATAAGAAATCCCTGGGGGAATGATGCAGAGTGGAAGGGCGCATGGAGTGACGGGTAGGCAGTCTTTCACATGTTATAGTTTATCAACACAGAATATTACTAATAATCACGAACAAGAATAATATTTTTTCAAGCAGTTCCAGACATAGAATGATACTGAATCACACTGTATTATAACATTATAACAATTGCCAAAATCATATCATTACATTGTAGCACTCTTTTCAGGCTGTGGTAAATTGTTGTTTGGCAGGGCACCTAAATACGACAGTCAAATGTTCAAGACTGCTTGGGCGCGTCTTTTTGTTTCTCGTGAATGGCTGGTTATTAACACAAAATTAGGAATTTGATAGGGAAGAAATTTCAGCTGTGATCCCACAAATGATTGCTTTCTTTCAGTTCACCAGAGTGGCTGATGCTGTCAACTCGTCAAAACAAAGCATGGGATTGACCTTTGAAGACGACGGAGAATTTTGGTGAGGAGGGAACTTAAGAGCCATTGTCTGAGAAAGTGTTCCAGGTCAAAAAGTGGGGGTCAACCAATTTCCTTCAAACTTGTGTCAGAAGTTAGGTTTGATGAGATATTACAAAAGCCACTTTGGTTTTGTTTTCTGGGATTTTGTTTCAAAGTTACAGGGGAAGTCCTACTTTTGGCCCTCTGACCACCAAATTTCATGTTTTTGGGAGTTGTATTATCATGGTTATTTCACCAAGACAATATAACTCCTGAAATAATAAACTGCATGGTAACTATCTACTGTTAATGCCCTTTCAGAAAATATATGTGTCGTTGGCATAGCTTTGCCTGGACGAGAAGGGCCTGGCCCTAGTTTTAGCCTATTTTTGAGATGGAAAGAACTACTGAAAATTGCAACTTTTTAGAAATTATTATTTTTTACCTGCAACAAGATCTGGCAACGACTTCACTTCCACAAATGACCTTGACCCTAGTACTAACAAAATCAGTTGAGAAAAAATTGGGCACTTCTGAATAAATTTCTTTTTTAAGGCCATTTATTAGGCATGGTGACACATAAGTCATTGGGGAAGAAAGATCATTTTTATCACTAAATCCAAAGAATCCGTAGAAATAATAGCACCAATCACTTGTATTTGTTCTCAGCATATATCTGATCATCAATAGAAAGTGTCATTTGGCCTAAATCAAACTCCAATGTCCCTGGCGATGCATAGAATACAACCGGAAAGCACAGAAATACCACATTTTCCAATGTTTCGACTTTTTTCTTCTCTCCAATCTGATAAAATAAGCTAGCAATTACATCGACTAGTGTTCCTAGGGCATTAAAGATACACAGTATATGTTGACCTGCTTAAATGTTGTCACGAGTCCTGAGCCTGGAAGCACAACATGGTCTGTCATTTCTGGGACAAGAACACAGTCAAATTATTGCCGCTTTGTGCATACATGTGCACTCTGCCTTCAAGTCCTTTCCATCACTAAACAAGAATGTTCACGGCTATGGGCCTCGTAACACAGCATGAAAAGTACATTTCTTGACAAAAATCAGCCTCCATGAAGACAGATCCACATTCGCTGACCCGAATATCGAGGACCATTTCCAGTTAATCAAGACGTCGAAAATGAATCAAACAATACCAGATCGTGCTTGTAATAAAGATCACAAGATAGAAGGTCGCCTTAATGATCTGATTTCATCCTCAAAAGGCCAAATTATGAAGAAAAGCAGTTCAAGTCACGCCGGACCGCTCCATCATGCGTGGACGCCATCTTGGACGAGAGCGCAGTGGGCCTGGTGAAGAGCGCGATGAATTCTGCGAAATTCACTGTGATCTTTGTCGCATTTATGCAAAATGGATTGCTACTGCTCTTTTGGCAGCTCTTCGGATCCATGTGGCGCTGCAGATTGGGCGCTACACGAAAATATTTCGTTCCACTGCTTGCATTTTGGGTGTTTTTTGTGCCTTTTTCTTTCACAGTCAATCTATTATAACATACGGTAGGGGTATTAACCCCTACCGTATGTTATAATAGATTGACTGTCAATCTATTATAACATACGGTAGGGGTGCACAAAAAACACCCAAAATGCAATAAAATCGCTCCAGGAGCACTTTATTTGACAACTACAACATTCCGAGGAGATGTCACATCATTTTATTTCAATATTTACATTTACGTATAATTTTACAGCGACAACGTTGCATGTTTCTTTCACAGTACCCCACATGACTAGAGCTTGGATCGCCTGTGATGCGGCATGCTACGTGACGCTGCACTGTTGCTGTTCTCGTAATATGATTGGCTGATTTGCCAGGTAAATAAGAGTGCGCGCAGACAACGCTGCTTGGATCAACACGTGCGCGCTTCTAAACCAACGGAAAAGAGTTCGAATCCGTGTGCAATGATCTATTTTTAGAACTGCTGCAACTCAGATGGGTCATGGGGTTGCGTTCTCTGGGGATCATTTTCTCTTGATTCAACTCAGCAGTGGAACGAAAACGTTTTCGTGTAGCGCCCAATCTGCAGCGCCACATGGATCCGCAGAGCTGCCAAAAGAGCAGTAGCAACCCCGGGAGCAATCCATTTTGCATAAATGCGACAAAGATCACAGTGAATTTCGCAGAATGCACCGCGCTCTTCCCCAGGCCCACTGCGTTCCCGTCCAAGATGGCGTCCACGCATTATGGAGCAGTCCGGCGTGACTTGAACTGCTTTTATGCATAATTCGGCCTTTTGAGGATGAAATCAGATCATACAGGTGTCCTTCTTTCTCGTGACCTTTATTACAAGCACGATCTGGTATTGTTTGATTCATTTTCAACGTCTTGTTTACCTGGAAATGGTCCTCGATGTTCGATGCTCGACTGCTCTTTTGGTCCTCGATTTTCGGGTCAGCGAATGGATATGTCTTCATGGAGGCTGATTTTTGTCAAGAAATTTACTTTTCATGCTGTGTTACAAGGTCCATAGCCGTGAACATTCTTGTTTAGTGATGGAAAGGACTTGAGGAAGGCAGATTACGGGCACATGTTTGCACAAGCGGCGATAATTTGACTGTGTTTTATTATATAAACACCAATGAAATACCAGGTGATCTCCCGCGCGAAAACTTGATATCTTCACACGTGAAAATATCATGTTATTTTCACATGTGAAAATATCACACTTGCCTTTGCTGAATGCTCGATTTTAAGCTTAACTCAAATAAAATTTGAATTTGGTATTTCATTGATGTTTATATAATAAACAGAACATTACATGACCGCTTGGAGACGCTCACTCGTGAGATAAATTTTAAACACTCGAAGATAAATTCGTATCTCCGCGCGGCCATGTAATATCCTCTATATTGTCTCACAAATGACAGACCATGTTGTGTTTCCAAGCTCAGGACTCATGACAATATAAGCAGGTAAACATAAGTGTATCTAGGAACATTAGTCGATGTAATTGCTAGCTTATTTTATCAGATTGAACTTTTGGCGAGAAGAAATAAGTCGAAACATTGGAAAAGGTGGTATTTCTGTGCTTTCCGGTTGTATTCTATGCATCGCCAGGGACAATGGAGTTTGATTTAGGCCAAATGACACTTTTTATTGATGATCAGATATATGCTGAGAACAAATACAAGTGATTGATGCTATTATTTCTACGAATTCTTTGGATTTAGTGATAACAAGATCTCTTTTGGCCTAATGACTTATGTGCCACCATGCCTAATAAATGGCCCTGAAAAAGTAATTTATACAGAAGTGCCCAATTTTTTCTCAACTGATTTTGTTAGTACTAGGGTCAAAGTCATTTGTGGAAGTGAAGTCATTGCCAGATCTTGTTGCAGGTAAAAAATAATAATTTCTAAAAATATGCGATTTTCAGTAGTTCTTTCCATCTCAAAAATTGGCTAACACTAGGGCCAGGCCCTGCTCGTCCAGACAAAGCTATGCCAACGAGACAAATATTTTCTGAAAGGGCATTAACAGTAGATAGTTACCATGCAGTTTATTATTTCAGGAGTTATATTGTCTTGGTGAAATAACCATGATAATACAACTCCCCAAAACATGAAAATTTGGTGGTCAGAGGGCCAAATGTGGGACCCCCTTGTAACTTTGAAACAAAATACCAGAAAACAAAACCAAAGTGGCTTTTGTAATATCTCATCAAACCTAACTTCTGACACAAGTTTGAAGGAAATCGGTTGACCCTCACTTTTCCTGCCTGGAACACTTTCTCAGACAATGGCTCTTAAAAAGGGACCTTTTCTAGTTTTAATTTTCTTTTATAATAGATAGTTTCCTTTTCGGGGTCTTTAAGACCAAGGTTGATTTTGCAGTAGTATGTCCCACCCAAACTCCTTACTCTTGTATCAGGATGAATATGGACGATTTTGTGGAGCAGTTTTCGGTGCTTGAGATTTGTATGCTGAAGCCGGGCAGTGTGAAAGACGACACTAAACAAAACTGGGAAATGCGTAAAGAAACCGGACGATGGCAGGCGGGATTGTCCGCGGGAGGATGCAGAAACTTCATCAAATATTATCACACTAACCCTCAGTTCAGGTATGTTGATGGACGTATATATTCAAAAGTTTCACGTATACAAGAAAATTGGACCTGCATGCAAAAGACCGGTGTCCTTATTTATCTTGAGACACAAAGAAGAACATCACATTCCTTCGTGTATCTCTTGCATATAGATGAAGGAGATAATAAATCACTCTCTCCTTTAACTAGTTTTGCTTTGTTTTATATTGTATAAAGTGGCGACGAATGATTTCGATAAATTATCATTCTCATGTCCCTAGAGACTCCTCCGTTTTGACGGTTGGTCCTAGGACGAGAACAAGAAAAGACCATGTACATGTCCTTCTGTTTTAAAGAGAAAATCGAAAACAAACAGTCAGCGTTATCCTTTCCCACAATCCGGTGCTTCCTGTTCCCTTGATTTCCAGTGGGGACATCCAGAGGGAGGTAGCGGCCCTTGCTAATTGTCCCATGCATTTAGAAGTTTTATCACATGTTTACTGTCCCTGGTTCCCTCCCGCTCTATGGATGCGCCCTGAGTTCACAAAGCCATTAGCTTTTTATCCCTCTCGAAATGTGACCAAATGTAATCTGCCATTTTATCCTGTTGGTCTCAGAGTAAAGCTAGAGGAGCGTGACGAGGAAGACAATCAACACAGATGTTCAATGGTCGTAGCGCTAATGAGGAAGGACCGCCACAGACTGCAGAGGGATGTCCCTATAGGATTCGCGGTTTACAAGGTAGAAAAGACACAAGATGCGAGATGTTTGCTTACCCTTGGTGTGCTTTTACGGACCCTCTAAAGTCACAACCATCTCCCGTGGGCAGGAACTTATCGGTTGGATGTACTCTCACTTTCCAATGAAGGGTCGAGAAAGTGATAGGAATATGACAACTGACACAACTGCGCTTTAAATACATGCCAATTTTTTTTCCCGTGCTCGGATTTTTGCCGATTTTGAAAGGTATGTTGCAAAGGATGAGGGCTTTCTTTGTCGAAAATTGTTGAAACATCATCATCAAACATCATTATGTTGTCCGAATGGGCCATTTAATCGACGTGGTTGTCCCGTCTCTCAATGCATCCTAATAACCTGGTGTGGGGGACGCTAAAGAGCCACCAAATGCGGAAGGATCATTCTCGCTAACAATACTCACAGATAGCTATCTGACACACTAACACACTTGTAAACTACATGCATTAAGTGTGCATTAAGTTAAATCTCTGTAAACCGCATTTGATAACCTACAGTAAGACATTATAAATTTGTGGAATGCAAGTACTGACGTGTTTATTTCAAACTTATTATGGACTCACTTTTTCCATGGCCAAACTATCATTCCCATACTAAACTATAACTTCTTCTTGCATGCCAGGTTCCAGACAATATGCCGCTACAGAGTCGTCTAGATAAGAATTATTTCGATACCAACAGATCAGTAGCTAAGACAAGTGTGTTTACAAAGGAGCGAGAGATAACGCTACGCTGCCTACTACCCACGGGAGAATATGTCATCGTTCCTAGCACCTTCGAGCCTAACCAAGAAGCCGACTTTCTTCTTAGAATTTTTCGCAGGAAGAACACAAAACAACGTAAGTAGTTCTTCATAAAAAAAAAACAAAATAGTCGTACAAAACAACGTTAAATGTCAACCAACAGGCGAAACAAACGACCATAATAGTCTGGCAGAACGGTTTATCAACTTTTTGACGATGTGAATTTTCTAATTTTCCAGAAAACTTGTCAACTTTTTATTCACGTGAGATTTTTTACATCTTTACTAAGCACGTTCACAATATATTTTGATTTTTCACATAAACGTTCTTTCATATATTGAATTCTACTTTGTTTTCAATTTCACAATTGTTTTTCCATTTATTCATGGGGTTATCTACTCGATGCTTGCACATGCTCTCAAAGCGCCTCTGGTAAAACGGAACAGATGAATGTTTTTCCGACAACTTCATATTCATATTTACAAAACAGTAATTGGCATGTTTGTGTTATTTTTTAGGGAGATCGATCAGAAGACTGAACTTCTAGGCCCTGCTCGGGTGAGTAAAAAAAAGTAAAGTAAATGTCCTTATTTAACGTCGATTACTCGTAATAGCCTTCGGCTAACAAACCTGAGGTCGACGTTGCACCACTTTACCCCCTTTCTCTTATCAGAGCTCCAGGTGAAAGGAATTCAAAGCTATAAGCAAGCTACTCGGAACAGAGAAAAGTCGATACGGTTGGTCGATCCGGGATTCGAACCAGGGGTGGATCTAGGATTTTTTTTGACTTGTGCCACCCTCGAACCCACCCATAGATTGTTTTGTCATTTTTTCAAGAATTTCCAGTAACAACCTCAGTTGCCTCGCTCATTGTCAAAAATAAGACTTGATATCCATGTGATGTCCTCATGTATTCATTATAGAAACATTGACTTAAAAAGACATCAGCAACTTACATACTAACTTATACATTATTGCAAAATGTCAGCCATTCGCATTCTTCTGGGGTGCATTTGTGCAAACAGATCAATGACCTGGTCAAGATTAATGTTCTTATCCTTGTGGACATACATGAGGGCAAGTCCATTAAGCCTATCTTGTGCCATAGTGTTTCTAAGATATGTTTTCAAGTATCTTAGAGTGGAGATAGACCGTTCACACGAAGCTGATGAAATGGGAACAGTGGCAAGAAGTTGTAGTACTGTAGAAATATTGCAAAAGGCTTGTTGGTCAATGACTGCCAAGGCCTCTGACACTCTGTCAGGAATGTGAGCTCCTCCGACAAGCTGCTGATCTTTCCACAGCCTTTCCCACATGACCAGTTCTGCCTCCAGACCAGCAACATTAGGGAGATCTCCTCTGTAATAGTCACAGAATTCTCTTACATTAGCTTTCCATGATGGTGCATTAGCAAGCATTACAGATGGGGTGATATAAAGTCCTTTATAACAACTATACACTTCATCTTGAAAACGACTGTCAATGTGCTGAGAGCAATGACCTAGGAATGGTGTAGTCAGATTTCTTCTGTAGTATCCCTCAGGAGTGAGAGCTGGTGCATTGGCTCTGTGTTGTTGTCTTGGCACCACCCTCGGCATGGAGGGTTGAACTCCAATGCTGGCTGCAAGTCTGACAGCTTCTTGATACAAGAGATGGTGCCTTGCATCAATGTCCCTTTGCATGTCCCCTAAAGCTCTCTTTAACAAAGAAATTTCCTGTTTTGCTTTGACAAGGTCGATTTCTTTCCTTTGCAATTTAAGGGTTAATGGTCTAGTCAAATCGAGAATGTGCCTGGCCACAACAATAGCTACAATAAATGTAAAAGTCATAGCATTTAATAATGACTGGGCATCATTCCTGCTGTTGATATTCCAATTGCCATTCCCTCTGTTTCCATCGTTATCTCTGTTTAGTGCAATGTCCTCTAATGCAGAAGACACGGGCAGCAACATTTCTACGATTCTGTCCATGCCATCAATCCTGGCCACCCATCTGGTTTTACAGACATCGATTAGTACACGATGATTATTACCAGGCAGTAGTTCCTTTATTTTCTCAACCAAATGGTCTTGGCGCTTGGTTGAATTGTTAAAAAATTCCGATAGCTTCCTTACAGTTGTCATCATGTTTTTAACTAATTGTAATGAGCAACTATCCGCAATACAAAGGTTGAGTCGATGACTCATGCAATGTACATAAATTGCTTTTTCATGTTCTCTTGTGATCAAGGACGAAGCCCCATTCAACCGACCTGCCATGTTCCCGGCCCCATCATAGCACTGCCCTCTACAATCATCCATTGACAATCCCAAGTCATTTGTCACTTCATCGATAATTAGTTCTTTAATAGCCTGCCCGGTCGTCCCTTCTTCGCACAGCTTGAAGCCGACAAACTCCTCGCGAATCTTATGGTCCCTATCAACAAATCTAATAACTATCGAAAGATTTTCTTTATTAGAAACATCCGCAGCTTCATCCGCAAGAATAGCAAAATATTTGCTCTTTCGAATTTCACGCGACAGATTGTTCAGAATATATTTTCCAACAGTTGTTATCATTTCGTTCTGTATTGTTTTCGAGATATATGTCGCATTACGTGACGCGCTTTCGAGGTGTTCTTGTAAGACACGATCTCCACTTTCAACTCGAAAAGCAAGAAGAGCTTGAAAATTACCCTGAAGACTTTCATTAGTTGGATCCTCATCCCGCCTGCCACGCAGCGCAATGTTGTTACGACCACAGAATATTACAGTGTTTAATAAAGATGAAATGATTTCGCGGTTCTTTGCAATTTGTTGCTGTAACAAGGTATTTAGCTGTTGATCAATGGGAACCGCATCTTGCCTCATACTACGCATAAAGTTTTCCATGGCAATGACAGAAAAATTATGCGTTTCACATTTGCCACTGCAATGATTTGTAAGGCGCTGAAAGGCGGTTGTCCAAAATGTCAACGGCGATTTCACCAGCTTGTCTATCTTGTTGGAGTTACGACCGCATTCTTTTGCAAACATAGAGCAGGGGAGGCAGAAAGCTCCGTCAAGGTATTTTGAATACACCAGCCAAGAGAAACTTCTCAGCCAGGATGGATTAAATCGTCTATCTCTGCTTCCCTCTTTCGACTTTGGGAATGCGAAATCGACATCCGCCTTCCACACGTTTGTGATTACATTGTATTTTCTTTGATCCGAAAAACCATTACGATCAGGAAATAAAATACCGAAATCAAATGGAGAACACTCCTCCTTACGACAAGTTGGATCTCCGCGATTAATAGCAATAGCCATGTTTACAATTGCAGTTCTTCATCGAATTGTTAGTTATAAACTTATGGCGGTACTAGCATCACTAGCGTCTGACGCTGGCGATTCTAGTACCGCCATAAATTTATAACAATACGATGAAGAACAGCTGCAAGTCTTTCTACCAGTTCCAACTAGTGCCAGCCAGAACAGTAGCCAATAGAATTCGACTTTGACTAGTACCAAAAAACAAAGCTCACTAGTGCCGGCCAATGAAATGCGCGCTTGAGCTGTGCCACATGTCACACAGCCCCGGTGGGCTGTAAAAATACTGTCTCGTGCGTTGCGTGACCAATCAAAGGTCACAAACTAAAAAGAAGGCCGCAGCGAGGTTTTTAATAGTTGCGCGCGAGAGGTTTGTACGTTTTTTAAGTGAATTTTCCTTGGTAATGTTTGTCTTTCTTTATTTCAAAACAGTATTGACTATTCCATGGAATAAGGAGAACTAGTCTTTGCTGATTTTTACTTATAATTTCTGTATTTTTTTGTACTTTCCAAAAGTTTGACTAGTTCCATGGAATAAGTGGCACTAGTCTGGATCCACCCCTGCGAACTCAGGACCGTACGCACAGTGTGCCGTGCATAAACACACTGCGCCACCTAGCCGTACCTAGCGCCACCTAGCCGTACCTAGCGCCACCTAGCCATACCTACCTAACCGTACCTAGCCATACCTACCTTACTGTACCTAGCGGAGATAGTGATCTTTTTATTATATTTAGTTACATGTAACCGTTTTTTGCTTTGTACATTTTTTTTTTCAGCCCAAGCTGGCGAACTTCGACAGAACCAAGTTTGATACTGAGTATAACAGGTTCTTTCATCGCATAGCGGGAGAGGTATGAAGATACCATTTTAGCTAAAGTTCTGAATATGGTGTGACTTATTTCTGAACAGACCGCAAGGAGAGTCTTGGGATATGAGGCACTAAAAGTTCATTTAGATAGGGACTAATAAATGATTCGATGACTTTTAAAAAAGCTAAAAAATTATTTTAAAGTCAATTTGGGCAGTATCTGGAAGCCAGCGAAGTTCATAGAGCACAGGTGTGATGTGCTCATGACTGTGCGCGGTTATCAATTATCAGTTATCAATTCATGAATGGAATCCAGTGAAGGTGTTGTACGGTGACGAGCACTAAGAACGAGAAGCTCAGCTTTGTTGAGATGAAATCACAGGCCTGTACTGCAGAAACGTGAGCCGAGCTGCACGCCTTGAAGCCCAGTCTTCCCGGTTTGCCATGCCGACGGTAACCTCGGCAGTGTTGACCGCCGTCATCCTTCAACTGTGTGTCCAGCATCGACCAGCAGGGTTTGTGCCGGCCGTCCAGGTCGTCGTTTGCCATTTGAGGGCTCCCACAAAATTAGTTGAATGGCAGGGAACTTCTCGTGCCCATAACAATGGCCAGATAGCCCTAACCTTCTTCGGGCGCCTTGTCAGAGATTCTCGGCAGGTCACCGTACAATTCTTAGTAGGGGATGCGGTTCCTCCAGCTGATGTTTCAGACGACTCTTAACATGCAGGTGTAGGAGCCATCTTGGGACTTCTGGAGGATGGTAGTCATCGCCCAGCTCCTGTAACCGTATAGAAGTATGGCTTCTGCAATGGACCTAGAGAACTTTAAGTATCTCGTCCGATATTGGACTTTCAGACGTTACTCTTGTAATTGAGGGCTCTCCGGGCCAGAAACAAAAATGGAGGAAGCGTGTCCCGCTGTGACCTCAAATTCACCAGAAGTGCTATCAGAAGTGCCCTTGTATTGGTGTACATCGTTTCTATGGCCATGGACATTCTTTGTGGACTTTAGAGGTTGCTCTTTCGCAACTCTTCTAGGATGCGCTGAATGTATTACATGATTATTGCTGCTCTAAATAATGAAACCAACACAAAACAAAACCAATGCTCTGAGTCCATTCTGGTTAAAACGAATTTGGGGTGCACGATGGGTGCCCGAATGCGGATCAGGATCATTTGATTATAGATCCTAGCAATGACACAAAGTAAGACTTATATCTCTGTCGTTTTCTGTATTCGTGAGATTTCCTGCTTTAGAATTTGGGATAATATCGGAGAGCGACCACTGACCAGGCTTGCAGTTGTTCATCAGAGAAGAATCGCAAAGGGACGGAATGCTGTCATCAATGTTGCAGATCTTGGCCTGCTCGTACTAACTGGAAGCAGCGAGGTGGTACTCACTACCGTCACATGCGAGTTTTCCGACGTATTTTTCTTTACTTATAGCGTTTTGCATTTGGCTACTTTGCACTATGGTTTATAGAGAAACACGTAGAATTATCAATTTTTCAACTGATTTTAATCAATATTTCTGATAATATGAGCAATTTTATCTCATTACCGGGTGGGGTCTGGTAACTAGTCAAACGCAAGATTCCTTTCTTTTGCAAAAAAAAAAAAAACACTTGCACTCTCCCAATATCAAAAATTCGAACGGTACATAACAGTTGGAAAAATCACCAGTCACAACGTTTATAATAAAAACCTTTCTTTTAGAAATGCCATTTGCAAGTGTTTCTGATAACACCTGACCCTGTAGGTTCAAATCTAGTGAGCCTTTGGCAGTTAAGTTGGCTGCGTAGTCAATCACAATCGTGTGAGCCAATCGGATCCTTGTTCAGTGCACTCCTTTGCTTGTTTTTCGAGACATGTCGCAACAGCATGTCGCACTAGGCGAAACTAGGAAAGAATCTGATTGGCTCACGAGTTTGATTGACTACGCTTGATTTTCTTGACAAAAAATGGTCTTCGAAACGCTCTTGGCCTATTTCTTCAAACTTATAGTCTGACCTCATTGGCGTTGGTATTGCGAAAAGTTATCTTGCATGTCTGGGTGGATTCTTCAACTCAAAAAATGGAGGGCCGCCATTTCGTTGCCATGGAAGCGTCAATTTAAACAAAACATGTAAACACATATAACGATCAATTGCATGTTTCTTGTGAAGTGGCTTGCCTTTCTGTGTATGTATAGCACGTGAGATACAAGCCATACCAGACCGAAGAGTCAACTAAAAACTGCTATAAGCCACCTTAGAGTGCAAATTTTCTTAGTTTTTTTATTAATAACACGCAATGGCAGTGGTTCAAAATACCTATTTTTTTTGCAAAATACAGACAACGCTTCAAATCTACTAAGATACCTATTGTCTTGAATAAATTCCCGTTGATTTGCGATAAATGTGAAACTAATCGCGCGCTAAAATTATCTGAAAAACAGAAAAAATGAAGAACTTTTTCTAAACTGTAATTAATTTCTTCCGAATTGCATAAATTACAAAAATAACATAGTGATTTTTAAATCTCGTGTATTATAGCCGAAATCTACCTCGTCGGTGCGAATGGAATCTCAGATGTATAGGTTTAAATAGTTTGAGCAAAAAAACTTGATTTTTTTAAATGTAAACGAAGAAATTAGAAACAAACTTCGGTAGCAATCACATTTGTTGTCGTTTGTTTAGATATGTAAATTTTATGAAGTGGGGGACAAAACTTTCAGTAAACTTCACGCCATTGCTAAACTTTCTCAAAATAGGCTATAAGTCCGGGCAATACACCAAATGACTGCAATTTTACTAGACCACACATCTGTAGTTTCTTAGTGCAATAAGGCTTATGGTTATCTATATATTAGAGGAAATGCAAACCCCGGTCGTATTATTATGCTTTAAATTTTGGTGGGGGACAATGCTTTCAGTAAACTTCGAAATTTTATATTTCCAAGAACTTATTTCCGATCTCAGTCAGAATGCCACATTTCGACATAAAAATCTATAGACCACAGTTGGCTCAGTTTGTTTCATTGCGGCGTTGCTTATTTTGACAATAAATCTAAAAAACCTGAAATACGCTAAAATTATCAAATTTTTGGGACACGAAAATGGCAAAGACGTTTTCACTAATAATATCGAAGAAGATGCATATATTGAAGAAAATACCATATAAGTTATTTCATTTAGGATTGGAACTTCGATTTATGGCAAATTTTGCGTTGTATGTTTTATCCATGAAGAAATAAGTAAAAATATTTTTACACCAGGCGCTGAACGTGTGACGCTGGGACATGCAAATTTGCATAAAAACAGAGATATTTATAATGATTTTTCGATCCTAAAAAACTCTTTTTCACAAAAATTATTTTTCCAGGGAAAGATGAGTATTAGGTGCATAGACTTGTGCTTAGAGAATGAGCTTACTGCAAACCGATGCTTTAAAAATTGATTTTAACGGCAAAAATTGGCGAGTGAGTACCACCTCGCTGCTTCCAGTCACTTCTCTGGAAAAGGGACGGTCATCTTTGATGTCAAGATCACTGTGCATTACCGGGATGTCCTGTGCGATGTCAGCTACATCCTTGCTGGGACACCTTCCTCCGGAAAGGATCGAGCAATTTGGCTCTTCGGACATTTGTTTCGGCCGCTGATTTTATTTACAACCCTCCAAGGCCTCACTATATTGCCCACTTGCATGAACCTGTTCGATGCGCGTAGCTTTCTCCTCGAGCTCTTCTGCCGCCACAAGTTTGTGCGCTGTACAGGGATTTCCTTGCATCGTCTACAGCCTGGCCGTTGGCTATTGGATCATCCGTATCCGCTGGTCCTGCTGTTGCCTGCCCCTCAGTCTTCCCTTGCTATCACGATATCGGGATGTCTTGATCATAGCGGTTTGTGTGACGTCCCCTTCTGAGACATTTCTCCATGGCGATCTTATTCGCGTCTATGAACTCCTGGTAACGTTCAGAGGGATTTTTGTGCTCGTCTTCCTCTAAGAGTTGAAACCGATTTCTAACAGAATGATGATAAAGTGTCGTTCTAAAGTCGAGTCTGAGAGGAGATTGTCTAGTCGTATCCACCGAACCAAAGACTGGAGGTGGAAGTTAGCCAAGCGGTACAGCGAAATTGGTACCAGCCGAAAGTTTTTTCGTCGTATACAAAACCAGGTTTCAATTTGAAATCGCACTGGTTTCTACTGTTGTCATGATCTAACGGCAGGTCTTCATAGTCTGCGAAAATTACTTTTACATCCGACCCTAAATAGCCCCGTAAATTAATGAGATCTACATCCGCACATCCATAATACGTAAGAGGATCCAGTATAGCCACCCATTCACAGGTAATCCCAGTAGTCAACGCCGTATTCTAGGTAGCTACACGTGATCCTCCAATGGCTAGACGAATCTCTGATCTCTTCCATACGCGACTTGGAAAGACGGTACCTCTCAAAGTCGGGGTGTTCTCGTTGTCGGGAAAATTTACTGGGAAAGCTTTTTGGGATGCAAGATAATGGCTGTAGTTGTCCCTATTACAATATTACAAGCAAAAACGCTGTTATGGTGGAGAGGAATAGCGCGTTCTTGATTATGAAATGCCACACGACAGCATGCCGAATATGGGGCCTTGGCCTTGGCATCTAAAAGAGTTAATTTTCGGTCACAAAATGAATTATTTTCCTATGATGATTACAAAACTTTAGGGAAAGTGTTACAGCTGACCACATTTGAGCATGAGAAGTGTAAGAAATAAATGCAAATTCCTAAGAATTCTAGCTGCTGCAATTCTGCCGGATTGACATTAAGGATTCCATAACAACTGTGATAAGTTTTAAGATTGCATCGCAGTTCATCAAAGTACAGATGCATTTTTCATGTTCAAGCGTGCTACCGACATGAACTATTTATTCCTTGCCATGACAGGTCGTACCTGTATTTCATGGAATGTGAGAACGCCAGAGTCCAGGCCTAATCTGGTTCACTTGTTAGATCACACATGACTGAATACTTCTCTCCGTTATTCGTAAAGATCTCATAAATGCCGTTCTCGGTTGCTCCAAGTACTTCTTATGGTCAAGACATGATTTAGACTGAAGGAAAAGACATCAATTTCTGTCTGTTCCGTCAGGCACCAATGCGCGGACGTGGATTTTTTTACTCGTTTTGATGGCCACAGTAAGCTGCTCAAAGAAAATTGCGTTTTTCACCTATCTTGCAACATGAGAATTTTTGTCAAAATTAATATCTTCAACAATTGCAAATCTGTGATACAAAGAAGGGCCATTAAGATTGGTATGTAATTAGTATGATTTCATTTTGTTTCTGCACGAAATATAATTAACCTCCATTATTTAAAGACGTGTTCGCTTTTAAACGTAGGAGTCACGCAGCTTTTCCCGTCTTTAACTAGTCTCTCTTCGTATTGAGAAAAAGGAGTCGAAAAAAATATCACAAACAGCATTTGCCGTCGTTTTCTATCTAGGTAACTCGTCGTATTGCTGTATGTGCATCCAGACACGCCATCATTTTTGTTCGAGTTGACTTTCCGTGGAAACTGCTGAGCATGTACGGGTGCGGAGGTGCTAATGAGCTAGCATAGAACACCTACAGCTACATCCTACAGTGAGAAGCGAGAAATTCGTTTTCTGTTCCTCGCCAAATAATAGACCCCTTTACCTTTATCTTGCGTAATGTTGTCCCATTTCAGATCTGCACGTGGCATTCCAATGAGTATTCATTCTTTGTTTTTTGCTACGCACCGAAGGATATATGAATATGGAAGCAACCGAAACAAAGAAAGATTGGCGATGGCTGATGTATCGCTTTATTTATTCTAGCTTTCTCTTTGAGGCAACGTATCGCTTCCAGTTGTACCTAATATAGGGACGCGCTACTTTCTGAGCTTGAGCTCCGACCGGGTTTGTTGAGGAATTTAACTCGCCAAGTTCTTATTCGCTGAGCCTGTTTTAAGCCTGTAAACTGCCTGTTCGCTGACTGGATACTGTATGATTATTGACGTATGTCATGGCAACGAGTTCAACGATTTCTTGTTTCGCGCGAAAAGTGTTATAAAAATAACTAGGTCATGATATACGCAGCCCCGTGGTGCGAGGAATGAAGATGAAGCTCCAACTCCAGCGAGTTTTCTTTTGCAGGATGAGGTAGTGGATCAGTATGAGCTTCAACAAATTTTAAATCACGCCTTCAAATTAGGTAACACTCCTTCCTTCCTTTTTTATCTTATGTCATCATACAAAAATATCTGCCTCATCATCAAATACATTATACATTGTTCTCACTATCTGCATTCCGATTCGTTAAAAATTGGGAACACATGTGATATAGCGCAACTACATATTAATGAATAATCTGCAGCAACCGTAGACGGATTTAGGGGGAGGGGGGGGGGGGGGGGGGGGGGGGGGGGGGGGGGGGGCGTGATCCCACTTTCTCTGAAGGATTTTCCCAAACATTATTACTGTATTTGCTAATGAGAATTTTCAGTTTCGTCTCACTTGCTTCCAATGTCCGCCAACCTCCCATCACTCCGACATCATAATCATTACAATCACTATCTTTAGTATTATTATGATAATTCGATTACTTCCCTAATAGAACGTCATTTTCTCGTAGAAACTTCTTTCAGTCTAGAGGCTGCCAGGAGCATGATCTCAATGTTCGACGTATCCTTTTGTAAGCTTTAACATCTCAAATGCATCATGCAGGTCCAATTTCAGTGGCGTTTTGCAAACAGGTAGTCCCAGAGGGGGTGGGTACCATTTCTGTTGCCAATTGTCCCATACATTAATATAGTTACATGTTTTGCTACATATCATGTTTATTGCCTTTTATTGCTTCAACAGAGGGGGGGGGGGGGGGGGGGGGCTTGGAATCCCCTCTGGATACTCCCCTAAACTTCCAGAATAGTAGAGAGCAGTGAACCACGTGAACCAAGACAGCTATGGCGAGTTGTACTGAGTTTAAAAGCAGAGATTTTGCCAATGCTTCTTTATCTTAATAGTACTTGTAGAGTTAATAAATGAAGAGATTGAGTCTTTGGAGTCTCGTCGATCGTGATATCCTTAAGCGTTTTTAAACACTTAAAAGTTTAGGCACTTACTCAAGTTGAGTGGCCTGGCAGTAAATATATCCAGTGCCTTATTGGACATGATCTCTGTTTAACTAATTTGGAGATAGTACTGTGGAGACCTCGTCCACCTTATATCAGTCAGGTTGACCCGAACACGAGTTCTGGCGTCACGGTTGGTGGAATCATGATCAAACCCCACCAGCTAGAAAGGCAAGGATTTTTTGTCGGGGCTCTGCGAAACTAGGGGCGGCGCTATGGGCACTACAGACGGTGCTCGGCATTTGAGAGGATAGATGGAATAGCTGTTGGTGAATACCCTAACTAGCCGTATGTTGCGTATGGGAGACCAGTCTGGGACGATTGTAAGATTGGCCATCGGTGCATGAACTACTGCTCAATGGTCCCATGCCAAGAAAACAAGATGGGATACAAGAGCGAGATTGAAACTAAGATTATTGGTTTTCCTCCTCTAGAATATGGGAAATTTCCATATTGTGCAGTACATTTATGCTTCAGCCTTCACTGGCAGGGATATTGGTAATGTTACGTTGCCTTGACTACGTAAAGTACAATCAAAATGGCGTGCTAGAGTACGAAGAATTCATCGAGTTGTGGATGCTTCTTAAACTCTGGCAGGTAAGATTATAGGACCGTGAAATGTAGTACATCTACAAAGGCTAATATCGATATATAATAGTAGGCATACAAGACGCACTTTCTATTACTAACTCGTCTTTGTTTGTGCGTATTAAAGCATCATTTCCAGTGCTATGACCGTGATAACAGTGGAGACATGGATATGTACGAGTTACGTGAAGCGCTTGTAGGACTTAGTAAGTAGAACTCGATTCCAGCTTTAATGAATGCGCGCGCTGCATAACGGTAGTTGTGTTATATTTACGAATCAAGTGCCTTGTATGCGCGCGTTGCATCCTGGTAGTTGTGTTACATTCCAACAGCATTTCTAAAGAAAAGAGAGAGCGCGCGCTTATAGCTGGAATAGTCCATTAGACCTTTACTTCAGTAACCGAAGCATGACGATTTAGATGATACATGACGAGTAACTCACACTATTCTGACTTTGTTGCGGTATAGTGTTATCCAATAAAATAGTTTCAATAGAGAAAAGCACTGCTCCTAATCTGAAAGTCCTTGGTCGATTCACAATTTCCATAGCTTAAATTAATACAAAGGAACGTGAAAACAAAATAGACCTCCTCGGCTTGGGCGTAATGATTTGCCCATTTAAGATATCACGTGGCATTAATAATAATAGATGGTTTATGCCAACCTTTCGCAGTCAAGGACTGAATTGTAGGTCGATTACACGATATACCTTATAAGTATAGGTAATCATACGACTTCGAGTTCAATTTGGGATTAATTGCACGAGTGAGTTTTTCAAAAAGTACGGGCGAGTGCAATTTCAGCTTTTTGAAAAACTCACGAGTGTAATTAATCCCAAATTGAACGAGAATAGTCGTATGATTACTTATTAATAATATGGATGCAAAAATTTTCAGAGAACGACATTATTTGCAGCGGCCGCAATGCACTGAACGCGTGCGAGACAAGCGAGCAAAGTTTACAAAACCTAACTTGACATAAATATACTTGACACAACAAATTTATTTCATGCTAGAAGCAGGTGGAATTCTGTTTTGACAATCATAAACTTTATTTCAGATTCCAAGGTAAAATAACATAAGAGAGCCTGTATTAATTAATTGGTTGGTTTCTTTCAGTTTGAATTGCTTTTAAAAGGTTAAGTTGCTTGTGCATTTTCGGTCACCAAAAACGGGCAGAATATTGTCCAGAAAGGTGAACATAGCTAGGTAAACTTCCACAGAAGACATACCTGAAGTATTCTCTTGTGTAAACTTTCTTGTAACAGCTAAACAACCAAGATTGACAGGAATTTGATCCGGAAAACTGTCCGTATCGCATGTGTTCTTGTAGACTTCTAGTTCATTTTCATCGCTGGCATTTCCCGCCGCTAGATTCACAGTCAACGAAGAGTTCCCTTCATATCCTTCCATAACAAAGAATGAAAACTAAAACAAGTCTTGCTCAAGTCCATAAGGAATTCACATTTTGCTTTCCAAGGGTATCGGAAGATAATTTTCATGAAAAGGAACCGAATTTCTCCCTCCATCCAAAGCCATCTTGTTGACAAGGCTCAAACAGATCGAGTGGCGTGACAGCTAGCGCGCATTTGATTGGCTCGTTCGCAAAATCCATTGTTTATTTAGCCAATCAGCTTCATGAAATACCTGCACTCATTTGAGTGGAATTTCTTTTTTGGAGTGCAAATTACTTTTGTAATTGCACTGCTCTCGACCAATCAGAATCGAGAAATTTTTCCATCCATATTATTATAATAAATACAATGCAATACAATATTACACATATTTGGACACTACAATAGCCATGAGTATTCTCTCTTTGTTTGGAATGCTTCCATATTCATATATCCTTCGGTGCGTAGTAGAAAAAGAAAGAGAGAATACTCATGGGAATGCCACGTGATCTGAAATGGGAAAACGTTACGCCCAAGCCGAGGAGGTCTGTTAATATTGCTGCATCTTTCCTTGTTAGAGTTCAGTCTAAGTAACCGTGTTCTAGAGACCATCGTTTTGAGGTTCCACAACAAGAAGGGTGCGGTCACCTTCGACATGTTCGTACAAATTAACGTACGCCTCGTCATTATGTTTGGTAAGTGCCATCGCTAGCATCAACATCGTAACCTTTTGGTTACCAAGGCTTATTTTTGCTGCGTCTCCTGTCGGTTCGTGAAGTCGCGCGGATAGCGCCCGCTGTTTTCACTTTGCGTAATACGATGGCAGATTAAGGGGAAGAAAAAGTGCATGTCTCCTCCTTTAATCATTGTGTATCTTCTATTTAACCCGGAACGCTAATATTTGTGCTACTTGGGTTATTAATAATTATTCGATTGCAATTTGTGCTCCTCATACTCAATGTCGAGTGGTCTTGATTCCTATCTGGAGGAACTGGTTTAGTGCACCACCTTATTTAAGTTTGCACCTTTCTGAGATGGGTTCTTAAAACGTGCTTTACAAATTACTAAAGAAAGACACCTATGGTTGCTTGGGAATTGATGTTTGCTCGCAGGGCACTATTGTTTAGTACTCAAACAAGCAAAGTATCGCACTATATTCCGCGCTTCGTCAACAACCGAATCCTAAAGTAACGTTTATTGAATCAGGTGTATGCCGTCTAGCAGCGATTGTTTCTGAATATTTTGTCTTTTGTCTCAAACAGAAACCTTTAATAAACATTCCAAGTCATCGCGACAAAAGAAAGCAACGTTCAATTTAGATGATGTAAGTCTTACAATGCTACCAAACACTGTACTAAACATAAATTGAGCCATTTTGTTCCAGATTCTATTTCTTGATGTAATAACTGCAGGGGCATAGGCAGCATGTTGGAAAGGGGGTCACAGCTACTGAGCATGTATAACGACCATGACCATTTTTGTCGATTTTTCATTAGTATTTCCTGTATCTTTTCGCTCAAAAAGGGGGGTCACAGGTAGCCTACTACTCCCCCCTCCCTTAATTACGGCCCTGGAAGGGGGTCAACTCACTCGGTTAGCTATTTTTAGAATCGCGTGATACAAAACGTAGCCATTCAATAACGTCAGCGATGAGGCGAGAACATCCTTTAACAATAAAATAACAATGACAATGAGAATCAGAATGATAATGTGACACTTACAATGTGACAATTAGACAATGTGACAATGATAACGTGACAATTTGACAATTTGACAATGATAATGTGACAATTTGACAATGACAATGACACAATGATACCCAAGTATTCATAAAATGGCTTTTTACCTTACTTATTCTCTATGGGTTTTTACTTTGTTGCAGTTTATCGTGAACACATTTTGCATCTAAGAATGGGAGCAAATAATCACAGATTAATACACGCCCAAGGTGACAATGCCCTAACAAAGACTGACACAGTCCTCTAAACATGTACAACGTTCTCTAAAAGCGTCGTGCACGACTTTGCAAACCAGTTAGATAAGATTTAGATAAGTTTAGTCCCATGCATGTAAAAATGTACGTAGTTACTAAAGGTTATGTTTTCTTTTACTGATGGCTGAATGATTGGCTAGTTGAAATATGGTTGGTTGTTATTCGTTTAGTTAGGTGTTTAATTGCTTGCCTTCTTTTTGCCTTGTTGATGGGTGAATGGGCAGGTTGGTTAATAAGGACCATATAATAATATTCTTGGTTTTTAAAGTCATTGACAAATTTGAAATGAGTACACGAAAAAAAAATTCCTAAATGAGAAATAAGGCAAACACTGACCGTTGTCAAGTCAGGCGAAACATCGCATCAAAATAAATTGTTCCTTCGCAGCTTGTTGAAAACCGAATTATGGCTATATTTCGTACCACTTCTTAGAATGCCTCAACCTTGTTTGGACGTTTCTTGCCCTTGTCATCCCTACAAGATTTTAAGGGCAACAAAATCCCTTAATTAATATAGAAGTTAACATTTTGTGAACATACTTACTAGCCTTTGCGCTGAGTAACGTTGGCCAAACATGCAAGGTGGGGAAAGGTTCAAGAAACATGCAAGGTGGGGAAAGGTTCAAGGGGTCCTTTGGCAAAAGAATTGTCATTTCGTCTAAGCCAGGCACATGTATTATTTACTACTTACTAACCTCTGCCGTTCGGTCATTACGGGAAATATCAAACCGAAGCTTTGGTGTACCAAAGCTGAGGTTTGATGTTTCCCGTAATGACCGAACGGCAGAGGTAAGTAAGTTGTTTATTATATGGCACTTTTCTCAAACTTTTTACGAACCGGAAGTCGCCTCGTACATTTTCCCGCCGAAGTAACTCAAAAAACATGCGCCCGCGTCGACTCGCTCGACAAGAAACCCGTGTTTGAAAACCATGTCACATTTGCTCAAAAGTGATCAATCTCTTACTAGTAGCGGAGCTCCTTTGCGGCCGAAGGCCGCAGAGCGGAGCACCATAGGTATCGCGTAGGAAGAATACAATAGCTCAAAGTAGAACTCAGGTATAACGATCGACTTCATTTTTCATGGTTCAGCGGTACTCCCATTATGGTATCGCTGGCGCGTCCGTGCGTGCCTGCCCCACCACAGGTAAACCAAGATCCTTCTCCGTTTCATAACTCAGGAAGGGATAAAGTTCAGACAACTAAACTTGGGTGGGGGAGGGGAGAGGTTGTGTCAGTGGCAAGGGGGGTGCAAATGCTTGGTGACGTGGTATGACGTCATCGATGACGTCATCGTAGGAGAAAAAGAATATATAATAATAATAATAATAACGTGCTTATATAGCGCTTTATCCTCGCGGCTCAAAGCGCATTACATTAATGGATAACTCATCCTATAAGCTTTATAAACACACACTCAGCTTTATAAACATGAGTGTGTGTTAGTATTGTGAGTTCTGTGACACTGAGGTTGGGCAACTTCCGACGGTCCTAGTGGTTCTTTAACGTCCCTCTGGTTCCGGTTAGTGTAGTGTATGTGAGAGACGGGGCCTACGGTTTAACGTCCTTATCCGAGAATATATCTCGGGAAGGGATGAACCTCAGACAACCAAACTTGGGTGAAGTTGTCTAAGTGGCAAAAGGGATGCAACTACGTGGTCACGTGGTATGACGTCATCGATGACGTCATCATAGGAGAAAAAGGGTATATCTCGGGAAGGGATGAACCTCAGACAACCAAATGTGGGTGAAATTGTCTAAGCGGCAAGGGGGCTGGGGGCAATCGCATGGTCACGTGGTATGACGGTGTGCAAGTCTCCCTATGTACAATGGCAAACGTTTTGTCTCATTATTGACACAGAAAAATGTAACCGGGAGCTCCGCGTTTAGCCAGTGGCTAAATCTATATATTATGGATGTCAAAATACTTCGGAATCAATTCTTTTACAGATATTTTCGAGAACATGCTTCACTTGAACAATTTTGAACTTAAACTTGAGCTTCTAACGCTTTCAAGAAAAACACTTTAGTTTCGCAATGAGCTGGAAAGCTGCAAAACGTGTTCTTCGAAAACGCATTTTCAGATCTACACTAAACAGGGAGCTACAGGGAGCCAGAACTGGATTCAACAGCATTGATAATAACAGAAAGTTGCAATGTTATTTAGCCGACTGTATATTGAGGAATGGTTTTTGTGCAAAAGCGGATGTCAAGTAAAAATGAATTCTACTCAACGAGATGGAGAAAGAAATCAACGACATCAGTTATCGGTAAGCACAAAGTTTGAACTCGCTCTCTGCTATTATTTTTAGCCTCCAAGTTTCTTGAATTCCTAATAAATTTTGAATTTATGTAACTCCCGAGACGCGACTGGAGTCTAACCTAGCCGTTAATGACTAAGCGATCAGCGCATGTCAAATCGGGTAACACGAGGTATAATAACAGGAACGTTGGCTCCCCGTCTATTTATCAGGAATAATGCCTCAAAAGCCCAAGGTAAGCTAAAAGAAGCTTTATTAACAAAGAAATAAGTAGATAAACGTTAAGATTGAGCAGTTTCGGGCTTCAAAAAGAACGGGTTTTAAGTAATATTTAAAAGCCGACTATGAGGACTTGACCGGGATTTCAAAGTCCGCGCAATTAGTTCCAGTCCGAGGCGAAGCCGAGGACTGGAACTAATTGCGCGGGCTTTGTTATCCCGGTCAAGTCCGAATAGGAGGCTTTTGAATTACTTCACATATTCATTGATTATTCATTAGATATTTAGCCAACTCAGAGGAATACCAAATTTCAAAGAGAAAACATCGCTGCTTAATTTCAACACATTTTATTGTTTGTGTTGGCATCTTAACGCAATTAAAATGCATTAGTTTTGAACTGAAAAGATATCGAACAAAAGGGCGTTGGAAAACTGACAAGTATGAATAGGAGGCTTTGGAATTGCCGACGCGAAGGAATGCAATAAGGAACAGCTAATTGCAGCTACTTTCCATTGTTTCTGTTGGTGCATTAAGACAATTGATTTAGTCGTGAATTGAAAATAGCTGAACTTAATAAAGACTAAATTATTTTGAATGAGCGAGGCCGTTTTAACATGGATGGGAACGGCGATTTCCAGCCGTCCAAGCGCTTTCGCGTTTCAAAATCGAAACAAGATGAGCTTGAACTTCTAAATGAAGCTGTACCGTTGTCAACACGTTACAAAAATAAGTGGGCTATGAAGTTATGGCAAGACTTGAAGGGGGCACGTAAAAACAAAGTTGCAGCGAAAGATGAGAGTGCGTTAGCGTTGGACCTATCGTTAATCCAGAGCTTAGAAACTGATATTGTTAAAATGACCCCGGATTCTCTAAACTTCTGGTAGGGAAGTTTGTTCAAGAGGTGACTGGTAAAGATGGAAACCGATATCCTGGAAAGACTCTATATCAAATTGTAGCCGCTCTAAAACGCGTGCTCGAGGAAGGGAACAGAACAGATGTCAATTTCCTGGATAAAAGTATCAGTGTGTAAGTAGTACAATGTTTGTTTTTAAAGTAATCAATTTGCAACCTAGGCAAATTATGGGCGTTCTTATTAAATAAAAGTCTCTTTTCTGTTTGCAGCTACAGTCCACTTAGGAGGATTCTTGACTCTGAGATGAAAGACGCGCAAAAGGAAGGCATTATAAACAAGAAGAAAGAAAAAGAGGTCGTCACGGAGGAAGAAGAGGAGAAGATGTGGGAGACCAACGAGTTTGGTGTAGGTTCGGTTAAGGCTATAATAAATACGATGTATTTTTATAACGGTAAACTCTTCGGTTTGAGAGCCGCGGAGCATAGGTCCTTAAGATTGGAAAATATTGAAATTGGATCTAATTTTCTTCATTTCACAGAGAATTTTTCCAAAACATATCACGGTGGCTTGAAAGATTTAAAAAAGAAACCGAGAGATATTAAGCAAGTTTGCCATAGTAAGGAGGGTGAAGGTCACGAACGCTGCTTAATTGAAATATTATGAGATAGCGCTTTCTATTTTCAGCCATATCCTTGCAAATTCAAATTGAAGAATTCTGTTATGGGTATCCATTCATTGAATAACATTTTGCCTAATCTCTGTAAAGCGATAAACGCGCCTCGAAAAACAGGTCATTGCTTGCGAGTTACATGCGGCTCTACACTTTTCCGAAATAACGTAGAAGAGAAATTAATTAGAGAAAGAACAGGTCATGTTTCAAGTGCACTTTTTCAATACGAAAAAGCTAGCAAAGAGCAACAAGATAATGTGTCGAGGGTTTTGGGCCCTGTCGCAAAGAAACGCGAGAATGATGTAAAGGTTGAAGAGAAAACTGACAACGATTTTCCCAATTTGATATGCCTGAATTAGATAGCCCTTTCTGGGATGCATTTCTTGCCACTGATTTCAACCAGCTTCAAGAGCTTGCAAGTTCCGCTCGCTCGCCAGTCCTGCCAGTTGCACAGCAAGCAACATCATTTAACTATGCAGCAGATGGTCCTGCTGAACCAAAACAAAGTAAGAGTAACTTCAATTTCAGCGGTTGCAATGTTACAATCAATAATTATTCTTTGTAATGTAATTTAATTATTAGCGTAATAAAATTTACGATT
The DNA here is from genome assembly GCA_033964015.1 of Scolanthus callimorphus. Lineage (NCBI taxonomy): Eukaryota > Metazoa > Cnidaria > Anthozoa > Actiniaria > Edwardsiidae > Scolanthus > Scolanthus callimorphus. The sequence continues at coordinate 17,471,056 of CM066915.1, forward strand.
AGTGCTGTTTGCCTGAGTGGTACAAAATTTGGCAGCAGTACTTTGAAATCATTACTATTCATATTTCAAAGTTCGCGTACTTTGAAACATTAATAATTCATGTTTCAAAGGTACGAGTACTTTGAAATATGAATACCAATGATTTCAAAGTACTGCTGTCAGTAATTGACGGGGTTTCAAGGTACTGCACGTGGTACAAATGAAGAGCTCTGGTTGGCTAAATATCTCATGAATAATTAATGAATATGTGAAGGAGATTTCGAAAACTTTTATAAGACCTCTCGACACGGCTGATAACGAACTTATTGACCAAATTCGGGAAAGCAGTACATTTGAAAATACTCTAGCGGGTCTTACCGCCCGTGGTCATAGAAGGGCAAAACGTCAGTGAAAGGTTATAATCTCCAAGTCCAAGCGGCTCCTTACTTCAGATTTCGATAATGGTACAATGATTCTTGATTTTCTAATGTATCTATAAGCTATTTATTCTTAAAATTGAGACATTTTCGACTTTTCAATTTGGTTCGGGTACAACGATTTTTCAGGAGAGAGAAAGACGGGTTGATTTACGAGCGTCGGACCGATTCTAAAACTTTTGTGTTTAATTTAATTTTGTAGAAATTCCCAAGATGTATTCCTGGCTGCAGGGGATTCACAGAGTATTTCACATATGACAGGCAAGTGGAGATCTATCTTGGAATAATTATTGCTCTCAATGCACTGGTATTTTTTTTCTCTGTCTGATAGTGTCAGAAGGCATGAACTTAGAAGTGGAAATGTATAAATTTTGCTCAACATAGATGTTAATTTTGCTCAAAACAGGCATAATTCATAGTCTATTAGTTACAAAATATTGCTTGGAGTTTTGACAGGCCTCTGAAATAATTTCATAACATGGTAATCATGAGGCACTCCTATCATTTTTTCAATAAAAATAAACAAATATTGCCTTCCAATAGAAGACTACTTTGCGAGGGTCCCTAAAATGCTCTGGATCATCTGCATCCCAAAAGCTGGAAATGCGTCAGCATTTTGGGAACCCCAAAAAATTAAATGAAATTCTCCCTCAATCTTATGCACCAGTCAATTGACAGCCCCTCCCCCCCCCCCATTCGCACATTAGCGGGGTACTAGCGGGGCTTTCGTACAGAATTCACACTACATTACTGCCCCGTTGGTCGGGAGATGCGCTTTCTTTCACGGCTTCCACACAGTACATCGAGCGGGGAGTCACTCTCTTCCCCGGGACACAACACAACAGAAACCAGCCCGCTTTCCGGGTTGTCTTACCTCCATATGATCAGCCCCTTACTTCACAAAGACGTGACAAATACAGATTTTTGTTACTTGAATTACTCATTAATTAATTAAATTTAATCTACACTAGCGAAAGTACATGCAAGTAGAAAAATATGGTTTTATTGCGCTTTGCGATCGGCTGCGGCTGCATTGAAAACTGGGCACCATTGTCATGACTCTTTTCAGTGAGTAAAAATCCTCAGTGTGTTATTTTTCTAAATTCGTTGGGCAAGGAGCGCATTCACTCTTAATTGTTACCCTGGGGACGGTGCATTCACCTCTCATTCACCTCTCAGATTGGGGGGGTGGGGGGGGTGCGGGGTTGTCAATTGACTGGTGCATTAGTCTCATTCAAGGTTGCAGATCTCTTTGTTAATTTGTTGTTATCACTTTTTGTGAATGGAATATACCTTGAATATACTAAACAATACATCGAAACATGTTATTTTTTATTTCTACGTATGAATAAATAAATGAATATTATTCATTCAGCACATTTTCCTGCTTCTGATTGGCATTCTTTCACGACGTTGTCTGGTGATAGTTAGGAGAAAAGCCATTTGACTGCACTAGGCAAGAGTTTCATTGGCCAGCTCAGATAGTTTGATTGCCAGAACAGCAAAGCCAAAAACAAATTGACGTTTTGAAAATGCGGGTAACGATGCAACGGTTTAAGCAGTAATTTTGAATGAACAACAATACAATTGAAAGTTTGAATGAATAATAAAACAATCAATGAATTCAGCTTTGTATGTTATGGATAATATAACATCTCCGGGGTGTTATCCACATCAGCCTTTGCCCCAATGGATAACACCCCCTCCATCTGATTATCCATATATTAATTATTGCTAAAGCATAGTGGTTGCATCCAATCATCTTTTACAAAGTTTATTGTTTATGGTTGATTTGCCATGGTAAATAAGATTGCAGACAATGCTGCTTGCATCAGCATGCGCGAACGCTTCTAAACCAACGGAAAACAATTCCAATCCGTGTGCACTTCCCAACGGAAAATGCCTATTTGAGCAAAATATTAATTTTTTCATGGTAAAAAACATGCCTGCAGCTTGTGCGTCCACAACATTTTGAAGACGATAATGACATAAAGCGTGGTAAATAAATATTTTTCATTATTATTGAAAAAATAAATAGTGATAGGAGTGCCTGATACAGGCATAAGATAATTGTGTTTGATATAATTCATTAATACTGTACTTGATTTGATATTTGTGGCTCTTATAATAACAATGGTACTCCAGTATATTCAGCTACCAAAATTCCTGTAAGTATCCACAGCCATGCTTGGTTTACATAAGACTGGTTAATAAAAGATCTATCTTCAAGGCTCATCAGACTTATTGGCTATTTTCTTTAAGTTTCAGTGACAACAGCAGCCAGAGGTGGCTTTGGACAGACCATACCATGACACAAGTAAAACATAATTAGAGCAGTTTCCACATAACTGTCATGAGTAATTACAAATAACTTGGTAATTGAGATTGGTTTGGGCTGTGATTGGTTAAGAGCATGGTCTTTGATCTTTAAGATAATCAGATCGTGTAGAGAACATAATTACACAATAACTTCTAATCACTCACAAAAACATCCTCGCGCGCCAGGGTCCTTCCCTCACCTCCCCCCAGGGGACAGAGGAAAAGGACCCTGGAATGGTCTGGTCACGTGTCACCCAGATTTCGGGTGGTAACAAAAATCAAAACTTGGGGTGGGGTCCCAACGGAAAATTTCTGACAAAAAGAGACTGAACACATTTTGTCAGATTTCTTCATTTTGCCCAAAACTATTAGTCACGAAAATCAAAAAATATGGAAAATAAACTTTCCGTTGTTTTCCCAAGAACTTTTGAACTAATTCCAGGCTGACTGACCCATTATTTCCCAGTTGAGAAATGTAAATAAACTTTAAGTCAAAGCAACAACACGAGCAGAAACGACAATGATATTGAGCAATTTATTTTAGCGTGCTAGTTTAATGTACATTCATTCAAGTCACTTACCTGAGAAGCAATCTATAATTTTAGCTACTACATACAGTATTTCTTGTCAGGATTTGAAACTGTGTTACTGTTTGTTTCGCCAGGAAAACGAGCCTTTTCCTCAAATGTGAGCATTTGCCAGCTTTCGGCGACAAGCGGGTTTTTGCTATCTAGTTTTTTCCACTTGCTTTCAAGAGTTTGCGAGTTTACTGTCTTTACCGAAAATATCTCCTTGACTCAAGCTTGTAGCCGAACAACCATGCAGACGAGCAGGGTAGTTTTCCCAGCTTGCTAGGGCAGCAAAAGTAAACATTTCCACCTTGCGAAGAACAAATCAAGACGAAACCGGTCAACTCTGCACTCAAAATCTGGGCCAGAGACGAATATTCTCGGGTTTGCAACCATCTTTTCCACTTGTTTTTATGTGTTCACGAGTTAATATTGTCTTTATTGGTACATCTTAGTCTTCAAGCTTGCTGCCGGACAAGCTGATCTATTAGACGGCAAAAACGTTTCAACTTGTTGTCTCGTGACGAGCAACCGACGCAATGAACCCTCGAAGGACTGCCAGTACAGTAGAAAGAAACACGAAACTGAAGCCACTCATGTACTTTTCCATAGCAGGATATAAAAGCTCTCCATCCAGAAAATCCTCAGCAGAAACACTAAGTTGTTTAGCTTTGGAGGAAAGGCAAACTGTTTCTCAACAAAGTTACTTGTTTCGCATTGTTTTTTAGTCGCTGTTGCTAGTCACAGTCACGAGCCGCCATTTTTAGAAAACGCAAGGAGCAACGTGCGCGTATCCTACCCCCGCTTGGGAATTTTTGTTATCACCTGAAATCTGGGTGACACGTGACCAGACCATTCCAGGGTCCTTTTCCTCTGTCCCTGGGGGGAGGTGAGGAAGGACCCTGGCGCGCGAGGATGTCACAAAAAGGAGAGATTGTGAATCACCTTGCTCTCTGATTGGTTTTCATTAAAATTGTCAAATTTTTATTGCATTTGATAGGATAGTGAATTACTCATGGATTGCTTTCACGGCAGTTATGTGAAAGCTGCTATACAGTGTATTTTTACTATAAATACTTGTCAATAGAATCGGTTAGAGAGCATAAGGCTAAATGATGCGAATGTTGCAAACTACTAATTGGAGAAGACATCCTCCCTTCTTCTAGTGACCTCTGTTTAAAAAAAATGGCAGCAAAACTTGATATGCACCCAGGGGGGACTCTTCCATTTTTCGGGCGGGGGTGCTCCTCAGGAACTTTCAATTTCACCCCTAAAAGGTACCATACATGGCGTCGCTGAGTTGACTTTGGCTCCTAAAAGGTACCATCAAGACATATTTTCCCTCATAATTTTCTTGCATGTTTAATCCAAGGAAAATAGGTCTGAAATTCAGGCTACCAACAAGTGTGATTTGATTGATTTTCTAGAATGGACCTCTAACAGGTACCTATCTGGAAAAAATTGCAAGTTTTCAAATTTATCCCCCTAAAAGGTACCAGAAGCTTGATTTTACACCCTAGAAGGTACAACGTCACCCGTGCCCCAAAAATAGGGAGTCCCCCCTTAGGATGCTATGTTATGGCCTGTAATTCTTATTGTGTTTCTATTGTTTTGTTCGTATTAATTATTCATGCATTTTTTAAGCATGAAATATAAACTTCTTGTCTTACTCAGTGTATAATAGGTTTTGTTAGTAAGTATGTTCTGCACAATTGTGCATCAGGGGGGGGGGGGTAGGGTGGTCTCAATCAAGCAGAATTTTGCTAATTGTGTAAAAGGTTCTAAAATAAACTGTCTTTATCGCTGAGTACGGGTAGCCGTACTGTAATACATACCCTATCAGCAACAACAAAAAACTATACCCTACGGCAGACCTCCTACCTGTTACCTATCCTCCTTGTGTCTATGTCAGACCTCAGGAGCCCCCAAAACATACCACCCTAGCATACCCATCTACCATATGTGAGGGAGTGCCCCACCCCATGCCAATTGGGCGGTCGCACCTCCCCTAGGAATTCCTTGGAATTCTAGGGTGGGTGGTTGAAGTAGAGCTTGGAATTCCAGGGTGGACACCCTTAAATACGAAATTCTAGGGTGGGTAAGCGCAATTCCCAGCGTGGTCATGAGAAAATCACTGGAACTCCAAGGGTGGGTGGTTCAAATTTAAAAATCCAGTTGTGACTTGGGTCCTCAACAGGTGAGGACTGCCTATTCCTTCATACCCGAGAAATAAATTGGGCAATTCCAGAAAATAAAGGTACCCTCCCCACGGGCGGCACTAGCTCTTAAACCCCCCCATCCCATCGGAATTTCCAAATGCCACCCTTGGGGGGTACCTTTATTTTCTGGAATTGCCCAATTGACTGTTCAAGTATTAGCTCACGCAATCCTGGTCTAAATTACATATACGTTTTGCACTTGTAATCTAATTGTAGGATCCCAGATTATAGAATGACACATTATTTTTTATGGTTTCAACAAGAAAAACTCATGTCAAATAACGTATATTGTACTTTTTCATTCAGATGGAAACATATGTAACCAGGAGCTCCGCTTTTAGCCAGTGGCTAAATCTATATATTAGCTTAGAGTAACTTTTTGGCTCTGCTTTGCCTTTTGTAAACAGGTCATTTCTGATATTCAGGCCTTTATTTTCCTCTTGTCACATGTTTAAGATTTGTATTACAAGAGACAAATACTGTGTCAAGTATTCTTTGTTGTGAATTTTGCTGAAAATCTTTTTTTTGAATTTATTTGAAGGAGATTCGAATTTTTGCGAGTCGTGAACTGCGAGGTCATTACCGGATTTCTGAGAGGTCATGCCGGGATTTATTGACCTCGTAAGAGCCAATCAGAGCGTGCGTACTATCGTTGCCATATAATAAATATCATTTAAAAGTGCTTGAAGAGTAGAAAACAAATAAAGTAGTTTTATTAACTATTAATAAATAATGAATAAAATCAATAATTATTTGTCAAAAGCTGATTTTCTCGTTTGGCTAAGTTCTATTCCGTCAAAATTCAATAAAATCACCTAGTTTTGTATATCTATGATTGAGCCTAAAGTGAACTCCAAACAAATGCCAGCGGTTTTCAAATTGTTTCTTTGTTCCAATTTTATGGCGATTTTTCTGTCAGTCCGACCTTTTTCGGTTACTATCTAACTTCAAGAGGCAATAAAATCCTAAATATCAGACGTACAACTTTTGGAGTCAACCTTAGAGTAATTTCATTTTTATTTCCTTCATATACCTTGTGCTATGGCTGGTGTCCTCAAATGTGCTTTGTTTTTCTAAAGATCGATGGATGGGGCACCAGAGCACTAAACCAGTCTTTTGTCTTCGTACCCAAATCAGAAGACAGAAGTGCCCCTGTGTGTACTATAATAACACCAGTGCCACTTTTCATCTCCCTCTTGTTGGCGACCTATTATTCAAGCTCAACCCAGGTCCAGAAAGCCGGCAAATCTCCATTGCTGTTTCAACACGTTCCAATGTTCAAAAGTCTGCAACTACTCGGATGCACAATGCTCGTAATCTGATCAACACTCAGCAAGTACCCCTAGTGGTGAATAACCCCTGCAACTTATCGATGTGCATAATTTATCCACATGAAAAACCAATTAGCAACAATACAATGCAACAACATTCCCCTCTCTCTTTTACACATCCAATCCCAGTTCTTATCAATAGTAAGCAGAATAGTACCAGCGCCCTCGAAGGACTGCTTTGGACCCTAGCCTCAAGAAAGACTCGCTTGATCACGAGGAACGGAAGAACTTGAGACCAATTTCCAATCTAAGATTCACCGCCAAAGCAACGGAAAAGGTTGCAGCAGTCCGCTTCAATCAGCATCTTGTTGATAATGATTTGCATGAGACCTAGACTTTCTCAAAGTCCGTTTCCTTTTTTTTAATTGGCTTTTTTTGGTTCAACGGACTTTTCTCGCTCGCTTCCCGCCATTTTTACCGCGGTCAGTATAAAACGCAGACTGCAGACTGCAGACTGCGGGCTGCAGACTAGGAGTAAAGCGCAGACTCGGTATAAAATGCAGACTTGGTATAAAACGCAGACTTGGCTTAAAATGCAGGATATGATGCCAAGAAATCGAAAATCCAAGTCTTACCTTTGCGATAAGTCACCGTGGATGTGCGCCATTTTGTGCCATTTTGTTTTGTTTTTGACACAAAACTGCTGACCAAAACCATTGACGGCCACACCACAGGAGCCCCAAACTGCGCCCCTCCTCTCTCTTCCAAGCCATACACGGTACTGGAAGTTCATCTGCTGAAGTGTGCGCTCTTGTTGTTGAATTATTCATTTAAAATTCCCTTCTTGCTCGAAAAGTGAATTATGTAATTCATTTTCTTATAAATTATAAAACGAACAAAAAATTCTGATCTTGTAGTATGCGTAGCTTGATTATTTTGCCCATAACACTTTCATTGGCACGTGCTTTCTACAAGACAGTCCTAGCAGTGCGTGTTGTGTTTTGTTTTTATTTTGGGTTTGCGTTTTTATATGGTTATATCGTTTTGCTTAGAGGAAGTGCGCAATAGTGTTTCTACATTTAGTTCTCGTAATAAAACCTTTCTCGATCGGTTAAAATTAACCGAAATCTTTAGACGTGCATGTGTGAGTTTATCTAGCCACAACACTGACAACACCAGATGGTCCGATCTAACCATGGCACAGGAATCGGACCAGTAGACAGAAGTTCATTTGCATAAAGGCGCAGTGATATTTTTCAGTTATCTCACTAGATATATAGTAGGGGAATATATCATAAGATTGAATTTTATCCCATACTTTCTCTCAATATTTAGAAACAGATTGTTTTTGGCCATTTTAGTCTATTATCCGACAATAGCTCGTTTTTACGCTACACATACCCCCGATTCGACCGGAGTTTGGGGCTCCTGTGGTGTGGCCGTCATGGTTTTGGTCAGCAGTTTTGTGTCAAAATAAACAAAATGGCGCACATCCACGGTGACTTGTGGATCGAAAGGTAAGACTTGGATTTTCGATTTCTTCGCATCATATCCTGCATTTTAATCCACGTGTGCGTTTTATACCAAGTCTGCAGTCTGCAGTCTGAATTTTATACCGACGCAAGTCTGCGTTTTACCCCTAGTCTGCAGTCTGCAGCCCGCAGTCTGCGTTTTATACTGACCGTTAATTTTTTGACTAAACTCCCGCTTTTTCTGTCGCACGGATACTGCAGTCAGCAGGGTGGAGCAGATACAGAAATATGCGGCTCGCTTTGTGTTAAATAACTACCAGCAGCGGGCCAGCACATCTGCCATGGTGTCACACCTTAACTGGCATACCTTAGAGGACAGACGCCTTCTTTCCCAGTTCTGTCTTTTCTATAAAATCCGTAACAATCTTGTGAACATAAATTTTCCCCCATGTGTAAAACCAAAAAACCCGCCCTTCCAGATCAAACAGACAAAGTACCTCCAACCCCAAGCATCTGTCTCAGCATATAGCTTCTCCCTTTTTCCTAGAACTATTAGGACATGGAACCTGTTATCTTCCCAAATTACTAATATGCCGTGCCTGCAGTCCTTTAAGGACGCCGCCTTGCCCGCCATCACTAACATGCGGGCTCCTGGCCACCTACGCAGGCTATAAGACCTTAAAGTCCTGCAGCTCAGACATTAGTGTAAGCTACCACGAGCTAAATTTATTTAAGTATTTAAGTATTGTTCCTACAAATAACACTCGTAACTTCTTCGCCACAAACGGGAGTCCCAGTTACGACCTGTAAATTCGCTCCCGCTTCAGAAATTTTACCGCTTACAATCAGTCGCCTTCTATATTCTGGGTTCTCAATAACCGCAGCACACAAAACACAGGCTGTATGCTTTGTCCCAGGGGAAATGATTATGCGGGAAAAGGTTTTTGTTGGACTACCTTGCATGGTGACTTTGGTGAGCCAGATAACGCGGGCCGGGTCATGATGACGTGCAGATCGCGCGAAAAGGTACACGCGAGCAAAACACGCGAGTAACCTTGGAGTATGACGTCATTCGTTTTCGCGGCAAAAATATGTAAATTAAAATCGAAAGCGTGCGAGCGGAACAAGTCGTCCTCTCCGCGCGCCACGGGACCGTGCGCTTTGTTCTTCACTTTGCTCTAAGAAAAACATAGAGGACGACTTGGGGCAAGTCTACATGAGACCTTTCACTCTGCCTACCGTGTAGGCCACAACACTGAAACAGTCCTTACACGTACTCACAACAACATTCTCGTGTGATCGATGACCACGGCTGTGTTATACTAGTGCTGCTTGATTTATCAGCTGCTTTCGTCACGGTTGACCACTGCATATTACTAGAGAGACTACAGTATCGCTTTGGTATCACGGGGAAGGCACTCTCTTGGATAGAATCCTATACCTGTCTAATCGCACCCAATTTACTAAAGTATCTGATGAACTTCGAAAGCTACATTTTTGGCTAAATTGAAATACTCATATTTTTTTCTGTTTACTGAAATATCTTAATTGGAAATTGTATCTATAACTTTTGTATTGTATTACCAGCTGCGTTGTGGTCAAATACATACCATACTGTACTATGAAACCATATGGTTTAATTTGACTACGATCTGTTTTTACTCTGGCCCTCCTCCCTTTCGTTTTCTTCCACTCGGCGCAACAATTCAAAATTACCCACCGGGCAGTTTTATCTGTTTTATGGTCTCCAGGAACTAAAGGAAAGGGTTTGGAAATAGAAAAAGTTGGCTAACGGTGTTTGCCTTTTATTGCCACCTAATTAAGATAATGTGTAGAATCATTTGGGAGGATACCATTGTTCGTAGTGTACATACTTGCCCATGCGCTCGGTGTGTCGGTCGGAATTATCCTTCCGCATAAATCATCGCATGATCTGAATTGACTGACAACATAGAGTAACCGGTTTAGGTCTATTTAAGGAGGTTATATTTTTATAAAACCACCTTGGTCTATCTGATCGCCGCTGTAAGGAAGTAATAATTAAATGATGACCTAGCCCAGCGCCCAAAGGCAAAATCAATTATCCAGACAACGCTTTTACACTTTTTAGCCAATGGCTAAGCTAACCAATTAGTAGGAAGGTCTGAAGTGCATTTCACTTATTTATGGGCATAAAAATTACTTTTCTTATATTTGGGAAAATCAAACCTGTCGTCACCTGAGCTAAAGAAGAAAATCAACTCAAGTAAGCATCCTACGATTTTATTGGTAGTCAGATTTTTTTGTTTTTGTGTATGCTAGGAATGATTTCGAAATGATTATAATGGGTCATTAGTTCTATTTTATTTACTGTTTTCGCACTATATAGACAACGCACTATAGAGAACAGAAAACTCGCCAAGAAGGGTTTCTCGTCATGCAATTTTCTCGTTGTGAATCCGTATTGAAATGATAACTTTGGTATCCCTTCCCAAATTGAGCTTTTCTCATTTTAATCTTGTGTGATCTAAAGTTCGACAGATACTCGTCTTAAACGCCTCGTATGAGGTGAGTTCACCCGTTTCAGTCTAGGTATGAACAAGAAATAGACTTTTAAAAAAAAACAGAAGAAAACAATAACGGCAACAAAGGTCACTGGAGAACTAGAAATGGGAGAATAAGTCAAGTTCAAGTTCAAGTTTTGATTTTTCCAATATTGTCTGGAAGAGAGGATGTAAAACAAACTGTGATTGTGAGCACTGGTTAAGTTCCCCTTCTGAACACGCAGGGAGTTCTATGTTCCATTCAGAAGGCAGAGAAAGTTAGCTCTTAATTTCCAAAACAAAGAAAAGGAAGTGTCTAAAATGGCATTTCATTGTATTTCCCGATTTTGTACTGTACTCTAGCCTTTCAGAGCTTTATGTTTTTCTGCGCACTGAGAAGACAACGTTATTAACGTCCTAACCACCACGAGTCGCATTTGGATCTTACATAATCAAGAACTTGTAAGTCAGTACAAGAGTTGTTCGAATACATAAACGTTGAAATTTAGCCAGTACATAACACATATATAATATATAGACTTAGGCACTGCCTAAAAGCGAAGCTCCGAACGAATCCCCAAGGGACCATGAATTGAACCCTCTCCATCACTTAAACAACATCCTACAAAAGGTTGGCTACATTTTTTCTTGTTTGATGACGTATCACTTCGACAACTTCACCCAAGTTTGGTTGTCTGAGGCCCATCCACATATATCTTCCCAAGTTAAAATATACTTTCTCGTTTGATGACGTCATCGATGACGTCACACTACGTGACCATGCAGTTGGACCTCCCTTGCCACTCAGACAACTTCACCCAAGGTTGGTTGACTTGTCCGAGGCTCATCCTACCTGAGATGAGACGGGTCTTGGGTTAACTGTGGGGGCACGCACGCACGCACGCACGGACGGGCCCGCGACACCCATATGGGAATACCCGCTAACCATGAAAAACGAAATCGATCGTATACCTGAGTTCTACTTTGAGCTGTTGTACTCTTCCTATGAAACCAAATATCAGCCTGATAAAATTTGCTTCTATAAAAAGGAGAGCGAACCAAAACAGTCTGTCTCCCCTATCCCTCTACTTCCTATAGGAGGATCCTTTGTTTACATTTTGAGCTCATTAGCATAAACAATGTTCAGAATCAGACCGTTCGAGGGAGCTATAAAATGATGCGTTCTGAATATCAATAGACTACTGTAAATAAAACATAATTTGAAAATTTCAAGCTGATATCTCGAATTCTAAGCACGTGGTGCAACGTTCAATTTAGAGGAAACATGTGAGCAAATTAGCGTTTTGCCCCAATGATTTTCACACAATTTTGAAAAGCTTCAACTATCCTGAAAAATGACACAGAAAGAAAGGAAACAGGTCAAGACTGTTTAAGAATGAAAAATAAACTTGTTTTGAGCTTTTCGTTGCATTTTCAAAGTTAAAAACGGTGTTTCAAAATTCCGAGAATGTAAACAATGACGTCAGCAAGGATCCTCCTATAGCTTGTGTTTGTAGAGGGAAGAAATATGTGTAATGGGCGGAGGTTCAAAAGCACAAGTTTGCCTGACGACCGGGAACACTCTTATTTCAAAATAAAAGATTTAAGACGACATACCACTTTTTACGCTTACAAACTATTTCCTCGATACAGCTTTAAATAGGAAATTCAGATTCTATAAAATAGCACAAATTCTAATATGATGGCGGCGAGGCACGAGGCTAGTAAAAAGCCCTTGTCATCGCTTGTTTACTGTATTTTCAAGTCATAGACCTACTCGGCTAACGGTGTCTTTCTCTTGTTGCCACCCAAATTCCGATCACGTAATGATTCGTATGGGAGGATACAATTGTACAATTTCTCACAATATACGATTGAGTACATACACGAATGTACAACATAAACAATGGTAACCAAAATATGAATCATCATAGCCTGTGTAGCAAGCGTTTCCGTGGAGTTTCAGGGAACAGAGAAGACTGAAGTTCGAGATTTTCGATGATTTGGGCGCGCGAAGCCTCTTCCCATTTTCTCTCTCGCCCCATACAGCTTACTTCATGCTGCCAAATCATCGAACTTCAGGCGTGTTCAGGCTTCTCTGTCCCCTGAAACCCCACGGAAACTCTTGCTACGCAGGCTAGAATCATCACATCATCCTGATTTGGATGACAGCAAGGTGTAAACACCGTTATTACATGATTGACACGGTTTCCATTGTGTTTTTTTTTTAGGTCTCCAACTAACGTACATACCTCGCAAGTATTACTTCAAGCAGGGAAGGGATTTGAAATTCTCTAGGGAAGAGAGGGGCTGATGAAAAGAATTGAATAGCTGTAAGTGGAACATCCCGGGTATATACAGAGTTAAATACCTCATTAAATAAACATTAGGTATTTAACTCAGTTAAATACATGGACATTCTACTTACCGACCGCTACCCAATCTAGTCACCCCCAAACTCTTTTCCTAGTGAATTCAAATCCATACACTTATCCCGAGAAAAAACACCAATAATCTCAGTTTATGCATTATATGACTATCTGTCTAATTGTTAAATAGAGCGGATTTCATTGACTGTAGTGAGACCAATCGCAACGTGATTACAGCAATTCTGCATAAAACGTATAGGAGTAATTACAAAGTAATTGCGAATAACTCACGACAGTCATCTGAAATTCGCTCTATTTGCTCCTGCATGATTATCCTTTATGCGCGAATCCCGTTGAACGCCACAAAACACCATATCCGAGAAACGCCTTCATGTTGAACCGACTTGAACAATAAAGCTTGGTTTCCTGGCCCATAGAGTGTGTTCAAGCAGGTAAACCTCAAAATACAGATGAAATCGTTTACATATCTTAGAGAACAACCAACGAGCGCAAAATACCTGAAACTTGCCTTCAGTTACTCCAGCTTGAAGCAGTTCCGATCCATGTTGTTGCTCAGCGTTATGCAAATTGACTTGTAACAGTCAGTGCGTGGTACAAACGAAAATACCGTTTGAATGAGTCGCGCTTTTAGGGACGTGTCATTATTTACCTCGGGGGGGAGGGCTTCCATTTTTTTCAAACAAGGCTAAAAAAAATAGGACCCTCCCCTTGAACATAACAAAAAAAATGTGACCCTCCCCCGGTCGTAGGTAAAAAAAATTGGGACCCTCCCCCGTGCAATTTATTTCTGAAAAACCTGTTAGATAGACTATTGTCCAAGTGACTTCTGTCATGCATCAGTCAATTGACATCACGGCCCCCCGATTTAACATTCACTAACTGTTAAATGTTACTATTTTCCCGGTCACCAGGGACATGGTCGTTGTTAAAGCTCCAGGACCCCGGGGGCACTTTTGCAACATGGCGAAAAGCGCCTTTATTTTGATAAACGCATTTCATCAAGCCTCCAGAGAAAAGATAAACGTTTTATATCCTGCGTGTAGTAAAAAAGCCTGTTCCATGTTTTATTCTTCACGCGCTACAAATTATTATTATTCATGTACGTGAAGCGCAGCCCAAAAACGAATTCTATGCAGCTTGTAACGTCGAACTCACTTCTTTCGAACATATTGACTGCCAACCAGACGTATCACTGGAGGACTTTTTGGGGTTTTCATTTGTCCTTGCCAAGATGCACATGCTTGTAACGACATTCGTACGCATTTCATTTAAGCGCCACAAGCGTGTATTGTTTTCTTTGGGCAAGTTCTCTAAAACTAGATTAGATGTCATTGCTTATGCGCGCGAAGCGCGCCAAAATTTTCAACATAATGAGTAAATTAAAACTAGAAAATGATATAGAATTCGTTGCTGGAATCTCTTGCGTTGATATAGAACTCGTTGCGGCATAGTAAACAAAGCCTGTCAGGAGCTCAGGAAGTACACCACCTCAACTATATAGGTTAGGTTATATTATTCATGCGCACAACTGCGCTCCGCAAATGACGAAGTTATTAATATTCATGTGCGCGAAGCGCGGTTCAACGGACGAATTTCTATGCTTGTAACGTCGAAAACTCACGCTTACCTAAGGGGTCTTCTTTCAAACATATAGCGACATGCCCTCCCGGCCTATCATTTGCAGGGAAATTTTGGGAGATCCTCGTCAAGATAACTTGTTCTTGTCAACGGTAGTGTCCTCGTTGCTCAAAGAGTATATTAGACGCTATTGTTTGTGCGCGCGAAGCGCGCCGAAAGTTTTATGGAGAAGTTGCTGAAATAGCCACTATCGCTATTTGTTTTATCCTCTTCATCGTCCAAATGTTGCTGAAAAAAATTATGACCCTCCCCCAAACAGGAGTGAAAAAAATTTGGACCCTCCCTTTAGACCCCCCCCCCCCCGCTAAATAATGACACGTCCCTTACAAAAAGTCACTCGATTGACAAAAGACATAATTCGTGTTCTGCTAACAAATAAATGCACTCAAGCTGTATATTTTTTGTTTGGACCTTTGTCAATCATGGTTGAATAAAACCTGTCATTCATTTTCTCTGGGGAACGTACTTCTATGAAAACAGCTAAATAACTAACAATAGTTCCTATCGGAATGCGCTACCCTTTTCAATTGTAAACTATACTCCTTGTCAAAACTTTGAAATTCAATGAGAAGAATGCATTTCATTTGTTCCTGTTTTCTGAAAACCTTGCCAATCCTGTAATAAGCCAGTTAATTACCTCGATTCTCGGCAATAACCCAAATACATCCCGCGGGCCTACCCTGTATTTGGGTTATTGCCTTGAATCTCGGTATTTAACTCTTACTTACTGATTTTGTCTATTTCCAACTATTTTTTGTTCCGATAAGGTCGATACTGTAGCCTTAAATGTAGTAACGTGTTCTCTCACTTTCTAGTCATGGCGTTCACGATATTTGTGTCTATGTCGTTGCTATGGCGACTGTCAATCACATCAACCTGTGCCTCATCCTACTCACACTATGGTCGCGTACTTAGTGGACACGTGATCAAGTCACACCCTGCAAACAACTTGGGTATCTGTGAAGATTTGTGTAGTGCCTTGATGGACTGCTACAGTTTCAACTACTACAGAAACCTGGGAACATGTGATCTTAACAACGCGACACACCTCTCTCGCCCTCAGAGTTTACGTTCCTAACACAGTCAGTTCACATGCTGTACTTCGTACATCCACACCTAAAATGCAGTGATTCCAATTGTGCGAACGCTGGCGAAAGATGTTTCATGAAAAGCGATGGCACCAATTACATCTGCAGTAAGCTTATTTCCATTTTTTGTCGGTTAATTCTTCTTGTATAAAAACGCAGTGGAGAGTGGGAATGAAATATAGTTTCAGCAAACTTCACCGTATTACCGTAGTAGCGTAGTGGAGAGTGGGAATGAAATATATTTCCAGCAAACTGCACCGTATTACCGTAGTTTGCGTAGTGGAGAGTGGAAATGAAATATATTTCAAGCAAACTTCACCGTATTACCGTTGTAGCGTAGTGGAGAGTGGGAATGAAATATATTTCCAGCAAACTTCACCGTATTACCGTAGTAGCGTAGTGGAGAGTGGGAATGAAATATATTTCCAGCAAACTGCACCGTATTACCGTAGTTTGCGTAGTGGAGAGTGGAAATGAAATATATTTCAAGCAAACTTCACCGTATTACCGTTGTAGCGTAGTGGAGAGTGGGAATGAAATATATTTCCAGCAAACTTCACCGTATTACCGTAGTAGCGTAGTGGAGAGTGGGAATGAAATATATTTCCAGCAAACTTCACCGTAGTAGCGTAGTGGAGAGTGGAAATGAAATATATTTCCAGCAAACTTCACCGTATTACCGTAGTAGCGCAGTGGAGAGTGGGAATGAAATATATTTCCAGCAAACTGCACCATATAACCGTAGTAGCGTAGTGGAGAGTGGGAATGAAATATATTTCAAGCAAACTGCACCGTAGTAACGTAGTGGAGAGTGGGAATGAAATATATTTCAAGCAAACTGCACCGTCTTACCGTAGTAGCGTAGAGGGGAGTGGGAATGAAATATATTTCCAGCAAACTTCACCGTATTACCGTCGTTCATTGAGTCACTTTAAGGTTACGGACTACCTTCGGGGTACTTTTTGGTTAAAATGGCATAATTTCACGAAAAATAGTCGTATCTTTACAAGTGATACCTTATGTTAAAGCTTATATCCTGGGCTAAACTATGGAATATATAGAGATTATACATGATAAGAACTTGATATCGTTTTTATTCACGAGTTTTCGTGTCGTAGCGCGAACGAGCGAGTCTTCGAGCGAAGACACAGTTTTGATGTTGCTAAAGTGCCACTAAAGGCAGAAGTCAACTTCATTTCATCAAAAAGATCCATTATCCAAGGGAACAGTAGCGAAACAAAAATGTGCTTTACGCGCGCCGTTAATATTTTATTGATTTTTGAATACTTTCGATTGGCGTTTTTTTTTCGTTCAACTATGCGCGATGCATCTTGGGGAGAAGCTCTTCAGAACAATGGTTCCTATGACGCATGAAGAAGACAAAGAAAATACAACAAATAAGGTCTTTGTTCTTCTTTCATTGTCTTCTTCGTGGTCTTTGTTCTACTTTCTATGTCTTCTTCATGCGTCACAGGAACCATTGTTCACCCCACAGGATGCGATACGCATAGTTGAACGAAAGAAAATCGCCAATCGAAAATATTCAAAAATCAACAAAATATTACCGGCGCGCGGTAAACACATTTTTCTTTCGTTACTGTTCCTTTGGATAATGGATCTTTTTGATGAAATGTAGTTGACTTCTGCCTTTAGTGGCACTTTAAAGAACAAAAGCGTCGTGAATCCGCGTGCGTGGAACTCTTGAAGCTTGACCGGATGCGTCGGAGAGGAATTTTTTTTATCAAATTGAATAAATGAACTTTTCATAGTCGAGGAGAAGAAATAAGCTTTATCACTTGTCAAGATGTGACTTTTTTCGGGAAATTATGGCATTTAAAACATGAAGGTAGTCCGTAACCTTAATATGAAAAAGACAGGCATTAAGGGATGGAGCCGAAAGTTAAAACATGTAGAAAAAGTAAAACATAGTTTAAATGTTTGGTTAGTTATTATTCTTTGTGCGATTTAGTTGGCCGTAGCACATAGCTAATACCCTTGCGAGACTTTATTGATGACTATTTCATACTTCCTCCCGAGCCACCTTTAAAGTAAAATTATGGGATATCATGTAACAACCACATTCCTGGGAGCTAATGCAAAGGATATGTGCCTTAAAATTGCAAAATAAACAGATACGTACATTTTTAAATGACTCTATTTATGATTATTGTGTTTTTCTCTTGAGCCACCTTAACGTAAAAATTATGGGATATTTTGTAACAACCACATTCCTTGAGCTAATGAAAGGACGTAAGCATAAAATTTGCAAAATAAACAGATAATTACATTTTTAATGAGCAACCTAACCGACAGCTAGAACTGAAATTATGGGATGCAGGGCAGATCCAGGGTGGAGCGATGTGTCGATTTAATCTTTGGATAGTTATTGTTCTTTGTGGGGAATTTTGGGGGCTCTAGCACGTAACTAATACCTTTGTGAGACTTAAATAATGATTATTTATTTTTTTTTCTTCTCCCGAGCCACCTTAAAAGTAAAAATTAGTGAGATATTTGTAACAACCACATTCCTTGGAGCTAATGAAAAGATTAAGCATAAAATTTGCAAAATAAACAGATACATTTTTTTAATGAACAACCTTACCCGCAGCTAAAACTGAAATTATGGGATAGATCAGATAGATCCAGGGCGGACCCCGGGTTGGGCCATATGTAATATTAATCTATGGGTGGTTAGCATTATTTGTGCCACATTTGGTAGCTTTACCATAAAACTGAACAATTCAGCCTTTTTTCTGCACCAAGCGGCTGCACTAAAAGCATATTAACGGCCTACAAATTCGAACATCCAGGGCTATTTGTCTACCCTACAGTCAACAATCCGTAGTTGCGATTATCAGAATCCGAAATCCGAAGTCGAATTTTCAATAGATCCGCGATCCGGTACGTTTTTAGAATCCGAAAATCCGCTCGAGTTTTTCTTAACATCCCGTAATCCGTGTGCTATTTTTAGACATCAAGAAAATTTCGCCAAAAGCTGTCGTTTTGCCGACGTTGCAAAACTTCCTTATTAGGAAATTCCCCTTACCTTATTTGGAAGGTCTGTAAGTACTTTTGCTCATAACTTAGCGAAAATAGCAGAAAATATCACCAAAACTCGAGACTTGCCATTAGAAACAGCGCGTCTCCCAAACAAAATGGCCGACAAAATGACCGAAAAGGACTGGAAACCATCGACAACTCTATCATAGGGATTCCTGTGTGTTTTATACTGATCACTTCATAGGAACGCCTGCTGATATTTGCACTGAGACTACGGAGACCATTTTTCACGGATTTCCAAGCATACTAGTGTAGGCGCTAGCTTTTCGCCCATGGATTTGCGAATGTGGAATATAAATACAAAGTACAAAGGAGAGTACAAGTTTTTATACTTTTAAAACACGCAACAACCCTGCTGCAGAACTCCAACAAAACGAAACGCAATTTTCAAACTTTTTTAACTCGCTCGCGTCGGGTCAAAAATGGTCGGATAATTTTGAGCTCTGGATATGTTAAACCTGGACTATTGGTCCTTTTAACTATTCGTTCGAATTTATTTTTAATAGCCGCATTTGGTTATGCGAGCCGATATTCTAACAGTGGCATTTTTACAAAAGTCCCTCCTGTGCGAAACATATTCGCGTTTTTTTTTCTGAAACTTCTGATTTGGGGTCATTCGACCTTCGTTTTTTTTGTCATTCAAGTTTGGAGAACTGAATTGTACGCGCGAAAATTGCAGTACAAGATAAGGCCAAAAAGTGACTATGAAAGTGGCGCAATATCAATGTGCCCTTTTATAGTACCTTCGAAATTAATCCATTTTGTACGATTTATAACCATTATAACTTTGGGACCACATTCCTTTCCACAATTCAGAAACATTTTTCTAACACATGATTTGTTTTTCTTTGACTTTTCAAGATTGAGGAAATATGTCGAATTTTTTGCACGAGAGCGAATAATTGAGCCTCTCGTTAAATATTCGTATTCCATTTCGTATTCAGACCTTAAAAAATGTAATTCCTCCTGGAGAGTGCTCCAGACGGTGACTTAGTTAAGTTTTCCTCTATTCTTTTTAAATTCGATTCAAGTTTCCCGATTTTATTCCTACATCGCGTGCCTTATGTTTGCTGTATTGAATGCTATGTTGACGAATTTTATACTTCATGGACGTTAAGTAGATAAATGCAAATGGTATACATAAACTAATCCGTTGTTGTCATCATTCCTATAAAGTGATCAGTATAAAACACACAGGAATCCCTATGATAGTGTTGTCGATGGTTTCCAGTCCTTTTCGGTCATTTTGTCGGCCGAGGGGCCTGAGACACGTTTTGAACACCACAGGCAGCCCGCGCGGATTTGCCATAAAAACGACAGCACTTTCTTGATAATCCGCCGATCCGCAAACCTATTCGAGCTGAACTAACTAATTAGAACATCGCTAAGCGTGTTATAAAATAACTTTGTAACCCCTAGGGGGTTCCCACCATGCTTTGCGGCCCTTGGTTAAATACGCCCTACCTCGAGGTTTCATTTCACACAGTCAGCGCCTTGGACGGGACGCTCCGGGTTTTTTCTCCACGTTTCGTTCCTGTTAGTGCTACAACCAACACCAGCCCTCTGCAATGGCGGAACCTGTTGGAAACCTTCCACCGCTTCTTCCTGTCGTGGCCCCTGTTCGCCCTGCGAATCCTATTCAAGTTCAAGAGCCGCTAGTAGCAAACCAAGCTGCTGTCCAGCCGAATGTTCAAGTTGGTCCGGCCGTTGTTCCACCTAATGGTCCAGTTCCTGTTCAGCCTAATGCTCCAGTTCCTGCTCAGCCTAATGCTGCAATTTCTGTTCAGCCTAATGCAGAGGTATATAATATTTTTTGGTCTTTATAGTTCTGTTTAGCTTCAGTTACTAGGATTTGCATTAGTGTGTTCGCTCGGGTATAACGGTCTTTTCAGTTTGTCACGTCGTCTTTTGTTAAGTTTTACTCCTTTGCGTACGTCTTAGTAGCTCATTAGTTCATTGTTTTAGCTACCGTTTCGTCGTCTTAGCTCTTCGCTCGTTTTTTGTTTTATTCGGTTTAGTTTTCGTAGTGTTCACTCATCATCTTTTAGTTTTCCGTTAGCTATCTCTATTCAGGTGTTTTTCTTATTCTGTATAGTATTTTTTAGCTTAGGTAAGGTAATATTTAGTACTCGGTTGTGGTCTGGGACGAGGGAATGTACGGAACTACGAATGTTATATATGGATTCTGCGCTCCGGGGGCGTGATGGTCGGGGACCATGAATTTTTCGCGCTTTTCCGGGACCACGGAATGGACGGGATTAAGGATAAAAAACGGGTTTTGTGCTCCGGGAGTGCAAGATAGTCCGGGACCAAGGAATGGACGGGATTACGGATAAAAACGGTTTTTTTTTTTGTGCTCCGGGAGCGCAAGATGGTCTGGGACCACAGATTTCAGAAAACGAGTTTTTTCGCGCACCGGGTGCGCAAAAGGATCTCGGTCCACGGAATGGACGGGACTACGGATAAAAACGGTTTTTGCGCTCCGGGAGTGCAGCATGGTCTGGGACCACAGATTTCAGGAAACGAATTTTTTCGCGCACCGGGTGCGCAAAAGGATCTCGGTCCACGGAATGGACGGGACTACGGATAAAAACGGTTTTTGCGCTCCGGGAGTGCAGGATGGTCTGGGACCACAGATTTCAGGAAACGAGTTTTTTCGCGCACCGGGTGCGCAAAAGGATCTCGGTCCACGGAATGGACGGGACTACGGATAAAACGGTTTTTGCGCTCCGGGAGTGCAGGATGGTTTGGGACCACAGATTTCAGGAAGCGAGTTTTTTCGCGCTCCGGGAGCGCAAGATGGTCCGGGACCACGGAATGGACGAAACTACGGATAAAACGGGTTTTTGCGCTCCGGGAGTGCAGGATGGTCTGGGACCACGGAATGGATGAAACTACGGATAAAACGGGTTTTTGCGCTCCGGGAGTGCAGGATGGTCTGGGACCACGGAATGGACGGGATTAAGGATAAAACGGGTTTTTCGCGCTCTGGGAGCGCAAGATGGTCTGTGACCACGAAATGGACGGGATTTAAACGGGCTTTTCGCGCTCCGGAAGCGCAAGATGATTTGGGATCACGGAATGGACGGAATTACGGATACAAACGGGTTTTTCGCGCTCCGGAAGCGCAAGATTTGGGATCACGGAATGATCGGTTAGATGGCAGATAATTTACGTATTTCTGAGTTCTAATCCGTACTTTCTTGTCTCCGTTTTCTCAGCCCGCTGAACGCATTAGAATTCTGGAAGAGAAGTTACGACTCATGGAGGAAAGACAACAAGAGAATTCAGTGGAAGTTTCCCTTCAGACAGTTAGGCAGTTACTAACAAAACCTGAAGTTGTCTATGATAAATGGGAAACAACAAGTTATGTCGAGGCCTTGGTAAAGGCGGCAAGGGTATCAGCGCACGATAAGGCTGACTCATATGCGGCTATCCTAGGCGAGATCAAGGGAAGACTGGATATTCACCCGCTCGCCCATCGGCGTTTGGTGTTAGGGTTACTTGGCGACCCTGTCCAGGCAAAAGTGGCTAAAGATACAGCCGCCATCCTGAAGTCCGTTAGAAGTGAACACGGAGGGGCGGAGTCAACATACCGTCAGTTCAGGCAGCAGCAGCCGCGCTACCGTCAGCGCTACCAGCCTTACCAGCCTTTTCGGGGTCGTGCAGGTCGTGGAGCGGCTCAGTGCTTTAGATGTGGAAAGTATGGCCATTTCGCTAGAGATTGCTCTAATAATGATGTGAGATCGCGTCGCTCTTAGAACGCGTCGCTTCTAGAGAACGCGTCACTCTGATTGTAATGCGTCTATAAGCTTGTTCTAAAATAAAAGGTGTTATCTATTCATAGTGTGTTTATCTTTCCGCTATATTAGGTGCGCGTAATTTTTTATTTGACCCTAGGGGGGCTTACTGAAGGTCCTTCACTGATTTTCCAGTTCCTGGGGTCAACGTAGGTTAGGTTCCCTTGCGCGGCGTATCCACTCCCTCAGTTTTTCGTTTAAAGTTTTTTATTTTTAATTTTCCCTTAGGTGGTTTCTGGACAAAATGACGTATGGTGTAACGTCGCTGGGGAACCTATAACCTTCGTTGGCCCCACTATTCCTATCTCAGTCATCGCAAAAAAGCCTCATCTCGCTAGGGTTTCGGAACTTCGGTTTAGAAATCCAGATCGTTTCCAAGCGGGGAATATACACAGGCATCCTGAAGTCTGGAGTTCTCTCATCCATCACCATGCCTGCGAACACGCTGACCTTATTAAGATTGTTGAAGAGGGTGTGCGTATTACTGATTTCTTCCGGCCATTTTGTGGAAATTTTAAGGGTCGCTCCTACAACTCTCCTACTCCGCCCTCTGCTCTATTTAGCAATTCCGTCTCTTGTGAAGAGTTTAAAGATTTTGTTTCCTCTACTGTTAAGAATTGGCTGGAACAAGGTGTAATTTCCCGTATCGGAAGTGTAGGACAGTGCGCCCCACCGTATTTGGTCCTTCCCCTTACAGTAGAACCCACAAAACCTCGCTTGTGCCACGACGAGAGGTTTTTGAACCTGTGGATCAAAGATCTCCCTTTCAAGTTAGACCACTTGTGTGATCTCCCTCGATACGTACTGCCAGGGCATTTCCAGTCTTCGTGTGACGATAAGAGCGGTTACCAACATGTCTTCTTACATCCAGACTCTTACAAGTATTTTGGTTTTGCTTGGGATGGGATCTATTATGTTTTTCTCACTCTACCATTCGGTTGGAAAGCGAGTGCGTATTTGTACCATAACCTGGGTTTAGTTATTACCAGTGCTGCAAGGTCGCTTGGCGCTCCGGTTTCGCAGTATATTGACGATAGACATGTTGGCCAGTTGTTTCCCTTCAATTCTCAGCAGGTGCAGCCTAGTGAGCAACTGGCAGAAGCAAGTCTCTATATTGTACTATCCCTGTTAATCTCCGCTGGATATTACATTAATATTGGCAAAAGTTCTCTCAAGCCTACCACTTCCATCCGTTTTTTGGGCTTTATTTCTGACTCGATTTGCCAGGCGTTCTTTCTACCTAGTGATAAAAAGCAGAAATTTATCGCTTTGCGAGAGCAGATTTTACAGTCTGATACAACTTCTCTTAAGAGTTTACAGCGTTTCGCAGGGAAAGCGGTGTCTTTTAGCCTAGCAATTCCAGGATGCAGACTTTATGCGCGAGAGATCTTCAAGGCTATTGGGAAGTTTGCCAGGAATGCACGAGTTATTCATGTAGAAGGACCGTTGAAGGCAGAGATCCTGGAGTGGAGATTCATCGATAACTGGACTGGGTGTTTACCATGGCTTTCAGAGAAACACCTCGCTATTAAGTTATGCTGTGACGCGTCCAAGAGGGCGTGGGGCGCGATTTTGTTTTCGAGGGTCATCAACATACCGTGCGCGACTATTGGCTAGACCCAGAGGCTGATATCAATGTTCTGGAGGCTAGAGCCTTGAAGTGTGCTTTGCACTCTTTTCATGATGCCATCAGTGACAAAAGAGTTGACGTTTCTACGGATAGCGCCACGCTCAAGGCCGCTTGGGAAAATGGTGGCTGTAAGAACTCCTGTGTTAATGTGGAACTGAAAGAGATCGAAAGTTTGTCCCGTACCTTTAATTTCGCACTAACCATGAAGCACGTCCCATCATCCGAGAACCCCGCAGATGGCCCGTCTAGGGTGTGTTCCGGCCTCGATTCTATGTTGTCCAAGGAAGCCTGGGTCTTGGTAGAATCCAAGTTTGGTCCTCACACTTTCGATCTCATGTCTTTGGACAGTAACTGTCAGAGGGATCGCTCGGGGCGTCCACTCCCCCACTATACGCCATGGAGAACCCCCCTCTCAGCTGGAGTTAACGTCTTCGCGCAGCCTTTCCCTTCACGAGAGCACAACGTCTATGTTTTTCCGCCCTATGTGCTCATTGGTCCACTACTAAGGTTTCTGTTTGACTTTCGTCAGGACCTTACGTTCACTATCGTAGTTCCACGGCTGTTTCCGCTTCGCTATTGGTGGGCTATGTTACAGTCTTTTGCGGTGGATAGCCTACTCCTTGGAAAAAGGGGTTCCAAGTCAACACTTCTTTATCCCTCTCGCGTTTCCCCTGTTTTCGTACCTGCGTCTTTGCCTTGGGACTTATGGGCCTTCCGTTGTATCCTTACTACATGAGTGTTTACACCTATTTTTCATTATAGACTCCACGCCCTTGGAAACCTGCTTTGAAATGCAAGGCGTGTCTCTATCCTAACGATAGCGACGCCAACTATTGTCGAGCTTGTGGGTCTACAACCCCTTTAGGGGTTTGCAACAATAGTGACAGTCAAGATATTATTGATTTTCAAGCAATCAGTCATCGCTTTGAAAAGTTTAAAACAACGGTCCACGAAAAGCCCTATGAGCGGCAAAAGGATGCTTTAGAAGTCAGCTTAGCCAATTTCCTTAGTCGTTTGGCTCCACCGAAGGTGTTATTAGCCGCTACAGCTGATGATTTGATTATGTTTCTAATTAGTAAAGATAAAAAAGGAAAACAGATATTACACGGAAGTGACTGCTTGGGAAGTAGTTGTTCCTGCCCAAAGCACCTGGCAGCTGGCACTGTAGACAGTTATGTAGGGAAACTCAGAGCAATTTTTAATAGATTAGGTCGCACAGATAACTGTAATCCTGCTTCGCATCCTCAGGTGAAGGATTACATTAAGTTTGTAAAGGAGGAGCAAGCTCAGCACGCTGTAAAACCGCGTCAGGCGATTCCTGTGTTTTACGATAAGTTCTGCCAGCTCGTTTCACACTTACGGGGTCGTATTGCGGGGAGTTCTCAACTTTCTCCTCTAGAACAATATATGCTTGTCAGAGATACTACCTTTTTTGTGACTGATTTTTTCTCTGGCGATAGAGCGTCAGATTTGGGTCGTTTGCGTTTTGGCCAGGTCTTTCGTTTAAAGGATCGTGAGGGTTTCCTACTTCATTTCACTTTTGGTAAATCTTTGCGTTCGGCTGGTGTCTCTAGATCTTTTGTTCTCCTATCAGTTCCGGACAAGAGAGTATGTCCGGTGTTTTGGCTCACTTATTATATTACTTCTTGTACAGCTTTAAACGTTCCTTTTGATAGTGAGTCTTTCCTCTTTAGGGTCACAGAAAATAAAAAAAGAGTGTCCACACGCCCTTTTTTGAGTTCAGCGGTTTCAGGGCGTTTGCGTTTGCACTTCAGAGCTGCGGGGATATATGGCGGTGAGACACCGCATAGTTTTCGGGTAGGCTTATCTAATACCCTTAAGCAACTTGGCTGTACATCGGACCAGATAGCGCAGTATATAGGATGGCGTAATACCTCCATGGCAGAGCATTACACGCGCGCTTCTTCGGTAAATGCCCTCCTATCTTTGGTTGAGGAACTTTCTCCGCAACTCTCAGTTGGCATTCAGCGGGACAGTTTTTCTCTTGCTATTTAAACTTACAAAAATAAAGAGTTTGATTGATTTATATGTCTGACTATTGGGTGTGGGATATCCCCTACGTTAGTTTTGGGAGGGATCGTTTTGAGTTTTGGGGTAATTTGGAAGGAGTTTGGGGATATTTAGAGAGATTTTTGGGGGGGTGTCGAGTAAGTTACTTGGCAGGCGAAATTAGTCAGCCAACGTATAGGGCACAGCAGGGAGCGGATCTCCCATAACTTAGCTTCGCGTTGTGATAATAGGTAGTCAGCGAGAATATATTACTATTCGAGCTGAACTAACTAATTAGAACATCGCTAAGCGTGTTATAAAATAACTTTGTAACCCCTAGGGGGTTCCCACCATGCTTTGCGGCCCTTGGTTAAATACGCCCTACCTCGAGGTTTCATTTCACACAGTCAGCGCCTTGGACGGGACGCTCCGGGTTTTGAGCTCGTTTCGCCCCACCCTCCTCCCCTGGTGTTGGTTGTCCTGCAACCTTACAGCTTCTCGTTTGCCTGCCTATTACCACAGCAGTCCGCGGATCTCCCATAACTTAGCTTCGCGTTGTGATAATAGGTAGTCAGCGAGAATATATTACTATTCACCTCCCCCACTGAATGAAAACGAAGTAAAAAATGTTCCAAAATATTAACTACAAAGGTCTGTCTGCGCTGACCTTGAAAATAGTCGAAGAAGAGTTTTACTGACAATGAAAAAGGTACAAATAAAAATCTACTAAACCTAAATAAACCTTTTACCATGCCTTAAAAACAACAACAGTTTTGGGTTTCCTGCGCCGTGTATGTCCATATATGGCAATGGTCACCCAAACGTTAGCGCAAAGCATGATGGTCAGGAACAGTGTCATGTTGAATTTTTGGCGGGTTTGTGCTTTCGAAGTCAGAAGAACAAAAAAGCTGGTACCACATGTAAATGTGCCAAAAGCTGCAAGTGTTCGCCATCTAGGTAAGATAAAAATCTTTATTTTCGCTATTTTGAAGCAAATCAATGTTTTTGAATCCCGGTTTCCTTCATTTTAGCTCGTTTTGATTTTGAACCAAAGCTCGAGTGTCCTCACAGATTTCACTCACATCACAATCAAGCGGACCGGCTCTACCCCTTTGACCCGGTGAACAATATTGTTGATAGCAAACTTACTGCCTATTGATAAATCTCCATGTTAGCCAGTTTCAAGTAGTGGAGGGAGACCTGCTTGCGTCGTTAAACACATCGAGACATTTTCGCAATGACACATTTTCGTGGTGGCGGCCATCTTGGATTGTAGCGTTTCAAGTCATTCAACTCCGTATCACTCTAGCAACGGGGGTACTCATATCTATGTAGACATGGGAAGAACCAAGGGTGCTCCTCGTATCTCGTATGAGTTATACTGGGACTCTCTTTAGGGATTTAAAAAATCAAAGTGAATTCAGAATCTTCTCTACAACTAATCACTTGCGGGGTTCCTCAAGGATCTACACTTGGCCCATTACTGTTTTTGATCTATATAAATGACCTCCCTAATTCATCAAACAAATCAAACTTCAGAATATTTGCTGATGATACCAATATTTTTTATTCCTCCAAAAGCTGTGGCAATCTTGAACAAACAGTAAACAATGAACTCACTAAAGTTTTGAAATACTGCAATGCCAATAAGTTATCTATTAATATCAAGAAAACAAACTTTATACTAATTGCTTCTCCTAGGCGAAGGGTCTCTATTAACATTACTGCATGCAATATTACTCAAGAAAGCCATATCAAATATTTAGGTATCTTTATTGATGACCACCTTAAATGGGATGCACAAATCAAACATGTTAATTGCTCTTTATCAAAAAACACAGGAATCCTAAATAAATTACGATATTATCTACCCCTTTGCACACTCAGGCAACTCTATTATAGCTTTATTTTCCCTTATATTTCCTATGGCCTTATGAGCTGGGGAACTGCATGCGAAACTCGCCATAAATCTGTAAAGTTCAAAATGAATAAATGTATAAAATCCATCTTTTTTGCTTCCAGAAGAGAAAATGCATCCAAATATTATAAGCTTTTAGAAATTCATAACCTTGATAGCATGTGCAACATTAAAATAGTTTCTCTCATATATCAAATCAAACATTTTCCAAATCAAACCCCAACTGCCCTCAATAACTTGATTGTCCCGGCCTCATAAGTACATAAATATTATACCTGATATGCCTCTAAAGGAAATTTATACAGACCAGCTTCCAGAACAAACTATGGACTCTCACGCTTTCAAAAATTGCAAGTAGAATCTGGGAGATGGTCCCTTACAACATTAAGATTATGCCATTTAAAATTTTTGTTTCTCATTATAAAAAGCACCTCCTTCACAGCCAAAATTATTAATTTCTTCTTTTTTTCTTTACACAAATAATGAATACTGATAAAAGTAAACAAATGACAAAATATGCCAAAAAAAACTACACTGTAAACTTTTTTTATTATTTCTATGTAGGTAAGCTTATGTAATTGTAATTCTATACATTATAAATCTTTATTATAGTTGTTTTCTTTTTGTAGTGTATAACCTTGTTTGTTTGTAATATAAATATGTGCTAATAAACTGAACTGAACTGAACTGAACTGAACTGAAGGAATTGGAAAGAAGACAGTAAAAAATCAAGGGAGAGCCGTGTTTTGTTAGTTTTATCTAATAGTTACTGCAATCAGGAAGAAAACAAGCAACAATGTCCACACGTATCTGGATATTTTCGAAAATGGAGGTTGATTTCTCCATTTAAAAAAAAATCCATGTCCACACAGACCGTATTTAAATTGTATTTGCCTGTCCACACGTATACCCGAAAACGATTGGAATACGCATATCTTTACTAATTTGGCATGCACGGTATGCAAATGCATGCGCCCTTTGAAAAGCAAATGCACTGGACCCTGGCTTTTACGTCATCATATTTGAAAACCTCCGTTTTCGACCGTCCACACGAATACGATAAACCGAAAACGCCATATACGTGTGGACGAAAGGTGCAAACAGAGAAAAGAATCTTTGTTCAGCGCTCTGTCGCTACGCTCCTATATGCGCAGATAGCGTTTATATTGTATATTCTACAGTAACAAGACAAAGGGTGAAGGAGTAGACGCGTGTACCAGTTTATTGGAGATGAGACAATGTTAACAATACACAATGTGTGTTTCCAAAAAATATCCATACCCCCCACGGAAGGGATTGGAAATTCCAGAGGGGTGGGGTCAAAGGCCTAGGAATTTCCAGAGGGGTGGGGTTTTAACGACCAGAAAAAAGTCCAGATGGTTAGGAAACCGCATTTCTCGTACCGAGTCGAAAACACGCTAAGTTTTGTGTGAATGTTTTTGTTTTTCGCAGAAAAGAAAATCAAAAAAGATTCGCTCAAACAAACAGGGATTTCAGCAACACAGGGTGACCGAAATCCTAGGAGTTGCTTCTGGGAGGCTGGGCACTATTCAATATGGCAGCGTTGTAAACAAGTAGATTGGCGTTGATAAATGCTCACACTGTGATCGTCGGGGATAGTCATCATTGGTAAGTTGTTGTTTTCACTTTTTAGAACATTTTTCGAAAAATTTCCTTCAAGGGGTCCATGGACTAGGGGTCCAGGTTTTGTACTCTCCCTGCATAACGCAAATAGCAACTCTTTTAAACTCCTAATTACAAATGTTGAAAGCATTTTTTCGCCCTGTTCACAATTTGTAAATGCTTAAAGTACGACTAGAAAATATTGTTACACATATTCGGAGCGCGCTTTTGCAATTATACTCCGTATACCCCATATTCAGACGATTTCTACGTTTTTTTCCAGACAACGAAATTTCCAGAGGGGGGGGGGGGGGGGTAAAAACTTATACGTGCGGAAATTCCAGAGGGGTGGGGGGTAACAACCAGGCACCAAAATCGGAAATTTCAGAGGGGTAGGGGGTCATTTCTGAACACTCTTCCGTGGGGGGGGTGGGGATATTTTTTTGGAAACACACAATTTCTCTAAAAATACACAATTCGCCTAAGAATTGATACATCAAGAACTGAAAATTAGACACGGTGAAGCGTTATGTGACTGGTAAACTGTATAATACGAAAGATAATCCGAACAAGGTCAATTTCATGGCGATATTCACCAGAAGTTGAGAAGGTGTATGAGCTATATTTCGATTTTAATTCAAATCATCATCAGGCAAATTAAGTATACAGAGCGCGAGGTTTAAATACAGGAAGCTTATTTGAATAATAATAGTTCACGGCTAGCTTTTAGGCCGGAGTTAATTACAGGCTGCTTAGTTTTTATAAAGAAAGCCTCTTTAAACAGAAGAATGTTCCAGTTGTTGTCCATACCAATTACGGTGGTATTGTCCCTGACAGTGTTCAAGTAAAATTCTTTGGTGTTAGCTAAAAGAAAGGAATCATTACAAGGCAAATTATGAAGTGACAAAAGGTGTTGGTATTGTTCACAATTATTTAGGTGGTGAAAAATAGCACTGTCTTTGTCACGGGCATGTTCCATTGTGCGTTCGTGCAAGGTGCGCTCAGTTTTACCTATGTAACTGGAATTACAGCAGGGGCAAGTGAATTGGTATACAAGATTAGATTTACTTAATAGCGGGGTTTTATCTTTGGTGTTGGTATAAAAACAGATCTTTTGTGTTTTGGGAAGAATCCGGAATACAACATTTTTGGAAGATATACATCTGCGGAGCTTATGAACGAGAGCTTTTGTTAATTGTTCGCCTTTCTCGCCGATGTATGGCATGTTGATCCAGATAGTCCTATCTGTTTCCTGGGCGCGGTCCTGAGTGGGGTTCTTAAACAAGCAGGATGCCTTGGTTCGTTTGATAAGAGCATCGGCTACACGCCGTGGGAAGCCATTCCAGGCAAGGAATTGTCTAATCTTGAGTATCTGGGCATCAACTTTACCCGGGTCACAGATACGAAGAACACGATAGATTAGCGATCTAACCCAGGCTACCCGGTGAGACCAGGGGACGAAGCTTTTGAAGTTAGTGTACAACCCAGTGAAAGTATCTTTTCTGTAGATACTAAGCCCATCTGGTGCTATTTCAATATCCAGGAAATGAGGGACAACCCCATCAAAACGATCGTACGTAAACCGGATATTCTTGTCAAATTTATGAAACTCGCTAAGGATGTCGGGTAGTGAGCTCGGTTTCACAAGTAGCAGAGTGTCATCAACATATCTGCAGTAAAATTTGACAGCTCCCGAATCGATCAATTTCTTCACTGTTTTTTCTTCAAATTCTGTCATAATTATATTCGCAAGGACAGGACCTAGACTCCCACCCATGCTCACCCCGTCGATTTGTTCATACAAAGTATCATTGCAAGAAAACACAGTTTTAGTGCAGGTGTCTCGGATAAGTTTACGTAGGGTGTTCTTGCACAGATCGGTGTTAATCAGCTTATCCGTAAAGACACGCTTCTCGATAACCTTCAGAGTTCTGTTCAGAGGGACATTTGTGAACAACGATTCGACGTCAAAGGACACGAATCGGTAGCCCTGTTCAAACAGGTCCTGGGGGATGGCGCGAATTCTCTGAGCTGTATCGAAGGAATCTTTTAGACTGAACTCATTCTGTGTTAGAGGGAAGAGCAGTGAACTTAGAAATTTACCAACGAAGTAGTGGGAACTTCCAGTGGTGTCGATTATTGGTCGGAATTTAGGGATGCTTATATACTCCTTGTGAATTTTCGGTAAACCGTGAGCACGCGCTGGCTTGGCGTTTCGCGGACGTATAGAGTCGAATTCTTCTCGGCTCAACTCGCCGCGCTTCAACAGCTTAAGGAGGTAGCGTTGTAGCGAAGTTAATCGAGCGGGTGTCGGGTCTTTAGAGACAAGTTTGAACTTCCTTCGGTCGGCGAAGAGAGAATCCATGGATTGTTTATAGGCTGCTCGCGTAATCAGTACAACTCCCTCTCCTTTGTCCGGTTTTAGGAGAACTGCGCGCTGCAGTAGCTCTTTGATGGTCTTGATGCGTTGGCTATCAGCAAAATCCGCTTGTCATCAAAGTCTAAAACATTGAACGCCCAAGCTCTCATAGCGTTTTTAGCACGTTCTAAGCTCTTAAAGTTAGACTTGAGAAGGCCATATCGCTGAAGTTGTTCCCAAACGGACTCAGCCGATGCGATAACATCCGCTTCGCGAGGTGTAACTGCGATGCCATACTTCAGACCAAACTGGAGGGCAGAATACTGATTGTTTGTTAACTCTTGTCCCGTAAGGTTGAGGATAAGTTTATTGGGGTTCCGCTCAAGGCCATCTTTTTGCAGTTTATCTTTCAAGAGTCTGTCGAACTTCTTAGAGAGACGCTGACGGGTTGAATCTTCTTTTTGTTTGACGTGGTTATCAATCGCATAAGTGAGAACACGGCGATTAAACCAAGTACAGCGCTTATCTAGCCCAGAATTGGCTTGTTCGAGATCTTTCCGAAGACTCTTAACGGTCTTGTGTTTTTCGGATATCTCATCAAATAGGATCTTGCGGTAACTCTTGCGTTGAGATCTTTTATCCTTCATCTTGAAGTGTTTCCATCGGGTAAAATTAGGGTGAAGGTCTGCATCTCGACAGCGATGTAAAAAGTCGAGAGAAAGTTCAGCTTTCTTTAAGCGTCGTGAAAGTCGCTCCACTGTTACAGCAGCTCTGTAGGTTTCGTAGTCAGCATTTCGGATATTACACCAAAAACCAGGACCAGCCGACAATTTTAAATAATATAATACGAAAGATAATCCGAACAAGGTCAATTTCATGGCGATATTCACCAGAAGTTGAGAAGGTGTATGAGCTATATTTCGATTTTAATTCAAATCATCATCAGGCAAATTAAGTATACAGAGCGCGAGGTTTAAATACAGGAAGCTTATTTGAATAATAATAGTTCACGGCTAGCTTTTAGGCCGGAGTTAATTACAGGCTGGTAAACTGTCAAGTGAATAACTAATGAATTGACAAGAATATGTGACCCTCTTAGGGAAAACGTATAATAACGATTTTCCGTTTAATGGCAAAAATAAACGAACGGTAAACGACTTTTGCACTCGTTTAAACGACTTTCCAAATCATTTAAACGATTTTCCAAAACGTATAAACGTCTTTCCAAAACACATAAACGACTTTCCAATTTTCCAAAACGTGTAAACGATCTTCATAAACAGACACCCTCACCAAACCGACCTAAAAGCCATGGAAAAAAAACTTGTATACCCAGCGCGTATTCATTACGCGTATTTCCCGGAGATTTCAATGTCCGAACTCGGCCGAACACTTATGCGAAAATAAAATAAATTTTACGCTTAATTATATAATTATAACATCCAGTAACTAATCTGAACATCAAAAGATGCATCTACGAAAAATTAAACGAGAAAATCGCGAGAAGGAAACACCAAGAAGGGAAATAAATAATGAATTCGGAATGATTGAATAAAATGTGCAAGTTTCAGCGCATTGTTTTGAATGCATAATTAACTTGACCTTTCGTTAATGCGCTACACGACGAAAATGCTCCGTGTTTCTCACAAGAAGTAAAATGGAAAACAAATAGCCGGAGAAGGTTATTAACTGGCTTTATGGCATTGGTAGCAGAAAAAAACATATTTGCGTTGGGGAAATCAGACACAGAAGTATAGTACCTATTTTGGTATCACACGACGACGCGACCGACCAACTTTTTAGTTGCGTGACAGGAAACATTTGGTAAGTACCGTGCAGTCAAGTGCAAAACTTCATTCTTTTGCTGTACTTTTTACTGTTTTGATGTTACCCCATACGAACCGATGGCTTTCCTTTTCTGTGCTTGAAAGCTACTTGTTCAATCTCGCATCTTTTACTTCAATTTGCTTCGTTTTCCACGTGAAAGTGTCGTTTAAACGATTTGTGAGATCGTTTAATTGCTTCATAAACGACTTTTCCATTAAATGCTAAATCATTATTATACGTTTTCCCAAAGAGGGTCACATATATATACCAAGAGGTTAATAGAATGCTCAACATAAACACATTTTTCGAAAATATCCAGATACATGTGGACAGGGTCTTGCTGTAGTATGAACTTGTTTTTTGTATTTTACATGGTTGATTTTAATTTTGAATGTTGAGGTATTTTTTTAGGGTCATGTTTTATCACCTCTTGTTAATTTTGATTTTTTTTCCTGGAAGAACCCTTCATTACTCGAGCTCACCCATTTAATACTGAAACATCTCAGTCTCAAAAACTCCAAAAAAAAATCGCAAGATGTTGTTTTTATGGGCATTATTTTTATTCTACATTGACCCCATATTTCATATATTGTGATTGGTCAAGAGCCCAAAACTTATTCAGGTGTGTAATCCTTGTATGCAGCCCCTTATTAGTGTTGGTTGTTTAATGATTACTGTAGTTACCCACATATAGTGTAACCTACAGATCTGTATAGATGGCTCACTTGATGCAAGTACACGTACCACCATAAAATGTCTAGTAGCTTTAAAAAACCTTGGTGTTGTCAGACCTTCTTGGTCATATGTAGATGACAAGAAAACAAAATCTTAATTCTTGAATCCTCAATCTGTCTTCAAGGAAGTTTTGGTTGTTCTAGAGGTCTCGGTAAGGGAAAACGACATGCTTGGGAAAAAATTCTCATTGTGTCGCAAATTGTGCGATGATAATCAGTTATCAACTGAGGAGTTCCTCAATGAACTGTGTTAGGCCTAGTACTATTCTCTCTAATGGTTAGTAACATCAAGGCAGCTAATCCTACACGAAATCTACTCAAAAAGTATGCCGATGACATCACCTTAAGTATTCCGATCAAGGGTGGGACAGAAGACAATGATAGTAGTTTTAACAGAAATTAATCCAATTAAGTCATGGGCCGAGCAGAATTCTATGACATTGAATCTAAAGAAAGCGTGGGAGTTGGTACTACGGGGTAGGACCACCAAACTCCTGCCCCTGCCTGTCACCAATATTGAACAAGTTCCTAAGCTTAAATTTCTTGGTGTAGCTTTTGAATGCAGTCCGACCAATTGGGATACCCAATTTAGTGAATTACTTACTAAGGCTAGTGGTAGGTTGTATATCATTAGGTAAGTATTATGGTTTCTCAAAAGAGCAATTAGACCTTTTGTTTGAGTCCCTAATTGTATCGGTTTTCCAGTATGCTCTACCTGTCTGGGGTCTTGCAGCTTATGACAAATATCTTAGCCGGGTAGACAAGCTTTTCAGCAGAGCTTTTAAAGTTGGCTTCTGTAAGCGGAAATATAGTATCAGGGATATCCTGAGTCACTGTGACCAAAAGCTTTGAGGAGCAATAACAAAGGCTAACCAAACAGTTCTTGATGACCTACTCCCCCCGTTGAGAATGTGTGACCTTCGGGGGCGTGGACATCAGTATATTCTCCCTAAAGTAAAAACTGAGCGTTTCAAGAAAGTGTTTATTAACAGATGTTTATTTGAATACATCTGATATTTAATTTAATTATACTATGTAAATCTCTACGTCTGTCTAGAGATCTGATATTGCAACAAAGACTATTATTATATATAACCAAAACCTTGATTTTTCCTTAGTTTGCTTATCAATAAATTTCAATATAGATTCTATAGTTATAGATCTTGAGAATATCACCAAAGACATACATACATGTACATATGATTGTCGTTTTACGTGAAGTTCAGTTTATCATATGTGAACATCTGTATCAATTATACATTTGTATTGTGAAATGACATTTCTTCCTGTCTTCATAGCCTGATGAAAAGCATGTCCGGTCAGCACGTGAAATTTTGACAGTTGAACTTCAACGTTTGCCTGCCCATGCATGAAGCTTTGGTGACGCTTGTGTGTGGAAAATGTAAAATGTTCAGTTGTTTTATTTCTAGAAAAACTATGAAGCTACCACAATATTAGTTTTTTTGAATGATTGTTCTTGAAAGGGAATTGCGGACTTATCGTGACTAAAACGTTCAAGTTTTCCTGTCAAAACATCGAAGTTTCACTGTCAAAACATTGAAGTTTCATGTGCCAACAGAACATGTTTTTAGCATGTGTAGAGGGGTAGCTGCAATGGACAGTAAAGTTTTGAAGAATTTTAGAACAAATCAGTGAAAATGTGAAACTATGTGCTCTCAGGGATTTTTCTCAAATGTTACTGAGGTTTTCAATGGTAGTTACCAGTAGACTTAAATGATTTGTTATCGGCTCAACATTAATTTGTGTAGGAATTTAGCATATAGAGTGAAGACAGGCACATGACAATGAAAATCCAATATTGTCATAAAATTGTTTGTTCAAGCAAAAAAATCCTTCAAAAAGGGTAAAAATTATTATTTCAGATCGGAAAATTCACTTGTCTTAGATAACAAGATAAGTTCTAATAATCTCATTTCCAGTAAGGAACTACTTGTGGTGATGGGATTAATAAGTGAAGACAACAGTACTCTCAGAAGATGCTAATCACTTGATATTAGCAGCAGTTTGATGCCTAGAGAGAGGAGGGCTGACAGTCAACAGATACAGGGGAAGCGATGACTGCTTATCAACAATAGCTGGGCCTCTGCAAAAGCCATTGTTCCTGTCTCTGGGTTACCCCTTGTATCCCTGACTGTACCCTGCCCTCTGTAAACACATGAGATGGCCACAGCTTAGAATCAGCATCATGAGTACCCACAGACAGCAGAGCTTAATGTTGAGAGTACTAGTGATGAAAACTGCTTGGTGACAGCAACAATTGGGTGTAGAAATACAGCAAGGATTTCTGCAGGCTGCATGGAAATTAGCAAAAACTACATACCAGTGACAAAGGATATCTGAGGGGAATAAGACTGATACATTACAACACCAGGGATTCAACATTTGGATGGCATCACCAGGTGGGTACCAGATGGCAGTACAACAGACAGATGAGAACAAGTGAAACTACAATAACTGGGTAACAGCAATACGTAGGTGTCTAGAGACATCAGCACAGGCAGTAAAGAACACAAGGGATCAAGATAAGTTGGCCTCGGCAGCATGGGAGTTGTCTTGGATAGTGGGGATAGTTCATGGGGGTACATGGGATGGCATCGACCAGTTACCAAGAATGATGTGTGTCCAGAGATAGCAGGAATGTCTATTGTGACCATCAGACACACTAAAAACTCTGTGTCAACTGGGGGGTGCTGAAATATCACCGGGCAGGATCTTTGAATCTCAGATAATCAGGACTGGGCACTAGCAGCTAGTGGTTGTGTGCAGACATGAGACAAGAGGGCACAGGGAAAGCAGCAGAGATCATTAACCAGATTGACTTGGCTTTAGAAATTTTTTTGTTGAATGTTGACATCTCCAGTAACATCTAAGGTGTAAGCACTACTATTGGGTGGTTGTCCTTTGGTGTCAGAGTTGGCTTTTGTGAGCAAGAGTGATGACGAGGACTGGGTGTCTGTACCAAGTGGGTGTTTGAAGAGAACAAGTCTGATTGCTTGGAACATTGTAGGTAAGGAGGCGGAGGTACTGGCCAGAGTTGGCACACAGACCTTTGCCAGCGCCAAATCCTCCTTGTCTATACTGTTCCTGGCAATTAGTCACTGACTGTTAGAAATATAAGTGACAATGAGGATCGAACATTGTCCTGTGTTGGGTCCACACATACCTCAGCAGTCCCCCATCACCTTTATCTCGCATGTTTCTGTCAGTCAATCCTATTGACTGCAAGAGACATAGGGTAACTTGGAGGGCAAGGCATTGGCAAGGATGTGTGCACCCGCCCTTACCAGTGCCTTGCCCTCCTAGTTATCCTGTATCTGTTGCAGTCAACACGACTAACCAACAGAAACATGCCAGACATAGACAATGGGGGATTGCTCAGGTCTGTGTGCACCCAACACTTGACACTGCCCCATCCTCGCTGTCACTTGTGTCTCTAACAGTCAGTGACTAAATGGCCCTCTCTAGACACCCAGCTGTTGCTGGTATTCCGTCATTGGTAGTCCCAGGTGTTCGCTACTGCCATTGCTGCTTTCTCCTGGGCCCATGTTTTTACTAACATCACGTTATTGACATCCCTACAGGAAATGTCTGCAGAAATCACCTCATGGTTGAAAGTGGGGAAAGTCAATAATCTTAGGGTTGGGAAAAACTATAAACTGGTGAATAAACAGGCTGGAAGTTAGGTACCATTCAGTAGCAGTACCGTAAACAGTATGGAGGTTCATATTCCTAAACTGACTGCAACAGTTCGAAAGAAGTGCATAAAAAAAATCGGCTTTTCCTACTTTCAAATAAAAGCTGATTTCTGCATACCTGTTATCTGCTGTTTTGTTGTCCAAAATAGAAAGAGAAACAAATGACTTTGCTATATCTTGAGTCTTGATTTTTATCTTTCAAAACCATCGAAAACCAAGGTAATTTTACATATACGGAGCCGTAAACGGCAATGTTTTAAGTATAGCGCTATTCACTGTTTATCAACGTTGCCATTGTAATGGTAATGTGCCAACCGTAGATTGAATAGCCCTTTGTTCTGTGAACCAATCGATCTCTGGTTGCCACATTAATAACACTGGATGACGTCAGCGTGAACAGCGCTATAGATATTGTTAAGCCTGGTGCACACTTGCGACATAACGACATAAGAAAAATGTCACGCGAACAAAATTTAGTGGTTTCAAGAAGTTGAAGTCGTCAAAAAATAACATAAGATTGCTTTGGTGAAGTAATCTAATGAAGATGGAAAATATTGATTGTTTCAATTATTTTCCCGTACTTTTTTCGTTGCAACATAACGTCGTTATGTCGCTAGTGTACACCGGGCTTTAGTATAAACCAGACTCACAAGCAGAGTAGCGGAATAGCAGAAAATGGGATAAACTTGACAAATATAGCCATGTTCCAGCCGACAACAAATTGCTGAGCAAATTTTGCGCCAGTCCATCCATCCACAGTCCATCCACATAAACGCTTATCACCTCTTGTACAGTGTGTCTTCAAGCTGGTTAAAATACGAATTCGCGGTGAGAGACAAGCCTAATCAGCGTTCCTGGGCTCAAAGCAAGCTATTGACAGTTTCTTTGGCGTTTCTTTGGTGGGTAACGGACGATGTTCTCAAGTTCGCTGACGGGAGTGTTTTCTTTGCTTCGTTTCTCCGGTGTGCTAATGGTGTAAGGCTTTCTTCGAAGGGCTGGCAAGGCGTTTTTCATAGTTTGCTTTTACAGACTAATTTCAGTCCCTTCTGTTTGGCGGGCCGGAATTACCTTTGTGCTTTCACTGGAGGACTTGCACCTCGCACTTTTTATTTCTGCTTGGCTCCGTTGGTTGCTAACCTGTGTTTATCTAATGTAGGGAGGCAATGCAGTATGTTTTTCTGGAGGAGAAAAGCTGTATTACCACAGAAGCAGAGTTAACACTCTCGCATAATGTGGACGTACGTCGCGCAACAGTTAGTGGTAACGAAAATATTTGCAAAGTGATAATCTGTGAAAGTTCGAAATAGCGAAAAAATCAGTTTTGTTACTTTTGAATGTACTTTAATTGTGTAGCTATGACGCTTACAGTCTAAAATGACAATGACGTTTTCGCAAAGGTACTTCAAAGATAAAATATATCCCATAGTAATGCGCTTCTTGAATTCATAAACAATTTCTGCGAAATGTTTTAAACGTATACATGGTATTCATTGTAACACTAAATGCTTTATAACATCTCTTTGATGTCTTTGAGAGCTGCAATTATCACTTGTTGGGATTAACTAATTATCGTACGTGTTGGAGCGGATACTCTAGACGCTCTGTAGAGTAGTATGCATGATGTGAGTTTTCTCTCCAATATCCGGTTAAACTTACTAACTTACACGTTAGTGTATATAAATAGTCTGCTGATTATGTCTTTACGTTGTAATAATGGTAATGGTACACAAGGTAACGTAATGGACCACTGAACAGTTCTAAAAGTAACTGTCGAGTAAGCGTTGGTTCTCTCAAGCTAAGCATTAACCAAAGTGAGGTGTAATTTTTGGTAGTTTGTGTTGTGCTCGCACCACCTTTTGGGTGAACTTGCCGTCTATGTGATGTGGAGGTGGCCCCGACATCTGTTTCTCATTGATGAAATGGGACCACACGTTTCCCATGTCCTCATGGGCAGGCACCTGTCTGATGGATTTGGACTTTTTGGAAGACTCACCCAATGATGTTGCGCACCACATGTTCTCATCCTTTTCCTTGTGGTCACACGTGTCACTTTTTACGATGCACTCTTTTGTATTGACGAGTTCGTTAATTTTGAACATCATTTTTTTTTCTTTGCATCTTATGATTTATTGAATAACTTGCAATAAAAACGTACATAAGAATATAAAATAGTTAACATACAAAAAATTCTAAAAACAAGACTAACGGTCAGTTTAAAAAAAGAGAATAAGATGCGAAAGGAATTACAAATTTGGTAAGGATTACAGCTTGCATCAAATTTAAGTACACCATTCCACTACATGAATGCACTGGATACAATGAGATTGTGCTTCATGAGCGCCGAACTAGAGAAGATGGATAACGGGACACGCTCATATTTAAAGCAACTTGTAAATGACGTCATACGGCATGTGTCTGTCCTCAGTGGAATTGAAATGGGTTTACGTACATACTGTTAGTTCTATAAACCTTTCACCTGCAATCTTTGGAAAGTACCCGCCGCCCTGTTTCCAGATATCAGGCCACTGTTTTACAGCAACAGTTCCTGCAACAAATAGTGATCTTGCAATATTACCCCTTCTCGGCATTTACGTGGAGATATTCTGGACGCTTGAACATTTGTTTTCGCTAGAATGCTACATCGACTTCCGTTTACAAAATGCCTTTCTTCGAGATCCAAAATTAAAACAAATTTGCCAGGACACCTTACTTTTTGCCAGTAGAGAAGTACAAATGAGTTGCGGCGTAGACTTCTGAAGATCTCGTTAAGCTTACACCTCCAACTCCGACCAACATACCAGTTGCAAAGAAGCTTCTTGCCTGGAAAAAATGGAAACCTAGGCTTTATAGTACCCAGGTGCGTTAATATCACTCGTAAAAATGTCGCTCTTTACGTCTCTGCACCTCTCCCTGATGCTCTTGAAGAACACCGTCTGCGCCTCTGTTGTCTCTTTGTTGTCTCTTTGTAACTGTGACCTCATCTGTTACCTACCGCTGCCTCGAGAACTGAAAGTTCCAGATTTATTGCAGTAATACCAGCTAGTTGTGTACTGTTGTGTAGACCGTTCAGCCATGCTTTTAACATATGAACTTTTTGTCATCTTCTCCTCTTGCTTTTTCCACTTCAGCAAATCTTTCTGATTGGGAAATGAATGCCTTTCGATGGAGAGGCCAAGGTCATGTCTATCGTTGATTTGCTCAATTACGTCATCTTACAAACACAGCAAATTACAGAACCACCAGCCACGTCATTCGCATTAGGCCCATTCTTGTGTTTCCTAAGCTTGTGTTTATACAGACAGTTCCTGTTACTGAGAATCACAGAAAAAGAACGCAGCTCCACTACTACCAAGACCTAATGTTTTACTGCAAGCAGGCCCATTCTAGAAACGTACATTGACCCGTCAGCTTTGTTCACGATGCTCATCGAAACACCAGCCGCTTCAGGCGTTTGAGCAGAGTAGAAGAGTCTCAACTTGTGTTGTGTTGACAGCGTCGAGTAGCCAGGTGGTAAACACACGTAACGTCCATTCACGAGATTAAAAACTCTCACCTGTGCAAACTTTTGAGTTGTTCTGTAGACTACACAGCCATAGCAGCTCAAAATTAGCTTAAACTTTGCATTGAAGAGGCTGACTCGAGAAAACCTAACTACGACCATCTTTGCAGCTTCCCCTAAAATTAGCATCACAGGCAGGTGTAAACTTTAGGACTCACCCCTCCCCCAACAAGACGTGGACGCGAGCAAACTAACAACTGTTTATTTGTTTACGAAATTGCAAAGAAATTTGACTAAAAACGTTGTATAACCTGGGACTATTTGTAGGATCAATATTCAACAATCGAATAACAAATCTGTTTTCATCGTTAAGGAAAAGACACAAAAGATTTTGTACTGCATTTAAAATTACCATATCAGTCTGGTCACATGGGAGTGACCCTGGGTCAGGCTGATGCATTGGCACCACTGGTAGGGAACTTGGCGTCCGTTATAAGACAAGGTGGTCTGCAGGGTAGATGGAGTAGGATTACTAAATTGTAGATGGATAAACTCTGAACCACTCTTGTATAACTATTGTTGATTGATTCGAAACTTGCAAAACCTGCAACTGAGGCAAAAAAAATCCCTGTCCACTTTTTTTTTATAGCCAGCAAATTTGTCTTCTTATGTCTGACAACCATTCTTTGTTGTCCTCCTCCTGACAGCTCTTCTCACTGCTCATGCAGTCGATCATGAGTACTTCTGCCACCTTTCCCTTCTTTTTGAACATTCTAATTAATACGTTCAAGGGCCTTGTAGCGGGATACTATTTCTGTGATGTCCAATCGAGGTCAGTGCATATCAACCGCATCATTACCATGCTCAGCTTGTTAAGCGTCCCCTTTCTTTGCACCTCGCTTAAGTTAGCAGACTTGTTTGTTAGAGGATGCAGCCAGGACTAATCCTCTTGGTCTTGTGCAGCCATGTTGTCAGGCTCCTCCTCTGCTTGGGTTTGTCAGCGTCGCTGCTTTGCTGCTATTTGCGCAGAGGAAAGCTATTCGTTTAGCTGAACCTGTGGGTGTACATCTTTCTTCCCTTGAGGGCACTTACTTTTTGTAACTGGCATATCAGCCCTTGTCAAGCCTGAGGCAAAGACATTTGGCTGCATACTGACCACCACCTCCAGCTTCTCCTCATAGAGAATCTTTGCCTTCTCCATGATAATTCCC
Source organism: Scolanthus callimorphus (assembly GCA_033964015.1). Classification (NCBI taxonomy): domain Eukaryota; kingdom Metazoa; phylum Cnidaria; class Anthozoa; order Actiniaria; family Edwardsiidae; genus Scolanthus; species Scolanthus callimorphus. The sequence goes on from CM066915.1 coordinate 17,514,347, forward strand.
TTTCTCCTTTGCTAACACGCAGTTTCCCTGCTTCAGGTGTGCTTCCAAAGTCTTGCAACGCTACTAAAGTGTGTACAGACTCACCAAAAACTAATTAAGCCCCATTGATATAATTTAACACAATTTTATTCCACAACTGACAACAAAGTGTACATTTCGCAGGCAGCCGTTTTGTCAGTGGAAGAGTAGTTACGCGAAATAAACTATTCATTCATTCATTTTTATTTGCCACTATATAAATAAAGTATTTACAAAATGAGAGAACTAGATAGAAAAAGAGTGGCGAGGTGCCCTCTAAGAAACCGTGCAGGTTTTTACGAGAGAGGACACCTCAATACGAAAAGCTTGCAGTTTAAGTAGTGAAAAAGTGTGGGTCACGGGTGTGCGAGTCAAGATCTATTTAGTAAAAATTCTTTTAGTTTATTTTTGAAAGAGAAAAGACTAAGGGAAAAAGATATTGATGATGGAATAGCATTCCATACTTTGGGACCTTGGGAAAGAATGGTGAATTCCTTAATGTTTGTTCGACAATTATGAGGGCGTAAGTTAGTTGCCTGTCTTGTGTTGTAGTCATGAATTTGACTACCGGTTTGAAAGAGATCAAGGAAAATTGGAGGGAGCAAGCGATTTTGATGCAAATACATGAATTTTGCAACATAAAAAGCATTAACCTGAAAAATATCTAAAACCTTCAGACGACTAAATAAAGGGGCAGAGTGTGCCAAAAAATCAGATTTAGTTATTGCTCGAACAACCCGTTTTTGTAAGAGATAAATTCGATTTAAATTAGTCGGATAAGTTGAGGCCCAGACAGTATTACAATAGGTTATATAAGGATATACTAGAGTATAATAAAGAGAGAGTAAAGTTTTCTCTGATAGAAAATAACGTGACTTAGAAATAATGCCTATCGATTTAGAAAGTTTTTTACATAAATAGTTTATATGGGGCTTCCATGTGAGATTATTATCAATATAAGTACCCAAGAATTTAACAGACTTTTGCTCTTCTAATATTTGTTTGCCGAGAATAACCGGAAGTTCTATTGTTAGTTTCTTTTGAGCTGGTTTAAAAATAACATAGTTTGTTTTCTTAATATTTACTGATAATTTGTTTGCTCGCATCCAGTCGTCAATTTTTGTAAGTTCTTCATTTAAAGTAGTGATAAGATGGTATTGGTCGCGATGCGAGGAGAAAATACTAGTATCGTCTGCAAAAAGAAGAGCTTCGGTCAGTTGAGAAACATTAGGCAAATCATTTATGTATAGAATAAAAAATAATGGGCCTAAAATTGATCCCTGTGGGACCCCACACTGAATCTGACGCATGGAAGAAGAAGTCTGGTTGTATTGGACAAATTGTAGACGTTCAGAAAAATAACTTTTGACCCAATCTAGTGCTGCTCCTCGAATTCCATAATGTTCTAATTTGCTAAATAATATTTTGTGATCAAGAGTGTCGAACGCTTTCGAGAGGTCAAGAAACACCCCAACAGTAACCTGATCTAATTCAAGCGTTTTCGTTCAGGAGAGAAGGTTGTAGTGCACATACTGGGCGAAATAAAGGATTGAGGAAACTTTAAATGCCAGTTTATCAATCAAAATGCTTTATTAAAACAATATATGCATCATCAGTACCACCTAAATCTAGTAGTCCTACTTGCCCAACACTGGTGAGTAAGAATAATACGGTCATAGCCGCCTAACTGTTTCTGATGCTCCAAGTACCATCGAGGGCTGGCACCAATTATAACTTTACTTGGTATAAAAAAGAAAATCTAATTAAACTACAATCTAACGCAATTGGAAACATGACATATTTTAGGCAATCGTTACCGCCAGTTTACCTTCATTGGGTCATCCGTTGCCATAGCAAAGACATAAAATACACTGAAATTCCTTTCTTTTCTATCACATGGCTGCTACACTTTTCTGCAAGATCACATGGTTTCCATGACAGCCAAACCACAATTCATATCATTTTCATCGACTTTTAACCTGTCAGTTTATCAATCAAACTGCTTTATTAAAATAATATATGGTGCATATTTTACATCACAAGTACCACATACCTGAATCTATTAGCCCTACTCGCCCAATAATTGTGAGTAAGAATAATACGGTCGTTGCCACCTTAACTTTTTCTCATGCTCCAAGTACCATGGTACCATGCTAGCCGGCACCAATCATAACTGGGTATAAAAGAAAAAGTCGAATCCTCCCTCCGTGCGTCGCAATTTTTCCTTGGTTGCTCTAATGGCCCCATGTAGCAACATACAATCACCGACAAAATTGTTGAGAATTTTATGTCTATAATCGTTACAGATCACCATACTAAAAAGTGTTGTGTTTCCATAAAATAAACCGCTACCCTTCTGGTTAAAACCCCTCCCCCCAACTCAATGTTGTTTTGTCAAACGCGCTAGTGGTTGGGCTTCAACATTGAATAAGGGGGAGGGGAAATTAAAGCCAAGAAGACATCGCTTACGCAGTTGAAATGGAGAAAAGCATTTTCGAAGGAAAATTCTCAACCACTTTTGTCGCTGATTGTCTGAGCTTGGGAATACTGGTTTTATTGTTTTCACGACTTCCTGGACCAACCGCATTAGGTGAAAAGCGAATAAACTCACGCAGATTGACAAAAGCAATCATTTCATAATGATTTTAATGTAGTTATCGTGATTATTCGGATATACTGGACGAAAAAGTGAGCTTTTTATTCTGGAAACTATGCAGCAAAGACAGCCTCGCGCGACCCTTGACGTCATCGATTTGAGGAAATTCCGCCACCAGGCTCACTGTGGTGCTTCGTGGAATCCAATAATGGTGTGAATGGCCTATGATGATGCTGTTCAACAAATAATTGAACGAAGAATTTGGCTTGTTAACGTATACCGACTGCACAACAACGATTTTTGAGCAAATTTGACAGAGAAATCCCTGGCAAAACAAGAAAAACACAGACAACCAGTTCTCAACACGCGCATTCGATGCCATAAAATCGTGTTGTTTACAAGATAACACACGAAAAGTAGCACATGAGTTAGCTCTTAGTAATATCTCGAAAAATTATGTGTCGATACATTAGTGAAGAGAGGACAAAATGAGAAAACATGGCTAATACATATGTTGTTGACGAGTGTAAGGGAAATGTGCCTCGCGATTTAGCTCGAAAACCTCGAAATTTCATATTACCGAGTACCAAAAAAGCAACGAAAAGTATTTATTTCAAGTTGTTTTATCATTTACACAGTAAAAGTTAATGAGTTAGTCTGATTTCTTTAATTTAAAGACGAAAATTAACACAAAACGGCACGCCGTACGCGTCACCATTCTGAGAGATAAAGAGAACAATACCAGATTTCTTTTTGTTTTTGCCGCGCCGTACGGTGAAGCGTTATATCAACCTAAAAACTGTTTGTAGATCCCTCAAAGCGTTTCAATTCCAGTTGTTTTGCGTCGGGATGATTATATTTGCACATTTCATTCACCTGAAGTTCCCAGAAACCTAAAATCTCTCTTCGCGATTAAGTTATGGGCAGATTTTCTCGGGAACCACACTTCACCGGAAGTCAAATCAAACAGGTGACGTCATCACCGGAAGATGATCTCTTATTTGCACTGAAACTTCAGTTTTGTGCAGCTTTCACGATTTATATCCACAAAACTCCTAACAAGGCTCATTTTGATAAGCTTTGTTTCCTCACGAATTTAATATCATTTAATTTAGTTCAACTGACAGCTTCTTGGCGCAGCCCTTGTTCTCTGTCCAAAATGGCCCCCAATTTCCTTGAAAACCTTGTTGTCTGTATCAATGAATAAGAATGCAAATGGCTCCAAGTAGCTTCAACTTTCGAAATTAGGACACACAATTCGTTCTGTCTTTCAAATTTGTATGATTTTAGCCATACTAGCCCGTTTTAACTTCATTTCCGAAAAATTCGATTTTCAGACAATCACCGACAAAATTGTTGAGAATTTTATGTCTATAATCGTTACAGATCACCATACTAAAAAGTGTTGTGTTTCCATAAAATAAACCGCTACCCTTCTGGTTAAAACCCCTCCCCCCAACTCAATGTTGTTTTGTCAAACGCGCTAGTGGTTGGGCTTCAACATTGAATAAGGGGGAGGGGAAATTAAAGCCAAGAAGACATCGCTTACGCAGTTGAAATGGAGAAAAGCATTTTCGAAGGAAAATTCTCAACCACTTTTGTCGCTGATTGTAGCCTCCCTACCTGAAATTTCCACCAAACCAGCCAAAGTGTCCCAAGGAAATTTAACTGACGAGTTATTGCATTGCAACGAGTTATTGCGTTGCAAAAAGGAACACAACTCCCAAAAAACAGTACAGCCCTCTACATCAATACTTACTTTGCCCTCCCACGTGCTCTCTCCCTCTGATGCTTGACTTGTAAAACCACCCAAAAGATACCCTAAAGATCCCCTGTTATACTCACCTCTGCACATACATCACCCACAAAATCCTTCAAAATCCTCAACAACACTACCTTTCTTCTCCTACCTTTCTTCCTTTCTTCTCAATAAACTTAAGTACCTTTTTTTTCAAATTCGAAACTTTCCTCAAAATAGCAAATAGCAAACCGTCAATGACAAATCCTCCCCTTGCAAACACAAAACCCGACACCCACAACAACAAATAAAACACGCCTCAGTAACAAAAACATATTTACCATGCTCACGATCATAAAACAGAAACAAATCCTCGAGCCCACCTCCTTCGAACGTACTAAAACACGCGCCTTCAACAGAACAATTCGCCATCTTCATTCAACTTCGCACAACCTTCAAAAACAAAATCGATTTGGCGGGTTGAGCGCAATGTTTTTTTCGGATTAAAATACACATAAAAATGTTATTTGTTAGTTTAGTTTTCATTTGACGAGAGACTTCTGAACCGAATTCGCGTATTTCTTGAATAATTCAATAACGAAAACTTAAACTCTATGTTAGATGTACTTACCGAGAGCCGGGGCAGAAAGTCTTTCCACCAAAAGCAAGCCAGGTTCTTCATCTGTTGATCAGTAGCCATAGCAATTGACCTAAAGTTCAAAGTACATGGCCACACAACAAGAGATTTCCAACAGGCCTTTAAAATGCCCCTGCTGCATATGTCCGGCCCTCTTTTTTTGTCCTCTTTTCTCTCTTTAGCTCCCCTCCGCTGCTTCCAGCGCTTTTCAGAGGTCTCTAAGTCCTTATACTCAGCACCATTGATGCGGGGGTCATCCAGGGCTTTGATTTCTGGACATGATCTGCTTTCAGAATTGCAGTCTGCTTTTTTTTGCAAGAGGATGATTATCCAGCTCTGTTGGAATTGCATCTTGTTTTACAATTTCCTTGGTCCAAGACCTAGGGGTTCTGCTTTTAGAGCTCGCTTGTTGCAGTGCTCTTCAAAGTACTTTGAGCAGAGTACAGTATTTTCTTGATCAGCCACATTAAAAAGATCTCCTCTCTGGATTTGCTTTAACCAAACTGCTCTAAGTTTACTATCAGAAGGGAATCTATAAAAAAAAACATTTTTCTTTTATTTCTAGCCGTTGGGAGATGCCATAGTGATGATTGATTCGATTCTATGCCATGCGTAACGTCTTAGAAAGAGACCACTGGTGAGTTCTGAGCCGCGTTCCACTCAGCCAATATGGTGGCCAAACATTGAATTTTCTTAAAAAATAGAAAGAGTTGGACTACAGTTCCTTTTTGGCCGTTGGGAGGCAGGAAACGTACATTATTTCTTCTCGTAGGAATCCCTGTTTGCTTCTATCGAGAGCTTATTTTATAATCTCTCTTTGTTTGTCAGGAAGTAGCATGGTAAACGAATCTAATAGACACTATTCAGACACCGCATCACATATAACCTTTTGCATGCAAAACACCACGGAAGATAATGACACAAATAGTAGTATTTACCACTTCTACAAACTTTATTGAGAACAACAATTCAGAGAAAAAAAAGCAAATTTCCTAGCTACATTTTCTGGAAACTCGCAGAAATAAACGAGCTTGATTCATATCTAAACTGAATCCTAGCAAAATACAAACTTGTAGCGACATCATTGGAAAGTCAGGTTTGTTTTTTTAATGCTTTTTGAGATTTCTAGTCCTGACATTATTGAGATTTCCAGTCTTGCGTCCTCGTACTATCAAAGTTGACAGTAAGATCACTGACCTCTTGCTGACTGGAACCGGAACCGAAATTCTTGCGTTGGTTGCTTTTCATTTACCATGGAAAGCGTCATTCCCGGGAAAGATTTTCGGTAATTTAGGACATCCTTTTGAGCTTGTCCATCCTTTTGTGCTTTCTCACTGCATGGTATATTTTTCGATTTCCCTACAAGCGTTGTTTACTAGTTTGTTCACATCCCTATCATTAACATCCCTATCACTTCATTTATTTCTCCCCGCTGGGTTTACCGGTACAGGGCGGGTCTAAGCTTCTAATAGCTGCCTTGATATGTATAGTTTTATCCTCATATTTAACTTTCCGATTCAGGACTCGATATGATGCTCTACAACGCCTTCTCTCATTTAGCAATTTAGCTTCTTGGTGCTTTTCTTTCCAGCCTGCCAACGACAAGCACTTTTCATGACCTGTAATCCTCGACATTATCTTGAATAATTTGTTGACTTGACCTTTTTCCAAGCATGCAACACGTTACTCTTTATTCGCCATCGTTTCTTCCCCCCCCCCTTCAATGTTTGTAAAAACCGACCAAAATCGTTTGCCTGGTCCATCCAACTAATCCTGAATCATTTGGTGACTGTTTCTTGCCTGATGCTAGAACTATCCTTGTGATATTCAACAGCATATTCGTCTTCAAAGAATATTTTTAATGTATTTTTATTTTTAAATCATTTCTATTGGAGCAGAAGGCCGCCATGCTCTTTACACTATAGTACATGTTTATAACATTTTAACGATATATATATAGTCCAGCCAACTACCAATGAGAACGACGAGGATCACATAGTCGGATTCACAGGACGACATCCGCAGAGGAGAATTTATAGTAGAGTATTGAAGGTACGGAGTCACGCCAACTCGAGGTTCTTGAGCCATCAGCAGGATCAAAGGAAAAGAGAAAAATGTATATATATATATTTAGTACGTAGGTTCTACTAGTACCAAATTTCGTTTGCGGTTTAACAACCATAAAAGTCGCATCAATACACGTAACAATAAGAGTGCTAGCAAGCAGGAAGAAGATGATTGGATCTACAAGCATTTCAACTCTGAAGGACACAACGGAATGCAGGATGTTAGTGTTCAACTGATAGATCGGGTTAGGAGATCGGAGGACCTCTTAAACAAGGAAGGAGAGTGGGCGTACAAACCGAAGACAATAAGACCCCACGGACTAAACGAGAGTGACTTTTTTTTTAGCCAGAACCGTCAGAGACAGATCGTTGATTTATCTCCTAGTTGTAAAGTACTTTTTATTTATCAAGGAGTCTATTCTCTAGCGCGCGCATATCGGTTTGTATGTAAATATTTTATAGTTTTAAGCGCGCGCGACTTGTTTGATGTCGTGTATAACGGTTTGATCTTCATTCACCCTGATGAAGATCTTTTTACAACATCGAAATTAGTATACTTTTGTATTTTTATTTAGATTTGTATTTTAACCTTTTTTTAGAGGGCCACGCCGTTATCAGTGTATTTTTACTACTGTCAAGTGTTTTTACCCTCTTTAAATAAAGCCTATTATTATTATTAGAATCCTAAACATTCTGCTAATGCAGACGGATGGTGTATACAACCTTCACGATAAAGAGGACACACACACTGGATGGAAAATTTGCTACTCTTTTTGGTAGAGCTATGAGCTGTACTTGTAAATTGCGAAAGCACATCATCACAGAATGAAACATGTCAAAATCTTGGGCAGTTCCGTTGCAGACTTGGATTGGTGGGAATGCCTGCTCCTGATTTCCCCAACCGTCAGCTCTCCCTTGAAACTCAAATTCTTCATTTTCAAATCTGCTGTCTCACAGTTCATTTTTGTTTCTTATCCGTCTCTAGCGTGAGCACTTTGAACTCTTTTCTCTCAGGAAAGTAGGCATAATCCTAGTATTCCACTGATGTGTTCTTAGATGCACATCAGCTTTCTTGTCGAGGGAGGGTTCTTCTATATAGATGATTATTGTGATCTACAGCAGCAAGGGTTTTCTTTGCTTGGAAGGCTTTCATTCTACAAATTAATAGTAGTAAATTGAATGCATACAAAATACCCATAGCCGTAGCCCTATCAACATGGATGGACTTTGACAAAGCTGCCTCATGCATATGGAATTTCCAATGAAGTAGGCAATAAGCAATATTGAATCGCTTTATGTCCTTCCCAGGAGGCATTCTGCCTATGAATATACTTCTAGATTCCCAAAGTTTAATCAACTGAGCATGACTGGGACGCAAACAAACTGACAATCGTTTACTTGGATCAGGCTGATGTATTGGCACTACTAGTAGGGAGTTTGACAAGGTGATCTACATTGTGGATGGATAAACCACTCACGGTTAAACACCTCCGCGAATTATTCCCCTTGATGCTCGTTGAATTGTACATCTGTCTTTGTTCCCTTGAGCATTATCAAACATTCAATCATTTTGTTCGTCTAATTAACAATTATTCGCCGAAGGCGAAGTGAATAGTGGCGAATAGTCCCCGAGACCGGAGGTCGAGGGGACTATTCGCCACTATTCACTGAGCCTGAGGAGAATAATTGTTTTAGTATATACTACACGGGAACACTCCAAAAAATATCCGAACGACACTAAATGTGGCATTTGCCGACATTTTGTAGCCTCTTTCTGTATGCGTGACGTTTGTCACGCACGTGACATTACGTCAGACTTCACTAAACAAGCATTCGGCTACTGAACACATGGTGGAAACTTGCTGCTGTTTTAGAGAAGCAAAAACGCTGGAAAACACTTGTTTTAAAACCTTAATATCGACTACGATAAACGATTTAAGTTTTTAGAAGATTGCAAGGATGGATTCAAGGGATAAATTCGCATTTTGTGCCTTGGATTATGGATTGTGAAACTGCAGAGTTATGCTTCGCTGAAAACACTATTTGCCTTTGTCGCCATTTCACCACCGATGGATGACTATATTTTTCAACCTGCTGGCAGAGAAATTCAAGATTCGTTTGGAATATTCAAGCAGAAATTTGGGAAATTAACCTCTTCAAACTCTGGGACAACGAGGAAGACCTTGTTCATAAAAAGAGAGACCACTTTAAATACGTTTGATGTCGGATGGCTCGTGATCAAGCGAATCTGACAACAAGTCGACGGTAAGCTTAACTGAAATTCTCTGCACTCAATGACTTGCTTCTACGATTTACTGTCCCTTCCAATCTACAGGTACATGTAAATGTTCGGCAAAGTAGATATGTTTTCGACAAAATTGCCTTAATTAATATGTTGTTGTGAATGTAATTCGTCTCTCAAAAGTGCCGCGAACGAATCATCGATCTCTGTGATTCCGAAGAACTGAAAAACAAGAACAGCACATTTTCGAAGTTCAAGAAATACATTCTCTCTCTGATTCACCTTGAAAAACTAAAGAGACAACATAAGTTAATTGAGAAGGATTTTTCCGTTGCATTTCGAATCAGATAGTTCCTTTAGAAAGTAAAAATATCCGAACCACTTGCACTCGGGCTTCTCAATCTCGGGATAATGCTTTCGATCTCGGAATATTGTGGCAATATCCCGAGATAGCGAACCAATCAAAACGCGCGATCTATGGAGGTTCCCGTGTAGTATATACTAACTATATATATTGCTGCTGGTGGCCGCCATTTCGCAACACAAGAAACCGCTGGCTCACTGTAGGCTCATTTGAAGTACTGCGCATGATTATCATGAGTGTCTAGGGACGAAGGAATAAGTAAACTAAAGTAGGTGCTTATATAGATCTAAGCGCAAGGCTGTAAGCTCTCTAGCGCTTATCCTCAAAGATCTAAGGGATAAACTTGAGAAAGTTGGGTCGGGTGGTAGGGATAACTCATCCCACCTAACTGAGTACCCCAAGACAACCTTTCGTCCCGGTACGTCATGTAAACGGTATATTGCGCTTTACAGAGAAATATATGAAAAACGGGGTGGTTCTATTTAATGGAACTTTAACGATACAAGAAAATCGGTTTTTGACAAATAATATTTGATTTCATTGTTTGTACTCATCAAAAGCTTAAAATCATAAAAGCCTGCGGCCTGTGATCGTGTTCTCGTGTCTCTCCCAACATCACGCGTGCTCTATTGCGCCGATAAAGTCATAGAAAGCGCTCAAATGCTTAAATATATAATACGTGATGTGGGAAAATTGTTACCTGGAAAACGACACAGTTTTCTTGCATACTTGGGAAACTGTGTTTAAGATACAGAGTGGAGATAAGGAATTAACCTTGTGTGACAGCTAACGTGCTAATGAAATGGTCCCATGTGTGCTTCTGAGCGTTAGCCCTAGTAAGCGGAGAAAGAGAAAAAATCTCTGACCCCGAGAGTGTTTAAGATACATTTTGCTCGAAAAGGATGCAATTACAGTGCTGAATTTCTTATTTGAAACAATGTAATCTCACCATGCAACCAAAAATAAGGTTTGCAGACTCACCAAAAACTAATTAAGCCCCTTTGATCTAATTTAAACCAATGTTATTCCACAACTGACACCAAAGTGTACATTTCGCAGGGAGCCATTTTGTCAGTGGTAAAGTAGTTACGCGAAGTAGATTATTCAGGAGAGAAGGTTGTAGTGCGCGTCCTCTTTTTGTCAGTGACACTGTAAGATAGAATCCCATAACCAAATCAACCCTAAAAGAAGGGACAGCAAGCCAGGGCGTACATATATTCTTAACTCCTTAGCAATATATCCTACTTTATCAGTATCAGACATAATATGAAAAAAAGAAGGGCCAGCAAGACAAGGGTGTACAATATAAAAATTGGAAGGAAAAAGCTATAGTAAAGAATAATAAATTCGTCAAAAAAAAAAAATTTCGTCATTTGCGGGCTTTGTTTTACTACATACAATTGATGCTATGGTCATCTACCTTTTCTCTGAGGCTTGATGAAATGCATAGACATAAAATAGTTTACCAAGACCTTTCTTCAGGCAGCATGCTGGCCGTCTGTATCACAGACCTTACAGTACATACCGTCTGGTGCGCAAAATAACTGATAATACTTGTTTGGCAATAAAAATATATTTAGTTCTCATATGGATATATAGTTGATAAGTGAAACGAATTCTGTACATTTTGAATAATAGGAATGTAGTTAAACACATTTTTAAAATTAAATTTTTTTTCTCCCTCATGAATAAAATCACTTTTTACGTTGATCCATGTGTATCTGCACTTGTGAGTTTTGGAAAATCAGCTGAGGAAGTTTCTGAAACAAAAAATATCTGTTTCCTGAAGCAGCACCATTATAAAGAAAGACGGTGTACTTGCATAATTCCCATAATAGGTGGTACAACAATTGTGAAATTTCAGTACAAATCAATACTATGCTTGCAAAACATTACTGTGTGATTCCAGGAAAAGATAAAGAACATAGTTAAAAAATACAGTGATTGTATGAAAAATAATCCCGTCCCTCTGGAAACTGAAATGATCCTAGTGAGCATTATAAAGTTAAAGAATATGTATGGCTATGTAAAATGGCTATGTGAAGTTAAGGAATGGTCCATGCTTAGCGTGCGTATATCCAGTTCTGGATGCACGCGGATAGTTGAGAGAGCACGAAGGAGCGTAAGAGTCGCACGAGGCGTTAGCCGAGTGCGACTCTAGCTAGCTGAGTGCTCTCTCAACTATCCAAGTGCTTCCAGAACTGGATATACGCACTGCTAAGTATGGACCATTGCTTTTATAACATAGACAACGAAGTTTCGCAAAAAGTTGGAAACAAAACGCACGCAAACAGCAATCCCCAATGACTTGCACTGATAAATTTAAATCATGCTCAAAGGGCGGGAATAAAATGTGAATTTTCCAATTATTTATTGGTTTAAATTATAGAACTGGATATACACACGTACTGACAAATCTCTTCTCTCTTTTTAGCCGTTGTAACTACACTGTAAGTGGACTTTTCAAAAGCAAGTGGAAAATATCGCCTTGTGTGTAAGCCTACTTACAGTGGAAGCAATTCAAATCGTTGCATTCAGCACTGAAATTTTACAAGGAAACCCTTTTTAAATTAAATGACAAAAACAAAATTGACTATTTCGTAGAAAATTTAATGAAAACGTAGTCTTTTCTGATTCTCATATTTTATTGGCAATCATGGCTGCATTGCAAGAGAAAAGAATTTGAAGAAAATCGAAAAGCAGCGAAGGAAACCTTACTCGCCAAAGAAATTGCAGACTACTAAATTTGAAGTAGCTGATTTCAGGGTTAAAGACATTAAAGGAGCCTACGCACCCTGCCCATAATTCCCCGCGTTGTTATTGTTTACATACGGGACATCATACACGGTAGCGTCCCGGGGTCCCGGGCATGCACACGATCACGACGTACACAACGCGCTTTAAAGATTTATTTCTGTGAGAGTTTGAGGCTTCAAATACAAAATATGGACGATATCGAGTACGAACCAAGCGAAGCTGAGTCAAGCATAAGTGTAGACATCGAGGGGACAAGTTACCACGAGAGAAACGAATACGGCTCACCGATACATCCAAGAATCCTACAACAGCAAGTCGCCATCGCTCAAGAAAACAACCAGCAACAGAATGCCGATCAAGTGCCTTCACGAGTGGTGAGATAACTTGCTCAGTTGTTGAATGTTTGTGTAAAGATTGTAAACAAGATTTCTGGAGTTTCGATCGGTTAAATGAGAAGGTTCGATTCTGATCTTCATGTTTTAGGTATGTTCTTGTAAGAACACTTGCAGCCGAAAGCGTACTGCTCGGTCGGCTGGTTGCCCCTGCCGAAATGCGAACCAGAAGTGCGGAGACCAGTGCAGGTGCGGAACTTCAAAGCTTGCTTGTAAGAACAAGGAAGGAGATTCTGGAGACGTGAGCAAGAATCCGAGCGCCTTAGATGCACACCAGCAAGAGCTTCTCGAGTCTGAAAGAGAAATCGAGGTGAGAGCACTTTCTGATGTTATTCTGTTGCTGCTAAGTTACTTATGTCTCATACCAAAGCTCTCATTGTCGCATTCAGTAGCTCGATTTATTTTCCTCGAATTATGCATGGTTTTTACGCTAAGAACCCAGTCCTATCTATCTTGTGAGCTGAGGTTTCTCTGTAGCAAAATGGTCGCGTGCCATTCGCGTGTGGTGTTCTTTTCTATAGCTGTAATAAAATACAAATCTAGACAGACACTAGATTCTAAAAGACACCTGTTTGTAGGTTACTCCAGCCCAGTAGTACTTGAGAAGTAATAGCAAGATTTTAGGCATTTCTAGTCTCTCTCTCCCTCTCTTGATGATATTTGTAGTCAGATCTTTTTATTCCAATCAGATGTCAATCAGTCAAAAAAGAAGCTGGTATTACACTGGGTTTCAAGTTTAGGCGGTGTCATTGATATTTTATAGAATTTGGTTAACTACTACACAGTAAAATGTATCTTTGAATTGCATGAAATAAAAATCAGTTTGATATTATTATGGAGCTTTCATCAGTCAGCACCATCAGTCGCTTAGCATTTTTGTTTTATTATTGCAGCAATTTGTCCAGCCTCTGACTGATGAACTGAAAACTGCTGTGCTTATCAAGGTCCTTAGCCAAGGACGAGGAAGTCTTGATTATGCAAGAAATCTAATCCAATCAATTGAAAATCCAGAGGTTCCACTTCCAAGGAATCCTGCCCTTACACCATGGTGTATATGTGGGGTCTGCAGACCGATGGATTGTGAAACAGAAAACAAGTGCTGCAAGAAAGCAAGATGCATCACGTCGTATACTGCATTTCATCATATGTGTATAGACAAAACAACCCTAAAGCAGAACATTTTGCAGCGTGCAGATTTGAGAGCTGACCCCCCAGACTATTCAACCACAAGCTACAGGAAAGCTGCATATAGAGCTTTCATCATAATGAAGTATGCAAAACTGGGGAAAGGGAATCGCAGAGTTATTCCTGCTTGTGTGGTGGCAGCTATCAGACAAGCCTATCAATCAGATGTGAATGTGTACATGGGATTCCGAGATTCATAACATGATAATACTTTTCTTTAAATTTCCCCAGCATAGTAGAAGACATTTCTGTGAGAAGTAAATGACATTTCATGTGTGATTCCCAAATCTCCTGTCCCTCAACCAATAATTGCCATTATAAATTGTGAACTACATTAGTGTTTTATTTATTATCAGCAGAAAATAATGTCTGGAATAAATTAGTCATTTTATTTATTTATTTAATTGTAAATAACATAAAACTGCATGCAATTTCTTTTTGCATAGAAAATAATTTGATGTTTGTAAAATCTAACTAATACAGCAAGGATAAAGATATACTAATACAGCAAGGATAAAGTCAATAAATCATTTTTATATACAAATTTACATGGTTGTGATCATATTTTCTGTACTTCATCTCAAAGATGAGAGTAGGATAGAATACACATTACATAAGGATCCAGGCCACAACATGCTTTCATAACAGAGCATTATATTCCACATGTTTATAACATTGTAAACCACAGCTCTTGGCCAATCACATTCTATCAGCGCTGGTAAAAACTTGATCTAAGCCTGAGAGATTTTATTGGATCTACATTCAAAGAGCCACTGCTGCAATATTTCAACACTTGAAAACCTGAATCAGAAAAAAATTAAGATTGAAAATCACAGTCCTCCCAACGTAATGCTCAGTGTGTCTTATTGGGTCTAACCCTGCCTTACCCCTTTTTCCCATGATCCAGAATCCTAGATAAAATGTTCAATTCCAGAAAATATATGTACCCCTGGGACACTTGGCACTAGTCCCCCCCCCCCCCCCATGCATATAGTATTCCTGAGAGGTTAAACTAGCTACCTAATTACTAAATCTAGATAATTTTGCCTCCATCAAGTCTTTTGTGGCAGGTGCAGGTCTCATGGCTATGTTGGGGGCAATGTTTGTGGGATTGTTTGGTGCTATCTCGACACGCCGCCTCACACTCCCATTCTCCTCCAGACGTCTCTTCATGATGTTGCAACAAAGTGCAGGCCAGTAATCATAAGACTTGGGCTCCTTCACTACCTGAATCCTCCAGTTCTTAGACCTCTTGGAAAAAGTCCTTTTTCCCTTACCAGGAATGATCTTCCTGAATAAATGAAAATTGTGGTCTATGGCTGCAAGTTCTGCCCTTCCAGTGAAGGATTCATAACTAAAAGGCAATAAAGAGATGTTCATTTAGTTACATTTGCAAGAGCACCTGACCAGGGAGATCATTCAGGACAATATAGTTTAAACCATACAGGGGCCAAAATTATAAGTATTATTTTATTCTGCACTGAATGCCAAACAAAATTAAGGGGAGTCTATAATCTGCCTGTTCAATACGGAAACAGGTTAAAGAACAGCTCATTTGCATTTTAGAGCAACCAATTTTATATGCATTTTTCAGTTCGCCGGAAGATATTTCATACCTGAAAGCATTCCTCTTAGGGGCGTATTTCAGCATCATCGAGTTGAAGCTCTCCAAATTGCTAGTATGCCTAAAAACAGAACAAAAAAATGTGTAAGATGTGTATTCACCGAGGTGACTATTCGCCGATAGAGTGGGTATTTCCAAAATATGGATACATTTATGGAATGAGGGGAGTAATGAAGACTTTCACTGGAATTCCAGGGTTGGGTAAGGCAACTAAATTGTTAAGAGCAGGTGGCTGAAACCAGGGTCCTGAACAGAGGAAAGCAGATAAAATGAGGTAGAACTACCTATTTCTTATGTTTGTCTGTCAAATGATAAGTACACTGTGGCTGGAGTTTGCATTTTTCAAAAGGTTCATACCTGAAGTGGACATAGTACTTTAGACTTGCCAGCCACTGGCGGTCAAACACGATTTCCTGCACTGCTTTGAATGCCTTTGAGGCTTTGCCCAAGTATGTTTTGCCTTGCTCCTCGTTGGTAAGTGGACCATGCCTACAGACACCATCTGCCCACTCATGTTCCCCACAGATGTGATGGACAACACCAATCCAAGCATCCTATATCAGATGAGAAATACAAATTTTAGTAAACTTTTTTTTACATGTTAAGTAAACTGCCAATGGTATGCAGTGCTCGTCCACCTCTGGAGATCCAGTTCTTGCTATATGGAATGATCCTTGATCATTTTAAATGGTGCAAAGAAATAAGAGCTTTTGTTTATTTTTTCCTAACTGCACTTCTACACATTTTTTTCAGAAATTAATCCTCTAAAAATCTCACCTTTATTTCCTCTGGATTTCCCCTTGCAATTTGGGCACAATACCAAAAGTGGTTGCGTATGGGTTGGATCCAT
This sequence comes from Scolanthus callimorphus, assembly GCA_033964015.1. Lineage (NCBI taxonomy): Eukaryota > Metazoa > Cnidaria > Anthozoa > Actiniaria > Edwardsiidae > Scolanthus > Scolanthus callimorphus. Next base: position 17,530,816 of record CM066915.1, read on the forward strand.
TCTGCAATGGCCTCATTACCTTTCACTTTGGAAGCCTTAGATGATTTGAGGAAAAAGATATTAAAATAAATTCATAAACAACCTCTTGATACTGTAGTTGCAGGGAGATAAAAAGCAATACAATGTTAGTAGTAGTCATATTTTGTGATACAACTTCGTAAGAGGGTATAGCAGGGAACTTACATTAGTGAGTTTAGAAGTCAGTTTACAAGACTTATGCCACACGTCCAATGAGTGGAAGAGTTCTTGAAGTTTGTCATGATGAATGGCTAAAAAGTAAAAACACCAATAATTTAAAAAATGGTAAGCAAAGGGTACAGGAGAGGAAATAATCATTGCATGCAAAGGTACAATGTTGGCAAACTAAATTGGCTGGCTTCCAATAATCATCTGGAACAGTGCATATTACATGGTGTTACAGATGATTTGGGCATTTTTCATTTCTTTTCAGCATTCTACAAAATTTCTGTGTCTCTCTTTTTGCCACTTTTCCTGTACCATCTGTTTGCCAAATGTTAGACAATGGTTTTGTCTTTTATTGACCAAATTCTCCCATCCCATGCACAGATTTTATCACACCACAACCTGTATAAAGGTGTGGATAAAAGAATTGGAACTTTAGTGATGCTTAGTTACTAACCTTTCAAATCACGCACAAGCTTCATTATTGTGGCTGAAGCATCAGTTGCAAGCTCTCCAATTAACAGCTTGGACATTAGCCTTAAGAGCAATCTCTTTAATCCAATCTTCTCCATCAGGGTTGAAGATCCTTGCGCCTCTCGCTTATCCACAATTTCCATATCCACTATACTACCAAGGTGTTGCTCCATAATACTGTAAACACAGTATTTGGCACTGAATCCCGGGGAGTCCATTCTCCCATCACCACACAAAACCATTTTCTCATCTTTGTAGATATCCACTATAACCTCCTTCATTTTTGACCATAGTTCCTTTATTGCTGGAATGCCAAATAATGTTTGAATTCGGTCTGAAGTTGCTTGAGAAATAAAAGCACAGTTCAACATCTTAAATATCATTTCAGTTTTATCAAAATTATTCCCAGTGAGAAATACTGCATTTGCCAGTAGGGTTGTGATGGTGTAGACATCCTGCCCATGTCGTTGCCCCAATTTCTCGGAAGAATGCCACACACCAAGATGGCCACTTGGGCAAGAATAGTGGATAATCAATAGACCACTCTTCATTTCCTGTTTTGTTACAGTCCTTATAAGGCTACAGCCCTCAACATTGCATCTTCCACAGAGCAGTTGCTCAATTTTCTCAACCTCTACTATGACACGGGGCTTATTGTATAGCTCTTTGAAATGTTCATTCTCTTTGGGAACTGATTTCAATTCCTTGAGATTTTCTTCTAGATTCTTCTTTATGTCTTCATAGTGTTCATCAAGAGTTTTGGGTCCACATGGAGTTGGGGGGGCACTTTCAGGCTCTCCCATTTGCACATTTTCAGCAATATCCACATGAGGTGCAACAAAATGTTCTTCTTCAATGGCTCCCTCCATACTGTCATCCATTATAGCTGATAAGGTAACACTGTTATCCACCCTGAAAAGATACAACACATAATAATATAACTAACATATGCCACGTTAGTTCTAAGTCCCTGAAGATGATTTATATAATAATATAAGTCCTTGTGATTCCACAAAAAAGGCACCTCCACCCAAAACATTATTTACTGTGACACAGGACAAAAGCCTGATAGGCATAAGTAAAACCTGCAAACCCTCATTGCTCAAATTGTAGGCACAAAAACTTACTCAGGTTCTTCCACTGCCCAGTACTCATTATCTTCCTTGACAAGCATACTTCCCTCATGTCTGAAATTAAAATGTAGATGATACAAATATGTTTGTAAATTGGCTGCCAACACATTCAACTCAAATTTTCAAGAGCTGGAAATTGCAAAAAAATGGTGGCCTGGGCAACCTCAAATCAGGGCTAAGTGACTAAAAATTGTTGAGACGAACAGTTTTTTGCATTTGGTCGCCAGATGGCAAATAAGAAAAAAAAAAGATAATTTCCAGGCCTGTTCTACTGGTCTCTGTTATGAGGTACTACCTTTCCAAATTTACAGGATGCATTCATTCCGATGAATTCCCATACTATTACTTTAATCGTTATATTGTACTTACAAGCTCAGCTCCTCGTCTTCACTTCTGTGATCCTCTTCTCCTTCATCACTGCTTTGTCCCTGAGTACTTCTAAATTAAAACATTTGAAATTAAAATGTTTTCCTAGTGGATGAATTTTCCTTGTGGATGGATGAATTTATCATCATCATTTTATTCCTTTTTTTATTTATAATGAGCTGTTAAAAAAACAATCCCCATATGATTTACGTCAGTCGAGATTCCGTGCACAACCCCTATGGAAATTAGAAGCAACCCCCAAGTTCTCTTATGGAAATTCCAAAGTTGTAAATGAATACCATGTGGAAATTCTGGGGCAAAAAAGAATGACCCTGTAGAGATTGCAGAGTGAAACACAAACAAAGACACCAATGGAAATTACAGCACACTCTATAAGAGGGGGCAGGGAGTACAGACACTAAATGGAACAATCCAACTTTTGATGTACCTTTCATCATCTAGCATCTCCTCTGACTCATTGCAGTCCTCATCAGATCCACTTGAGCAATCACTGTTGTCACTTTATGAATCATGAAAACAAATTAATAATAGTATGATATTTTATAATTTTTATTATGGCAACCATTAGTAGTTCCCTGGGACTAACATGTTCTATAAGGCTGCTCTGGGTATTTTGTTTTCAGCACTGGAATTAAAAATATTCAAATTCAAGCATTTTCCAGGTTTTCCAGGACCTACATGTATAAACCCTGTGAAAAAATTCAGAGAAACTCCAAAATTGGATAAGGCCACAAGTTATACAAGAATACAATTAGGCAAGGAATCAGCCTAAAACTGTGATGCTGCATGCAATTCCTGATATGACTTTGGCATTATTCATACATTATACAGTCACATTGTTTGTCATTGTCAAAAAATGTATCAAATTAAAAGTATATATATACTACCATTTGCATACAACCCTGAAGCTTGACAATTTTTTCGTGTAGGTTTACGTTTCAAACATGCATGTTTTGTCGAGAAGTAAGTCACATTTCTCACTTGCTGATTGCCTGCTGTTTTGACCGTTATTTTTCAGCCAATCAGAGTGCAAGGAACATGACAACTTCTCGGCAAAACGTGCACGTTTGAAGCTACAAAATAGTAGTATTTGCAAGCGACGGAAAATGTAGAGATATATTACCTCTCTTGTTCAAATGGATTTCCCTGTAGGCAGCCATAGAAAGGATTGACAACCTGCATCGATTCCAACACACTTGTTGATAACTGGGAGTTGTCTATGCCAGTAACACCAGTCACATCAATGCTAAAAGCACAATGAATCAAACATAAATATTGGGAAAGACAAATTGTTATTGAATGTTTTTATTGAATTCTGGTTTGACAACCCTTGTAAGAAAATCATTTTTACTGGACACTAAATATGGCTTGCCTGTGAAGACTTCAGAGATTTGCATTTTGAGAAAGTTCACTGCACTTACCCTATGTTTTCTGTCCTAGTTTCCTTGGAAGAAATACCAGTCACATCAACCCTAGAAAACACACAATATCATCACGATAAACCAGAGTTTTGGGAAATCTTTCTTCTTTTAGAAATTTGAAAACATGGAGTAAACCTTATAAGCTTATAAGGCAGAAATATCTTACAGAGCGAATCCTAAAGAACAGGAAGTTCAACAACACGGATTCAACAAAGACAACAAGTCAATATGGAATGTATACAATGAATTAGCAGCTGAGTACGACTTCAAATCTCTAAGATTGCCACTGACAAATGCTTATTATCACTTCGTAAGAATAATAATGCTTACCAGCTGTCGTGTGATTTGGAGTTGTTGCCATTGCAAATCGGTGATAGGTTCAATTCTTGCAACGGATCGACGCTATGAGCTGGTGTTGACCACAGTTGCCTTCGAAATTTCTTCGCTTTCGGAGCTAGTGAATCAAATGAATATCGACTTAAAATCTCTTTCAGTAAAAGCAGAGAAGCTTTAACAAAATGAAACGAGCTTTAAAGTTTGCTCTTTGACTTTAGAAGTAAGAGAGACCTCTCTTCACTCACCTCCATCTCGATGCCGTTCGTATTGATTCTTAATGTTTGCGATAACTCGCTGTATTAGCTCGTCCGCAAACGCACTGTTATCCACCCCAGCAAAGCCCAGCGTCTTCTTTGCTGCTTGCCACCTTTGATATGTCGATTTCTTGAAGACCAGGTGGTGATTTTGCTCCTTTCTGAGCGGCCGTCCCTTCCGAGGAAGCGATGTCTTCCTGGTCGACATGAAGTCTAAGACTTTTAACGCATCCAAAAAAGCTCCAATTCTCAAAATAATACTTCAGATGTCAAGTATATTGATTTTAGTCTTGAAAAAGACTGTTTTCTGTAAGATTTGACCTACGATTGCGCTAGATTCGGAAGATGCTTCTAGGTAATCTACCAGCGAGTACGCGTTCTCAACGAAAATGGCGGACGGCTGGCACGCGCGGGGAGTTATGGGTAGGGTGCGTATGGTCCTTTAATCCTAAACAAAATTAATTTGGATCAATTGATTTACTTACCTGCTAACTTGTTCCTTTCACGAATTTTTCACATGACAGTTTTATGGCCGCTGAAGTAGAAATTCTTCCGGACTTGAATGAAAAGAGCACTCAAAACAGGTCCCTCAAAACTCGCACGAAAAGGAGCAAACTTTTGCAACAATAAACCTATTTATCAGTCATCGGATTTCCCAAACTACATAAATCCATCTGAAACAGGTTCCTTTTCACTTGCTTTCAATTTCCAGAGCTTGTTTTAGATCGAGGATGTTGTTTTTGACAGCTTTTGTGACATTAGCAAGCTCCTTGCCTCCCGTTTCGCTTGATTCCGAGTGATGACGTAATTTGTATGGGAAATCTCTATGGTATATCCATTTCTTTCACATAGAAAATCAGCCAATCAGAGCGCGCGTTATATCGTGTCTATGTTATAATGCATACTCTTTCGTCAAAATGCTTTTATTTAAGTTGGGAGAGACACGAGATAAAGCCATAGAAAGTTGTGCTCTAATGCTTTAATTATATAGCGGGGGGGGGGGGGGGGGGACCATTACTTTATCGGTGTAATAAAGCATAGATTTAGACCAATCAGATCGCGCGTTATATCGTAGCTATATTATAAATTATATTATGGTCAAGGATAATTTAACTACAGGTCATGGACCCATTAAATTATTTCCACCTCTATATTTATAGATTTCAAATCATGGATACTTTTTTAAAAGGATACTCTCCACACAAATGCTGTCTCAGGACTAGGGCCATTTGTCCAGGGTTTCAGTGCTTCTGTAATGACAGTTGTTTTAGTTTTTTTGATGGTTTGGTGTTGGAGAACTGAACTCAGGGCAAGGCGAGGATACTGCTTGTGTTCTAAATCCAGCCAAACATAGGGATGTGCACTAAGTGACTTCTCTAAAATCTATCGCGAGTGATACCTTGATGCATTTGACAATATCGTCGTATATTATGGAGACAGCGTGCCAGCTCTTTTCGTTTCTCCTCCGTTGTCTTGCATGCATCTTTTGCTTTTGCAGCATGAAGATCACGCACCCTACAGAGAAATAATTTAGAAAAGAAATTGAATAAACAATAAAAAGGCTTCTGTTTAAAGGCAAATCAAATTTCATTCATGAGCGAATCTTACCTCTGACGGTTGCCCAGAGTATTTCATCGAGTTGTGTAATGCTTTATGCAGCCAGCATGAACCGTCAACTGCGGCGATTTCCTCCCTAAATGCTGTAAATGTTATATCTCGCGAAACAAACCACCTATGGCCACCAAACTTTGACAACTATATATGGGGTACTTGCTTTTCAACGCACTAATCAGTTGGGCATGGCGCTATCAATGAATTAAATTACAAACCATCTATGTAGTATAACCACAATGTGGTAACAACTCATATTCAATAGACCAGCTTTGTTTTTTTTGTTTTTGATGCTTCCATAGTCAAATATCATTCGGTGCATAGCAGAAAGAGAAAGAATACTCATGGGAAAACATTTCGCTCAAGCTGAGGAGGTCAATTGTCAATGGTGTCAAGACGAGGTTATGACGATTTTTTGACGATCTCTTGGGCCGGGTTATGTGCCTTTTGCACGAATCTCGTAGCGTATCGCCTAGACAGTAGATTTGTCACGTAACACCTTTTTAGGGGTTTGAACCGGACTGACTATCGTAGCCATATAATAATGGTATATGTTTTGTGAAAATTACTTCAAAAATGAAAACATCGTGAGAACTGCCAATTCAAAGACAATTTAATGTGAATACAATAATAATTACTTATTTAACCACTTGGCAGTGTAAAGACTGAATTAAAGTGGTGACCCTTATAAATTACAACAAGAGTAGCTTGTTGTGCTCGCGGGTCACGGAGGCGGACCGGAAGAGAGATTTCAAAAAAAAAATTCTTACTGCGCATGTCACAGGGTTTTTACTGTATCTGTCAGCACATGTACAAAAATAATTTAGCAAAACTACTTTTTACCTGGTGCATCAGATTCGAAGCCCCTTGTATTATCAGGTGCTCTCAATTCTGTATGATGCTTCAAAACAAATATGTGATCATGTGGAAATTTAATAAAAACTACTACAAACAGAAAAAGCGAAACTTTGTCTGATTTTAAATGAAATATATTATTTTTCCCACAAAAGTACTTTCCCTGGTAGGCAAATAATTTTAAAATGACATCCCTGATCCTTTTAGAACCTCAGTTGTTGCTTGTTTATGTATAGGTAGGTATAGAAACTTCTTTGGATAAAGATCATCATCTCATTTTATTTAAAAGTAACTTGACTAACATTTTTTCTTTGAAGCTTAGGTACTATGTTGAATGTATTTTGCGTTAACCATTCAAATAATGCCTCAAATTTATGAAAGTCATATTAAAATTTTATTTAAGTACCATTTATATAACAACCTGCTTAGGCCAAATTAAAAATCCAGGTTCTTATATGCGTTTTTTTTTGTGTAAGGTCTTCCTTACCCAGCACACGAAGCTTCAGTGATGTAATCAATAGATTTTATGGGTTGTACTTCATTTGAATATTTATTTTATTAACAGCCCATAAAAACTTTTGATTACAAGGGCCAAGAAGAATCTGAAGTGACCTCCACCTTTGAAAGCTCATCCACCGTGTAGTCTTGAAACACGAACTTGCGGTTTATTCTTGACCGCAAGCCTGCGTTTACATTTAGGAAGTGTTCCATGGGCCCTTCGTATCCAGCAAAAAACATTACAGGATCACCTGATTCCATAGTTGCCTGAAATCTTTTCCGCCTTTTCCGCTTACCGGCCATGTGGGCCGGTAAGCCTCATCCATAAATAGCACGCCGCCTCGCACTTCTCGTATTTTTTCTTTTGTTTTCTCCGTAGAGGAGCCAAGGTACTGTACGACTAAGTGAGATCTATGTACCTCTACTACTTTGTTTAATCTAGTCTTTTAAATTGTAGTCAAGGAAAAGATGATATTTATGAGTAGCACAGGATTTCACCTGAAGGGAATGATAAGCTAATCTATATATTAATACCGTAAGCCAAATCGTGTCCGCACTCGCTCCGCTCAGCCCTGAAGCTGTGCCGCCAAAAGAAGTTCGCAAACCCGAAGGGAAGGTGGAAATCTGGACCGTGGGCGTGTTTTTGTTGGAAAAGATTCACCCTGGGCGCAAAGTTCTAATTCAAGCGAATTCTTAAGCGAGGGACAAAGCCGCCATCGCCGCCGCAAATTTCCCTTTCGTAAACGGTCGTTGCCATTTGAAACGGTCGATGCCATTTCCCAGAACGGTCGATGCCATTTAAAACGGTCGATGCCATTTCACACAACGGTCGTTGCCATTCTAAAAGGTCGATGCCCAGAACGCCGATTGATCGGGAGTTCCCGAACTTTTTTCTCCGACGTTTTGCGTGACAGAATGTCCACCACGTGTCAAAGCATTTCCCACAATCCATGGCGCTTCTATTAAAACTCAAAATGGCGGATAACCACGAAAATACTTCTCTGAAGGACCTTATAAAATCGGCTATAAAAGAAGTCGAGGCAAAGTGCAAAACGTTTGAATCGACAGGTATTGAGGAGAAGTTCCTTGCTTCTGTTCCAGATGATTGTTTTTACTATCTGAAGGAAATTTCAGGAAACGAAGAGAAATTAAAAGCACACATTTTGACTGAAGATATTACCAACGAAAACTTAGAGCAATGGATTTCGGAGTACGAAGTGATAAATAGCATCTCAGTCAAGTTAAAGACGAAACCGACAAGCGGCTATGTGTTGCAAAATTATTATAGATGCCAGCATAATACTCGCAACTGGAGCCCAAGTAAGGATCCACAGAAGAAACTCCACCTCAACCCATCCGCAAGGGTGAAGAATACCAATTGCCCTTTCCAGTTGGTAGTCAAGATAGACAACAAGGGGTGCTGTTCTGTGGTCATTGAGTGGGAGCACAACCATTCAGTCGAAACACTTGAGGCCTCTAACTTTCGAAACCTGTCTCCTGAGTGTACAGAAAGGGTTTTGAAGCTTTTTGAAAGTGGACATACACCAGCAACCGCTAGACACCAGTACCTAAAAGAACTTAAAGAATCTTGTCAGGATGACTTAGAATTTCACAGGAAAAAAGCGAATCGGGCAGTTATGTCAAGGAGAAAAGATTTCAGCTACCTTTACTCTCAGTTTGGTAGGGATAGGTATGGCGGACAAGGGGCTTTGATGTTTGAAAGACTTGCTGAAAAACTTGAACTTTATCAAAAAGAAAACCCTGAGGCTACTACTTGTCACCAGGTATATGAAGGAGATGATAAGCCTCTTATTTTTGCAATTGTTACACCACTGATGAAACGTGTACACAAGGAAGTGCAACAGTCCGGTGAATTGGTTTTTGTTGATGCCACATCCAATACAGAAGAACACAATCTAAAAGTATTTGTGATGTGTACACACAGCATAGCTGGAGCCTTACCACTTGGTATTTTGATCACAAGTGATGAGCAAGAACGTACACTTAAACAGGGCTTCCAAATGCTCCAGTCCTGTTTACCGGATTTTGCGTTTAATGGACGTGGGAAACAAGGTCCCCAAGTTATTCTTACAGACAACTGCAAAGAGGAACGAAATGCCCTGAAGTCTGTTTGGCCAGCTTGCATTTTACTTCTTTGTATCTTCCACATGCTTCAACAACTTTGGAGATGGCTTCACGAGGGTTGTCACAATATCAGCCAAGCAGATAGACCATATCTTCTCAACCTGTTTAAGAAGTCCTTATATGCACAGACAAGGCAAGAATTTGAGAACTCTTTTAGTGAACTTTTGAATGATGACAAATGCAAGAGATACCTCAATCTAGGCAACTATTTACAGAATGTATATAATGACAAGGAAGCTTTTGCTTTATGCTTCAGAACAGAGCTGCCAGTCAGAGGGAACCACACTAACAATATTGCTGAGGCTCAGTTTTTGGTTCTAAAGGATGTGATTCTACGACGTACCAAAGAATACAATGTTGTTGGGCTTATAAACAAGCTAACTATTGATCTAGAAGATCATTACAAGAATAAGCTCTTCAGCATTGCTGATGGGAGTTATGATGGTGTATACAGGAATCGGTTCATGGGAAAGGAAAGGATGGAGGCACAGGCTTTAAAGTCCCATCTAAAAATGAGCTGAATGCCTATCTAGCTACTTTGACCACTTTGGCAATAATATATTCAAAGTTGGGAGCTCTTCAGATAGCAGCCAAAGGTGAAATATTAAACATTGAATCCCATATAATCATGAAATGTGTGATTCCAGAGATTATCTATACCCCTCCTATAGGAAGGTTCTGTAATACTCAGAAGAAAAATGAATAAAAATATTATCTCCCCTCCCCCCCTTCCCCCGACTTGGAATCACACAATATCAATGTGTTGTCTTGCAACTGGCAACATATTTATATCTACCAGATTCATACAGTTATGTGCAAAAACACTGCTCTCTGTTATTTATTAATGAATTTATTTATACATCTTTTGTTATCCATTGTACTAGCTGTCAAGGTTGACAAGAAAACAATAGATGTGTGCAAAAATGTATTTTCTCAGAGCAATGTTTTTACTATGATGTATGTGAGCTAAGAAAATATTTAGTTCGCACCTCAAAATTGAAAAGGCAACAAAGGAGCAGGGCTTATTCTACCTGCATTCTACTACTTGGAATATTTTTATTTGAGTGCCGTAACGGTTCTATGTTTTCTTTATACATTGTTATAATGAAACAATATACACATTTTATTTTTTAGTTATACAGTGGACATGACCCTTGGGGTGTGTAGCTGCCAGGTTGGTCAAGATGGGAGCCCATGTAAACACCAGTATGTCCTGTGGGCGACAAACGCAGCAGAGAGCATCAATTTCATCCCTGTTGCTAATGCAGAAATGAGGCAGAAATTGGCCTGGATAGCAATAGGAAAATCACTTCCTGTTTGGTACTATCAAACATTACGGTCATGTGACGATGAGCAAATTGTTGCAGGGCAAACTGAAGGTTCTGAATCTGAAGCATGTATTGTTAATGAGGCCTCAACTAGTATACATGTACAAGCCTCAACTGCTGCAGAAGAACTTTGTCAAGATGAAGAGAAATCATCAATTGAAAATGCTCAAGATTTGCTGAGGGACTCCTGTGAACAGATAATTCAGAAGCTAAAAAGCACCAATGACCTAAATTTGGCTAGAGGAATAATCAAGTTTTCAAAAAGGGTAGAAACCTTAACTTCTGCAAGAGCAATGGTGTCTAATCTGGCAACATCTCTGTTTAGTTTTGGGTCTTGTGAGATTAAAAAAACAGGAAAAGGAAAAAAGATCAGAGTCCAACCAAACAGGAAAAGAAAATCTGGCAGTGGAAGTCGTCAGGCTGTTTCAAAAGGACGACAAGTACAATTGGAAGTATCCACATCTAAAAGAAAGCGAAGCCATGACTTGGCAAAATCAGTACAGACAAATACTAAAAGTAGTAAAATGTCTGGGTCACATACTATGAAATCAAAAACAAAACATACTCAAAGGAAAAAAAGGAAAACTAAACTTCTTTTAAGATTCTGATCTGCTTCAAGAGAGGACATTAACCACAGAAGGTTATTGGCATTCCTTAGAGTCGATTTCAATACTTGAGACATGTTTTTTTTTCTAGACTTTTGGTCAGTCACGTTGCTTAGGGAAAGCAATATCACAATCGCTGGTAATTACATGTATGTGAAGAAAACAAATTCCAGCAGTTGATTGGCTACTGATTTTCTCTTCGATTGGCTCATCACTGAATTTATTTTGTATCTGATTGTATAATGAATTACTAATGAATTGATTTCACAACAGTCATTTAAAATCCAGCCTTTACATTGATTCTTGTGTCAAACTGCAAACATCCCATTTAGTATACACAGGCCTGTAGGAGGGGTGGTTCAAGGGATTATTGGGGACAGAAAAATAAGATTTTTGGTTACAAGACAACAGGTAGGAAACATGAGAAAACGCTATAAATTTGGTTTATAGAGGTTTTTTTTCTGAAAAACTGATGACACTGAACCCCCATCCAAGAATGCAAGCTACAGGCCTGATACAAAAAGTTATCAACATGCATTAGGCATATGGCATAGTAATAATTTGAACACTGTGCAACACTATGCATTTCAAATTGTTGTGAAGGTACAGTAGTACAGCAAATGACAATTTTTACTTCATGATCCTGAATAGTTTTAGTCTATTTGATTACTAAAATGACACTGTATTATAAGCCTGCCAATCTATGCTAATATCATGAAAAAATCAGACTATTTGCTAGTCAGTAATCCTACTTTACTCTCTCTCATTGAAAAAGTTAAATACAATTACCTGATCAGACTGAGCTTTCAGAAAAATAATATATTTTCAAGTAAACTCAAATCCATACTCAGTGACCGACTGATTCCTTAGATACTATTAAAATTCTGAGTTTCAAACAGTCAGTGCTTAGTCACTGAGTCTGGAACCTCACATTGTCCATGTATTTTATTTTTTGAATTGGTTATGCCCTTGAGGCAGGTGCTATCTATCCAGTTTTGTTATAGATCAGTTATGTGTTGTTTTGTGTCTAGCTAGATTTCGTTTCTCGGTAAATGTTTTCTGACAGTGCTCGCACTTGAAGCTCTGCGTGTGATTCTTTGCCTTGTGCCTTTTCAGCTTTTGTTCATGGTTGAATGTGATGTTGCATTCATCGCAAATGCACTCATGGCATCCTTTCATATGATACTTATAATCTTTTTCCCGTGAAAATTGTGTGCTACATGTTGGACATTTTTTAGGTTCTGCTATTCCCATGTCCAAATCTTCCCTTGAGCACTGTGCTTTATCTTTCCAGTCCTAGAAAGAATTAATATCATATACTTCAATACAACATAATTATCAGAGATAATTTTGTGTGCTCTGATTGGCTAAAATATTTTATCTCAAGCAGTAGTGGTAGGAAAGACACTCAAAACTTGGCATGGGTTGTGAGTGTTCATGTCTCCAAACATCAGTATTGTGTGTTTCCAGAAATTATCCATACCCCCCCCCCCCCCCCCCCCTACGGAAGGGATTGGAAATTCTGGAGGGGTGGGGGGTCAATTTACCTGATCTTTTCCATACAAATACTGTATTTTTCTTTGGAAATTCCAGAGGGGTAGGGGGGGTCACTTTTCAACACCCTTCCGTTGGGGGTATGGATATTTTTGGAACCACACATTGCTGTATTTTGCTGATTTAAAAGCTCCCCATATTTTCAGATGGGGGTGCTCGTCCTATCCCTTAGGGTATAAAATTGACAGACATGCTATCTCCTAGGGGTTTTTAAAATCAGCCCTATCCCTTAGGGGAGTCTCAGACTAATCCTTGCCCAGAAATAAATTGGTACTGACCGATATTTACAAAGGAAACTTGGATTGGATGAAAACCCTAAAAGACCTAAAATTCGCTTTTATTTGTTTTGACCTGCCAAATTTGCTATCTTTTAAGGGTAAATTCGCCATGCCAAATTTGCTTTCTTTTAGGGGTAAATTTGCTGTTGGCCACACCCATTTTGTTATCCCTTAGGGTCAAAATCAATTTTCCCGACTAGCACCCTTGTCTAAAATATTGGGAGTCCCCCCCCGTGGGGCACTGAATAGTATGCAGTCTGAAGGTTGTGATAATAGAGTACTCAAGTTATGACTTCACAAAAGACAAATTTTCGATTTAGCAATATTTGTCTTTGGATTTGGAAAGGGCATAATAAATGAATGCTACACACCAAAAATGAGGCGAATCGGTTGCAACGAGACCGAGAAATGGCCCCCAGAATACATAATTTTCTTTAAGAAATCACTGTATTTTTGTAGATGTTCAGGCAAGCCTGTGGCCGCGTAGCACTAAGTTCAACAGAGTGGAGATAAGGAATTAACCTTGTGTGAAAGCTAACGTGCTAATGAAATGGTCCCATGGGGTCTCGGGGTCAGAGATTTTTTCTCTTTCTCCTCTTACTAGGGCTAACGCTCAGAAGCACACATGGGACCATTTCATTAGCACGTTAGCTTTCACACAAGGTTAATTCCTTATCTCCACTCTGTTGAACTTAGTGCTACGCGGCCACAGGCTTGCCTGAACATCTACATATATTCACTTCATTACCGCGAACATAACATCTAATTTACCCCGACCTGCTCCCAGTCTGACCTGGATAGCTCAGCTGGTAGAGCATCGGATGTACAATTCTGAAGGTCGTGGGTTCGAATCCCTCTCGGGGTCAGATTTTTTCTCTTTCTCCGCTTACTAGGGCTAACGCTCAGAAGCACACATGGGACCATTTCATTAGCACGTTAGCTTTCACACAAGGTTAATTCCTTATCTCCACTCTGTTGAACTTAGTGCTACGCGGCCACAGGCTTGCCTGAACATCTACATATATTCACTTCATTACCGCGAACATAACATCTAATTTACCCCGACCTGCTCCCAGTCTGACCTGGATAGCTCAGCTGGTAGAGCATCGGATGTACAATTCTGAAGGTCGTGGGTTCGAATCCCTCTCGGGGTCAGAGATTTTTTCTCTTTCTCCGCTTACTAGGGCTAACGCTCAGAAGCACACATGGGACCATTTCATTAGCACGTTAGCTTTCACACAAGGTTAATTCCTTATCTCCACTCTGTTGAACTTAGTGCTACGCGGCCACAGGCTTGCCTGAACATCTACATATATTCACTTCATTACCGCGAACATAACATCTAATTTACCCCGACCTGCTCCCAGTCTGACCTGGATAGCTCAGCTGGTAGAGCATCGGATGCACAATTCTGAAGGTCGTGGGTTCGAATCCCTCTCGGGGTCAGAGATTTTTTCTCTTTCTCCGCTTACTAGGGCTAACGCTCAGAAGCACACATGGGACCATTTCATTAGCACGTTAGCTTTCACACAAGGTTAATTCCTTATCTCCACTCTGTTGAACTTAGTGCTACGCGGCCACAGGCTTGCCTGAACATCTACATATATTCACTTCATTACCGCGAACATAACATCTAATTTACCCCGATCTGCTCCCAGTCTGACCTGGATAGCTCAGCTGGTAGAGCATCGGATGTACAATTCTGAAGGTCGTGGGTTCGAATCCCTCTCGGGGTCAGAGATTTTTTCTCTTTCTCCGCTTACTAGGGCTAACGCTCAGAAGCACACATGGGACCATTTCATTAGCACGTTAGCTTTCACACAAGGTTAATTCCTTATCTCCACTCTGTTGAACTTAGTGCTACGCGGCCACAGGCTTGCCTGAACATCTACATATATTCACTTCATTACCGCGAACATAACATCTAATTTACCCCGACCTGCTCCCAGTCTGACCTGGATAGCTCAGCTGGTAGAGCATCGGATGCACAATTCTGAAGGTCGTGGGTTCGAATCCCTCTCGGGGTCAGAGATTTTTTCTCTTTCTCCGCTTACTAGGGCTAACGCTCAGAAGCACACATGGGACCATTTCATTAGCACGTTAGCTTTCACACAAGGTTAATTCCTTATCTCCATTCTGTTGAACTTAGTGCTACGCGGCCACAGGCTTGCCTGAACATCTACATATATTCACTTCATTACCGCGAACATAACATCTAATTTACCCCGACCTGCTCCCAGTTTGACCTGGATAGCTCAGCTGGTAGAGCATCGGATGTACAATTCTGAAGGTCGTGGGTTCGAATCCCTCTCGGGTCAGAGATTTTTTTCTCTTTCTCCGCTTACTAGGGCTAACGCTCAGAAGCACACATGGGACCATTTCATTAGCACGTTAGCTTTCACACAAGGTTAATTCCTTATCTCCACACTATATTTTTGGTTGCGTTCATAAAGTTTTGAACGCAGTCTAAAATACAGTGACTTGTTAAAGAAAATTATGTATTCAGGTGGCCATATCTCGGTCGCGTTTCAACCGATTTCCCTCATTTTTTGCATCTCTTTCCACTTTGTCTTTCATTATTCTTGGACTAAAATTGGAAATTCAAGATTTTTCAAATTTATGACGTCACACTTGAATACTCTATGATAACTTATGCAACTTATCTCGGTCCACCGGGAATTTAGTTTTATAGTATAGGGAGATCCTGAGCCTGGAAAACGCTCACAACCCACGCACGTATAAAAACTAAGCTAAAAAAATGACCTTTTCAGATTTTGTCAGTGAATCCCAGTGAGAGTTCTAGCAACATGGATCAAATTTCAAACACAACCTTTCGTCTGTCTGTCGGCAAATTCTTCCACATTTGCCCAACCACTGTAGAAACCTGGCCGATTCCTGCCCCCCTCCCAAGCTCTTCCTTGACATCAGGCTGTGAAATGATAAAAACACTCGAAGTAAGATATAGCCTACAATCTGAAGGTAACTTAGCTATAATTTATCTTTGCACACCCGCTGAGGTGACTGAGAAAGCTTGTCTAAACTTTCCGGGAAATATGCCATGGCAAAACATACTCACCGCTACTGACTGAAAAAAAGCGTTCCACCCACTTGGCTTCTTTATTGATGAACGAGTTGGTTCTGGTTCATTTGGCTCGACGCTCACGCACGTGGGTTGTTCCGCCATCTTGTAAACACAAACGGGACCTCCCGGCATGACTTTCGGGCGTATGACAAAGCGAGACCGTTCCGAGCTCCGACTAAATACCGAAAGCCGTCTCTGGCGCTCGGGTATGGCATCGACCGTTTTAAATGGCATCGACCGTTCTGGGAAATGGCATCGACCGTTTCAAATGGCAACGACCGTTTACGAAAGGGAAATTTGCATCGCCGCCATGTTGAAAATCTCCCACAGAAACTAAAAAAGAACTCGGTTCGCGCAGCCGAAAGCACCAAAGACATTGGAACCTAAATGGTTCTCTTACAGATTACATACAGGAATGTGCAGGGATAATTCTAACTTGAAACATTTGAGCTGAGAAAAATTTTCATTCAAGTTTCAACAAACGTACACACTACCCTGCTTCCCTCGGAGCACGCGCTAAGTCATGCTAAGTCAAAATGACACATTTACAAAACAAAGCCCGTCAAAAGTCATGAATAATATTCTCTAAGTATAAATCCTGACGGCTCTATCGCAAAACGAAGGACACAATCCCGAAGAGAAGGAGGAAATCCCTCCAGTGGGCATGTTTTTGTTGGAAAAGATTCACTTTGGTCTAAGTTCTAATTCAAGCTATTTTTTATGCGAGGGATAAAGCCGAAAATATAAATAAGATAAACTAAAAAAAATTCTTATTCCTTAGAACATTTTTACTTGATCTGTTTCTTCTCTCCCCTCACTGTGGTCGTAAAACACAAAAAGGTATTTGATTAGGCCTTGACTGAACGAAGACGCGCAGATGCTCTCAGCTTTTTAAAGTTTCTTTCGTCCATTTCTAATAATTTTTTGCCTCTTTTGGAAGTTATGTTAGAGTATTAATTCGAGAGAGCAGTTAAATTCTTAGCTGCCAACTTACCCCTTTGCCTTCTCGGCTCACGAGGAGCTGCAGCTGAACGTCGACCGCAGCTACGGCTACGGCGGTGCCGACCTTCTGCAAAGTCGAAAGAGCACAATTTAACAACATAGTGCTGCGGACAATTGAGTTAAACGATATAGAAAATAATCAGTTGTTGTCCCCCAAGCTTACCACTTCCCGATCTAGCCCTTTCTGTTTTTGGCATCTGTTAAAGAAACAGCGTAATAAGGTTATTTTCAATGTTCACTCTATCTACACCAGAAAAACAAAGCTTTATCACCAGAATGCTTTATCTGGAAATCCAAGTGTGAACTTTTGATAAAATTGAGTTCTGACTAAAAATAGTTTCAAGAAATCACTTTCGGCTTCAAATAATGTAGAATGAAGGAGTAGATATGTATGGATAGATAGATAGATGGTTTATTCATTAAAACATTGCAGCCCTTAGGCTGAATTACGTCTATGTTACAATAAATTTATACAATAATATGATAAAATAATATGATAAAATTCCAGTAAGATATAAAATATAACCAATACAAGTTTAAAACTATTTACATAAGAAATGGTTCACCGCATGATGAAAAATAAAACTCTGGCGCACTCGTTTGGTGCGCAGTGACCGTACAGTGAATGTGCGCTTGCGCCTAAGGTTCACAGCGCACTCATTAGTAGGCGGCAGCCGATGGTGCAGTCTATGGGCTGGATCTAGAATGTCAGTAAACAGTTAATCCGAGATAGACTGGCGGCGTTCGAACAAAGTAACCAGGCCAGCTGTGGTAAGAGCACATTCGTACGACAGAGATGGAAAATGATGCGCAGGGTCCGTTTCTGACACCTCTCAAGGTCGGTAGACAGATATTGCGGCAAACAGTGGTGAAACACAGGACAGGTATACTCGGTTACGGGTCTGATACATGTCAGATAAAATAGCAGCAACTCCTTAGGCTTAACGTTGGCGCGTTTAAGTTGGCGTAAAAAATACAGGCGCTTATTAACTTTCGTAAGGGTCTGACCTATATGACAATTCCATCTCAGGTCATCAGACACCGTAAGGCCTAGGTTGTTTGATGCTAATCGGCTTCAAATAATATAGAATGAAAGGATGTATGATGTTTGATGCTGAACTAGAAAACTAAAACCATACATGTCACACTTACATTTTTGGCAAGAACAACAGCCTGAGAACTGGCTATAAGACCAAAAACTGCACGGCAGATCATTGCCAGCTCCCCTATTGGCCAACGCAGTAGAGGCAGGCACAAGCAGTAGGGTGCAATCCTTATTTTTGCGCGATTGAAACCCGATTTACAGATTATGCTGGTGACGTCATTGTTTATATTCACAAAATTTTCAAACGCTGCATCTAGCTTTGATATAAGAAGTATTTTATTTTATCCAAACAACAGGGCATTTCTTAAATTCAATTTGACAGGTACACTTCAAGTGGTGGGGGATCAACATCGAAGAATGAGGTGGTTACTGAGCTATACAGTAATCTGTGACAGTTGCTGAGCAGAGCTCCAACTACATAGTATTAAGAAACTAGTTGCAAAAGCACTTTCAAGTTTTTATGAAAATCTCAAAATGCGAAGTACTGGCAGATTTTTCCAAATGCCCCACTCTACACTTACACGGACATGACTCATGTTACTATTGAATTGTTGCTGCAGTGGTCTAAGACGAGCACCTCTAAATGGTGACAAGATGTAAATATTTATTCCATAAGCTGGGTCACCAAAGACAACATATGGTGTCCCATCTGGCTTTGTGATTCTTTCCAGCTGTGGCAGAAGGTTACTGGCACCAAGCATGAAGGCATCATGCCTTCTCCCCTGGTGTGCGATAACAGACTAAACATGAACAAAACACTTCTCCTATAGTTATAAACATTTGGTCCCCACTAAGTGAAAGGTTCAACCTCATATGCACTTTCCATTTGACAAAAATTCAAAACAAGTTCTAAATTCTCATACAAACAGATGCATAACATTGAATATTCTGATTGTGTGGTTCCAGAAAATATCCATCCCCACACAGAAGGGTGTTAAAAAGTGACCCCCATTCCCCTCTGGGATTCCCAAAGGAAAATACAGCATTTGTATAGAAAATAGCATGTAAATTGACCCTCATACCCCTCAGGAATTTGAAATCCCTTTTGAGTTTGGGGGATGGATATTTTCTGGAACCACTCATCAAATTTGCATCTTGCTGTGCAGAAATCCTGCTCCCTTCTCCCTTTTTGCTTTGAGAGCCCATTTGTCGGAATGTTCTCCCATGTTCAACGATAAAAGTGCACTGTGGGTCCTCAATGAAAAAGTGTCTGTTGCAAAGTGTCAAACGCTGAATAATTTATAACCCCTTCCACACTTTGATTTAAATAAAATAATGGGATCATTTGCAATTCTACTCCACACCTGAAATTTTATGCAGTGAATCCTTTTGTGGCCACTAAACATAATCCTCTGATTCCGAAATGGTCTTGCAATATGTCGACGAATTCAACCTATGAAGAGATATTCACCATTTTCTCATTATGCAAATTAGGAAAAATGACGTCACAACAAGACTGGGGCAAAATAGGCCAACAATGTTTTATGTATAATTTCGTTTGGGATAGTTAGATTTACTTAAAACTTGGTAATAACAAAGAATACCAAAATCACAACCTCTGACATGTTTATCACCGTTTCCATGGTAACACTATTGACACTAGAGCTGTCTATTAACAAAATAGGAAAATTCTGAAATTTATTCACCTACAACTGAAGTGCTACAAAACTTTGCCAAAATACTCTGAGTTGTGAGGACAAACAAATCAGGAAGTTTCGAAGACTTTGGGATAGTTAGATTCACTTAGAATTTGGTAATAACAAAGAAGGACCAAGGCTTCAAACATCCATGTTAATTAGTGTTTCCATGGTAACACGTTTGGCTCTAGGAGTGATTCCTGGAAAAATAGGTAAAATCTGTGAAATATTCCTTAAGTTTTGAAAGTCAAAACTTAAGGAATATTTCACAGATTTTACCTATTTTTCCAGGAATCACTCCTAGAGCCAAACGTGTTACCATGGAAACACTAATTAACATGGATGTTTGAAGCCTTGGTCCTTCTTTGTTATTACCAAATTTTAAGTGAATCTAACTATCCCAAACAGAATTATATATAAAACACTGTTGGCCTCCTTTAACCCAGTGTTGTTGTGACGTCATTTTTTGCTCATTTGCATAAGGAAAAATCTTGAATATCTCTTGAACTAAGAAAGCTATCAACGTCAAATAAACAGCATTCTTCCTTATTTTGAATAAGCCATTAAAAGTGCAGCCTTGAGTGGCACTTTAAGGTTACCTGATATATTCAAAGGGTCCATTTGTATCATCTGAATGCCATATGAATCATTGCGAATCAAAATGCTTTCATTTGCAAATTTGCAGAAAAAAATGCTTTGTTTGGACATAACTTGTACCTTAATGTAGTCTGAGTTAAAAGATGCCCGCTCAAAATCAAAAGATTTGAGCGAGACGTCTGAGCAATATAGCCAAATGTAACGTACTGGGTGGCGTGACACTGCACAGATCTGGGTAGGGATTCTGATTGGTCGGCGCGTTTTGCCTTGCCGCGTTTATCTTAGTGAGTTCAAGGTGGCTTCGACAGCAAGCAAAGCCGTAGATCAGTCGATATGAAATCGCTCAAAGAAGAGGTTTTTATCTCATTGCAAGCGCTCATAAAGTTGAGCATTTATATGAAGACCAGTCGCAAGCACTGTACAGATTTCTATGCGTACAATGAGAAGTAAAGAAGCCTTCGTGAGGCCTTTGTGATTGAAAGTCAGTCATATTTCAAGTTGTACCCTTAGCTTCGTTTAAATGGAGATGGCCGTGCTCATGATGCCCGTTGATCTCTCTTATGAAGGACCGAGCTAGCCACTTGAGCAGGCCGGAGCATGCGATGCTAAACTCGAACCCAATCTCGACGGTTTCACTCCCCAATTAAAACGTCCGTTTCCTTTCTGTTTCAAGACGGACTCTTTTTGATCCGCGGCTACATTACCCTGAGTACTAAAGTCTCCAAGCTTCCCTCGTTTACCAGATGCATAACAAGTCTCCAAGTTTCACTCGTTTACTAGATGCATAATTTACTCAACGAACGTAATACAACGCTAATGCCAAGCTTGAGTGGCTAAGTTGGTCAACAAACACGTCTGTGGCAGTGCTGCAACTAGTCTTCGTATAAATTCTCAACTTAAAAACGCTTGCAAGGAGATAAAACCATTTCTTTGAGACGTTTCGAATCGACCGAACTTCAACTTTGCTTCCTGTCGAAGCCATCTTGAAATCACAAAGAAACGCGACACAGGCAAAACCCGCCGACCAATCAGAATCACTACCCAGATCTGTGCAGTGTCACGCCATCCAGTACGTTACATTTGGCTATATTGCTCAGAAAACAAAAGGCGCCCTTGACGTCGCCGGTTAAACCAAACATTTAACCAACTTCCCCCTTTCAGATTTCTACGAAATTTGGATATGTTATTCCTACATATGCTTTTGACAATTAGTACTAAACATTTCCCATGTTGCAATTTTTTCCAGGTTCGGGTCTTTTTTTCTGGCTAATTTGACCGGACTAGTCCTTTTTCAATGAAATCTGAGGAAAATGGAGATAGATGCCAACGCAAGATTTCAAGTCGTTGAGAGAATCTTCTTTCCAATTATTTAAAGATGGACACGTTCAAAAACTCGAAGCTAAACGAGGATACCAAACATTGTTATGTGTTCATGTTTACCAGAAATGTGAAAGGATCGAGTTTATGATATCATGCTAAGACTGAAAGAGAACACTGCCGAGATACAAGTTGCAAAGTTGCGGGAAAAGGCTCAAAAGCTTATTGTAAGCACATTGCAGCTATTTGCTATGCTATAGAAGACCTCAACAGGAAGTTTGTACAAAGCGACGAGGGTCTTACAAGCGGTGCTGATGAATTAATGAGTTGGAATCAGCCAAGAAAAAGGAAGCTAGATCCATAACACATCAGCGACCTCGAGTTTTCGGTCGAACACCATGGCGCCAACGGAAAACGCTCAGCAGCAAATTTACCTGGCAGAGATCCCATAAACATTGTTGGGAAAATTAATCAGTCTGATATTGAGGCTATCAATGAATTTTCATTTAGGCTGCAGTCGTTCAGCAAAAAACATAAAAAAGAAAAACCTGCCTTTCTCTCTGTAATGAGTAAAACAATAAACGCTCTACTCAAATAACAAGTGATTCAGAAATAGCATTAACTACTCCATCCGGCCGGTCAAGTAATCAAAATCATGAGAAAAATCTTGGAAAGAATTCAGCAAGAATGACATTGGAAGAGAAATTGAACTTAAATCGAACGAAATGATCGTTTGAAAGAACAAAATCTCAATGTGACTGTGCTCTGTGGTACAAAGAAAGAGTCTCCAGAATATCTGCCTCACTCTGTGGTAGAATAATAAACAGGATAAAAGACATATACCCGGCCTCTATTCTGAAGTCTCTTTTAAGCACACAGAGTGTCACAACAGCTTCAACTCTGTTTGGCAAACAGCGAGAGGCATTCTCACCAGGTACCTTGAAAAGCAAAGAGTAAATGGCTACCCTGATATACATATTCAGAAGGAAGGTTTTCTTGTACAAAAAGAAAAGGAGTGGCTGGGAGCATCTGTAGATGCAGTTGCAAAACACGCAAAAAATGGAATGGGATGCATTGAAGTTAAAGCAGTTGCTGCTGACTGCTGACTGCTGTCAACCATAGAAGACATTATTGCCAAGAGAAAGGGGTCTTTTTGTCTTTCCAGTGACAGAGAATTTTACTTGAAATCAAACCATATATACTACCACCAGTGTCAGCTATAACTATATGTTGGACGGGATAGATTCAAATGGAATGACTTTGTTCTTGCTACAATGAATGATATTTTCATTCAAAGGATTGTATTGAACAAGCAATGGGTTGAAAAACAATTCTCAGAGCTGAAAGAATTTTACGATTCATTTGAACTTCCAAAACTTGTAGGATAAATGTATTACAATAGCTTCCATACCGTTTTGGCCACTCTTTTTGTCTTTACATAGAAACAAGCTGCTTTCTAAAGTTTGAAAAACATGGCACAAAAGAAAAATATTTCATTCAGATAGGGGAGAAACTGTGGAACTAAAATATGACTTACAATCTTAAATTCCTTGATTTGACTAATGGCTTTCTCCACATGAATCCTTGTATTAAAGATGCACCTACCCAATGCAGCTTCATGGGCTGGAGTTGCTGCTTGCCATCTGCAAATGGTGGAATATTTACATTAAATATGGTTTCACAATGTCCTCTATACGAAAGCCCCTCTCTGCCATAATAGCAACACCAGGAGTTCTGATCTGCTTGTGATATCTTTATCAGAAATGCTGCCACCCCAAAGGTCTGATATAAAGGAAATCGATATAAAGGCCTGATATAAAGGGAATTGCTCCCGGGGGGGTTCTCCCATGTGTGATAGGGGTGCTCGTCGGGACATCGGAAAATATACCCTAAAAAATACCAGGACATAAAAAATCTAACCCCTAAAAAATACCTTATAAAACAAAATGACCCCTAAAAAATACCAACAATAAACCTTTTTTGTTATTGTTTATTGTTTCTCATCTCAATGACAAGCTTACTTTAGAGCTATAAATGAACAAAGAAAGAAAGAAAACGTTTTGCTTGGTTTGTGACCCTTTCATTCATTTGCGTACCCCTAAAAAATACCAATTATTAGTGAAAGCCACAATGTTTCTCCGATACCCCCTAAAAAATACCTGAGAGTCGATTTTGACCCCTAAAAAATACGACGAGCACCCCTATCAGGTCGACATGTGAAGAACCCCCCCCGGGGAATTGCTCCTGATGTTGATATTCCAACTAGCGCTTTAGCAGTGTTACAGTTCTTGTAACTTGAAAATGTGATCTGCTGATTGACTGCCCCTTAGGTTTAGGGATCTTAATTTCTGTGCAGTCAATAATAATTCTGAAAGATGGATACTTCATTGCAACCGACAATGGCATTCGTTGGCCAAACATTGATCAACTTAAAACGACTGTACATTGCTGAGACTCAGCGAAGAAAAAAACCTCGACCTGGTAACGATATTCACATTAAAAAGGTATGCCAGAAGCTGTTCCTGGAGGCCTAGCCTCAGTCGAATTAATACCATCAAAAACTGCTCTTCAAGAGTCAAGGCCTCTTGTTGGTGTGATTTCAGTTCTACTTTGGTTGCAAAATCAAAACAAATATCAAAGAGTTCAACGTCCCAGAATCCAGTATAAAACTTTAGCTTTACCTGATTTTTTTACGTTTCTGGCAGTCAGCTGAAGTTCGGATAACTTTGCTATCTGCCCCTCAAGATTGTGTATAATTGTATAATTGTTATTATTACTACACGTGCTTGGAAACTAACGATTATACGGTGAATAAAATGATGGAAAGCGTCGACTGGAAATCTGTTCAGTCCAAGTATGCCGACATCTTGGATATGTTTAAAGAACAGTATCCGAGCAGCGAAGATGCGTCCTTTCTGGCTAAAGAGTTTCCTCACAATCCTGAAGATGTTACGAAAGTGACTTTATATACAAAGCTCGAGCCAGTTCGCAAGAAGTTTTGACAAGCTGTAGACTCTGGAAGGAAGAGTGGTCATGGCCGCGTGGTCTTGCTTTATTTTGAACTTTGCCAAGAGATATTAGGCGGCTCGCCGGCTACAAGTGCGTTAAGTTCGGGCATCGAATCAAGCATTATCGATGAATTTGACAGAGTCGATGACACTAGTCCTGACACCCCTGCAGCTGTGGATGCAAACGCCGATGATAACGAAAACCTAGACGAAGGATCACACGACGATCAAGCCATAGCAACGCCAAGTAGTGCGAATACTGTCAAGCATCGACGGGAGCTGCTGGATTCAAAGCTGAAAGGGCATAAACAAGAAAGGCTCAAGCGAAAACTGTCTTTAGACAGTCAAATGTTGAGCATAGCTCAGGATGAGCTCGAGATAAAGAAGAAACTAATCTCCAGAATGGAACAAGTTGACAAAGAGAATTTGAGTCAGATGGGAAGGTTGATGACTAACATGGAAATGTTAACCGGTTCCATAGCAGAGGGCTTTGCTATGATGAGTCCACCACAGCCTCACTATCAGTTACCCAATCAGTCTTACCATCATATGGCTCCTCTACAAACGTCTAATAGCAACAACAGACAATTTTCATATACACAGACCTTATAGTATTTAAAGATGATTCTCATCTTTAAATACTATTGCAGCATTACAATAGTCCAGTTTCGAATTCTCCAATCTACCGCTGAATAGGCATCAACAGCGCATAAATACAGTGGGGGCCTCGATTTGAAACGGAAAGTTGCGAATACCAACGAGTCCAAACAAATTTGTCTATTGTCTCCATTCAAGCTTAATCAGTTTCTTGTTGGTACACAGGGCGCCCAAGATCATTGGTGGATTTCATGAGTGATTTACTGACAACTATCGAGGACTTGAGTCTCTTCCCTTGGGGGAAGTGGTGTCAGGAACTTTGGCTTTTACAGGCTGTTTTACGCAATATGGGGCAATTTTCTGGACTACAAAGAACTCCAAAGCATTACAGAGACAATGTACAGAGGTAAGATTTTTTTATTTGAAAATTTGACAATATTTTTACGTCTTTAGAGCATTTTAACGATACAGGGGGCATTTTAACGGGACAGAACAGGATCGACTTTTCGCAAACATTGATCTTGGGCGCCCTGTGGTTGGTATTCACAACTTTTTCTAATTCTGTGTGTATCTTTTACAGTTCATACACACAAAAAACGAGATCTATCAACAACAAACAGGGATTTTTGTCAACTGTGTATCTGTACTCTTATAGCAACATGGCTCTCGCCCATTCAGAGTGTGCGATTTACTAGTGTTGTTGTATAAAGATAGTCAACGAGGCGCGTATCACCTAGTTGACTATTTGACTCATAGAAAACGAGAACGAGTACCGATAGTCTAATTGTTTTAGTAGAAACCCACTTGCATACTACCTTTTTGTTGTTGCTAAAACGTATTATTTTCATGGTTTTAGAAAGTTTTGCGCTAGACTTTTTGCTACTCACGATCTATTTTTGTGATGGATAGTGAGAAGCAGGATTTGTGATAGTATGCGAGTAAGTTTCTACTAAAATCTTGTAGTATAGCCTCTTCCGCAGGCGTCTCTTTGTGTTTAAAAGCAAGCTTTTTTGAACACTCCAAAACCATGCAAACACATAGATGCCTGCGGAGGAGGCTACTGGTAGTCGAGAGACAGCTGGATGCACATTTTTGTAACTGTAACAATGCATTGGAAAGTCTGATACAAGCGACATAAACCATGGCATTAAGGCTCAAAAGATCTTCAATCCAAATCATCACTTCAAAATTGAGGCACACCAAAGTCCTGCCTCACAATCTTACAAAATGTTACATTTTAAATCAAGAGCGCTAGAATTAGACTCTTGTGTGCCAAGAAAGTGACAGTTGCTAACCAGGCACATGACTGAAATAACATTTTGAGCTAGATGCATGTGCATCCATGACCTGAGTGGTGTATTTTACAAAACAAAAAGTGCTTAGAACTAAAGTTTCAGTTTGTCTATATAATAAAAACTAAAATGACACGGTGGCTTAAAGATATAAGTATCATATCTTGTGTCAGAAACACTTGAAAACTCATGTCTTTGCACCATATCCTCTATAAATTGGTTGAATGGAGATAGCTGTGTTTACAGTTATTTTGCCTACCACTGTTTTGCCCAACCTGCACTCCACATTGAGACTGCAGACTTTTTTACTGCCCTTGTCTACAGTACCATGTGTATGAGTGTCAATCAAGGTTAATAGGTTAGCCTACTCTCTTCCCCTCAGCCTCATTGCAACAGCCTCTGCAACTTTATCCTCCCCAATGTTCTCTTTGTGTATCTCACAAAAATTATGAAGAACAAAACAATTACTAATGGGAGTTCTCCAAGTTAATATCCATGGCCCTTTTTAGACAGCCAAATCTTGCCTTTAGACGGCCAAAGGCACACTCAATAACCATTCTGGACTGGCATAGGGTCAACCCAAAGTACTGTTCTTGGACTGTTGCTCCACCATTGGAATATTCTTTCATTAAGTATCACAGGACGAAATAACAGATTTCGGTGGCTTGAAAGGACACTGAAAGGTACTCGAATGAGGTGTTTCAGGTACCTTTCAAGTTCTCTTGAAATTTCGGAAACTAACATTTCACCATCTTTCAAGGCGACTTGAAAAGCAAGTAATGAAGGATTTCGCCAGTGCGATTTAAAGTTTACAAAGGTAGAGTTTTGTTAAGCTTTCAGGTATTATAACAAAATAATATAAAATACGTATTTCGTTAGATTTAAGTGGCTTGAAATGTTACAAAATGTGATATTAATTGACTGGAAAGGTTTATAAATTAATTGGGCTGCGTGTTTAGAGCAATCTACTTTTGTGCCCTTTTGACACCTTTCTAGCCATTGAATGGTTAGTGCTTTATTGCGCAGTAGTCTGTTTCACAGTTCCTCGCTCTTTTGTGATTCAAATTGGAATTCTAGCCTGAAGTCGAGTTTACTGTTTACTAATGTATTGTTTGGTCAACAGTAGACTCGACTTCAGGCTAGAATTCCAATTTGAATCACAATAAAGCGAGGGGTTGTGAAAAGGACTACTTGCATAGCGATGTGGATAACGAGGTGCGAGGATGAGACGGAACTACGACATATTTTGCTATCATACATCTTTATTCATTTTATATCACTTGTACAGGTTTGTTCGAACTTACTCAAAGCTGCGGCCTTCTATAACCATACAGTCACTTATAATACAATCGCTTATAATGACTTGAATATCTACAACGATCATGTGAATCGAACAACTTTCAATATTTGTTTTACAGTACAATCACTTAAAAATCATCACATTTTACATGACTTGAATATCTACAACCATTTGAATCGAACATCTTCTATTCCATTCTATGTCTAATATCTAGCGTGTCCTTTTTCCTCCATGTTTTTCTCTATTTCTTAAGAATTAGACTTTATCTCATGATTTTGGGACACGAGAACGTTGTAAAATCACGAGCCGCATGCGAGCGATTTTGAAATGCTTCGAGTGTCTCTTCCAACATCATTAGTGCTCTATTTCGCCGATAAAGTCATAGAACGTTGTGCTCAAATGTTTTTTATGATAAAACGGAGGAGAACCATTACTTTATCGGTGAAATAGAGCATAGATTTGGACCAACAAGAGCGCGAGTTGTATCCTAGTTATATTTAAAATATAAATGTAATATAAATATATATATAAATGTAGTGGAGAGGAGAAGTCCAGCCAACTCATATTTCTTGACAAAATTTATTAAACGTTTCGGCCTTCGGCCTTCTTCAGTAAAATCTTCTACAGTGTGGTAAAAATCTAACAATAGTGTGATCTATTTATAAGTTTGTGTACATTGAATTGTTAAAATTACATAATAAAGAAAAAATATTTTGGCTAAAAACTACGTAACAGGCAGTAAAAATGCATAAGAATACTAATTAGCTATTGATCCGATATAAAAGGCGCTCTAATTGTATTGGATGCGCTTTTTAGAATTAAACTCCTGCCTTTTGTTTAGGCCTCTTGGCTGAGTTGTGAAAAGTTGTGCGCACCAGTACGCCTCTCTTGTTAGCAAAATACTGTCGAATTTGTCTTTGTTTAGATTGCCCGTTATTTGCGCTATGCAAATAAAAGAAAAGTCACTTAAAGAGTGTTCGAAACTGTTGAAATGCACTGCAACTTCGCATGTCTTCTTTTTGTTTTCATAGAAGACTTGTGATTTCTGAAACGAGCCTTAAACACCGTGCTAGTCGAACCAACGTATTGTAGTCTGCACACATTGCATGACGCTAAATAAACAACATTTGTTGACGCGCAACTCAATTTATGTCTAATACGATATTTCTTTCCCGTGACAAAACTAGAAAAACATTTCGATTCCACAAAATAATTCGCGCATAAGTCACAACGTTTGTGACACTTAAAACAACCTGCACCCGTCTCGTCTGTGCTCTCTACGTTGGTTCTACTAGGCTTTAAACGGGAAGGTGCGACTAATTCTTTCAAGTTCTTAGGTCTCCGATAGGCAGGGAAAATCGAGCCTTCTGGAAAAATTTCACGCAAAATGTCACTAGAATGCAGCGCTGCTAAATTATTACGGATTAAGCCCCCAATATTAGGTAAATTGGGATTAAAATCCGTAACGAAAGGAATTACTCTTTTCTTCCCCCTTTCTTTAGGTTTCAAAAGATCTACTCTATTAAGATTACTAACTTTAGAAAAACCTTCAAGTACCCGCGTTTCGTCATAGCCCTGATTTAAAAGGTACTCTTGATATTCTTTATTGCGTGACTCAAGGAAATCGGGTGTAGAACAATTCCTCTTAAGTCTCAGTGCTACACCATAGGGAATAGCATTGAAGCAACTTCGAGGGTGGGCACTAGACGGAGGGAGGTACAAGTGACTGTCCGAAGGCTTGCTATACACATCAGTATGCAAAAAACCATCCACCAAATGAATAGTAAGATCCAAAACATTGAGCTTGCTCTCCGAATACACAAGCTCAAATTTGATGGTGGGGTAGATACCATTAAAAAATTCCGTGAATTCATGAAGTGCGGCAAGCCCTCAGTCCAAAAATCTACGCGGACATTGCAATGTCAGAAATAGATAACCTAGCTAAAAAAGGTTAAAGAGCGCAAAACTTGCTAAAACTATGAAAACAAATACTTTTTAGCAACAATTCGAAGGTAGTATGCAAGTGGGTTTACCGGTTCTGCGCGCGCAGCGTGACGGGGCATGGAAGCGAGGCTTAACAAAAGTGATGGGCACACTCAAAATTTAAACATGTCCGACAATGTAAACAAGAAGAGGTCACTTGAAGTTTTCCTTCAAGATACAGCGCCCGTTCGGCCCAAAAACATCAAGGAGCTTATGAAGATCAAAGTTTCTGATTTACGAAAGCTATGTAGAGAGTTAAATGCTGATTCCAGCGGCACAGCCGTCGTTTTGAGGGATCGAATTGCAACAGAACTTGGGATAAACGACAGCTCCAGCTTGGAGAGCGAAGCAAGTATTGCAGCTCGCAAACACACCGCGTTTAAAGACTCTACAATAAAAGAAGCCTACCTAAAGCTTGGACCATTAAACAAGTTAAAATTGCAGTGGAAAAGAGACGTGAGAGCGCTGCCAGTATTCGACTTAGAGCAGCTTAAAAAGTTTCTTATCCTGTCGACAGACAACGTTTGACAACGAAAGTGTGAAAGCTTACAAGACGCTGAGAGCTTACTCGCTGTTTGAAGAAGGGCATTCGGACAAGCTGGAGTACAGTTGTATGGAAAATTCTCCCTTCTGTTTTTTTGCGGTAAGCTGATTGTTTTCTTGAAACATTGAGCTATCTGTGATAATCTTCTGTCAAAAATGATTTATAACTGAGTAATCACTGTGCACTTCTTTGCAGTTGTGATTGTGTTCCCTCAGAAATGACAACGGAGACTTACAAGGTGTTAGTCTGCCTGGACAAGGCCAGTGGGGATGTGTACGGTGCACATTGTGTGTGTGTTGCAGGGTAAGTAACTTGAAAAAGATGGTATAGACGTGGAATCTTCAAGCTTGCCTAATACCTGTCAGTACATGAGGCTCCAATCAGTGTGTATTGAAGATTTATTTAATTATTGTAACAGTTACTATAATATGTCTATACCTCCCCTGTGCAAGATTGATACTGCTATTTGATTGCTCGAGTTCTATAGTGCAATTCTAGAAAAAAATCCATACCCCTACCACTAGGGATTAAATGCACTTAAAGACCCCCCACCCAAATACAGTATTTGGATGGAAAGTAACAGGTGAATTGAACCCCCACCCCTCTGGAATGTCTAATTCCCTCCATGGTGGGGGTATGGAACGTTTCTGGAATGACACATTTACATACTTGGTATCTTTTTGTGTTTTCAGTCTTGGCGAGGTTTGCTCACGTGCAGCAGCTCTGCTTTTCTGCCTTGAATCAATTGTGGCAAGTGGTGTTAAGAATCTCCCTGATGAAAAGACCTGCACAGAAAAACTGTGCTCTTGGCTAGCATCGAAAGGAAGAAAGGTACAACTTGAGTTTTTGTTGAGTCTTCATTGGTACCCTATTAAGCAGCAACCCTCAGGGTGTGAGAAAGTGGCTGATAACAGAGTTTGGCTACTTAATGGAGGTTCATCATATGTAAGTTGTGTACTACAGATGGAAGATATTGTTGAAAAGCGTACACAAAAAAGACTGCAATTTCCAAAGAAAGAGGGCCATTCCAATTTTTAGCCACACGGCCTACGGAAGAGGTCATTTTCTTTAGTAGCCCCCTCGAAAATTCTTGCTCTACCCCTTGGAAACATCTACGGAAGCCAGCTTTTTTTCATTGTACCCCCTTCTTTTTGGCTTGAGCCCTTTTTGATTGAACCCCCTTATCTGATGTGAGCATATACAAACCAAAATATGGCAAACCATTACCTTCATCTACTAAGACAACTTCAGAAAATTATGATCCAAGGGCTCCCCAACATCGTATTGTGTACAAGGAGGATGTTTCCAGGCTGATGAATATGCTAAAGGAATGCAACCCAGATTGTCCTTTTATGACCAATGTGGAACTTGACAGGTTCCAATCGAAGGTAGATGTAAACTATTCAACACCCAATAGTGACAGTATTGTTAGAATAGGCCAACAAGGTATGGGTCTAATAACTACTGAGCTGGAACATGCTACAGATACCACTGCAGAACCAGAATCTACTGAGGAAATTGTAAGAAAGGCACAACTAAATCTGTTCAAAACTATTAAGGAGGAAGACAGAATGACAGACACTTCACATAAACTTAGTGATCAGCAATATCAGTCGAAATTTGAAGACTATGCAAGGAACCTGAAATGCAGTGAAGAATATGTGAAGGAAGTTGAAAAGCTACTAGAGGACAAAACAACAACAACCTCTGGTATTTTCACAGAGTTGGCAGGATAACTGCTTCAAAGTTCGGATCCATTAACACAAGACGACGGACAACAGCTCCTGACAATTTGGTGAAATCCATAATGTGTTATGACATGGGATCTGACACAAGGATCCCTGCTATACTACATGGACGACAGACAGAAGCAGAGGCATGTAAGGCCTACATTGAATTTGAGATGGCCCAGGGGAATTCTGTAAGGGTAGATGAATGTGGTTTGTTTCTTAGTCCATCTAGCCCTTGGTGTGGGGCTAGTCCAGATGGCTTAGTCCAAGATGAGAGTGCAGATAATCATGAAGGGCTGCTTGAAATTAAGTGCCCCTATGTTTGCCTACATAGATGATCTTATTAAGGAGAGGAAAGGTTTCTACCTAGTAAAAACTGATGGTCAGTATTGTATGAATGCAAAGCATGATTACTTTGCTCAAGTACAGGGTCAGATGGCCGTAACAGGAAGGCAGTGGTGTGATTTTGTTGTTTATGTCAAGGCAAAGGACAGATCAGAGATTGTGGTTGTTCGTGTCAAGTTTAACAAGACATTTTGGGATGGCCTTAACATGAAACTAGGCTCATTTTACTCTCGTTTCATTGTGGCTGCGTTACATAGTAATCGCGTTCAACAGAAAATCCCACTCTTCCCTGAGTTGTTTCATTACAAAACATTAGAGAGGGAAGAATAGAATTATGGCATTGCAGGATGTTCTTACCATAAATGCTCTTATAAGCCTGGAGGGGGCTTATTGGGGAGGTAGGGCTTATTACAACAGGGGCACCCAAGGAGACAATACCGTAAAACAGCTCAGAATACCATTATAAGTCGTTGCTGAGCATACAAATGACTGTAAACTGGGTATTTTTAATCCCTACAACTTTTTTATCTGTTCGGATTTCGTTGCTGAAAGTTTTGCGTTGCAAACATTTAATTGGGATTGAAATAAAGTCTTGCCAGGGGAAAACTCTATCCAAAAAATGTAGGTGACGTTTTAACGGCAAAAATCCCCCCAAAATAGTAAAATTTCAACTTTTTGTGCAATTCGAAATATCCAGGGGATCTTAGAATCTATATACCAAAGTTTAAAGCTTGAAATTCTGAAGTGAAAGTTTCAGCTCTCATTGCACCATCCGAACAGATATATTACCGAAAATAATCGTTGGGTGCCTATGGCAAGCCCTTTGTAGCAATATTCAATTCAAGTCTTATTCAACATTCAACTCCTAATTCAATAACAAAATTCAATATTCAACCCATAATTCAACGACAAAATTCAATATTCAACCATTATTCAACATTCAACCCTAAATTCAACATTCAACCCATAATTCAGCATTCAACCCATAATTCAACATTCAACACATAATTCAACATTCAACCCATAATTCAACATTCAACCCATAATCCAACCGTTAATATCATTAAACTGCCATTCAACATTTAAAGGAACGTTCAATATTCAACCCCGCATGCATTCAACAACAGAACAAGATCATTGAATCCCGCATCCTGTTGTTTTTAACGAGCACTAGAGTCCAGGCACATAAACATCGCGGGCTCGGCTCGCAACTCCTTTCTCTTGGTGAAACCACAGGGGACCCAAGGTCATATTTTGTGACTCGAAAATTTGTGAGAAATTGTTTAATAAAAATCCACGAAACTCACCTGGCAGTTAGAGGTATTTGTCTTCATTGCCCCTGCTGGTGGAGTTTGAAAAAAAATCGGTAACTTTTTTTTCAAACTCCACCGGCAGGGGCAATGAAGGCAAATATCTCTAGCTGCCAGCTGAGTTTCGTGGATTTATTAACAATTTCTTACAAATTTTCGAGTCACAAAATATGAGCTTGGGTCCCCTGTGGTGAAACTCGTGGTCGAGAGTTCTTTTTTGCAAATTCCATCTGCTTTACCCAGAACGGATAATAGAAACATCGACATTTCACTCGCAATTGGTCCGCCATCTTTGGCTCGATGGCGCGGGCTGGACTCTGGTGCTCTTTCTCCACTCGTTGTTAAAAACAACAGGCTTCCTGTGTAGTTTCGGGATTGAATGCGTAAGTAAGTAAGTAAGTAAGTAAAAGCTTTATTTATACACGGTAGAACCTTCAGGTAAAGACTAATAATACTCGAGAAATCTATTTACAAATATTCAAAGGAAAAAAAGAAAATACTACAAATATATAAATATATAATATGAATAAAAAAAAACCCTGCTTTTCAAGGATGCCGTGATGCGGGATCATTCGATCATTCGAACGATCATTCGGGATCATTCGATCGATCATTCGATGCCGTGATGCCCTGAATAGTCACGCAACGTTAGTGACCGGCCACGTTTTTGAGCTGCTCCGCAGAGTTTG
Source organism: Scolanthus callimorphus (assembly GCA_033964015.1). NCBI lineage: Eukaryota > Metazoa > Cnidaria > Anthozoa > Actiniaria > Edwardsiidae > Scolanthus > Scolanthus callimorphus. The sequence continues at coordinate 17,565,416 of CM066915.1, forward strand.
CAATTTTCATCCCACTTCTTCGATAATTCTTATATTATGAAGGTTCTTTTGCTAAGGAAGATTTTAGCGGAGATTAATTTAGATACTTCTGGACAAAAAGCTGATTTGGAGAGCCGTTTAACGGAGTATTTTGAAAGTAGAACGTACAGTTCTGTAGGCAATGGCGGCCATGACTCTATTGACCTAAGCGTCTCATAAGATGAAAACGCCGACCAGAGTGTGCTTATTTCTCCTCCTATCCCAAGTCCAAGTGTACCATCAACTCCTTCTACTTCAATTCCAAGCACTAGTGAACCTTCTATGTGCAGTTGCTATGCCCTTGTTAATGAGCTCCGACAGAATTACGCCGAGCTGAAGTGCAAAGTCGAGTCTATTATCGTTCCCGAACCTTGCGAAATCTCTCAACTTCGGGACCTAAATAAGTTACTTGAAAGGTCTGTTGAGTCACTGAAACAAGAAAAGGATGCCTTACTGGTGGCGCTTAGGTTGGTTTCAACCGAACCGCCGACGGCTGACGGTTTTCGCGAGTCGGTTCCACCTGTTGTTCAAGAACTAGCGGCAACTAGTGCCCAGTTAAATAATATCGGGTCAAGTTCAAGGGAAGCAAAGGTTTCGACCTCCTCTAAGTCTTCAAAAAACAAGAAAAAAGCATCTGCTGGTCGTCTATTATCCGAAATTATTGAGGATGAAACCGCCGCTCAACAACCTAAGCGTGTCGTCATTGTAGGCGACTCTGTAGTTAAATTCGTTCAGGGTCATAGACTTTCTACTGCAAATACCAAAGTCTCCGTACATTCTTTGGAGGAAGTACAGTTGAAGACATGACAGATTATATTCAACCGTCTCTCAGGAGAAAGCCCGACGAAGTTATTTTCCATGTTGGGACGAATAATCTGTCTACTGATGAACCCTTAGAAATTGCTAACAAAATTGTTGGTTTAGCAAAGCTGGCTCAAGATTCTTCAATCAAGGTAACGCTTTCTTCTATTACTACTCGTGATAGAAAAAATGAAAACTTTAAAGCCAAGATTAATCGTGTCAATAATTATCTCAAGGACTTTGCAAACAACAATGACTATGGTTTCATCAACAACGATAACATTGAGTCAAATTGCTTAAACAAGAGTCTCCTACATTTAAATTCTGAAGGCACTCGTAAGCTAACTGATAATTTTAAAACTCATATAAGTAAGTGATTGCTTTGTCACAAGGAGGCCGTACCTTTACCCCCTGATATTATTACAAGTAATCCACCCTGTGAGTTTTTTCCTAGTTGTCGTGGTTTTAAAATTGCTTGTTTAAATATTAATAGCCTCTTACTTCATAATGACGAGCTCCGGATCGTTTTGGACGAGAAACGTCTTGATGTATTGGCTATTAATGAAGCTAAACTCGATGATAATGTTAGCGATGGAGAATTAGCCATTGAGGGTTATGATATTGTGCGGCGTGATAGGAAAGAAAACGGACGGAATGGGGGTGGTGTCTGTTTTTATATTAGCTCAAATATTGATTATATCGCTCGTAATGACTTAAGTTCTGAGATTTTAGAGATTCTCTCGATTGAGATCAGGAAGCCTAACGCTAAACCTTTCATTATAACAACTTGGTACAGGCCACCTGATTCTCTAGTTGAGTTGTTTTCGATTTTTGAAGCCTATATTGGCAAACTTGATTCTGAGGGTCTTGAGCATATAATTTACTCTACTAAAAAGGCGCTCTTGAATGTTACTGATATTTATAATTTAAAACAGTTGATTAGTGAGCCTACTCGTATTACTGACAAAAGTAGTAAAGCAATAGATCTCATTTTCACTAATCATCCAGAGAGCGTGGTTTGTAGTCCAAGGCCGAGATGAAATTGTGAACTTGTGAATTCCTCAATGATATCCTTAGGAGATATATTTTGCTTGGAAGTTGGTAAGATAAGCACAGACAGTAAAAATCTGTTCCGCAGTATCCTTCATACTAAGTTTCATGTCTGTGTCCAGTATATGGTAAGTCTTTATCCTCCCAATTGCCCTTTCCACATGAATGCGGACCTCTGCAACCCGCTTACTTTGCATAACTTCCTCTGGTGACAACTGAGACCGATGGCTTCCCTTGAATGCTGGTATTACAAGTTTTGCTCCAAGCGGTATCAGCTCAGCTTCAACATCAAACCCTCTGTCTGCCATAACTTGATCGTTGTTTTCAACATGAGTCAGGAAATCAGATGTCTTGGTTATGTGCCTGTCAGAAGCACGCCCACCCCAAGCATTGCTCACATAAATGATTGCTCCATTTGGACTAACTCCCACAAGAAACTTGAAAGTGTTATGATGTTTGTAATTGCTAAATGTTTGTCTTTGGGCTTCCAGGGAAGATGGCTTCTGACAAAACAGTTCCGTGCAATCTATTATAACGCGCGTGTGGGGGAAATTGTGAAACTGCTTGGGCAAGGTAGCCTGTGTCTTGTCTTGAGAAGTATACTGACACAAGCCACTCAGTTCATGGTACAAGTTTATCCATGTTGAAAAAATTCTAGGAAAGGCACCCACAGAAATTCCAAGTCTGTTTGCAATGTCCCTTACAAGGAGTCCTAGTCTGAGACGTATCATAATCATGAAAAACTCATCTTGCAATGTCAACTTTCTCTCCATGTGGTTTCTTGTGTAGTACCTACTTCCAATAGTTTGTTTACCTTTCCAATACTTCATTGCCATAGCTTTGGGTTCTATGTACTCGAAAAAGGCATCAAAAGTCTCATAATTGATAAATCCTGTATAGTACCGCATGCTTTTGGCATCGCCCTTAATGTTTTCCAGTGTCAGCAGTTTTGATTTCATACATTGAACAGTTTCTTCTAGAGCTGCCTTGTCCTTCTCCAGTTTTGAGATTTGTTCTAACAAAGCCTTTACCAGTTCTTTATCTTGGTTGCTGTAGAAAACAAGAGAAAATAATACATAAAAAAAACAAATTGAATTATAAATTATACAGGAGGGTTGCTATTCAAACCTCATTGAGTATTCATGATCCTACCTGATGATGCCATAGCATTATTTAAGGATGCATTAATTATGCAAATGTGTCAGTTGCCGCGAAGCGTCAAGCAAAGAAGAGTCGCGCCCACCCTCGCACCCTTCTTGTTTACTTATTGGCTTATTTCCCTGTGAGCTTGCTCATCAGGGATTACTCTCCATACCTTAATAAATGCTAATGAGTAATCAGGAAGGATAATGTACGATTTTGCTACCCTATAGCCCTCACAGTCATTAAGTTCTCAAGAAAAAAATTAACAACAAAACAAAGAGAGATATTTACCTCGCCCTGTAGGTGATTGGCAGGTCTGTTCGACTTTCAACTCTGTGTCTGTTTTTGTCTGCTCACCAAACGAAGTGCAACTGCAACAGGAATATAGTAGTTTTGTTTTGTGCTAAATTTTACAAAAAAGTTAAAACATCAAATCAAAGTTGTCACCTTGTACTTTCATGGCAACAAATAGCTGTTTCTGGGAACTGAGTTGTTGCATCAACACTTTCAGCACTGAGGGGCTCATGGCTACAACAGAGTGGAAAACGAAAGTTTACATAACAAAATGTTAGGAGCTAAGTATCCCTCATGGGTACTTTTCTTCTTTAAAGTCGCAGAGTAATCACTTTAAAATGTTGGGCAGAAAGTTAAGTCAAGTGTGTTTGCACTCCAGTCTATTATCCGGGTATTATATATCAACTTATTAATAGCAATGATAAGGGTACAGAAGTACTGCTTTTATTGTTTCGACTCCATATAAAAAATTCTCTGTACTTTAAAAAAAAATTGTTTTTAAAGTTGGTCACAAAATACCTTGTAGTTTCTGGCAACTGTGTTGTTTCATCGACACTGTCAACCTCGAGGGACTCATGGCTAAAACAGAAACGTTTAAAACCCAAAATTCGAATAGTTAATAACACAAACAGGATCTTTTCCAAGGCGTTCAGTAGATTTTTGCACAAATATCTTAAGCATATTAAACTGTACTTAAGTTAACTTTTTACTTACTCACCAAGACAGCGTATTTAGATCACAATGTTTCGGTGTTTCATTGTCGCTTTCGAAGAGTAATCTCCTGCTCGTCTTTGTATTTCTTGGCTTTGATGTTTTTGGCTTTTTGTGAGAAAACACAGTGGGAACATAGTTGGGCGAATCTGGAATCAGACTGCGTCTTCGAGACTTAAAATGCTCGCTGCAGAGCCTGGAGTTCTTGGTGGGTTTCCAGTTTCTTCCCGGCTGATTGCTCGAATCCAAGCGGATCGTAGACCCCTTTTTCGCTTTGGAGGAATCCAATAGAAGCTGAGTTATCTCTGCTTGTCCTGTTAGAGCAGCCCACTGCACAGCAGCAGTTTCCTGAACGCCCTCTAGTCTTTTTTCTGCTTCCTAAAAGTTGTTGTTTGGGTCGAGGCGACATTGTTTACAACTGCTGGAGATCAGTCATGTGCCCATCACTTTTGTTAAGCCTCGCTTCCATGCCCCGTCACGCTGCGCGCGCAGAACCGGTAAATTGGGGAATTTTTAATTTCTAGCACTAGACATACTTTTCAATTACACTACTAAACAATAACGCCATGGCATACCAGGGGAGCCAAAGGGGCAAGCAGATGGGAAACGTTCTAAATGCAGTAACAAAGAGGCGCGGCCCTTCCCCTATCCCCTATCCCCTACATACCCCTCTAAACAAGAATGTAGAGGAATACGTAAGGGCTCCCTATATACCCATCTAAAATGCTTTTTTATGCAAGGTCGACACACAATGGTACCAATTTTTGACACAAAATTTCGTGTAGAGGGCAATGCCAATGGGGAGTATAATACGATGGCAAACGTAGCTCATTCTTAGATCATTTTCTGTTACCTCTCTTTTTCGTCCATTACACCGACTTCTCCGTTTATGCTCCTCGTAATCGATAGGGGTTTCCGCTCTCCATTCTGTCCTTTTCATAGAGGGACAAATAGTATCGCTGTAACACAGCTGAAACATACACAAAAGTCATAGGATGAGTGAAAAGAGGAAATGAAAAAAAAAATTTTTTGAAGAGGTATTACGGTCAGGGGGCGTGAGGAGGTCCCAAATGTTTTAGTAGGGAGTTTTATGTTTCACACGTTCTTTTGTGTGTTTTTGTTATTTCTAAAAATGAACAGGAGTGATCCAAACCATTTAAGAGCCCACCCAATTATCCGTTCCCCACTCAAAAAACTTATAATAATCCACAGGGCTTGAGTAGAGGCCCTTTGATAGACACCGCTTTCTTCTCGCCATGTAACTTCGAAAATAGATAGGGCACACATACAAACGCACAACATTAGGAGGAGGGTACCCTTTATATAAAAAATAATAAAAGATAAAAATAGTATACCATTTTCATCCGCATGACAAAGCCGCTCATTGTCTCGCGCGAGTATTAAGTTATGGGAGATGGGTTGGCCTCGGATCCCGCACTTTTGCATCCTTTGTAGCAACGAGGGCCACCCATAAGAAAGAAAGACCCCAAATAACCCCCAAAAAGATGGGACTTCTTCCCAAAACTCAAACTCTACACCCATTAATTTTATTAACTCAATTGCTTTGCCATATCAAATGGCTTATGGGAATGCAGGAGAGAGACCTCTAAGCTCATTCCTTTCTGTAAACCCTTGCGCTACGGAAGAGGCAAGCGGAGCCCCAGTCTGGGAAGATGTGCTTGCAGCGAAGCGTGAAGCTACCAGGTCACTGTTCATAACTTTTCCGGTCTGGGTGTAATAATCGAGAGTTGCGAGGGAAGACAACCAACGTGTCTAGCGATGTCATCAGGATGAACACCGAGCAGCGACAAGGTGATCGAGCAGCCACTGCGGAAGCTATGCATCGTTTCACCGCCATCTAACCCCGCCGACCGCAGGTGCAAAGAGAGCCTGTTGGCGACGGCAGAGCCAATGAAGGGGTTTTCTGAGACTTCGTTCCTGGGGGTTAGGACCCTGAAAAGGTGCCCGCCTCTAAGGTTGATGCACATAAGATCGGAAAGCTTAATGTATAATTCAAGGTTGGCCACGGGGCAAACATTTTTGTCTGCGCAGTTTTGATCTGGAATGCGTTGCACTTCCCGGAGCTCCTTATAGTTTTGCCAAAGGTGTGGCGAAATAAAAAACCGTGACCGCCCGGGAGCCGAGCGATCTCTTTAGTGAAAACACGCCCAAGATCTGAGGCTCTGTCGCCCGCGAAAAAATCCAAGCAGAAGAAGGCTAGGTCTCGCGCATAAATGTAACGCTGAGCGCCCGTGAGATTTTTGGAAAAAATAGTGGCTTAGCTTGCTTAGGCGCGACTCGTGCGCTCGCCTGTTCTTCGCGGATGGTAGAAAGATACTGCTTCACGGAGTGATGGGCAGCCGGATTACCAATCCCCAGTATGTTATTCCATTCGCCACCTCGATCAGCTTCCGCGAATATAGACCTTAGCTTGCCGATTAGATTGTCGACGGTTCCGGCGGCAAGTCTGGTAGGGCACGCACAGCGGCTTTTGCCCGAGATTCCGAAAAACGCACACTGTGGTGAATGGATCTTTGTCTTACCGCCTTTGTCTTTCCAAACCAGGAAGCGTGTCACGTCTTTTGGCGAGGCAGAAGTTAATGATTTAGGAATGGGCAGGGAGGAAAGAAAACGCTCAAATTCAGACTGGAGATTAGTCTTTTGCTTTTGGTAAGGTTTGGTGCTCCTTTTATTGGAAAGGCTGTCGAGTCTGCGATCGAGAGACGTAATATCTAAGGCGATTATTTTCCCTGCTTTCCGTAGTGGCCTTGTTTTACGTCTATATCCACACCTTTGACAGAACGCAAACTCTTCATCATTCGGGTAGTTACAAGAAGGGCATTGGACTGCGGGAACCCAAATCCTAGGGACGAGGGGCAACACCTATGAGAAAAAAAAGGGGGGGAGGGTTTGTACAAAAGACGGCGAGAATTGCGAAATGATAATGCTTTATTATTATTACAGAGCCCTAGATAGCATGATGATTTAAACCGGCGCGCAAATGTAAATGCAAATGTAGCAAGAAATATGTTTTTTAATACGCTGAAGATACTTCCAGGCAGCTATCTTGATCAAGGGCGTGATTGGAAATGGAATGCCCACAGATCCCATTCTAATGCTCTCTGGATCCAGGCCGTCTCGTGTGATTTTGAGGGAAATAGGAGGGTGTTCTTGTCATTCTTGGAGGCGAGCTTGAAAGCCGCGGCTGACTCACGTTGGAGAAGGGGCCACCAATACTTCCGGGGTGAGAGGTCTGGCGCAATTAGAGTAAACGGGCACGCCTGCGCCATTAAGTGTCTGAGTAGAGCGCCAACGAACAGAAATGGCGGAAAGACGTAAGCGTTTTCGTTAGGGGCGATTTCTTGGGAGAAGACATCGGTACCTTCCGCCTGCGCACAGGGTAGAGGGGAAATGAATCTCAGTGGACGTCCGGAGGAATCCAACATGACATTAGAAGGAAGAGCCATCAAGTCGATAGAGTGAGGGCCGAAAGCTGTCTCGACTACTTTCCAAACTCGGGGGCTCAACTTGGCGTCTAAGTCGGAGAGCACACGCGAAGGCGCGTCTGCGGGATTGCACTTTGAGGGGACGTATTGCAATGATACGAGCAGGTTTCTTTGTAAAGTGAACTGGAAGATGGACTTCAGGATGTGAGAAATTTCCTGAGATTTGGTAACCTGCCTATTCCAACTGGATATGAGGGTTTTATTATCAGAGAAGACATTCACCCTGGCACCGGTATAATGGCCCAACAGACTTTCCAGGGTCCGTAATAGCGCTAGCCCCTCCTTCTCTGCGATCGGGCGCTGGCGTTCTGTATCGTCCCAGTAACCCTAGCTTCCACCTTTGGCTTACCCGGCATATCAAGGCAACCACCCCAGGCGAAGTCGGAGGCGTCCGAGTAGAGCTGTATCAGCAAATGTGTCTCAACTTTCCACGGCATGAAGCCCTCCCAGTCGTCCAAAAAACGCCAATGTGAAATTTCCTGTTCTAGGGATTTCGACAGCTTAATTTGCGAAGATCGTTTTGTGGCATGCCGGGATATAGCCTGATATGCAGCGTTAGAGTATAACTTTGCGGCCGGAACGAGTAAAGAAAAGGACGTTGTTTTTCCGCAAATTTCTGTAACTTTTTTAGTGACACGGTTTTTTTAACTCGTGGGTTACTATGGTAACCCCGAGTTGTAGGGGGACCCGATGTCACTCACTCCGGTGTAAACTTTTCTACATTAGCATAATTAGCATAATTGATTATTTGTTTAGTTATGTGTTCATTTTACTTACCCCTCCCTCGAATCATTCGCTTATCTTTTCGCTCCCCATCCCTTTTGCTGTCGGTCACCCACCCATCCTGCCGGATCGTGCTTAACTTTAAAATTGACCGAGTCACGCGCTTACCAACTGCGCCACGGGGACTTCGTGACGTAATCACTCAGGAAAAACTGATTTATATGTGTCAAACGTCCCAGCGCAGGTTCTCTGTCTCATAATCTCTCACAAGTTCACTGTGTTTTGAAAGGCTTAAAATTAATCTTAAGTTGACTATGTACGAATTCGAACAATATTCGACCGATGTGTATGCTCTCATGACCGTGAGATACGAATCTCCGATGTGAATGCTCATGACCGTGAGATACGAATCTCCCAAACTTCGCCGGCAAACTTCAGGTTCACTCAGTTCACTGTCTCGCAAATTCACTGTTCACTGGACTTATATCTTCCCTAAAGCCGAAAATCACGACTTTTACTCATCGAACATTGTTGTTGTGATGCTAATGTCTTTGCCAATGAATCGTATATCCAGTTCACAGTGTTTTGTTTCCGAGTTCGCGGCGCGACTCTTACTACGAGACTCGTGTTTTAAAGTGCCGAGAATCTGCCAGCTGCCGCACTCTCGTTCTTGAAAACGCCCTATTTTAATATTCAGCAATAATTAATTTTTAACTCTGCTGGATTCAAAATGTAAGCATTGGAACTGGCTTATACCCACCCGTCCGTTTCCACAGACAGAATACTAACAAGACGATTTTTCCCTCGTAATTTTCTCTTGTATTTTTTTGAGAGCGAAAATACGTCTGAATTCAGGCTTCAGACAAGCGTGATTTGCTAGAACGGACCCCTAACTGGTACCTATCTGAAAAAAATTGCAAGTTTTCAAATTTTACCCTGAAAGGGCACCATAGGCCTAATTTAAACCCTAAAAGGTACGACGGGCACCCCCGCCCCAACAATATGGGAGTCCCCCCCCCCCCCCCCCCACACACACACTTTATTACTAAAGTACCATTGTATTGCAGATCGTAGTTTATTCTTGTAGGTAGTATTTATTTCTAATATTTTGGTTGCCTGTGTTACAATTTCGCGAGGAGCCTGCACGCTTCCCCCAGTCCCTCAGCAGTAAACCTGGTGACGAGGCTGCCCGAAAGGAAGCCATTTTGGATTCATTTTGGAACTCTCCCAACGATTTCTTGTCTTTCTTCTGCTCAAAACACGCTGATATCATGGTTATATACACCGATAACCCAAGGGAACACATCCAAGACCACATTCGTGAAGCTAAGATCGAATGTGAGGTGCCTTCGACTCGCTGGGGCAATGTTAACGGTGTACGTATGAACGGAATCGAACCGTATAGCGAGGAGAGACGACTCTACTGTCTCGATCCCTTATGTTCACAAGGGATTAATAAATTCCCCCGGGAAAGTGAACAATTGAATGCCAATGAATGCCAATGTATATCATGTCTGCCAAAACTATCAAAAAGTCTGCCAAACTATTCTATAACTATATCAAACTCAAATGAAACTATGACGAATATGACAAACTATGACAGCACTGATTACTCCATCATGCCCAACCTGACTTGTGTAGCCAACCAGCACGAGGAGGAGTCAAATAATGGAGCTACCGATGCCAATGAGAGTACAAATGATCAGCTTGAGAGTGCACCAATAGTACGCAACAGTCGATCTAGAACAATGAGAACTCATAAAGGTCATGTCATCGTCAGTCGCGACAGAGAGCCATCCAGAATAGCATACAACAAACTTATGAAGCTGTTCAATAAAAAGGGCAAGGTAACTAAAAGATACATAACACATTACTTAAGGAAAAATATACCCCCTCCTCTGTGTTAAGAAAATTTATTTCTCCTACTTTTCGCAATTATATTGCCGCAAAAATGTCTAGAACTAGACCACAGCTGAGACGTTCCAAGTGTTTGACAAGTACATTCTCAGATAGTTATTATCATATCCATGTTATAAAATCAAGGACTGCCAAACACAAAAAAGCTTCACCGGTGTTGTTTTGTATCCAATCTCAATCTGTTGCCGAGCATTCAATGAACGTCAAAAATGAGAATGGAAGGTATTGTTCATCACAAACAAGTATTTGATTTCAAATGATGTGGAGAAAAACCCTGGACCTATGATGGCTAATATTCATGGTGAAATTGTATCAACAAACTCTCCTATGACACTATTGCAGGTCCGATTAGCAGAACAAGGATTGAGAGCAGTACAAATACGTGGTGACGGTGCATGCTTCTACAGAGCCGTCTCATATCAATTATATAATGATGATAAATATCACATGAATGTACGTGCCGCAAGTGTTCAATACATGAGGGACAATCCTGAGAGATTTATTGAGCACAACACAGAGTATTCATGGGTGAGTTATCTTAACAATATGTCACAGCAGGGTACTTGGTGTGATCATCTTTCTATACAAGCAGTTTCAGATGCATTAAATATTAGAATCCGCATAACAGAATCACATGAAGGGTTTGCACCAGTCACTATTATTAGTCCTGCGACTGGGGATGATCATGCTACTGTCATAAACATTGGACATATAGATGAGGTACATTATGTTTCAACTGTTCCTTTAGATGGCACAGTGTCAAGGATGCATTCCATTGTTAAGATTCAACAATACAATCAATCTACTGAAAATGTGTCTCTAGACAAAAAAAGGGCTTATATCAGAGACTATATGAAACGTAAAAGAAAAAATGAAGAATTTACAAGAAAAGAAAGTGATGCTAAATGCCAGAAAAGATTGGCAAATATTGAAACAGTGAGAGAACGCGCAAGGCAAGCATTCAATAAGCGTAAGGCCTCTGATCCTGAATATGTAAGAAAACTAAATAGACAAGCATTTTATAAAAGTAAACAAAATGACCCTGAACATATTAAGGATGTCAATAAAAATGCACAGAGAAAAAGAAGAGTTGCTCATTCAACAAATGACAGTAATGGTTTAAATTGTAATGGAAGTCAAGAGTGCATGTCAGAGATGATTCAATCTTTTCATACAAATATCCAACTTGGCCCAGAATTTATTTGTACTTCATGTGATCAATTGTGGTACAGATCTTCAGTAATAAAGTGTGATTCTAACAAATACAGTGCTAAATGTTCACAAAGTTTAATTGATCAATGTATAACTGGAACAAAAAGTGTAGAAAATACTGAATGGATCTGTTTTACATGCAACTCAAACCTAGAGAAAGGGAATTTACCAGCCTGTTCTAAAGCAAACAAAATGCAATTCCCCTCTAAACCAGAATGTTTGAATTTAACGCCTTTAGAAGAGCGTTTGATTTCTCCACGTATCCCATTCATGCAAATACGTGAACTACCTAGAGGTGGTCAGTTATCTATTCATGGTAATGTTGTTAATGTACCGGCTGATGTGAGTTCAACGGTAAATACTCTACCTAGACCTATCAATGAATCACAAACCATCCCAATCAAACTGAAGCGAAGATTGAATTACAAGCACCATTACCAGTATCAAAATGTTAGGCCAACAAAGGTGTTAGAAGCAGCAAAGTACAAGCAAGTTGTTTCAAAACGAGCATATAGAAGTTCAGGAAAATTGGCAAAATAATCTTATTTCTCCTTCTGGTTCTGTAGAAACAGATAAAGATAATGAATGGGAACAATTTGTGCACAATATTGATGTCACTGGAGGAAATGAAATGCAATCAGCTCAAACTGTGGCTGCAATGGACACAGAAAGTGATTCACAACAAGTTCATGAAACTTTAACAACAGACTGTAATGATAATAGTATTAGCGACAGCAATAATGGTGATGGTGATGATGGATGGTGTGAAGTAGAAGAACGACCATCAGGTGTAACGGATACATTATTACAAGAGCCAGACATGACTGAAAATGTAGAAAAGACACTAAGTTTTGCCCCAGGAGAAGGTAATAGACCTTTGGGTATTTTTATGGACAAAGACTCTGAATTCCTAGCATTTCCAACAATTTACTGTGGTGAAACTAGACCTGACAACAAGGAAAGAAAAGTACCTGTTCATTACAGTACAATATGCAAATGGGAACTACGAAGTAAAGATAGAAGGGTTGCTCAGTCAGTACCAAACATCTTTTATAAGTTAAAAAAGCTTCAGATTAAACAAATTCAAGACAGTGCTTGTTTGTCTCTCCGAAAATGTAAAACAAAAGGGAAAAAATATACTGCTGGTGACTTAAAATCCGATGATTATGTAAACAAATTGATCCATCTTGATGAAGGGTTTCGAGTACTTAGAAAATTGAGAGGATCACCACCTTATTTTGAAAAATGCAAAAAAGACTTGTAAACAATAAAGAGCTTAGTGATGAGGAAATTAAAAGTATGACTTGGCAGCAGAAGTCAGATCTTATTCAGAAGGACCCTGTCACTTGTGCCAGAAACTTTGAACACATGGTTCAATTGTTTATCAAAGATGTGTTAAAGAATAATGCCATGCCAATTGGAGAAATAGTAGACTACTTTTACAGGACGGAATATCAGTCTCGCGGGTCACCTCACATCCATGTTCTCCTTTTTTGCAAAGACAGCCCTCAGTATGAAAAAGCATCAAATGAAGAGATTGCAGACTTTGTTGATAGGTATATCACATGTGCAAATGATCAATCAGATGATATGAAAGAACTTGTAAATTTACAGATGCATAGGCATGCCAAAACATGTAAGAGACAAGGCCATAAAATATGTCGATTTAATTTTCCTATTCCGCCAATGCCAAGAACTATGATTCTAGAACCATTGCCAGAAACAAGTCTAGAAGAAGACGAGGTAAAAAAAGTGAAAATGAACTATGATGAAATAAAAACTCTCCTAGATGCAATGAAATATGGAGAAGACCTAACATTTGAAGCTTTCCTTGATAAATTAAAATTGACAGAGCAACAGTACATACAGGCTATTAGATACTCATTAAAAAGAACATCACTTCTTTTACAACGAGCCCCATCAGAGATACGAATAAACAATTACAACACAAACCTTTTGAAAGCCTGGAGAGCAAACATGGACATTCAGTTTGTTTTAGATCCATATGCATGTGCTGTTTATATCTTGTCTTATATAACAAAGGGCCAGAGAGGAATGAGCAAACTTCTAGAGAAAGCATCTAAGGAAGCCAATGCTGGCAACAAAGACATTAAGAACAAAGTGCGGCACATTGGGAATAAATTTCTAAATGCAGTTGAAATCAGTGCCCAAGAAGCAGTTTATCTAGTACTGCAGATGCCTCTAAGGAGATGTTCAAGAGACATCCAATTTATCAATACATCCAATCCAGATGAAAGAACATTTTTGTTGAAAACCCTTGACAAAATAAAGGAAATGCCAGACAATTCAACTGAGATAGAATCTGACAATGTCATCAAACGATACCAAAGAAGACCACATCAACTACAAAATGTATGTTTAGCTGATTTTGTTGCTTCTTTTAACTGTGTTAAAGACTCAGAAAAATCAGGATTTAATAGTAAGAATAACATTTCACCTCATGATTTGCCTGAAACCGACTTTGCTGATAATGTTGACGATGATCCAGATGAGAACTTGGAAATGTCTGGTGATACCACAGAATTCCCAATGAGAGGAGGATTGAAGCTTGTCAAAAGACGGAAAGCTAGAATTATAAGATCTGTAAGATTTAATAAGGAAAAAGATCCAGAGAATTATTACAGAGAACAAATCATGCTTTATACTCCCTGGAGAAATGAACAAACAGACCTCATTGGTGACTGCCAGACATATCAAGCAAGCTTTAATCTAGTTGAAGCACTAATAAAAAAAAATAAAGAACAGTATGAATGCCATACTGATATTCTTGAAAAGGCTATTGAAGATTTGAATGATGATAATAATGTTTCCCATCCAGTAGCCCCTAATGCACAACACATTAATGATCAAGATCTTGCTGCTAAATCAAAACCAAGTGAGCTATTTGGATGCTTTGATCCAGGTACTAACAAACAACATAGTCAGTATGATTTATATGATGACATGGGCATACTACCTAGATGCAATGATGATGAACAAATTAAGCAAAAGCGCTTGCAGGACATTGACTATAGGAAACTTGTCCGTTCCTTGAACATAAAGCAAAGGGAATTTTTCTACCATGTCTTGCATGCCATTAAAACAAAAGATGATTCTCTCAGACTATTTCTCAGTGGTGGAGCTGGAGTTGGGAAAACCACTGTTACAAATGCACTATATGAAGCACTCCTAAGATATTTGAATAGTATACGTGGAGAGAATCCAGATGAAATCAAAGTGCTTAAAGTTGCACCTACTGGAAAGGCGGCATACATTGTAAGAGGAAATACGCTCCACTCTGCATTTAAAATCCCTGCCAACAGAGGATTTGAGTATTGCTCATTGGATGCTGACAGGCTAAACACAATACGTGCACAACTACGAAAACTTAAAGTAATTTTTATTGATGAAATTTCCATGGTTGGAAGTGGTATGTTTAATTTTTTGAATTTACGTTTACAACAGATTATGGGAACTACAAATGTATTTGGAGGTGTCAGCGTCATATCAGTTGGAGATTTATTTCAACTAAAACCAGTATTTGACAAGTGGATATTTGAAAATGGATCTGACTGCTATGATGCCTTAGCAACCAATATCTGGATACAATATTTTACATTGTTTGAACTCACTGAAATTATGAGGCAAAAGGATGATGCTTCATTTGCACAATTATTGAATCGACTGAGGGAGGGGAACCACAATCAAGCTGACATTGAAACATTGAAGGCAAGAATCCTTGCAATCAAACCTGGTGATCCAGACTATCCCATTCATACAACTCATCTATTAACCACCAATGAATTAGTAAATAGACACAATAATGCAGTATTTGATAGGACACAGACCGACAAAGCTGAAGTAAAATGCATTGATCTGGTTGTTGGAGATATTTCTGATGAGCTGAAAAAGAAAATAAAGCAAAAAATCCCTGATGATGCAACAAAAACCATGGGCTTGAAAAGTGTTATTTCAGTAGCAGTCAGAGCTAAATATGACTTAACTACAAACATCAATGTTGGTGATGGCATGACTAATGGTACAGAATGTATAATTGAAAACATAGACTATAGAGTTCAAAATTCTACCAGGCCAAGTATCATCTGGGTTTCTTTTCATGATAAATGTATTGGTTTTAACCACCGTAGAGAATATGCTCACTTGTATAATAACACAACACCTAAAACATGGACTCCAATCCTGGAAATAACCAGACAATTCAAAATATCAAACAGAAACCAAGCTCAAATTCTCCGTAGACAGTTCCCTTTGAGAGCAGCTGCGGCCAAAACTATCCACCGTTGTCAAGGAGACACACTTGATGAAGCAGTAGTTGATTTACCCTCCTGTAGTAGAGAACACATGCATTATGTTGGATTAAGTAGACTTAGAAACAGCTCAAATTTGCACATATTGAACTTGAATGAGAAAAAAATATCTGTTAGCAAAAAGGTTCAAGAAGAAATGACTAGACTCAGATCTGAAAAATTGCTCATTCCCTGTGTGCCATTCTTGTACAAGATCAAAGAGGATACAATAAAAATATTGTTTCACAATGTAAGATCCCTCCATCTCCATATTGAAGATGTAAGGTGTGATTATAATGTTCAGGTAGCTGATGTCAATATCTTTGTTGAAACTGCGGTCCTTTCTTCTGAAAGTGATACACTTTATAATCTTGATGGTTTTACTATTTTTAGAAATGACAGCACTCCAACAAGTAATTCAAGGCCACCTTATGGAACAGCTGTTTATATAAGTGATAACGTACAATGTGCATCACCGCCCTTCAGAGCAAACTATAACAATGTAGAGGTAACTGTCTCTGTGTTATCTGGGTCACTTCCAAACCTATATATAGTCGGCATCTATCGTTCAGAAAGCAAAGCAAATCTACAAAAATTTATTGACACCATAAATCATGTTCTTGATAATGTCATTCCTGATCACAGCACTCCTACAGTCATACTTGGTGATTTCAATGTCAATCTCCTTGAAATGGCTTCAGATAGTAGAGCTTTAAGAAGATGCCTAGTAGAACGGAGAGGCTACACCCAGCTAATTAACCAGGTTACAACAGATTACCATTCCCTACTTGATCATATCTATACTAATGTACCCAACAGAGTACAATCTGCAGCTGCCCTAGAGTCCTACTTTAGTGATCACAAGCCTATTTATGTATCATTACATTGAAGATCTGTCCCAAGCACCTTAACTGGCCTTTCAGGAAAAGGAAACACAGGAAACCCTAAGTCATCACGGAGGGGTTGTATACTTTAAACGAAGGGGATCACAGAGGGGGTTCCATTATACTATACATTTGATGATCAAAAGTGTAGTTCTGTAGTGAAAAGCACCTTATAAAAACCAATAACACATGTGACTCACAAGCTTGGTTACATGCCATCATTTCATTTAGTATCACCCTAGGCTGTTTTTAACTTAACATCTATATTATCAGTACCAACAGACATTTTTTCACTGGAATTTCTGAAACTTATACATTATACATTATTTCATTTCATTATTTTCTGATTTCAAGACATTTGGAGTATCTGGATTCTACCTTTTGAAAAGCTAGTAATAAAATTAAACTACAATAGACTTTTAATACATAGTACATCCTACCCTGCTAGAACATTTGTATTGTTGTACCAGGAAAATACATATTGCAATACAAAGTAAGTAGTATTTTTATTTACAACTCTGACACCATGCATATAGGCTCTGCCAAAATTGGCAGCTGCCTTTATTCTGCCAGTAAACACTACTGGCAGCAAAAGAGACTGTACCAAAATGATCAGGTAATAAATGGCAGCAGGAGATCACATGCCAGAATAATCAATTTAAATAATTTTATGTAGTTTTGTGATATTATATTTGCTAAAACAATATTGTTGCTTTTTTTAACAGAAATCATCCATGCAAGCTGCAACAGAATTGTTCCAGAATTCCCCATCAATTGACTTCTGACTGTTGATGTTCCAAGGAACCAATAAAAAGCAACAATACATATTATACCAAGCTAGTATGTGTTCTCAGCGTAAGTGTTTTGGCGCTTAGGATAGTTTTGAGCACACAAACATAAAATACAGTTTAATGCCCACAAGAAGTGTTAACAATGGCTTCAACATGCATACTGGGCACTTTGTGAAAACAATGTTGCCTGAAGGACAATTTTGTAAGTTAATAGCCATTTGTAAGTTAATAGCCATCACAAACTGTGGATAGATGTGTTATACCAGGGTTTTCAATAGTAGCTGACAGCCTGTGAATCTCACTGGGCATTTGCTGTCTACTTTTACAAAATTATTGTAAAATGCTATCAAAACACTTGGAAAATAAGGAAAAATTGCCTTCTAGTACTGTACTTTCTACAAAAATCTGCCTATTTCAAAATTTATTGAAAACCCTGTGAACTCATTTGTTGCTATGGTAACAGATATTATGTTTGACACTTTTAATAAAGTTTATATCTATCTATCTATAACTTCCCAGGGACTTAGAATGTGACCAACACTTCTGAATGTGTTTCAAGATTGTATGGACTGAGAGACATGAAAGAGGGGTCAAAGAAACAATAAACAGTCTAATTGAGCCTCACTGATAAAGGATGATGGATTTTATTTGTAAATTGTAAGGTATGTTTCTTTGTTTAACAAATCATCAATATTGTCACATGCCTTCATCACAGTCATAGACTCTCAATGTGTTATTCACTCAGCAATACTCTTTGCACATCTACTGCTTTACCGGTAGCTGCATTGCAACTAAAAATAGTGATATTCCCTTTCTCAAAGACACTTGCTTAAATTTCCAGGAACAACATGCCCATAACAGGCTCAGTTTCAAAGAACAGGATCTGTCAAGCACTGAAGCAAACCCTACATCCTTTAACAATCATTCATAATGGAAAACATCAATGCCTTACTGCAACATCATTTTACGACAAGTGCATGGTTCAATTCTGAGAGACTGGAACACACAATTCAGCATATGAAGACACATTATCCAAGCCTGATTGTAATACATAGAACAGATTAGCAATTACTATAACGATATGGCATGAAAATGATATTATACTGATTATATAAGAACAGCCAGGGAAACATGGTTCCCCATTGCACTTCACCAGTATTCAAAGTCATTTAAAAGTGAAAAAATCTTAATCAACTCAAAGCACTCAAATGTAATAATTACAACCATTCTCAGTTCAAGTGGTCGCCGGGAAAAGCTTGCAAGCAAAAACTCGCTTTTTTGTCAAAGTTTCCATGGCAACACACATGCTTTTTTTTTCAAGCTTTTTTCCCAGCGATCACATGCAACTGAAAATGGCTGTAATATTTGTAAAAATTATTGATCCTAGGACATGTAATTCATGAAAATGCTTTTTTCTAAATACCAGTGTTTTTTGTGTTCTCCAACTACACAGGCAATCTGAGCATTTCTTGGTATTCTATAATTATTTATACCAGAAAAGGACCCATCACCTTGTGGCGTTATCAATGACCTCATACCATGTGACCATGGTTTTGCACCACCCATTTGCCCCTAAACAACTGACCAAGATTGGTTGTCTAAAAGCCTTCCCTTCTTGAGATATGATTTTTCTATTTTGATGATGTCATCAATGATGTCATGGAAGTACCATCTGCCATGGTGTTGCACCCCCTTTGTACACCAAACACCTTTGACCAAGTTTGGTTGTCTGACAGTCTTCTCTTCTCAAGATAAGATTTTTTAAATGAGAAACTCAAATAGCAACAGAACAGTAAAAAGGGCTCAAATCCCCATAATTTTTCGCAGATTTCAAGAGAAGTACAACTAGATATTATTGTAGAACAGTTTATTATTCGTGATTTTAAATTTCCATCTATATTTTTCTATATATATATATATTTTTTTTTTACATGTCCATACATTCTCTGTATTTTACCGTTAATTCTTCACGGCAGTTTGAGTAGTTTGGGGAGGCTGTGGTTACTGCCAAATATGTTTACTGTATTTTAAGTTTCCCGTAACAAAAAACGCGGAATGTGGAATTTTCGGGAAAAACGCGCGGGAATATGGGATCACGACCCCCCTCCCGACTTTTCCTGATGACGGGCCCTGGATTTCCTCCACAGGAAACCCGGTTTATTGGTCCCTCCCTTGATGCAACGCGCGCGTCGTTTTTCGTACGAGCTTGGAAGATGGCGGACCATGAGGTGAGTTAGCGGAGTGCTGTGAAAGCCTTCTGTATTCTTATGTAAATGAGACCATCGTTATTGCAGATAGGTAAATTTTAATTCTTTAAGATATCATACCTCCTTTGGATGTTTTATTTTTAATTGAACAAGCTCACAAAGTGTTCATCTTTCTTTTGTCAGTTCAGTTCAGAGAACATCGATGTTCTTGAAGGGAAATCTTTTTGCCTTTGGTAAAATGTGAAATATCTAAATCGTCAAACAAGATTACCAACGGGATTGCTATTATAGTTGTTTTATGCCATGTACTACAGTAAAAATAACGTTTGCCCATACCCAAAATGTATCGAGAGCTGAAAAAGAAAGAATTCATGACATTCAAGTTTCTCTTTAAGCTTTAATGCAGCAGTCATTGTAAACCCCCGCCCCACCAAAGCCGCGACTAGCCAGGTCATTGCGAAGGGATTTTCTATTTTTTGACAGCAATACGTACCCGGGGAGTGAGGTATTTCCATTGTTTTGCTGCGATTCATGTCCCCTGGGAGTGCTGCATGTGACTTTTTTGAGGAACTGACGAGGGCCAGAATCGACTTTGTACGCAAAATAAGAGCATTATTTTTGTGAAAATAGGCACACGGAAACCCCAAACTGTCCCTGGTGTCCCATGCCTGAGCGGGAGATTTTCTTCCTAACACTTCCCTGGAGGGGAACGGCATAGACATGACTTTCTCGCCATGTGAGCAAAGTCCCCGCTATATCACGGCCTGGGGGGCGGGGGTTTACATTGACTAGTGCATAAATCATCAATTTCAAAATCCTGCAAATGAGAAGATCCTCTAATACATACCATAAAACCTGTAAGCTCCACTGCATTATTTTTTTGTAAAATACTAATGGGATTTCATGAAAAAAAGTGAAACATTATTGTGCTAACTTTGAAATCGCAATTCTTTTGTCTCAATTCAGTATATTTCTAAAATTATAAGCCCCTAATTGATCATGGGTGGGTCGGTCACAGACAAAAATTGAGTGCGAAGTACTCAATTTGAAAAGGGCATCACAAACTATTTTCACAATGCAAATTTGTCAGACAAAAGAATAAATAGTGAGAATATTTTCCACTGAAGAGATCTACTAGTTCAAAATGCTCAAATTTTGAAATAATTTGCATTGACCAATGGGCTTTTGTGACACACTCGAAAATTCAGCCGCAACACAACTTGGAATCAGCATCAATTTTCTCAAAAGTGGGACCAGATATGGAACAACAGAATATTTCTTACAAGTAAAGAAAGGTTATATTTTAGAATCACAAAATAAAACTTCTCAGCCAGCGTCATTTGGATGTGCTACAAAGTTTCCACCTACCTGGAGTTGGTTTACAGGTCACTGACCTCACCAGAATGGGTAATGGAAATCCAAATAAAATGAGCCAAAATTCCCTAAATGATACACAAAGGTTAAAAATGGAAGACCATGGTAAATGGGTAAATCGCATTTCATAAATCAGTTAATATGACTGCTACTAACCTTTGTGTATCATTTAGGGATTTTTGGCTCATTTTATTTGGATTTCCATGACCCATTCTGGTGAGGTCAGTGACCCGTAAACCAATGAAACAACAAATTTGGGTTTTCAGTGCCATTTTCAAATCAAGTACTTCACACTCTATTTTTGTCTGTGACTGACTCACCCATGATCAAACACTCATAATTTAAAAAATATACCAAATTGATACAAAATAATTGCAATTTCATAGTTAGGACAGTAATGCCTTTTAATGATATTAAAAAGAGTACCACTTATTTTTTTACCCAAAATTGACTGGTCAGTTTTTACGTGGACAGCCTCTTAATAATTCCCTCACCTTTCTCTCCTGGAACAAAGACAGCTATGATAAGCTACAGCTGAACTCTATTAATTTTAAATTCAACACTTCTATCTGCTTCCCTTTCAGATGGAATCTAAAATGGACAGTAATATGACAGTGAATCAGCTCAAGACATTACCAACCCCACATACCCCTGAAAAAGTAAAGACGAATGTAAGATGTCTCGTACTCAACAAAAGTCCTGTTCGTCCAACAAAGACCACCTATGGCAACGGATCAATGTTTTCACTAAATTTGTGTGACGAAGACCCATCTACTACAATTCGAGCTGTTTGCTTCAATGATCAGCTCTATGATAAATTTGATCTCCACACAACATATAACTTTGAAACATTCAAGATAAAGCAGGGCTATGGTCAAAAGGGAGGCCTTGAAGTGGTACTTGATGAAGACACACAATATTCAAAATCAAAAGAACAGATAGATGTAAATCAAATGCACTGTGATTTTAAGATTGCCCAGGTAGTACGCCATGAGACAAAAGGTGTAAGATTTGTCAACGTTAAAGTCAAAGTCTTGGAGATCCAAGAACCATCTCACTTCGGACAAGACAACAAGCTCAGGCGGTCAATATGCATTGGCGATGAAACAGGTCGTATAGAATTGGTTCTATGGCGTGATGCAGCACTAGATACTAATATCAAGTTCACGGTAAATGATGTCATACAAATAGATGGCGCAGTGGTGTCTGTTTTCAACAATCGAGCATCTCTCACCTTGACAGCTGAAACAACAGTGAAGATCATCAATGAAGAAATACAAGTATCTACCATTAAGCAGCCACTGGTAAAATCAAATGTCATTTCTCTAGAAACACATATACTCGCAGTAAAGGACTTCAAAACAGCCCTGAAATGCATAGCCTGCAAAAAGGATCTCACATTCGATCGATCTGATCAACAACTAGAGCTGGTTACTTGCAACTCCTGTTCAACCACATTCCTTAAAGAAGTCGCAGAAATCTCCATGTCCTGCTCAATTCTACTACGAAACAAGCAGTGGTTCATTGCTCATACAGGTGTAAGTACAAAAATATTTGTTATTTTTGCAGTCTCAACCCAAAATACAATACATTTATACATGAAATATTAAGTTCCATATAAAAGCAGTGCTAGCATTTCAACATTACATTGCCAGAAAACACTGATACACCTTTCACTATTACTCTATAGTAAATCAGTGTGTGAGAAACCTGATTCATTGCAAAATGGTAGTATTCAAAATGAAAAAATATTCCTTTTAAAACATTTTCTTTTATCACAAAAGAATTTAACATGAGTAGAAAGTTCATCAGAGAATTTTCGATTCTCTAGAGTTTTTTGATTACAACTGCAAATTCAATGGTACAGTAAAACTAGCTTTACAAGTTTATTCGCTAAACCATCAGCAACCTCTCAGCAACCATATCGTTTTAATGGTTGGCCCTGTTGAATGAAACGAGTTTCTCTCATTTTGACCCAGCACTTTCTCTAGTACATGAATTGGCTGCTTCTAAAGATCACACCTTACATTATTTAATATTTTAAAATGGTTTTATTCACAGGTAATCAACCATCTTTTTGAGCGAAACTCTGGTAGAGAACCAACAGAACAACAGATGCTACAACTGCTGAAGAAAAAGTTTGTAGTTAGAGTTGATTTAGACAGAAAATTGGTTGAGCATGTTTCTGCATATATGGATCCTCTCAGCGAGGATGCAAAAACTGAGAAAAAACCTAAATTAGATTGATCAGGAAACACAAAGCCCCTTTTAGTACAAACTTGGGTGTGAGAACTTTGCAACACAGGTTGCACTTGGCTCTGTAAAATAAGCCAAGATGTAACACTGATAGCATGACACTGTCTATGTGGGTGGGGTTCATACCACAGATGTCTCTCGCGTTGTGACCCTTTCAGGTAACAGCATGTGGCAGTTCTGTTCACTTGTTTGACTGTATTAACTGAGGTTGTAACTGAGGTAACCAATAACTCTGCAGTTCTGTTGACTACTTTATACAACATTATGTTTTGACACTGATGTTATAACACTGCACTGATCTGAGTAGAATGAGTAGTGATTACGATCCAGTTTCGAAACAAGAGTCAATAGAAGTCCCACTTTTGATGGCAAAACTAACTTTCACTTCTGCAGCTCTGGCTACAAAATGACTCAGAATCAGTAGCCAGATCTACGGTGGCTTGTAAGGGTCATGCAATTTCGTGATTCAATTTTCTACTTCGAGTTTAGAAACTCGAAATTTGAGTTTAGAAACTTGAAATTTTGAGTTTAGAAACTTGAAATTTTGAGTTTACAAACTCAAAATTTTTAGTTTACAAACTCAAAATTTTGAGTTTACAAACGTGAAATTGTCACTGCACAGTTACCAACTAGATAGAACCATAACACATGGAACAAGGATGTTCATGTTTATTGCATTGCCACATCCCGTTCCACCTCATTTCTTTGGAAACAAGGGGGCACGTCCCCTCCCCCAGCCCCATAAGGGTACTACGGCCATGATTTATCCATGAACTGATAAAAGAATGCACAATATTTCCATGTAGGAATAGCCTGTGTACATGATGTACAAAGGCTATGAAGCAAAGGACCCAGCCTAAAGTACTGCTCTATCAGCTTCTCCCTGGCGTTCTCCCGTGTTAGACTTTCTGAACTTTATAAGTATTGTGGCAGGACACACCTACCGCTAAAGAAGGACTATTAACTATTATAACCAAGAAAACCACGAATAAAGTTGAACTCCACGCCATCTTATGTGTAATAAGCTCATTCTTAGAGATGAAAAGAACTCCGATAAACATCCGATTCTTTCATATGTTGTTCTGTCTACTTGGTAACCGTGCAACGCCATAAACTCTATTCCTTTCTATATTCAATTAGTAAACTAAAAATTTCAAGTTTCTAAACTCAAAATTCAAGTTTCTAAACTCAAAATTTCAAGTTTCTAAACTCAAAATTTCAAGTTTCTAAACTCAAAATTTCAAGTTTCTAAACTCAAAATTTCAAGTTTCTATACTCAAAACTTCGAGTTCCTAAACTCAAATTTTCAAGTTTCTAAACTCAAAATTTTGAGTTTCTAAACCTCAAAATTTCGAGTTTCTAAACTCAAAATTTCAAGTTTCTAAACTCAAAATTTCGAGTTTCTAAACTCGAAGCAGAAAATTGAATCACCAATTTGCATGGCCCTTACAAGCCATCGTACAGATCAGGACACACAGATCACGCCAGTATGTGACTGACCTGTGTTGATAACACACATCTAACAGATGTCTCTCCTGATGTTACCCATTTCTGTTGACTTGTTAATCAAATGTTCTAGACTGTTTTGACTGTAGTAACTGAGGCAACCCTTACTACCGAAATCACTAAACTGCCGGCACCCTCGAAAATTCGATCGATCGTTTGTCAGTTTCGCCTCGCTCGTCTGGCTGTTTTGATCGATCCAAATGGTCATGTGACATTTAAATTTTTGTATCAAACAATGGAAAAACCGTGTTTTTCCATTGATTGGTACAAAATTTAAATGTCACGTGACCATTTGGATCGATCAAAACAGCCAGACGAGCGAACCGAAACTGACAAACGATCAATCGAATTTTCGAGGGTGAAGGCAGTTTAGTGATTTCGGTAGTAACTCCGCAGTTCTGTTGACTTCTTTTTAATGTTACAAAATTTGTTTTGACTGTTGTAAATGAACCCAACTCTTTGGGTAAATGTTTGTGTTAGAGGCCGATTACATGGATCATTTTTAGCCAGGCTGAGAGTTCAGCCGATATAACAAACAGTAATTTCTCCGAACATTAAAACATCTATGAATCCTTTGAAACCTAGCCTGCGAACATCCGGTACAAGGTTAAGCTCGCGTGTACCGGATGTTCGCAGGCTATTGAAACCCCCTAAATCCTCGAAACAGAAGGCAAGGATTATTGGTTCAAAATTTCAAACATTTTCGTGCCATTTTGCACATATTAAGTTTCGAGTGATCAACTGAAAGACTGAAACGCTCTCATGTAATCGGCCCCCATAATCACAGGTGGCCCAAGATCCCTTTCTGTTCGCCGCGCGTGACGGTTCGTCGATGTCTTTCTGTACGATCTACAACATAGTCAAAAAATGTGTTCAAAAACTAAGTTAAGTAAAAAATATCGCGTAAAAATTACTTGCTTTATGTTGTGGGATTCTTCAACATTGTTCACGTGAAATCTAAGACAGATTCAATAATGTTTAGGGTGTTTTTTCACTTTTCAACGAGAACTGCCTTCTTTCTCCTTATATACGTTAGTATACGTATATAAGGAGAAAGAGGGCAGTTCTCGTTGTATACGTATATAAGGAGAAAGAGGGCAGTTCTCGTTGAAAAGCGAAAAAACACCCTAAACATTATTGAATTCGCCTTAAATTTCACGTGAACAATATTGAAGAATCCCACAACATAAAACAATTTAATTAGTTAATTTTTACGCGATATTTTTTACTTAACTTAGTTTTTGAACACATTTTTTGACTATGTTGTAGATCGTACAGAAAAACATTGACGAACCGTCACGCGCGGCCAACAGAAAAGGGATCTGGACACCACAAAGTACAAACACTGAACTTGGGCCACCTGTGCCATAATGTGCTGTTTGTCTCACAATGGCATTGTGAAACAAGTTGCACAAACCATTGCCGACGGTATT
This sequence comes from Scolanthus callimorphus, assembly GCA_033964015.1. Classification (NCBI taxonomy): domain Eukaryota; kingdom Metazoa; phylum Cnidaria; class Anthozoa; order Actiniaria; family Edwardsiidae; genus Scolanthus; species Scolanthus callimorphus. Next base: position 17,591,549 of record CM066915.1, read on the forward strand.
ACACGGTGCAACGCCAAGACAAGTTGCTGCAATGCATTGCAAAACGTAGACTGGACTTCTGCAACGATTTCGATAAGATTGCACAACTTCTGTCTGCGTTGCACCATGTAACACCTCCAGCAAAGGTTTGAGCAACTTGACAAGTTGCAGAAACAATACCACCATGTAACAGTGCCTTGTTAGAGTCATGTTAGAGTTAATCTTTAGAGTGGTTTTCATTAACCCGTGAAAAAAAGGGTAATGGTCAAATAGTAATAGCTCAAGGAAACACAAAAGAGAGCAAACGAATTACACCTTAATAAACTGTAATAGAGTGAGGACATCAAATCCGTGAACCTCAATAGTGCTATTTCTTTTGTATTGTACTACTTACTAAATAGTGTTTCACGAATTAAGTGTTATCACTCTACGCTAAAGTGTGTTTCATGGGTCAATGAAACCCACTCTAACTGACCAATGTTCTGCATCATAAAGATGATAAAGTTATAAAAATAAAGTTATGTTACATCAAACGTTCTGATCTCTTTGTTCAATTTATATTTATTTCCTACCCTAAATCGTAAATTGCAGACCCCTCTACAAAAAGGGTATCCAAGAAATAAGCATTTCCAGCGAGTATACAATTTCCATTGTGGTCATGGCAAAATCCAAGCTGAGTGGCAACAACCTAAATTTTCTAGCATTGTTAACTGAATTTTCCATGGAGGAGTACTCCCCATACTATTACTATCGATATCACTTTTCAAAATACCTGTTAGAGGTCCCTTCTAGCAAATCAAGCAAATCACACTTGTTGATAGCCTGAATTTCAGACGTATTTCCTCTCGTTTAAAAATATGAGGGAAAATGCGTCTTTTGTTTTCTTGGGTCAAAAAACTAAGTCACGCCATGTTTGCTACATTTTTAGGAGTAAATCAAAAGTACCCGACGAGCACCCCCGCCCCAAAAATAGTGGAGTCCCCCACTTCACTCTTTATCACCCACGAGTTGGCGATAGCTGATAGCTTTGATTAGACAAAATGTCCTCTCGCAGTTCCGCAAACTTGATTCTCTTGTCCTGTGGAAGGATAAAGGCCTGCTTCTGCGAATCGCAAATGTAGCCTAAATAGCGCACTTCTCTTGACGGGGACAAACAGCTTTTCTTCAGGCCAATGAAGTAGCCCAATGCTATACAGACGGAACAGGCGATGAAAGCGGCCATTTCCGCAAGCTCGACATCCGAGAAGGTGGCCCCTTTCCGCGGTTGGTGGGGAAGGCGCAGCTGGCCGACATGACGGTCATCGATGTACTGAGAACAGGGTACACCCAAGGATCTTATAAAATTGGTTGCAGCCATCCCCACAGTGTTGTATATATAGGCGCTGGCCTTCCAACCAAAGGGTAAGGTGGTATAAGTAAAATACCACCCTCCCCACTGCAATCCGAAGTACTGTGTACTAGCAGGGCGGAGGCGGATATGATCGTACCCACTCTTATCGTCGAACGTGGTTTGATAGTGACCAGGCTTGACATAACGATAAAGGTCTGTTAAGTAGTCCAATTTGAAAGGGGAGTCCCTTATCCAACAATTCAGAAAGCGCTCGTCGTGGCACATGCGAGGCTTTTGCGGTTCGATAGTAATAGGCATAACGAGATATGGGGCTTCTACTTGGCCGACGCGACCTACGACGGTAAGGGAACCATTGAGAACTCTGTCCATGATGGTATTAGTTATGAAATCAGCAAAAGGTAAACAGGAAGGAGAGTTAGGAAAACAGGTGCGGGGTGGGACGTCACTGTGGTAATGCTTTCCCTGAAAACTGCCATCAAAAGGGAGGAAAAAATCGCGGATATCAACTCCGAATTCGATAATTGGGAGCACAAATTCCTTGTAAGCAAAGTCTGCGCAAATTTCCTCCCAGTACGAGAGACAAGCGGTAAGGTTGCCCGGTATGAAGTAGTCCGGATGGCGAAATAGGAGCATTTCTGTCGAGGCAAATACGAGTCCGCTAGAGACCATTTGCACGGCAGGGAGTGGTCCGACCAAGCTAGTGGGGTTGCCTTCCCTATCACACCAACGCATTGATCTGGGTATGGGAGTAAGGTGGGACGCACAGAATCTTGAGAATTCCTAGTAACCAAAAAAGGATATTACTACTAGGTTTAGAAAGCGCGGGGCAAGAAAAGCCCAGGTGATAGGGAAAGTCCCCACTAGCCAAGTCAGACTAAGGACTCGTCGTAGACAAATCAAAGGGCTGACTAAAAAAGCCCTTCTTAGTTTGACTAGGATAGTGGGAAGGCGCCCGTTAAACAAGTACTGCGCGGATAATAATAATAATAAAAAAATAAAAAAGAAAGCTAAGCTAACGATGTCACAGAAGGGATTATGCTCTATCTAGAGAATCTTATGTATAAACAACTGTTGCGTTCTAGACCGATGGACAATCCTAGAATAATAAGGGAAAATTAACTGAAATTCATTCCAAGCAACAGAGAGTCAGGAACAAAATGAACAATACTATGGCGTCTTTATTGCAAATAGCGCATAAACAGGTTCGCTACAGAGAATAACTATTGTCTTTTGACCCCGCGGGAGTTCCTCTTGTAGTACGGAGCAGAGCGCCAACAATCTCTAGAAAGGTGGCCACGACGTCCGCAGCTAAAGCATGCTCCTTGGAATGAGGAGAAGGAGGCTCTAGGGGAGAAGGAGGGTGTACGGGCCCCCTATCGTAGAGGGTGCCAGGGAGAACTGTAGGAGGCAAGGACTGCTTCATTGCCTTCTGTATTTCCTTGGCCACGGAGATTTCCTCCTCTGAGCCCACGATTTTAAGGAGGATTTGCTGGAAGTCTGGGGTGCCAGCCAAAGCCCTTGTTTGTCGAAGAACTATGCTATAACGCTCCGCCTTGTCGTGCTTCTTCTCGCGCGCCATGTCACATAGCCTCTCTAGGGCAGCTAGGGTTGCGTGGTGATCAAAGATCGACCGGGGACGCGCAAGTAGATCCCTCACGTGTCTAAGGGCTGAGTCTACAGACTTAGCGTCGGTGAGCGCCTTCAGGTTTTCTATCTCTTTCTTTAGAATGTCCAGCTGAAAGCAATGATAATGTAGAATCCACATTACACATACGAATGTACGAAAAAAGGTTATGCCCACTTCTTAGATAATTTTACTTTATCTATTTCCTTCCTTCCAGAACATAGAGCTGATAGGCTCTCTTATGCTGAGTCGACTCCGATACAAAACCGACTCAGATACATAGCTTGTAATTAGCTTAATATCTTAGGGCTCCCTCGCCACATTTCTATAACTTTTCCTTTTCTTTTCATTTCTTTTCTTTATCTTTCCTTACAGTGCTATGTAAAAGAAAACTACCATCAAATCCGTACAATAATGCCATTTATCTCATTTTTCATTCCTGGCATATAGAGAAATTGGGCTCCCATCTGTTGAGCCCCTTTTGGTTACATCCAATTTTTTTAATAATGCCATTTATCTCATTTTTCATTCCTGGCATATAGAGAAATTGGGCTCCCATCTGTTGAGCCCCTTTTGGTTACATCCAATTTTTTAATAATGCCATTTATCTCATTTTTCATTCCTGGCACATAGAGAAATTGGGCTCCCATCTGTTGAGCCCCTTTTGGTTACATTCAATTATTATTATTATTATTGTTATTATTATTATTATTATTATTTTTTAATAATGCCCTTAATCTCATTCTTTATTCCTGGACATAGAGAAATTGGGCTCCCCACTGTTGAGCCCCTTTTGGTTACATCCAATTTGTTTATGATAATGCCAATTATCTAATTTTTTATTCCTGGCACAAAGAGAAATAGGGCTCCCATCTGTTGAGCCCCTTTTGGTTACATCCAATTTTTCTTAATAATGCCATTTATCTAATTTCTTATTCCTGACACCACGTACAATAGCTAAACTATTAAAACGAATAATACTATAAGGGCACGAATAACGAGATAACATAAAGAGAGACTAGAACTTCCCAGAGCGCTACACCGATTTATAAATAAAGGCGATGCAACAAATACTACATACGTAGAGGAGCGCAATAGACTATAAATACTAGCCTAGAGGAGTAGACTGGCTAGGAAAAAATGTAAGTTATGAACACGGTGAACTGTGGCAATAGTACGAAATACTAACATGTAATAAACGCGAGTAACAACGATACGAGGGGCCAACATAACACACTTAAAACTAAACGGTAAATAGCGAGAAAAGTAGCTTACGAGTACTACGAGTGAAATCTAGCCGACGAAAAACAATAATGTAGGATAATGTACGGTAGAAATTATGACTACGCTAATAATTTTGGGGCTAGCATTTACCTCGCTCGCTTCAGGATTTGCAGGTGGTTCCGCTACTCCCGCTGCTAAAGCCGGGGCTGGTGGGGCAGGCGCTGGAGCCGGTGCAGGTTCCGCCAATGCTTCCAGCTCTGCTGCTCCAGGTTCTACTGGAACGGCCATTCTACGCAAATAGTCGACTTGAACTCTACACAAAACATAAAAGGCATGAGATGTAGAACTTGACGAGGTAAAAATACCTACAACACAATGCCGGGGATCCAAAGCTCGAAAACCTAGGCGAGGAAAGTTAGCACATGGCTGAGGCGACGTGGAAACGTAAAAAAGAACACGAAAACTCTTAACACTTACCGGCTTTCGTATCTGGTTAAAGAAAGGCCCCGAATCTCAGTTTGTTAAGATTTCCCATGGGAATGCCGGCTTAGCTCCTTGCATAATCTATTGCTGACCGAGGTTACGTGAATCGCGCATACCGACACTTCGCGGCATTCTTGCTAATGAAAATAGTTCTATTTTCATTAGCAAGAATGCCGCGAAGTGTCGGTATGCGCGATTCACGTAACCTTGGTCAGCAATAGATTATGCAAGGAGCTAAGCCGGCATTCCCATGGGAAATCTTAACTCATTTAAGGCTGGCCAAACTGAGATTCGGGGCCTTTCTTTAACCAGATACGAAAGCCGGTAAGTGTTAAGAGTTTTCGTCCCCACCCCCCTCCCCTTCGGCGACGTGGAAACCGCATTCACCCTGGCATAACGCGGACGCTGTCCGCAGTCAGCCGCTCATTGCCTCGGCCAACCCATCTCCCATAACTTAATACTCGCGCGAGACAATGAGCGGCTTTGTCATGCGGATGAAAATGGTATACTATTGCCTTTAAATTTTAATCCACAGCGCTTGTAATACGCCTTTGAAATTATGTTTGCTGCTTCGAATGGACGATTCCAGCTATAACGCGCGCACGCGGTGAATGTCAGTCGAACAAACAGACTGTTCAAAAAGCACGCGCTGCATTCTGGTGGTTGCGTTGTGGGACATGGCTTTGGCATTTATGAATAAATAAGAAAACGCGCACTTAAAGCTGAAATCGTCCATTAAAGAGCCCTTGTCAGCCACTCCTTTGTTATTGTTTTCAGTCGATATACGACGAATAACGTGAAAAAATCTTGAAATAGCCTTCTAAAAACAAAGTTTTATTATTCATTTATTGAATTCAATCGCAAATATTGCACTACATTCCCTAAATCAGCCGATGGAAATGGATGCTTTCTCTGTCTCGTTATGATACTAGGCTGACAAAATGAAGGCTGACAGAGGCTCTTTAAGCTATTTTTAACATATACCTTCCATCATCGCTCTCGTCCACTGACATTGGTCTGCTCCCCCGTTACAATGGAGGACCTCTTCCATCACCCTGTCACATAACATGCGGTTGTTGCCAGATTCGAACCTACAAATCGGGAAAGGCATATTTAAATACCTGTCTCCTCCTGACCGTTTCATCGAACAGTCGGAACTTCGTCTTTCATGGATATTTCTTCGATAACAAGGAAATGGACAACAACGGATTTGTTGTTAATTTCTACAGTAGTATTGCGTGACTGACACTTGTAGAGTAAGATGTAAATCTATAGTTTTTTGTTGCTTGGACTTGGTGATAATTGATGCAGGGGTCAAATGACATGGCTCTACCGATCTCGGTGCCGAGTGTGAAATGGAATGAATAATTATACTTACATCTCATCAAGATAAAAGCCATTGAAGTCTTCCCTACCCAATAGTGTTCTATAAACTGCCTTTACAGATCTCTGAAAAATAAAGCAAGAGGCAAATAGCCAAATATTGTTTTTGTACATGCAATTTTAGCAATATCATCACACTTTTTCACGTACAGTGTAAATTTTAATGCAGTACAGTGTGGTCTTTATTATCCAGACCATAGGCATGGCATACGTTATTTCAAAGCCTTCCGAATACATTATTTCCGTAAAAAAAGGCCGAGGTAAGCTGTCTTTCTTCAACAGCGAATATTGTGGACACAAAATCGGGCTTAAAATATATAAGGAATATAAGGAAAGAAACCAACCTATCACGGGTACATTTTAATCGCACTTAATCTGCATCGAGGACTGACAACAATCCGTCGTGCCTCCCGTCCATAGCCTCTTCCTCTTCCTCTTCTCCCAGCCAGTTGGTGCTGCTGTGTCTGGTGCACGGCCTCCAGGCGTTCACTCAGGGCCCTCAAGAGTTGCTCTTGATTGCGATTTCTTTCCTCAAGAGCAACTCTTAAGGCCCTATTCTCCTCATTTAGCGTCTCGTTAGATCGGACTATCCTGTTCAGATCAGAAAAATGACGAAATTGATCCGCTCCTGCGATACGGAATCAGCGGTTTCTCTTCGAAGATCGCGAAATTCGCGCCACAACTACACCGAAGAAAAAGCATTTGTCTCATACAGATAGCTTTTCAATCAGAATAGAAGCTCAAGTACGCCGAGACCATTGTATTCGACCATTTTATCAAGCTGATAAACTGCTTAAGGTGGTTATAATCAGCACATTGTGCGAGTACTGCCATGGCAGAGCTTGCTGACAGTGGGTTCAATGGAAGATTGCATGTCGAAGGCGGCCAAACCGTGAATAGAACAATGAAAAGGAGGAAGCTGGAGACCTTGAGGAACAAGCGAATTAGGAGGAATCGGGCAAAAAAGGATGCCATACGCGAATTAGCGAAAAAGAGAGGAAGGAAAGGAGCTTAACAAGAGTTGCTCGAAATTACACGAGTCAAGTGGCTTCGATCAGGCGAAAATTGGAATTCTGGCAGAAGAGATACGCAAAGGAACGGACGCTGTCTACATATGCTTAGAATAAATGGAAAGAAGAGCACAAACAAGCAAAAATGATGAGCTCAAATATCAGGTGAGATTGATCCCCCTGTTTTTTCCTTTTTTAGGGGGCGGGGTGTCTTTTAACATCCTTCCGTGGGGGGAGGGGGGGAGGTGTGGATATTGTCACAATCACATTATAGGGAATAGATCAAAACATTTGCTAATTTTTAGTATAAAATAACATTTCTTGCTAAGGACAAATGACTATTTGTTTAGGTTACATGTAGGTATATGACTCCAAAAGAGAATTATCTCTTTTATTTGGATTTCTTTAGCTAGGGAACCTTGCAGTATTTTTTTGCCAAAAAATGAAATAGCTCTGCTATGGAAACCTATTAGTTTATAATATAAAGAATTTCATATGACTGCAGTGAAAACAATCACAAAAAGATTAGGACAGGTTGCTTTAGAACTTTCAGCAATTTGAACATCAAGGGTTAAAAAATCTTGTTGCTAAAAGTAACAGATCTTTTCATTTGGTTTTGGTGTTTTTTTGAAAAGTATAAATAATAGTGCTATAAAATTGTTATCGTCCTGCCAAACAATTCTCAAGGGAATCTGAGAAACTATAAGTTTACAAAAATGTTGCATTAAGCATGAAAAATATTGTCAATGTCTATCCTATACACATTCCTGTACTATTTTAGAAAACTTTAAAATTCAGTTTCTCAGGTCTACATGAAATTTTTTTAGCGGAACTACCAATGCTTATTTCTTCCATGGAAACGTTCCCATGCTGAAAAAAAATTAATGTAGACCTGAGAAACTGAATTTTGAATGACACCAAAAGCAAGGCAATAGGCCAGTATCAAACTTTTTAGTAACAATATTTTTTTGCCAAGCATTGCTCAACTCTATAATAACCTGTCTTAAACCAATTATGGACAACCAATTATGACAAAGTAATTGCAAATTACTCACAACAGTCATCTGAAAGTCGCTCTAATGCTGTCAAATTAAGAAACATTATTGAATGAGAAAATTCGAGGGACACCAAAATTGCCAATAGCCACTTTGCACTAATAGTATTAACATCATTATATAATTATTCTTGTATTTAATTTTTCTTGTTCTGATGAGCAAATTCCTCTGAAGATTCAAGAACAAGATACATAATTTCCTGAACAAAAGGGGCAGCATAATGTTTTCTAGAGCACAATGGTTTCTCGTACTTGTCTTGGTCCCTGCTAGCAGAGGCCTCTTTTCTCGCTGGCTGAGGTTCGTGAGGAAAAGAGACCTCTGCGCTGGGTCGAAACTCGCTTTGTTTTGCCACCGTCCACAACCTTGGACGGTTTGCTGACCATTTGTTGAGCCCACTATATGTGCACGCATATCTACAGACGTTTTACGCTGATATTTTTTTAGCCCCCAGTGGAAAACATCTGTAGATAAGTGTGGGCTTATAGTGGGCTGAAGAAACGGTCAGCAAACCCCAAGGTTGTGGACGGCGGCAAAACAAAGTAGGTTTCGACCCAGCGCAGAGGTCTTTTTTCCTCTCGAACCTCAGCCAGCAAAATGCAGAGAAAAGAGGCCTCTGCTAGCAGGGAAGTACTTGACATAAACACATTATGATGCAAATGGCCTATTGGTATTAACAGTAAGTCCTGGGTTCTTTGGCAAACAATACATCATTCTGAATAAATATAGATATTTTAAAATATAGTTTTTCAGTTTGCTGTTAGCTTGGATACATATCCCACCAGGAAAATGCTGCTTACCACCTTGATAATGCATTAAAACATCAATTTTCACTAGTTAATTTGCTTTATTGCAGGGAAATCTGGTAGTGACAAGGCAATGATTGGAAAGGGCTGTTTTGGTGAATGTATCAAGATGGACTACCGTGGAATTGTCGTTGCTGTAAAGCAATTTAAACCACATGTTTCAAAAGATGAGGTTGTTTGGGAGGCTTCGGTCCTTTATAAGCTGAACCATCCAGGTATGGTGAGATCAAGAATATAGAACTTTACTATATAAACTTTAATGCTTTATCAGGATTTTGGCCACTGAGAAATATTGTAATTCACGTGAAAAATTACAATAATGCCCACTACTGCAAATTCATCCAATCGAACATTTTTTCACAAAAACAGTATTGGCCATTTTTATATATAAAGCAGAATAACACATTGACGCTTGTAGATATATATGTTATTTACTGGCTTGAAGGTCCATATAGGGAAAAACTGTAACAGATGGCTGGAAAATGTTGACCAAGGCCAGAGGCTGAGGTCAACATTTTCCAGGCCAAGGTCACAGTATTTTCCCTATACAGACTGACCTAAAGTCAGTAAATAACTTATTTTATTTTTTTTCCTATCTCTGACCTAGGTCACGGTTACCATTTGCGCGCGCTTGTTTCCATCGAAAAAATCAAATTTTAGAGTTGGAAAAAAAAATAAGTTATTTACCTGCTTTAGGTCGGTCTGTATAGGCAAAAACTGTGACCTTGGCCTGGAAAATGTTGACCTCAGCCTCTGGCCTTGGTCAACATTTTCCAGCCATCTGTTACAGTTTTTCCAGCGGTCACGTATTGTTTTATTAAATGTAAAGAATTCAACAAGCTTTAACATTCTATTACAGATAAAACCGTAACATGTAAGCAACAATTTTTATTTACAGGTTTGATTAATTTCTCTTTAGAACGGGGTCTCATTTTGGGTGCAAAAAAATTTAACGGGGTAGCTTTTCTTGAAAAATCGTTTTAGAACAGGGTCCGCATTTGAAATTCTCAGCGGCACATACCCACCCTATATCAAGCCAAGTACCCTCCCCCCGTAATATGTTTTGCACTAGGGAGGGTTGCACTTACATATGGATTGTAAAGCTTTTCTGTTGCATTGTCTGCCCTAGCTAAAAGATATAGCAATACTTAAATGGGAAAGGATTTGGGTAAGGAGGTGTATGATGGGGAAATGGTAAATACATGGGCTCAACCATTTGGATAATGTAATCGTCAGTTATTTAACAATCAGACTGTTTGTGAGTGATCCTTGAAAAGTCCTAGCTATATTTATGTCATATACACTAATACGCAAATGCATACCAGCCATTGTTCAAAAGCGAAGAATTAATTTTGCGTATTGTATCAAATAAAAAAAAACTAAATTTTATATTCATGGTAGTAGTTACTTGTTTTTGCATTTACCATGACTGATGGAAAGTCATTCACCCTCTAATTGCTTTGTGTTTGGTTAGGTGGCACTCCTAGCTGATTGTCTCTGATGCTCTTCTTTTTTCATATGCTTTAACATGAAATTGCTAGGATGTCTATCATCATTATTTAAGCTATAATTTTTCTAACAAGTGGGCAAACTATTATTTTTCCATCTCTCATTGTTTATCCAAATCGAGAATATATTCTTTGTACATTTTCCAGCCATCTGTTACAGTTTTTCCAGCGGTCACGTATTGTTTTATTAAATGTAAAGAATTCAACAAGCTTTAACATTCTATTACAGATAAAACCGTAACATGTAAGCAACAATTTTTATTTACAGGTTTGATTAATTTCTCTTTAGAACGGGGTCTCATTTTGGGTGCAAAAAAATTTAACGGGGTAGCTTTTCTTGAAAAATCGTTTTAGAACAGGGTCCGCATTTGAAATTCTCAGCGGCACATACCCACCCTATATCAAGCCAAGTACCCTCCCCCCCGTAATATGTTTGGCACTAGGGAGGGTTGCACTTACATATGGATTGTAAAGCTTTTCTGTTGCATTGTCTGCCCTAGCTAAAAGATATAGCAATACTTAAATGGGAAAGGATTTGGGTAAGGAGGTGTATGATGGGGAAATGGTAAATACATGGGCTCAACCATTTGGATAATGTAATCGTCAGTTATTTAACAATCAGACTATTTGTGAGTGATCCTTGAAAAGTCCTAGCTATATTTATGTCATATACACCTAATACGCAAATGCATACCAGCCATTGTTCAAAAGCGAAGAATTAATTTTGCGTATTGTATCAAATAAAAAAAAACTAAATTTTATATTCATGGTAGTAGTTACTTGTTTTTGCATTTACCATGACTGATGGAAAGTCATTCACCCTCTAATTGCTTTGTGTTTGGTTAGGTGGCACTCCTAGCTGATTGTCTCTGATGCTCTTCTTTTTTCATATGCTTTAACATGAAATTGCTAGGATGTCTATCATCATTATTTAAGCTATAATTTTTCTAACAAGTGGGCAAACTATTATTTTTCCATCTCTCATTGTTTATCCAAATCGAGAATATATTCTTTGTATCGGCAGATAAATAGCTGGTCCTGCTGGTTGGTATGTTGCCTTCCAAACCATCACTGGATTTCCAATTTCAGCACAGTTTTCATATGCTTGATACCAACGCGTGTAGGCAAACACAAACTCATGGTAGTTATTTCCCAACTGAACAGAGTGTTTGAAGTATAATTGCACAGATCCAGGTGTCAAGGTAAATTTGTCAGTGCAAATGTGGCCATTTCCATTAGACCAGGAAGCCATTATGCTGCTCGATCGAATCCCTCGTGGCTGCATTTTTGATCCATAGCAGACAGATCCGACAGTCACTGAGCCATATTTGTAGATTATCTGGCTCATGTCTTCTATCTTAACATCATAATTTGGGAACATAACATGATAAACTTGAATAAGTAGCTGCATTTCATCATCATCTAGGGTGCTTATCCTGTGGACTGATGGTAGCACAATTAGTATCTTGTTCAACCAGTTTACATTCCTAAGAGAATTTAACATTGCAATTGATTGGAATTCCAGTTGTTCCTCTACTTCTCCAATGCGTGGTGTTTCTGATGACTTGTCTGTATCTTGCGTGCATAACCCTTGAAAGTCACCCTTGAAATGATCAGGAAATTCTATTTGAGAGAGATACCTGGATATGGTAAACTTTCGCATCAGCTGTAGCTCAATGGACCTTTTATTTGTTGTTGTACTTCCTAATATTCCGTTGTACCTTTCAAACGAAAAGCACCAAAATCCTGTTACAGGACCATGATCAGCGATGACATCTTTCAGATGACAATGCAGATGCATATTCGGAGTTATGGCCTCTTTCCCGTACAGTGTCTCAAATGTAGTACAAAACTTGAGGAGCCTACGATCGGCAACCTCTAGCAGAGTGTTGGAAATTTCTAGAACTAGAAACTAGTTGAACTAGATCCTGACATGCTAATACAAATGTTTGCCAGCATTTAAAATGTTCATCTTTGAGAATTCCTTTTGGACACACGAGAGAGTAAATTAATGTCCAGTTTTTCCATTGTTCTGCAGTATACGATCCTGAGTTGCAAGATATCTTCATTGGAAGTCGTCCAATGTCACTGGGAACTTCAATTGTACCTATTCTTTCCTCTACTTCCTTCAGCTGCTTTTTAGAAAGAATATCCTGATCTGTCCAGATATGGAAAATTGTTTTCGCAGTTCCTAAGAATAGGTTATGCATCGGATCGACTGTACAAATTCGTACTATATGAATGTATTCCAGTTCTAGTAGCGCGCTAACATGACTTATTCCAAACTTTTTTCCTAAAGATGTATGTCGTATAAGTGTGGTAGCTCTCTTCATTTGTTCCGCAACTCTTGTATGTTGTTCATTTGTGCGCTTCTTCCAGGATGCCCGTCGGAAACCAGAATAATCCTTCTTTTCCCCAAAACCTCCAGGAAACTCTTTCAAAGAATGAGAACATCCTACTCTTCCAGCATGTCCCTTAAAGCCACAAAGTTTCCTTGCGGCTGGGACATCTGAAGCGGTACTTATCAGAGCTGCTCGAACCTGTAGTGGACCAAGAGAAGAATTCATTTTGACCCCTTTCCACAGTGCCTTCAATTCGTCGAGAGCTGGTACCAGGAACTCATTCAGAGTTTTTGATTCTTTGTCCATAGAGGGTACAATACCAACAACTATGATGTTCTCCCATTTAAATCGTATTGATCGGGGGAGATTCAGCAATGCAATATAAAACACCCCAACAGAGTAGTCTTTCCTGTGTTTAATAGGCTGGAAATAATCGAAGTTCAGCATCATTCCATAAGTGTAAGGACATTTCAAGAAGGCTTTTCCATTCACGCACGAAAAGTCTTTCCATAGCCTACCATCGTATACGTCGCACATAGTGTTTTCCTTGCCTGCTCTGTCTCTCCAGGACTCGCAAAGATCAACAAGATTTTCACGTAGGAGAAGCTTTTCAAGTTGCATGATAATGCTCTTGTAACAATAATACTTGATTGGATAGAAGGATATCTTTCCACCTGAAAGGACTACTTTCTTAACTAATGGGGAGTTGCAAGCCTGCTTCTTTCCTCGTCGATACCAATAATTTGTACATGTTCTTCGGACCTGTCTGTTGTTAACAAGTTTTAAACACGAGTCGTATGCATAGAGCTTCGTACATTTGGGACAAACGACAAACTTGTCGAAGTCGTCTCTGTCGACGTCGAGGAATTGTCTCATCATGTATAAGGATGTAGGAAAGGCCATGACTAGTTTTGATAAGTATTGTGAATCGTTTGATAACTCAATCCCTATTACTTTTAACCAGGTTACAAAAAACCGTAGCATCCATGCCATGCCATTATCGCTAATTCGGCAAGCTGTTTGCCAAACAAGCATGAAATAAATAAGCCAAAAGACTAGAGCATTTATCTTCTTTATCATTCCCTTTGAGGGCTTGGGCTCTGGCAAAGGTTTGGGTGGTTCCGTGATGTCGCGTAAAAGCGCTTCTTGCAATTCGCCGTTCCACACTTCTTCTTCGGCATTTTCGTCACTTGTGGACGATGCGTCGTCACTAGCGCTTCCGCTACTCTGATCCACGTTAGCTTCATCTTCGCTATTACCACTTTCTACTTGTGGCTCAGTAGACACCTAAGAATCGAAAAAAATATAAATAATTAATCTAACCCTCGATAAAAATATAGAAGATGATAAAATATATTGACCCATTTTTTCTCCCGTTTCAGTTACCACTGCTGCATATTCCATACTGCAAGTGCCAGAGGCATACGAGGCGATAGTAAGCTTAATTCAGTATACCGAAAAGGCTCCAATTATCTTTTGTTAAATGTGACTTTCGTGTAGGGTTATCAGTCAAAAACGATATATATCGTGTAATGCGTTTAGACACGTTTAGTAACCCTCGTCTCTAATACACCCCCTCTCGAAGGCGTGAAATGAAATTATACGCTGTAAAATCACTTGTTACGAATATACTTGAAAATGTAACAGTTTGAAATATTTTGTACAGTAGCTGCAATAAAACGAGCGTCTACAGGTAGGCACGTGCCTACCACAGTCTTTTTCTTTTCATGATAGCCTTTGATTTGCGAATTGAATCACTGAATATTTATATTATGAAGAGGCCACAAAAATAAATGTAAATAATTATGTCTCCACTAAAATTTGTTGCAAAACATTTCATGATTATGACTGACAATTTGCATTACAATTTGATATAAATGTCAGAGTAAATGCCAATTTCGATATAACAAATTTCAAAAGAACGAATCCCCTCGGTGTAATTGGCGTTTTGTTTTATTTCCCTTGCCTATGGATGCCTATTAGAATTTTATTATATCGAAATTGAACCTATTCCATTTGCAAATTTGTCACGTTTCTGAAAAAGTACTTTTAATTTGTTCTGCCACTTCCCTCAATAAGAAATGTAACTATCAGTAGAGATCGGCACGGAGAGCGAGATACCCTTATTACATGCCATTTCGCGTAACTTTACTTTCGTGATTTTTGTTCAAACTATCACAAAATGGGAAGTATCGGCTCAACTGAAAATCGCGACATTTTTATGTGAAAAGGAAAGTGTGGCTTTTATTTCACAAGGGATGGGGGGCTGATGATATACATCGGCATTTAGGGGGTGTCATTTGAATCTGCAGGAAATTTGCGCGCGAACACTTCTACTTTTTTTAGTGCTGCTGATAGTACAAAAACAAATATTTATTTTGAAAATCAAATGAATCAGAATTCGATGGTTTGTAGGCAGATCGCTGCGTGGAAAGATTCTCAACGCAACACCGCCCCCCGCGGAACGACAGAGCCGAGCCTAAAGGGTTAACTATTATTAGTAAAAAATTACCTCGGCTTCCGGTTCTTTGGCTTGTTCCAGTTCATGTTCTATACCTGCATTGGATTTGTTACAATCTGAATACACAAGAGTAGAGCCTTTAATATAAAGTTGAAAGTCAATTCGTGTAGTGTATCTGATAATTATGTAAACGAATTGTTTGATATTCAGAAGGAATCAAAGCCTTACCTGTATCGCTTTCTTCTGATGAAGTGCTCACTTCACCAGCAACTCTACGCCACTTCACAATATATTCTCTGGCACCACTTTTCCTTAAATGCCTTTCGTATGTCGAGCGGGAAACTTCCTTTTCGCAATGATTACACCAAATATACCCGTCCATTCGGAAAGAGCGTAACCAGCAGTAGTAAATACAGTGAACAGCAGCTTGTTGTATCACATTTAATATAAGAACTCGCCAGAATAACACGTGAGCACTGATTGCCCAATGTATCTCAATTTAAATGCTGATATAAATAACGAAGTACGCAATCGGTTTCGCAACATTATGCTTGTCTCAACTACCTAAAAATGCAGCTAGAGTTTGCTGCTGGAGAAGTCATTGCCAGCAGCTTGCTGTCTGTATATGCTGAGGAAGGGAGCATCATTTTTTCGTCATGAAACGTGAAATTTCCTGTATTAAATTGTGTCCATTATAAGACTTGAACAGACAGGATAAATTGAACTTTCGGAACCTAAAGAGTAAAGTACACTAAATATCCAAAAGTCTGAGGTAACTTTAAGGCCTCTTTGAAAGACCACGAAAGATCGCGTAAAACTTTCAAGCCACCCTGAAAGACCATGAAAGATAATGTAAACTTTCAAGCCACCCTGAAAGACCACGAAAGATCATGTTTATCTTTCGGACCTTTTCAGAACAAGACAAATGTGTATTTTGAAGTTTTTATTTCAAAATGAAAGGACCTGAAAAGTCGAAAATGCTGAAAGGTACACTAAAGTCAACTAAAAGGGAAATATACCTTTCAAGCCAGACTGAAAGGTCATGAAAGGTGAAACCTTAACTTTCAGGGCGATTCATTGATAATGAATGACAAAAAAATTAGCGATTTCGTCCTGTGATGGCATCAGCGGGTAAGCTGGGTCTGCAAGCAAAAATACCGGAATAGAGGGTTCATCATGATCTATAATACGCTTGCAAGATGGTATGGTTCCATATAGCTTTGATATAAGAAGTATTTTATTTTATCCAAACAACAGGGCATTTCTTAAATTAAATTTGACAGGTACATTTCAAGTGGTGGGGGATCAACATCGAAAAATGAGGTGGTTACTGAGCTATACAGTAGCATGTAAATTGACCCCCATACCCCACAGGAATTTGAAATCCCTTTCCACTCATCAAATTTGCATCTTGCTGTGCAGAAATCTGCTCCCTTTTTGCTTTGAGAGCCCATTTGTCGGAATGTTCTCCCATGTTCAACGATAAAAGTGCACTGTGGATCGTCAATGAAAAAGTGTATGTGTATGCAAAGTGTCAAAGGCTGATTAATTTATAACCCCTTCCACAATTTGATTTAAATAAAATAATGGGATCATTTGTAATTCTACTCCACACCTGGAATTTTATGCAGTGAATCCTTTTGTGGCCACTAAACATAATCCTCTGATTCCGAAATGGTCTTGCAATATATCGAGGAATTCAACCTATGAAGCCCCGGCACAGTTTAAGGGGAGCTCCTTTAAAGTGAATGGCATTGGAAAAAGCTGCAGGGTCTAACCACACTAAGTCCAAGTTACTTAGCAAAGGACTGAACCTTGTGTAAATGTCATCCACAATCTAAAATACGATTAGTTTTGGAAGCATTGGTCAACAAAATGATTACTCAATATAAAATCAACTTTTTTCAATGAATCTTATGACAGTTACCATGTTGAAAACACTGCTGTTGAAATGTTTAATTGCAAACTTGGTAATTCAACTTTTAACTAGAACACGAGGTCTAGCCATGTTCACTGAAAAGCATGTGCAGTCATTAATGACCCGCGGTCGCCTCTCACTTGAAAAAGAGTTACACCTTGTCCCAAAAAAGTATACTTCAAAAGAATAGTTACACCTTGAAAAAAAAAAGGTTTTCAACCTTCGAAAGAAATTACACCTTGAGAGAAAAGTCTACCTTCGAAAAAAGTTACACCTTGAAAAAGTCGATCTTTACCCAAAAAAAGTAGAAATTTGAAAAAAGTGGTATGCAAATTTGAAAAAAAAATAAAAAGTGCACATGTTAGATAACTTTAATCAAAGCTCACGCAACTATGATTTTTTGTCTTACCAGTATTCTGACCCAGCATTTCAGCATTCACCAAGATATGAGCTTCCCTCAAACGGCACAAATACCCGTTGAAATGAATGTTAAATTTTTTAATTAAAAAAAGTCATAACAAAAACTGCGGGACTGACTGCGAACACAATTTGTTTTCGTGGAACTGAATAAAATTTGGTAAAATTTTAAAATAAATATATACAATTAATGTCGTAATACGCTTTACGTTTTAGAAAACTGTACTAATTGGGCTTTAATCGCAATTCAGTAAAATTGAGAATTTAATAATCGTGTAATAATTTGAATGCCTTGTTCGTCGCTTTTGCGCTATTTTATACTTATTTTATTATTCCACGACTCTCCAATGAAAAAATCTAAATTTTATCTGCTACATTGAACGTAGATAACATACTGTGCATACGAATTCCAGTACGTAGAGCTTAAGTGCTTTCTGGTAATAAACTGAATCAGAATTTCGAATATTGCTACTCACTGGCTTTTTTTTGTTTGCTGTTCCAATATCCAGATAGCCTGGCTGGTCCTCTGGCAAGTCCCTCTTCTGGCCTTTCCTTTTCTCAGCTTGCTTATAGGGGTCAAGCCAGAAAGTAACGTATTTTAGGCTATCCGCAAGATACGCGTCTTTCAGGTGTTGGTCTGTCAGTATTGAGAATTTCTTTCTATTAGGCCCATTATAACCCTGTGTCCTATGCCTGAGAAATTTCTGCCGCACGATTTTCCAGTAAGTAATCTTTGTTGAATATAGGGATTTTTCTAAGCGGGTATAGCCAGTCTCCCAGAGGATTTGAGACAAACTGAATTATTTGAGGGCTTTAAAAAAAAGTTAAAATCCGTCACTCTGCTCGACAGCGGGTAGGCTTCGAGGTGGAAAGCCTGTCGAGCTAACTGCCATTCAGACATTTTATTTAGCGTTGAGATGCTGTCTGCCATGTGTGGCGTTGCTTTACAAACAAAGCTAAATTTTCCGTGAATGAAAGCTTGAAATTTAGACCATTTCTTTGAACGAGAGCTGTCCAAGTAAGTTCAATTAGTTTGTTTTTACAACTTGAAGCTCAAGCCCAGGCAAATGTTTTTGGTTTGGGCTTTATTTAGCGCAAAAAGTAATCTTACTGAGCCCGATGTTTCTTCGCACGACGTGCCGGGGAAGCCATAGCTTTAGCTTTAGCGCAAAGAGAAAAATAAGCAAAAATGTCCTTGCTGCTGAAAACTGAAGTCGTTTTGGGTTCCAGGGGCCGGTTCCTAGAAGGCCAGTTAAAAAGTGTCAGTGGATAAACGCTTACCCAACGGATAAATCCTGAACAAAACCTGTACAACAGATAACTTTTATCCGTGGATAACGTTTTTCAACCTTTCAGGAACCGGCCCCAGATCGTTAAATGTTTTTAAATCAAATAATAAGGAGCGATTTCAAGTGAAAGCACTATAAGGGGCGTCAAAAATTCACTTTGAAATATTATAAAATTCACGTTCTTGGTAAAAAGCTTTCTGGAAATACATCCAAACTGCATTCTAAAAGTTTAATCATGGGTCTTTGCGCCCAAACCCCTTTTGTCTCTTTCTCTCCTGAGGTTCA
This sequence comes from Scolanthus callimorphus, assembly GCA_033964015.1. Taxonomy (NCBI): domain Eukaryota; kingdom Metazoa; phylum Cnidaria; class Anthozoa; order Actiniaria; family Edwardsiidae; genus Scolanthus; species Scolanthus callimorphus. Next base: position 17,610,681 of record CM066915.1, read on the forward strand.
AGCTCTTTTTCTCTTTTCCTTGGACAAAAAAAAGCTGTGTGAATATTTTCAAGTGCGTGCGCCAATAGACAACAACCTAGACAACAATAGACAACAACCGTTCCTAAAAATTAAACCGGCAAAACGGATGTTCAGTACGACCTGCTGGACAGTTTGGAGTCACGCCACTCTTCCGACTTCTTGCCGACGGCTCGAAACCTTGAAAGTGTAGCGATAAGTCCCAAGAGGGCTGGGCGAGAATATTTTTTCTTTTGCGCGCGAACGTCCCCAAGGATTCTTCCCTGAGCCGTCACGCCACGCCGATCACTATCCAAGGTTTCGGGCCGTCGGCAAGAAGTCGGAAGAGTGGCGTGACTTCAAACTGTCCAGCAGATCGTACTGAACATCCGTTTTGCCGGTTTAATTTTTTGAAAAGGTTAAAATAGAACGGGAAAAAAGCAAATTCGAAAGTTGTATCTCTGTTGGTAGGAAAGATACATCATCTGACTTTAATGTTTCCGAGGTCAAATGCCAAATAATTGAAAATAGAGTGGAATTCGGGGCCTCGAATACAGCTGGTAGCGTGTTTATAGGGTGGTATTTGTCAAAATGGCGCCTGAGTATTGGATTTGAAGTGGCTGTATATTAACTGATTGCCCAGCGATTGCAAGCTGTTGAGCAGATTCTCCGGCGACGAAGCGACTGAGGATATTTGACATCTTCCTTTTTGCTGAAATGAGGAACGGCTGTTGTAGGACTCGATAGAAACATCACATTTATGGCCGGTTACCGACTTAATTTGCCGAACTTCAACATTTTCATCGGAAAGAACATTCACGGACGTCGCTCTGACGCAGTGGTTTGTGAGATGAGGCGTTATCCCGGCCGCTTTACTCATGGATTTCATCATGTTGTTCAAAATGGATTCGCCGACTGGACTACTGCAAAACCAAACATCATCCCTTGGGTCGAACTTGGCTGAGTTTGGTTTCTTTGGTCTTTGGAAGAGACATGGGACTCCTGGATTTAAGTGTTTCATGAGGTTTTCGATGGTCTTTACTGGGCAGCGACTGGAATCTGGAAGTGCGAACATTTTTCCATCCGACATGTCTTCAGAGTCGTTCAATCCGCCCTGGTGATTTTTCGTGGCCAACTTGAGCGAGAGCTCGAAGTATCTTCTGCCTTGTGGTGTGACACGTTGGAAAAGCATCTCAGGGGTGTGTTTACGCTGATTTTCTCTTCCTCGTTTGCCAAAATATAGTGTGATGTAGAACTAGGCGGTTCTCAAGAGCTGATTTGGGTCTTGCGTATCGGCGTCCCCGAGTTTGACCGCTTACAAAAAGTTGCTCTAACTGCTCTGGTGTTATTCTATCTTTGTGCACAGTCGGACCGACTTTTCCCTCTTTCACGTTGTTTTTGCATATGGCTGTTTAGTGCTTTATTCGCCTTTTCGAAGGCAGGGTCACCAATTATCGACCAAAGCTTGTTGTTCGGTGGTTGTTTGAGATACCGGTCGGTGGCGGCGCGGATTGTACGTAGCGATGTTACTTTAAATGCTTCTCCGTTCTTCTGTCTTACTGAGAGATAGAAAATTTGAAGGCACTGGTTCAATTCTTCTTTGTCCATGTCTTATATAGTTGTTGTGAATTTGTCTTGGTTAGCAAACCATTCTGCAATGTTTTGATAGAATAAATGTAAACACAAATTTAACTACTTAAAATTCACGAAAGTTTTCACGTTTTTAGATCAGTTAGATTAATGCTTACCGTTGAAAATCTTCATTTTCCGTATTTCTTTGTTGCTTTTGTTTTTTTCTGGTATTGCATCATTGGTTAATTTGTCAACTTCCTCTTGTGAAACATCGCAAAATCGATTTGAAGAGGCCGCCATTGTTTTGTTTTTCTTCAAAACGCCCGCCTTTTCAAAACTCGATGATGACGTAAAGCGTGGGAAATAAGAGTACATACCACTGTAAAGCCCTGGAAATTTGTTAAACATGCCACGGTGGTGATTTGAACCTGGGACTCACAATCATTCCATTCCAGGAAGTATTTCCATTGACTTAGCGCATGCGCCACGGACCGCAGCCACAGAGGGCCTATACGCGCGCCAAAGGGGCACGTTCGCCAAGACTTGAGCGCCGGTCAGCGGTTGCAAAAGTGTTTTTGACTCGCGTATAAGCCCCAAGTCAAGCCTCAACACACCTGAGTGTGTTTGTCTCACTTCGCAAAGCGACATGGTTCGTCTGTTTGTTGTACAACATGGTAAAACAACGTGCTAAAGTCCTTATAAATAAACCAATTGAGAAGCAAATGTACACTGTAAAATCAACATGCTGAACGTTAATGAATAATTGTGGAGTAAAAAGTTCGAGTTCTTCTTTGCGTTTTCAAAGTTTTCTACATTATCCGTACGCTTTTTACCTGTTGGTAGCAGCTGGGATTTGTGTTGACGTTCAGACCCAAATCAGGGATTTGTGTTGTCGTTGAGACCAAAATCAGGCCACCCAGCAAAGTAACTGGCATTTGTGTTAACTTTCAAACCCAAATCAGGCAACCCAGCGAAGAAACTGGAATGTCTGCTCTTCTGACATTCGGTCGAAGACACGCACCCGCGTGGCGAAGATCGATTCGCCGTAAAAACTTGGATGGATTTCATGCGTTGTTTTCTTAGCCAAAAATGTACTGCAGAGTGATTTGATGTTGCGATCAATGTCCCCATACATTTTGTTACAATGCCTCTTACCATGCGGTCAGTGACTCGTCAACATTTCACCTCGAGAGTATAAAAACAGCCTTCCCGTGAAAGAGCATGTCTCTGGACGAAAACGAGGCATGTTTCTGAGGCCGCGATCTCTATGACATGCGCAAACGATCGTCCCAAAACGATCTAGGTCTGGGAACGTCATTGGCACTAAAATATCACGTCACTTCTCTTGCATGAAAACGAGGCAATTCCTCAAAGTCTCAAAGTCTCGAGGATAAAATGGTATAGCATCCAGCCGAAAACTCCTCGAATAGGTGGTGTTTTTTTTAAAACCATATTTGGCATTTATCCCAAGAGCTAGTAGCTCATCGAGGGGATTCATGCGTAACATTATACTTACATTTCATTTTGCATGTTTTTTTATATTTTTTTTTTAGATACAAACTTTTTACATTACTGCGGTTTTCATAATTCTGCGAACTCTCGCTATCGATTTCCAACCGTAAAACCGCCTTCAGGCTTCCGTCAATCAAACTCCCGAGTCTTTTCGTCGTTACTCTTTGTGCTTTTTGATTGGCCAGCACGTAACCATTGCTGGCGTGACAGGAAGCCATTTTAGCACTGCTTAGGCGCTGGCCAATCAAAAAGCACAAAGAGTAACGGCGAGAAGACTCGGGAGTTTGATTGACGGAAGCCAGAAGGCGGTTTTACGGTTGGAAATCGATGGCGAGAGTTCGCAGAATTATGAAAGCCGCAGTAAGGCGAACACACACGTAGATAGAAAGAATGTTGGCCAAGAGAAAAAAAAATTAAGTAAACCTTTTCGTTTCTTTGATGTATTGTCTTACTGCTGCAAAAATTGCCACATTACCATTGAAGTTAAAAGTCAAATTTCCATTTAAGAGAATCTCGGTTCTTTTAGTAGTATTAAGAGAATTCCAGGTAATGCCAGCAATTTCTTCGACAGAGGCGAAAAGAGAATTACGTTGAGCAGCATATCTAGGGCAAAATAGAAAATAGTGTGCGACATCTTATTTCCCTGCACCACAGGAACAAGCTGGCGAGTCTACACAATTAATTGAATACAGGTACCAATTAAGGGCACACTGCTTTAATCTTAATCTTGTATGCAAAATTGAAAAATATCTTTCTTCACCGACACCTAAATAGACCAGCTTGTTCACTGGTGGTACAGGGAAAGTTTCACGTAATAAGGCACTCTCTTGAAAGAAGCTACAGATAAGCTATCGCGATTAGACTGAGGCAAGCTATTCCACAATTGAATGGTAGAATAAAGAAAATATTTTTTTGATTTTTCAGTATTAATAAATGGTATTATTAAATTGAAGTTATTCCTTAAGGCATACGAGGCCGCACTAGCTACTTGCTGAGGGCAGATTGAAGAAAGATACAGAGGAGCAAAATTATTTACCATTTTGTATAAAAGAATCAGCTTGTGCATTTTCCGTCTATCAGCTAAACGACGCAGACCAGTTTCCAATAACAAGGATTCCCTGTGGGTTCCCTTAATTGCACCAGTAATGACACGCGTAGCATCAAATTGTATACTCTCTAAGAGATCAGATTCACCCTTTGTGCATCCGTCCCAGACAACATCGGCGTACTCTAGATTTGATCGAATTAATAATTTATATAACACTTCAAGAGTGTGTCGGGATAACGTAAACTTTAGTCCTTTTAACAAGTTTAATTTTTTCGATGCTTTCTGGTAAATCTTGGTTAAATGAGCCTTCCATGACATTTTACTTTCCAAAACCACACCCAAGTGTTCGTGCTCCTTTACAATTTCAATTTTCTTTCCTCCCATACACAAGTCTGGGTAGTGTGGCAAGTTTTTTTTAAGTGAATAGGTCATTGATTTCGTTTTGGCTGCATTCATAGTTACTAACCATTTGCTGGCCCAGCAGGAAATAGAAGATAAATCGCTATTCAACTCGCTAGCAGTAGCTTCAGGGGACACATCCACTTCATTTAATAGCAGCGTGTCGTCAGCGAATAGGAAGCAGCCGCTCTCAAGCCCAACCTGGATATCATTGATACAAGAAAACAGCCCGTCACTTCGTGACGCTAGAAGACTCAACCTTGAGTTCCCCCTTCCATAAACTGCTGATTTACATTGCTAATGACTTCCCTGCCGCATGCCGAAATAAATGAAGTGAGCCCCAGAGCCTTTTTTGTATGTTCTGCACTGGTCTCCCTGATTTTGGTGGAGAAAATGACGCACGTGTGTCGTGTGAGTCAGTACCTGTACGGCTTTCAAATCCGCTATCTAAGTCCGAAGGCGAAGAACCCGCTAAAATTGAAAACGCAAGCCTATTACACAGAAAAACCATTTGACTTCGGAATTGTTTGTATGTTTATTATATCTCACTAAGGGAAGAGAAGAAACAGGTAAAGTAAAATTGTTCTAAGAAATTTTTAGTTTATCATAGGTTTAGAAAATTTCACTCGTGGCTTAGCGTTCGCTCTGTAGGCAGTGGCAGTCGTGTAAGTTTGTTCAAACTTGAATGAAAAGTTTTCTCAGCTCAAATCTTTCGAATTAAAACTATCCCTGCACATAATAGTAAGTAATCTGTAATAGAACCATTTTATTTTGAATGTCTATGGTGCTTTCGGTTGAGGGAAATGAGCTCTTTTTTAGTTTATGTGGGAGATTTCAACATGGCCGCGATGGCGGCTTTGTCCCTCGCTGAAAAAATCGCTTGAATTAGAACTTAACCCAAGTTGAATCTTTTCCAACAAAAACACGCCCACTTGAGAGATTTCCTTCTTCTCTTCGGGTGTGTGTCCTTCGTTTTGCGATACAGCGTAAGGATTTACATTTTGAGAATATTATTCATGGCTTTGCTTTGTGTGCCCTGCGCCCGAACAGGAAAGCAAGGCACTGGTGTACGTTTGTTCAAGCTGAATGAAATTTTTTCTCAACTTAAAGCTTTGGAATAACAATTATCACTGCACATTCCTGACAGTAATCTGTGACAGAACCATTTAGGTCTGAATGACTATGGTGCTTTCGGTTGTTCGAAGTGAGTTCTTTTTTAGTTTCTGTGGGAGATTTCAAAATGGCGGCGATGGCAGCTTTGTCCCTCGCTTAAGAAATCGCTTGAATTAGAACTTAGCCCAGGGTGAAACTTTTCCAACCAAAACACGTTCACTGTCGAGATTTCTACCTTCTCTGCATGTTTGTGAACTTCTTTTGCCGACACAGCTTCAGGCCTAAGCGGAGTGAGAGCGAACGATTTAGCCAATCAGAAACGTTTGCGCAGACAACCCGATTATAATAGTATAGATAAATGAGAAATAAAAGCGGACCTAAGACAGAGCCCTGAGGCACACCGGCTTTGATAGTTTGGCACGAGGAGCTGCTTCCTTCGATAACAACCTGTTGCTTTCTTTCACTTAAATAACTCTCAAACCACTTATAAAGATCACCCCTCACACCAACCCTTTTCAATTTGAGGAGCAGTCCCTCGTGCCAGACCTTATCGAATGCTTTGGATATGTCCAAAAACACCGCGCGTACTTCATTCCCCCTATCAAGTGCTTCCTGTATTTGGTTCACGATATAAACCAACTGCATTACAGTCGAATCATTAAAACAAAAACCACAAAAACCTTTGTCGGAAACGCCATTATATTGCTACCTTAAAACCCAATATTGTCAACAGGTATTTTGTTGGACATTATCTATCATTGAATCCCATGGAAGGGTGGTGAAAATGGAGCTTGTATTTGCAGTTCAGTCTGGGCATTAAAATATTGTCCAACGAAATCCCAGCTTGGATAGATACAAAATCTGTATTTGTAAATCATTGTAGTCAAATCAATTGAATTCCAGATGAAGGTCGTGCTTTTCCCTGGGTTTAGTCTGCAATGTAAACTTAAAGAGCAGCGGTTGTTGCGCAAGGCATACGCTTAAAGTCCCCTGTTACGTGGTGGAAGCAATGAGGAATCGGAGCGTAGGACGATTCTCTGTGGCTCTGGTTTGTAACGCTACCAAGAAACAGACTGGATCATTTGCAAGAATAGAGTGTTCCCGAGATTGGTATTGGTGTATTTCTCTATGAAAGACTGTACTTTCGGCTTCTCATAGTAGTCATTTTGTGCACTTTCGCGTAAAGGCACCAAATTTGACATGAATATTCCTTGCATAATTTTGAACAAAACTGGAAGCGATGCCACACGATTCGCACTGTGTAGGGTGGGGAGAGGCAATTTTGTCCCCAAAATGTGATGCTTTTTTAGCCAAAACATGACTGAATTTATGTATTGAATAAATCTATGTGTTCCCTATATTATGTCAAGTTTTCCCTATATTATGACAAATTTTGTCATAATATATTCAATGTGCGCGCGCTTATTCAAAGTAATAGTTTGCCAACAAAGTATTTACAACACTCACACTTTTTGACGTTTTATGATTTTCCATTTCAGTTCCAGTGTTTAACTTAGAAATAACTAGTATGTAGCGTTCCCGACCCGGTTGCAAGGGGTTGCGTCCAGGGCCAATGTCCGCCGAGTTTAACCACGCTTGAATGTGTTTCATCTATTTATTTTCTAGATTGAAATGATTTACGGGACGCCACAAACAAGTGCGGTAAGAACTACAAAGTGATATATAGTGAAGTATTAGCTACGATACCATTATTCAAATGCGACCGAGAACGGTAAACAAACGTAAACAACTTACATCCGTAGACTGAAAATACCCCAGCGGTAATGCTTCGAAAACTTCTCTAAACTCCAACCATAATGCTCCAAAAACTCTCTCCAAAACTCCAGCTATAATGCTCCAAAACTCTCTCTGTCCTTGTGGCTAACAATTCCGGTGTCTAATTACGGTAGTTTCGCTGACAGTTAATGCTAAACTAAATCAAATAAAAACCGACCAATAATAATACTTGGATTAACCAGAGAAGGTCACGCAAACTAAACAAACAGTCTCTATCTGTATTTTCAATTCATATTTGCACATTATCTACAAAACGTCACACACTACATACTGCATTATCCGACGTCTCTTACTGCTCCCACTGCAAGTGAGTTTTACTCCCTTGTTGGTTTCCAACGATGAAATCCTTGTGGAAATTCCAGGCTCCTGCACAACCCCTGTGGAAATTTGATGGTCACACTGATTTCATTGACAGTGCAATGAGAATCAATTAGGCTAGAAAACAATTGGCATTGACCGTTTATGGAGTTTATCAAGTGGAATGATAATTGTAATGACACAGACCACAAGCTACCAGTGGCGTTTGGAGTCTCCAGTTATACAGCAGAGGACAACTCACAGAACTAATGATGTAATAGTACTATTTCAGTTAATTTCTGCATCTTCTAAGTTTAACAGAAAACAAAAAGTGTTTGGTTTGCTAAATATAAGTAGATTTTTCTAGGTAGAACAAGGACATTATACAACTTGAAGAGCAAGGCATCCTGCAATGTGTGCAATATCATTTCGAAACCATGTCAATGATTCTTGGTCACAGAGGCTGAGAGTGACTAGTAGTTACATCCAGTTGTTTGACTGGTCTCTCTCTCTCTCTCATAATATTGATTCTGTCAGATGCCAGAATGCCCTAGTTTTCAAGCCACCCCTATTGGCATTCAAATAAAATCCTAACGTGGAATACAAAACTAATTAGTAGTTTATGCTTCTTCCATCACACTACACTGGTCAATACATGGCTGGTTAAAGTTCAACTTTAATAAAATAACATGAATTTATGAACCTAATTTCTGATCACAAATGGCACCACAAAATATTGATTAAATAAGGAAACTGTGGGAGGGCTGGGAAATTTAGTCCTTTTTTTAGTCAATCTTTCCTAAAAAAAGTCATCTTCATAAAATCATCAAAACTTTCATTTCATGGGTTTTTGAGTTCCAATTTGACATAACCGTTTTTACTAACTCTTCAACTGATTGGTAAATGCTAAGAAGGAATGATAAAAAGGGGCTCCTAAAACCCCCTCTTTAGTGAGTGCATCTAAACTTTCCCAAAGCCAATGCTATCCCCAAGGGCACTTTTCAGGAGATCATTAAAAGCCTCACTCTCACAAATTCCCCAGGGAATGGTTATCTCTAGCCCACAAGTTGAAGCAAAAGGTCTTCTTATTGTGTTTGCTTCAATAACAAAAAAACTTTAATGACCTTTTTGAACCCATTAGGTGAAACACGGTCAGCTCCAGTGATTAGTGTTAGAAGGTCGGGGAATGAGCAGGGAAGAGTACCACTTGCAGCCTGTAGGACAGTAATACTTCTATTAACTAAAATTAAAGGACCAGATCGATGTTTGTATGGGAACCTGAACGGTAGGCACTACATCCATGTAATATGCCATCAATGATGATGTCATCAAACTCCAAACACATTTTCTAATCAAACTTGAAGGAGACGAGTTTCAGGATTGCCTAAATCTCTTCTCGACATACCTCTTACAAAACAAGCGCGAGGGCCATACGGTAAGTTAATTATCATATCAAGTGATAGTACTGTATGTTACATTATAATATTCATCAATTATTCATGAAGCAAGTATCCAATGAGAAGGCACAATTCAGGTCACATGACTAGCCTTGTAAACTGGATACAAGATCCATCAAACTAAAAGAGCGGGGAGGGCTTGAATATTCAGCAGGGAAAGGGTGGGGTTGATGAATAATAACAATAGTTAATAGATCTATTAGTATTCTGTAAATATTTATAGAATACTAATATCGATATTAGTATTCTATAAATATTTACAGAATACTAATAGATCTATTAACTATTGTCATTATTCATCAACCCCACCCTTTCACTGCTGAACTATTCGAGTAAAATTACGACTATGAAAAAACATTCCTCAAAACTTTAAGCAAGAAAAGCATTTGGCAAAACAAATGTTACAACAATTAGGCTAGTTGGTTTGTCGACAATAGTAAACTGTATAAGAATAAGTTCAAGATCGGCTGCAAGCAGACTAGTGTTCATTTGACCAGAAAGCAGTCTTATTATATAAAACTAACAGCATTAAAAAGACGCATTTTCAATAAATAACCAGAGAGTCTGACTCAGTTGAACTGCTTTCCCTCCACTGCCTTTCCAACAATTTCTTGACCTCGTCTTGTTCACTTGTATCTTTTCCAATCCCTCTGCGTGCAATATGCTTTCGAAACCAGTTTGGAAACCTTAAACACATGGAAATAGTTCGATATTTCATGTATTTTACATTTAATTTAACAACAAGTCTGATAAAGCAAAGTCGATATACTCAGAATAAAACTAACCTTCATTTCTTGCTCGATTGTTGTCTCAAAAAGTTCGACCATATAGTTCGCATCTCCTGTTACTCGTATCGGTACGAATGCCTCCAACTGCTGTCCTGCCGTGTTTTAGACTTTCGGAAAGTCCCATCCCGACACACGATTTTGAAGAGCAGAGAAAGCGTGTTTTAGACTTTCGGAAAGTCCCATCCGGACACACGATTTTGAAGAGCAGAGAAAGCGACTTGTGACGAGTTTGGCGTACCAAAAGCGCTACGCTGCATTTTTTTACAGCACTTAGCATCGACTGAATAAATTTCATTGCACAACTTTCGGCTAAAGTTGAAAACAAAAGCCAGTTCATTATTTTGTGTATTACATCATTTACAACAAAAGGCCTATTCATTGTCATCAATAAAACAAAAGAATCCTAAAAACCTTTTCAACTGAATTGAATTCGTCCTGCCTTGGATTTTCAATAGAACTTCAAATTGTTTTCAACAAAAGAATACAAACAAAGAATTTTCAACAAAGAGTTGTTGTCTTGACATATCATAAGTCATTTACAATATTCGCGTCCGATTTGTATGGAATTTACAATTTCTCGGCCTGCGGCCTCGAAATTGTAAATCCCATACAAATCGGCCGCTCATATTGTAAATAGTACTTGTAAAATTCATTACTTATTCATGAGAGAACTAGCCTATGAGAGCGCTGCATTGGAGTCACGTGGATTTACTTTTAAACCCCATACAAAACGACTGTCTTAAAGCACGGGGGGCTTGAATAGGCAGCAGGGAAAATTTGGGGTTATGAATAACTGAACACAATGAATATGTTAATTAGTTACAACCACTAGTGGCTGTATATACAATCACTAGTGGTTGTAACTAATTAACATATCCATTGCGTACTGCAACACTAAATGGACAACGAAAACGTTAAACATACTTTAATTACCAAGTATAGATTTTTAGATCCTGGAAGATGGTCAACTACTTCTTTTGTTGCGTCCCTCATTTCTGCATCAATGGCCTTACGGAATAGTGTAAACCTGTGGACAAAGTAAAAGAACGTGTATAAAATACAAATACTCGAATGGTGACTTCACGATGCCGAGGGAAAAGGGCGCAGAACTTGAGTCATCTTTCGTCTCTAGTACAAAATGTGCTTTAGCAGCACAGAAAAAAAAATATCAAAATGAACAAACCTTATATCGCCTCTGTCAAATGGGTCAAGTCCACTTTTGTCGCTGTGGTATCGCTTTACGCCACAGGTTTGCGAAACCTCGTAGCTTTGCTCGATGCTGACATTTTCCCGATAATGCGTGGTATTGATTGCCTATTGATGAATATTGCACATTTCCATAAAAACAATAGAAGAAAATAACGGCGTTATGTTTTTTTGCGAGTATGCGTGGTTTATTGATTTTTACATGTAACAAAAGCTTCTCAAAGCACATTTCATTGGCTTTTACACATGCGCAAATTGAATAGAAGGCACTTAAATTCTAAAGTACCTATTCATTGCACATTTCCATAAAAAAAAATAGAAGAAAATAACCCAGCGTTATGTATTTTTGCGAGTATGCATGTTTTGTTGATTTTTACATGTAACAAAAGCTTCTAAAAGCACATTGCATTGACTTTTACACTGAATGCGCAAATTAAATAGAAGTATAAATTCTATAGTACCTATTCATTTCACAAGTAATTTACAACATTCGCGTGGATGTTGTATGAGCCATACAATCTCTCGCCTACGGCTCGAGATTGTATAGGCTCATACAACATCCCCGCTCATGTTGTAAACATTACTTATTATATGGCAACGATAGTGCGCACGCTCTGATTGGCTAATCAGCGGACATAATTTCCACGTATTGCCAGTGGGCAATACGCATTCCCACTATTCTCCGAAACGGGCGCGCTCTTGGCAAAGGTAAGTATGTTACATTATCTTTTCCAAAAACTGATCAAAACAATAGACACTCACTTCTTCTGCTTAAGCATAAATACCTCGGAACTGGTTTGTAGTTCAGTCAATCTACGCTCAAAAAGGGGTCAACCGGGAACTAATTGCAACAAAAGCTTTTTCGACGGTTTTGTACTACATTTAGTTATTAAATGAACATACTAAAAGTCCAAAAAAAATCAGGAACACGCACGAACACGCCGAAAACGGCAACTGAAAATTCCCATACAAGGCTTGTATGAAAAACCACAGGGAGCCCAAAGCTCAAAAATGCATAATATTTAAATAGACTCGTTTTGTGTAACTTTCGACAATACAAATTATTGATATTATTCCAAAACATAATTTTGAGCATAAGGGGCGCGCGTTTTAGTTGAGTTCTGGTAGTTTTTATTAAATAATCACTCAATTCTATTTTCGCAAGATCTGGAAATAGGAGATGCCGGCTAGGAACACTTTTGATCGCTAAATTATCTCCGTTGATAGCCAGTCTAATTTGAGATAAACAAATATTTGATGACAACATGGGTTACCCTGACTAAAAATCAAAATATTTTGGATCGAGATCGTTTAATTAATTAATTTTATTTGATAAAATGCAAGTATAGGATTAGTACTCGGGCTGGGATGTGTAAAAATGTATGATTTCTAGATACCATTGGGGAAAATAAGCCTGCGAATTTTACCTCCAAAATGATGTTAAAATCTGTAAAATATTCTTCGTTTGATTCATAGTCCTGCAATGTTACTCATAGTGATGTCTAACATCTGTTCTGCTGATATAAACCTATTTTTAGGTTAAAAAATAAGCGCGCTTTTCAGATTTTACACCATCTTTGTAGTGGGGTAAAACGGGCTAAAAACGACTCAAAATCAGCCGTTTGTCGTACGATCTAATTCGGGCCTCGTTTTCCTAAAGTATTAATCGGATCGATCTCAAACTTTCGCAGCATTCATCAAGCCACTAGGGATACTGCTTGGCAAAGTTAGGGGATTTTAGAAAATTTTCTAATTTCGCCGCTAGGTCGATATTTACAGACGAGCGCTCTTATAAATAAATTAATAGCTAAGGGCTGGTTTCCGTATAATTGCAAACGACAATCAGAGATTCAAAGTACTGTGCGGAGGGAATTAACCTGATATGTAAGCTGAAGTGCTGAATGTGAGTGTCCATGTTATGTGTGCTTTCTGAGCATATGGCCTAGTAAGTGAGGGAAAGAAAAAAAATCTCTGACCCGTATGGGATTCGAACCCACGACTTCGGAATTTGATCATCCATGCTCTAAAAACTGAGCTAACAGGCCAATACGACCCTAGCGACCGTTAGCTATGATGGTGTAAGTCGCGGTCTTTTCTTTATCTATACTATTATAATCGGGTTGTCTGCGCAAACGTTTCTGATTGGCTAAATCGTTCGCACTCACTCCGCTTAGGCCTGAAACTGTGCCGCCAAAAGAAGTTCACAAACCTGCAGAAAGGTGGAAATCTCGACAGTGAGCGTGTTTTGGTTGGAAGAGATTCACCCTGGGCTAAGTTCTAATTCAAGCGATTTCTTAAGCGAAGGACAAAGCTGCCATCGCCGCCATTTTTAAATCTCCCACAGAAACTAAAAAAGAACTCAGTTCGCACAGCCGAAAGCACCATAGTCATTCAGACCTAAATGGTTCTGTCACTTACTTGCAGGAATGTGCAGGGACAATTCTTATTCGAAAGCTTGAAGTTGAGAAAAAATTTCATTCAGCTTGAACAAACGTAACTAAGTGTCTTGGTTTCCTGAGCCCGGGCTAAGGCGAAATGAGTGACATATTTACACAAAGCAAAGCCATGAATAATATTCTCTAAGTATAAATCCTTACGCTGTATCGCAAAACGAAGGACACAAACCCGAAGAGAAGAAGGAAATCTCTTTAGTAGGCGTGTTTTTGTTGGAAAAGATTCACCTTTGGCTAAGTTCTAATTCAAGCGAATGTTTCAGCGAGGGACAAAGCAATCTCCCGCGTAAACTATAAAAGAACTCATTTCCCTCAGCCGAAAGCACATTAGTCATTCAGGTTCTATTACAGATTACTTACTGATGTGTGCAGGGATAATTTTAATTCGAAAGATTTGAGCTGAGAAAAATTGTCATTCAAGTTTGAACAAACTTACACCACTGGCACTGCCTACAGAGCGCATGCTAAAACATGAATGAAATTCTCTAAAAAAAAAATCCTATGATAAACTAAAAATTTCTTAGAACAATTTTACTTTACCTGTTTCTTCTCTTCCTATATTGAGATATGATAAGCATACAATTCCGAAGTCAAATGGTTTTCCTGTGTAATAGGCTTGGCGTTTTCAATTTTAGCGGGTTCTTCGGACTTAGACAGATTTGAGAGCCGTACTGACTCACACGAGACACGTGCGTCATTTTCTCCACCAAAATCAGGGAGACCAGTGCAAAACGTACAAAAAAGGCTCTGGGGCTCACTTCATTTATTTCGGCATGGGGCAGGGGGTTTTTCTTGAAGGGAGGTCATTAGTAATGTAAATCAGCAGTTTATGGAAGGGGAACTCAGGTTGAGTCTTCGTGACGGGCTGTTTTCTTGTACTTTTTAAAACGTTCGGGGTTTGGGGACAGGTAGTTCAGGAAGGATCTGCCACAAAAAAAGGCCAAAAATGCCCCCAGACTCAAGCCAAGATAAGGGATAGATGATCCTGATCCACCTGCCCTAGTGCACTTTCACAATTTATTTTCTACTGAGCAGCTCCTTGTTGAGATCATTTCTTTTGCTTTTTATCGATTTTAAAGGCGCATCCTGCGCTTTATTTATTCGACGTAGGCTCCTTTAAATACAATCATCTTTGTGTTGTGTTTCAGCCTCAGCCTTCTTCTGTTCTGAAGACCTCGATTGATTTATGGCAGATTTCTCAGTTGTTAGCTGCCAATCCAGCATTTCCACTTCACTGTGTGCCAGTGCCATTCCTTCGATGTTCTTGGAGATTAACTCCATGGCGGAAAAAGTCTTCTTCAAAAATGATTATTTCTTCCTCCAGAATAGCCCTTGCGTCGGCTCCGAGGAGGGCACTTTTTCTTAGCGTCCAAGAGACACCTATAATACCCCCAATCTCCGTCTTACATTGCAAAACACTGTGTGGAGGTAATTAATCTAATGTAAGCTGAAGGGCTGAATGTGAGTCACCATGTTACGTGTGTTTTCTGAGCATATGCCCTAGTAAGTGAGGGAAAGAGAAAAAATCTCTGACCCGTATGGGATTCGAACCCACGACCTCTGAACCATCCATGTGTTCTACATCATCTTGTGTTGTATTTCAGCCTCAAGGACTTCTTCATTTCCGAAGACCTCGATTGATCTATGACAGATTTCTCAGTTGTTAGCTGCCCATCCAACATCTCCACCTCACTGTGTGCAAGTGCCATTCTTTCGATGTTCTTGTCTCCTTTTTTGAGAAACATCAATAATACCCAAATCTCCGTCTTACTATAGCATTTGGTTATCTTGTTCTCATGGTGATTTATGAGATTATTATAAAATATATTTATGTGATGCTCATCCTGGGCTTTATGTATGTCATTTACTTGTTGTGTGAATGATTTAGGGCACGCGCGATCTTATGAAATAGTAAGCGACTTCAATCCCATCCATTGTGAAAATTTACCTTCCAGCAAAAAGATGTCATAATTTATATAAGTAGCATAACTAGCGCATGATTGTACATTATCTTCTTCCTCACCTTTATTTTGTAAAGCCTTTGGCTATGGCCTTTCTTAATATTTGTAAATAAAGCTATTATTTTGAATAATATCAATAGACCTGACCATATGTACTTGAAAATAGCGCCGATCCCAAATAAGTGCTGCATCTAGAGCGCAAAACTTAATAAGTGCAGTACTCGAATAAGTGCTTCAGTTGGGTGTGACCTTTTTTAGGACAACCATAGTAACAAAATGTTCCTCTGTTCAAATCGAAAGAAAATCCTCAAAGTGTCATAACTGTTGTGAAAAAAAGTTAAAATTCAATTAATAGAGTCCTAAAGTATATACCTAGAACCTCAAATGACGCGTGAACTGTTTTCCGAAGCTTCAAGAGCCTTTTCTTTTTTATTGCCCGCCACTCATTTTCTGTAATGTAATTAACACGCTTTTTCTAGTACTCAAATTGGTTTTCACCTTCGCGAAGCTCCTCACCTCGCACTATTTAAGTTATCGGCGTCGAATTTTCTGTCGTTAGCAAATGATAACACCTAAAAAACCGTGTGATTTTTTAAGATTTTATGATAAATTTTGCTTCGACATATTGTACAAAATGGGACTTTCAACTTCGCGGCATAATATTTTCGTAAATTATATTCACACATTCCTCACACGGTTTTGCAGTTCATTTCTCCGTGAATAAAATCCGACAAAGTGTAAAATTGTGCAACAAAACGCGAATGGTCTGGAGCATCTCAAGAAAAGATAGTTTTTAGTTAGGGGTCTTTAAAATACACGAAAAATTTAAAATTCGCTTAAATGAACAACTTTATTAGATAGAGCAGTAGTTTAGTTTTAATACGATATATAGCTAATTATCATAGCATTAATTGCGACGCGAATATATTTTTTTCCGTAAGCACGTCGTTTCCCCTTACCGAGACCTTAAATATGGTGTGCACGCTGGACATGAAAACGAGTCTTGGTGGCGGCAAGAGAACAGCGTTGCTATTGTATTTGCCAAAAAACAATATGGTAAAACTTTCATATCAGAGCTCTTATTATACAGCCAGTACGAAATCGTATTGTTGTCAACTGCCCAACTATTTTTAAATTCGATAAGGCCTCTGTTTCCTGGCGACAGTGCATATAAACTGAAACCGTGGTTAATAAAACCATGCGCTTACAAAGGACGGCTAACCCCCGAGCAACGCAAATTTAACCGAAAAGTTAGCGCTTTGCGTGGGATAGTTGAGGATGCGTTTGGGAGTTTAAAGTCTCGCTGGCGAATTCTTCTAAAAAGGTGGAACAAAAACTTAAAAGCCTTAAAACCACTGTTATTGCAGCTTGTGTCCTACACAACATTTGCATTTGAGAGGGATGACTTATTTGAACCAGACATCAGTTCCGATGACAAAAGTTACGACGATGATGATGGCGGTATAGAAACCGGCGAGAAGATCCGAGATGCGCTAAAAAGCTATGTTTGGGACAACTTTTAAATAAATGTGACAGCACAATAAATTTACATGCGCGAGATAACATAAAGATTTTTATTAGATCTTTGGTGCAATCAAAACAGTTTGAAAATAATTCTTGATTGTTAGTGCTAAGACTGATGTCTACTATAGTAGTCTTAGGATCACTATTCATTGGTGTTTCACTTGTGAAATGACATAGGTTGAATTTCCACTTGATTTCATTGTTCGGACCACGCCCTCTTTTGGGGCTCAAGGAAAATCACTTTGCTTTAATGAAAATCCCGCTATGTCATTTCACAAGTGAAACCTATTTGTACAACATGGTTCATATTAATCACTATTTGATCTTGTATTGTAAATGTAACAGAACTTTACTGAACTGCAACGGAAATGTAAACATGGAACTTACAAAAAAAGAGTATTTTGATAGGACGAGCCTTTAGTTTTCTCTTCTCTCTATAAATTCAGTTTACACCCTCTATCTATAAGCATTTTAGCAGAGCTTTTCGTTTTTGTACAATACACAACTTTAAAGGCAACAGATATAACAATAATCTTTGCTGGGATCTTGAGTTCAAAAGTCACTAATATATTATCGAAAACAAAAACTTCAGTCAATGCGCCTTATTTCATGTAGTCCCTAATTCCGTCCACTTTGCATTTTTAGTACACAAGGATTAATCTACAGTCAATTGCATGGTGGACAGAATTGGGCGCATTGACTTTTCACTAACACCCAACTAGCTTTTAATCCTTGGAGAGCACGCTTTTCAAGATATCTTGGAAACTTGATAGCATGGTGTTTATTTGTTCCATTTGGCAATTTTGGCCCTCTTGAAACACTCTTATGCAGCGCTCGAAACGTGCATTATCATTCTCAGTGCTTTTTTCCCACATGGCTAAGAATTTTTCGTTCCACTGCTCCTGGTCTTGAATGTCTTCCTCTCTCTTTCTTGCCTCGCGCTTTCCCCTTTCCTTTATCGGTACAATTCCCTTTCTGATTTTCAGCAACTAAGGCATGGGGGGAAAGCTGGTTAGTGTCAGAATCTGGCCCTGGCGAATCACTAGTGTCCCAGGCTGACAAGGGGGTACTCGATCTGGACGAGGGGGTAATCGGTCTGGACAATTGGGTAGTCGATCTGGACAAGGGGGTAGTCGATTTGGGAGGTGCCTGGGATTGTGTATCGCCAGAAACATATAAGTGAGTTGAAACATACATTGCTTTAGTGCCAAGCTGCGGAATATTCGCAGAATAAACAATTGAACATATTTTGAAAATAATGTTGTTGCAAGACTTCAAGATGTTAAATGTTAGTATATTATCACTTACCACTGTTGCTCTACTTTATATGAGCGAAAAATAAGATATTATGAAGAGAAAACCTGCTTGGGTTAGCAGTCGACAGTTCATTATTGACCAAATATGGTCATAAACTCATCTCGAATATTCCACAGCTTGGTTCGCCGTTACGTGTTTCAACTAAGTTATATGTTTCTGGTATCACCAAATACAGAGCTTCCCTCCAACTCTATATTATCGATGTCTGTGTTATCTCTGTGGCCCATGACTTCATCTAGCAAATCGTTATAGGGAAAGGAATCCTTAATTTTCTTTATCCCCTCCTCTCCCGTGCTGCTTAACTTCTGCTTGGCGTTTTTGTACTCATATTCGATATTTTGAAAGCGTTTTTTCACCTGGGGCAAAGAGCGCTCGGTCGATTCCCCCCAGCTTTTCTTGAAGTTTTCATAAATTTGGTTCCAAATTATTGTCTTGTCTTTATTCGACGCTTTCTTGAGAGCCAGGTATCGTGGTTTCCATGCCTCAATCAGCTCCATTGTTTCCGGCTGAGACCAACCAGCTGCCTTGGTTTTAGCCTTCTTAGTCGGCTGCGCTGGCTCGGAATGAGATCTCGTGGCCTGGGTGTACTGAGAAACACAAGATGGCTGTGTCGCTTCCCATCTAGAATTGGCCAACATCGGACTTTGCCACTGTCCAGTGAATCCAGGCTGGAAATTCCAATATCCTCCCCTCAATTGTGAGATCGACTGCCAATTGTGAGATCGCTGGTTGAGGTTATTTCTAATATATAGATTTAGGCACTGCGGAACTCGCAAAGAACAACAATTAAGCACTACTTCACTGACAATCAGGCCACATATTTATTGAACTACAAATCCCTCATTATTAAGATGTTATTTTACACTTTTTATACACCTACTTCATAAATGAATAAAAAAGGTTGCACATGTACTGTTAAATAGCTAATTATTCACATCAGTATTGTACATGCATTTCACAGATACAGTGTAGTAGCCTAATATCCATGGAAAACTGTGCCCGGGGTGGGGGGACTCCCCTATTTTTGGGGCGGTGGTGCTTGTCAGGAACTTTCAATTTGACCCCTAAAAGGTACCAACAAGTAATAGCCTGAAATTCAGACGTATTTTCCCTTGCAATTTTCTTTTGTAATTTCTTACGTGGGAAAATACGGCTGAAATTCAGGCTCCCAAAACCATTGATTTATTTGCTATAACGGTCCCCTAACAGGTACCTATCTGAAAAAAATTATTGTTTTCACTTGGGATTATGCAGGGCATACAGTAAAACATCATTACTGGGAGTGAATTATGTGGAAAATTTTTGTTGATTGTGCATAGAAAAATATGGCAAATTGTGCCAGAAATTAATAATATGGGGCGTGAAAAAAGGTGCAGCATTTGCTGGAAGATGCCAATTTCCTTGGGAGGGGGGACTATTTTGGGCGGGGTGCTCATCTGGAACTTTTGATTTTACCCCAAAGGGTACCAAAAAGGGTGTGGCTTAGTTGATTTTGACCCCTAAAAGGAACCAACAAGCTAGCTTGAATTTCAGACATATTTTACCTTATGTAATTTTCTCTCGTATTTCTAACAAGGGAAAATATGTCTGAAATTAAGGCTACTAACAAGTATGACATTGATAAAACCATTGTTGATTTATTTGCTAGAATGGACCCCTAACAGGTACCTCTTCGGAAAATATTGGAAGTTTTCAAATTGTACCCCCTAAAAGGTACCAGAGGCCTGATTTAAACCCTAAAAGGTACGACGAGTCCCCCCTCCCGATAAATAGGGGAGTCCCCTCTGGGAACTGTGCCTCAACCCTAAAGAAATTGCAACATCTTATATATAATACGTGATGTTGGGGGGTCAAGGTCAAACTGTTAGCCCAGCAGCCTGGAAAAAACGGCTGCACCACGGAACTTAAAAACCACGCCATTCTCTTGCAAACTTGGGGAACTGTGTTATAGGATACATTTTATTCGAAAAGGACAGAATGGACGGAAGATCCAATTCAAGCGTTTTCGTAAGCGAGAAGATCGAGTTCGCAAAGGCGCCATTTTAAGTCTTCCACAGAAACCAAAAAATAAACAGTTTCTCGCAGCCGAAAGCAACAAATACGTCCAAACCTACGCGATTCTCTCACAAATAACACAGTAATGTTCAGGCAAAAGTCGTTTTTCCAAAAAGTTTAGAGTGAACAATATATCCCTTTCAAAGGTTTTGGCGCGTTGCACGAAGACCCGGCGCGCCATTTATCAAATAAACAAACACTCAGTTCACAAACAACAGGCAGTCATTACATGACTGCCTATTTATTTCGAAATCTATACTAAAAACAGAGAATTTCGAGCCGAAAAAACGAAGCTCCCAAACCCGACCGGAAGGAGGAAATGTATGAAATTTTCGAAATCTATACTAAAAATGGAACGGAAGGAAATCTCTCCAGACACTCCAGTGTGCATGTTTTTGTTGGAAAAGGTTTTACAAGCGATTTACAAGTTCAGTTTCACTGATAAGCTTAGATTGTTTAAGCTAAGTTTTTAAATCACACACACTTGAATTTGAATTGACCGAGTTGTACAAGTCTTTAAGATAGTCCAACATGATGAGCAGTGCAAAGCAACTTTCCATTGAAAACAGCAAGAATCTAAAACGTTTTAGTTTACCTTTCTGGCGCTTCCTAAACATCCTATTCACCAGACGAGGGACTTCTCTTGATTATAAGCAATTATCTACATCTAAAACCAATAGTTGTTGAAGTTCGAGTGGTACAGCTCAGCCATTTTCTTTCTTGCCCGAAAATACAACCATATCGACCGACACGCGCGATCCGTTTCGCGCCAAAACCACAGTGAAACCAATGCCTCAACACCTTTTCTTAGGAAATATTAGGGGGTTATTGTGTGGCATTTGCCTCATTTCCATTCACAAGGAACATTGTTTTCAAAGATCTAATTTAAAACGCCTTTCCCATCGTATGCTATGGTGCGAATATTTCACACCGGTATGCCACCTATCTATAAGCTGATAACAGTTAATACTTTAAAGTAAACAGGCGTAGTTACAGACAGCACATCTCTTTAAACGTAGCGGTATAACTAACGGCAGACAATCCGATAATTTTCGTCATTCAAGGAAAATTTAGTTCGTGAATTTTTCACGGGTACTTACTAGTAAGTTTTATTGCGTGATTCCAGAAATTATCCATACCCCTCCCACGGAACTGGTTTGAGATGTGAACCTCCACCTCTCTGGAATTTCCTGTGAAAAATACAGTGATGATATGAGAAACCATATGCTTTGGTAATTAAACCAATCAGGAATGAGCAAACCTATAGTCCAGGGAATCTATTGCATCTTTAACACAACTCAATATTACCACAGGGCACAATAAAACAATAATGTGATTCCAGAAAAATACCTTTACCTCCCTAATGGAACAGATTTGGAAATTCTTCCAGAGCGGGAATAATACTTGTTGTAGAATGCACAAACTTGCTAGCTCTAAAGTAACTGGTAACGTACAGTAGGGAACACCAGGAAATCACTTTCACTCTTCAGGACCTCAGAATACCAGTGGGTTCCAGGGGTTACTAGTACCTCAGGCACTGGAAAGCCTTGCTATTGTCTTACATGTGTTTCATTTAACCAGCCCTAATGTACCACAGAATATCAGCACCATGAACTATAAAAACAAAGAATCAAAATCAAACTAGGATATCTAGTACATGACAGCCTGAGTTGTTAGATTAGTAAGGCTTGAGGACTGGATTGTGAAACACCATGACTGAGGTCTTGAGGTAATATTTAAATGCCCCTTATTCGGACTTGATCAGGGTCCAGTTGCTCGAAAGAGGTTTAGCACTAATCCAGGATTAATTGCCATGGTGACTCGGTGGTTTTGTTCAGAACTAAACCTGGTTTAAATTTAATCCACCTTTGAACAACCCGCACCAGTCTGGAAAAAGTCCAGAGGCTTGCACACGTTCATTTTGGTTGCTGACCAGACACGAACAACTTTCGAGTCCATACCGGTCTCACATAAACACAATCACAAAAGGTGATGATTACATGAGACCAATATCAACTCAGAGTGATCTCAGTAAATACTGGTCTCATGTAATCACTAATATATAGATTTAGGCACTGCCTAAAAGCGGAGCTCGAATTAATGCTTTACTATCATCGAGTTATCGTCTATCGACTTTTATAATTTTGGTGACGTCATTCCACCAGACCTTGGTGGTGTAACCCTTGCCTCCAAGATAGTTTTACTCAAGTTTGGTGATCTAACGATGTTGCCTCCTTGAGATATTGACTTTTCTAGCTTTGATGACGTCATCCATGACGTTATGCCACGTGACCTTGGTGGTGCACCTCCCTAGCCTCCACGATAATGTTACCCAAGTTGGGTGACCTAGCGATGTTGTCTTCTTGAGAGATTGACTTTTCTAGGTTTGATGACATCATCGATGACGTCATGCCACGTGACCTTGGTGGTGCACCCCCCTTGCCTCCCAGATAATTTTACCCAAGTTTGGTCACCTAGCGATGTTGTCTTCTTGAGATATTGACTTTTCTAGGTTTGATGACGTCATCGATGATGTCATGCCACGTGACCTTGGTGGTGCATCCCCCTTGCCTCCAAGATAATTTTACCCTAGACTTGCTCCAAGTCGTCCTCTCATATGGACAGAGCGAGGCGAGCGAAGCGAGCCGAGCTAGCGAGCGACGTAAGTCGCGAGAGAACGACTTGTTCCGCTTGCACGATCTTGAATCTAATTAAGAGCGGTTTGCACTAACGGTCGCCTATGGGCTGCAATAGAATTTTTTTTCAAATCTCTCAAACTTCGCTAGATGAAAGGCCTTTGGACACTAATTTGTCGATATAAGTTTGAGCTCATTCTGATAAATATTTTTAGCACGCGAAGCCAAAACACGAAATTTGACCTCACTTCCGGTTTTACGAGTCCATTTTAGGGCACCTACAAAAATGCTCAAAATCTATTTTAATCGATTTCGACTCGTTCAAAAAAGCTAAGAAATCAAAAGACAATGTAATTAGGATCATGTAGAATACTTTTAAGTCACGTTTTGGTAAAAAGTGATTTTTTTACAGATTTTTAGATTATTTCAATGTTTTCCCCATGTGTGACAGACCGTAATTTGAAACGACTCTCACGCAAAATATACATGGCCCAGAAGAAAAACATTACTACGAGGGAAAAGGGTAATGGTATTACTACAAATAAATGAAATAAAATTTTTGGGCTGTTAAAATTTGGAGTCAGGAGAGCGCCCTTCTTTAACCTAAAAATCGACCAAATTGATCTACTGCGTGTAAAGCCAAGTATTGAGTGTAGCGTACAAAAACACATAAACTTGTCAAGATAATGCTTTCTAATCACAAATAATTATTCAAAAGAATCAAGCGTACCTTTATTGCATCTTCAGAGCTTCATAACACTATAAACGATGCGGAAACGAAGTCCTTGGGTTGTGAAATACGTCCGTTTCTCTTGAAAGCTGAAACAAGTCAAATCAAAACAACACGAATATTTGGACTCAGATTGCCGTATCTAACAAAATACT
The DNA here is from genome assembly GCA_033964015.1 of Scolanthus callimorphus. NCBI lineage: Eukaryota > Metazoa > Cnidaria > Anthozoa > Actiniaria > Edwardsiidae > Scolanthus > Scolanthus callimorphus. The sequence goes on from CM066915.1 coordinate 17,634,698, forward strand.
CACATCAAGAACGTCAAAATCTCTTGCCAAGTACTAGTAACGAATAGTCTTTAAGTAAAATACCTTATATTGAAGCGATCCTGCCATATTTACGAGCAAACGAGCTGAGATTCAGCTGGTTCGACTGGACTGAATATTCTCTGTTGTGCAACGTGACACGCGTGACAATAAACCACAGGGAACCCATGCGTCGGGCATTAAAACCATACTGTTTTTGCTTTAGTTAGCCCTTTCAATTTTTTATTTTTGTAAGCAAGTACTTTCAGTGAGATGGCGGTTTATCGATAAATCACTAGTCACACCTTATTTCGCAATATGATACTCTAAACCTTACGTGACAGGGGAAACACCACAGACGTCCCATCTGGGCGCGCACTATATGACAATCGGGATAATATCAAGAATAATAAAACATGGAGCATGCATTGGATATTTAGCCAATTTCCAGAGGTTTTGAGTGGTATGTACTCTTACCACACTTTACGTATTCGTCGTGGCAAAATGTTGTGGACTCACACCGAAGGCGAGATGTTATAAGGGTTATAAGGGACGGACCATTATTTTTTTAAAGGGGGAGGGGGGGGATGAGGCCGGAAAATTTTGAAATAAATTGTTTGCAGAGCCATAATTGTTTGCAGAGCCCAAAGCCGCCGAAACTTCCTTTCTCAACCAAAAAAAAGGAAACAAAACACTGACTGGAAATAGTCAATACCTACATTTCACAATTTCTCATTTCAAATCACGTAGCATTCATTTGAATAACATTTCTTTGTTTGGGTTGCTTGCTTATTCACATATCCCTCTGCGTAGCAGAAAATTAAAGAAGGGATACCCATGGGAATGCCACGTGATCTGAAATGGGAAACATTACGCACAAGCCGAGGAGGTCTATTAATGGTAGTTTCGTCATCATTTTTGCAAGGAAAAATTTTCCGACCCCCCCCCCCCCCCCCCCCCCCCCCCCTTCAGAAAAATAATGGTCCGTCCCTAATTATGATCATTTTTCGTTGCAAACAGCGCGCGCATTCGAATGATTTCCCGTGTTTTTGAGCCACGCGCGCAAGCTGAGGCGAGCAAAGTGGTATGACTCTTTATTTCCCAAGGCAAATCAGCCAATCATTTTGTGAGAAACCGTACTGTCATGGTAAAATACGATCTTCATATATTTCTATACCACATTGATATTAAAAAACAAACATTCGTCATTGTTTATAAAAAGTATAAAACGCGCGCGTTTCTTGAATTCTGATTGGCTCTCAGCCGTGGGTACATAAGAGGACATACCACGGAACGCGCCATCATCAGCGCGCGCGCTAAAAAGAACCAACGAAAACACCATTTGGCTGCGCGCGCGCTGTTTTTGTATTTATTTTTGCCTTTTTGTTGTGGTATAAAACAAATGTCCTCTGTTTTTCCGTGGTATGTCCTCTTATATACCACAGAATACCGTAATAAAGTGGTCAAAATGAACTGCCGTGGTATTTAACAGGACATACCACGGAAAATCAGTGGACATTTAACATTTAACAGCACACATTTCCTCGTACGTGCCGATCTTTCGCCAATTTACGGGAAAAGTAGGATTGGATTTGCGACGCTGATACATGCTGATAGGAAGTCGCTTATTCCGAACTTTCTTACGCCTTCCTTAAGACGTACCTAGCATGGTAAGTGCGTTCTCAAGCAAAAGGCCAAGTTACTCCGCTACAGAGAAAGGCTCCTTGAAGTACAGACTTCCCAGCCACAGTTACAGCCCGCTTTTATTGCAACCAATTAGACCACCCTGGTGAGTAACTTCAGGTCTGCGGTAGGGTGTACTAATTTGACCATGGGTTAGCAGGCTAACCGTAGGTCTACGGTATCTGATAGGGTCAAGTTTTGGAGACCTTGGCCACGCACCCCTACCCAAAAATCAGTGGAGTACCCATCCCGGGAGTTACAGACAGCTACCTGCCTCGTATCCAGGCGTCTCATGTGTGTCAAAAAATAGGCAAAAAACCGTGGGCGATCCCACGACGAAAGGCAAAGCTCGAGGCGCGCAATGCATCATGGGAAGGTTCGGGCGCTCTCGCAAACACGGGAATGCTCACCCTTCGCATGATGCCTTGCGCGCTAGCTGGCTCCCAGTCGCTAGGCGCGATCTAGTGATTTTCGAGGCGAGAGGTACGAGGCAGGACAGCTACCCTACAAGAAGCCCGCCCTGAGCAAGAAGTACATCCTAAAGGTTGGGCTCTAGAGACTAGAAGAGGACAGGGAACCCTGCGCTTTTCAGAGGCACAGAAGGCATACCTTGACGAGATGTTTGACTGGGAGATGTCTGGGCACAAGCTCGACCCTAAGACTGTAGCTAAAGAAATACGCTTCGCTAAGGACTTAAAAGGCGGAATAAGCGACTTATCAGCATATGTATCCAGCGTCGCAAATCCACTCCTACTTTTACCTTAAATTGGCGAAAGATCGTCACGTATCGTATTGCAAAAAAAGGTGCGACTAGTGATTTATCGACAAACCGCCATCTCACTGAAAGTACTTGCTTACAAAAATAAAAATATTGAAAGGGCTAACTAAAGCAAAAACAGTATGGTTTTAATGCCCGACGCATGGGTTCCCTGTGGTTTATTGTCACGCGTGTCACGTTGCACAACAGAGAATATTCAGTCCAGTCGAACCAGCTGAATCTCAGCTCGTTTGCTCGTAAATATGGCAGGATCGCTTCAATATAAGGTATTTTACTTAAAGACTATTCGTTACTAGTACTTGGCAAGAGATTTTGACGTTCTTGATGTGAGTATTTTGTTAGATACGGCAATCTGAGTCCAAATATTCGTGTTGTTTTGATTTGACTTGTTTCAGCTTTCAAGAGAAACGGACGTATTTCACAACCCAGGACTTCGTTTCCGCATCGTTTATAGTGTTATGAAGCTCTGAAGATGCAATAAAGGTACGCTTGATCCTTTTGAGTAATTATTTGCGATTAGAAAGCGTTATCTTTACAAGTTTGTGCGTTTTTGTACGCTACACTCAATACTTGGCTTTACACGCAGTAGATCAATTTGGTCGATTTTTAGGTTAAGGAAGGGCGCTCTCCTGACTCCAAATTGTAACAGCCCAAAAATTTTATTTCATTTATGTGTTATAATACCATTACCCTTTCCCTCGTAGTAATGTTTTTCTTCTGGGCCATGTATATTTTGCGTGAGAGTCGTTTCAAATTATGGTCTGTCACACATGGGGGAAACATTGAAATAATCTAAAAATCTGTAAAAAAATCACTTTTTACCAAAACGTGACTTAAAGGTATTCTACATGATCCTAATTACATTGTCTTTTGATTTCTCAGGTTTTTTGAACGAGTCGAAATCGATTAAAATAGATTTTGAGCATTTTGTAGGTGCTCTAAAATAGACTCGTAAAACCGGAAGTGAGGTCAAATTTCGTGTTTTGGCTTCGCGTGCTAAAAATATTTATCAGAATGAGCTCAAACTTATATCGACAAATTAGTGTCCAAAGGCCTTTCATCTAGCGAAGTTTGAGAGATTTGAAAAAAAATTATATTGCAGCCCATAGGCGACCGTTAGTGCAAACCGCTCTTAAATATTCTGGCGCGAAAAAATGATTGACATATGGCTCACAGGAAGTGGGTCAGATTTCAACACACGTGTCGCGGCGCGCTCTGCTTTCTCGCGCGCTATCACAATAGTTGTATGTAAGTCGAATGGAAGCAGCGGGTTCTACTCCTACTAAATCGTATTGTAGAGTCGCTCTAACCCCGAGAACGAGAAGCAAGTTTTGTTTGCAGTGTGGAGAGTTAGTTGAGAGTGCTGACAGAAGAAGGAAGCTGTTTGACGGCGACAAGAAGACGCAGATTTGCAATAATCTGGACAGGGTTCTGTCACTTTCGATCATTGGCGGGAGTCAGTTTGTTTATTTCTCAAACGTTATATGTCGTGGCTGTGCAGACAAAAATGCGAACCTGCTTAAAAGGGTAGACCTGGCACAAAAAACCCTGCAGGATACGCAGGTTCGCCTAAAGAGAGAACGAGGGGAAACAGTGACGAAACGAGGACGGAGCGACGTAGTAGGTGGTGAAGATAGCGGTGCAAGCCCTGCTCGCACAAAGAGACGAGTTTGCCTGTTCCGGGACCGTAATCTGACCGATTCCTTGACTGCAGGCAACCTAGAGTTTAATGATAAAGGAACGCAGACCGAACAGGAGGAGAGTTCTTTGTCAACAGTAGCGGTAAGTTGCGAGGGTTTCGCCGTTGTGAGAATCGCAAGAAACCTACGAGGTGTAAAATTCCTGGTACAAAAAACATCACACGACAATGTTCAGCGAATGGCAAATGTTATTATAATTCGTGCAATGCGAAAAGCATCGTATACACTCTCTCTCGGTTATAGAAATCCATCTGAATCCAGCAGGGTAGCATTCGTTTTTTTGTAATATTGCGAAGTTTATTGCGAACTTCGCGCTGAAGTTCCAAACTTCCCACATCACAAAGTAAAATTCAATAATGTGAACCTTGAGAAGCGAAGTTCCCTTGACAAAATAGGACATAACGACGAGCTTACGCTTTCCGCAAATTGAAATCAGCTTTAATATTAAAAATATTGACTGGAAATAACTGTGAGCAGAGTTTCTTGGCGCAAATCAAAACAAAAAATACCATACTAGACTTTCTCAAAGTAGCTTAAAACGATTTTTTTGAATTGAGTTGAGTCTCTGTCCATTGAGCTCGAACGACTTTGCTAGCAAATGGAAGACCTACAGAAAGCATGCCAATGTCCTGAGTCAACTGCCCTGTACGATTTGCTCAAGTCACCTTGAGAATTGCTGTATTTAACCATGGTATTTTTTCTTTTAATGTAAAAGGTTGTAATCGACTATCCTAACAGTGCCAGTAAAACCATTCCCCTTCCAAGCCAGTACCATCAAGTTGGCAGGCAGTTAGCCCTGGGAACCCCACAGTCTGTTGCAGCTAGTATCATTCGGATTGAGACAGTGCACAAGGAACTTCTAGAGCAGTTTGCCAATAACATAAAGGGCGAATTAAAGTGGACTTTGTGCACTCAACAACCCCTCTATTTTGAGAAAAACAGACAAGGATGACCTTTCAAAGTTTTCATGGGAATTAGTTCATTCTGAGTTAAAGGAAAGGGCACCAACTCTTGAGAGATTTGCCAGAGCAGCTGTACAAAACCCCTCTCACTCAAGGAATGTGTACAAAAAGGGTGATGCCTTGCTGCCAGGCATGTGTCATGCAGTATGCCAACTTATCTCAATCTACAGTGATGGGATGAATGCTACACGCATTCTTAAAAGTGTAATCCTGAAGAAAGCTGGCTTAAAAAAGGTTGGATTTAAACGATTAAGTGCAATCAATGGGTGCATGGGTTACAGTGCCACAAACAGCTTGTTTGAACGCTTAGGGAATGACTTTGACAAGGACCTTTTAGAGTGGAAGGTTGAGGTTGAAGAGGGTACCAGAAAGGAAAAGGAGATTATAGAAAGGGCCAAATGTCTGGAATCTGGAAGTGAAGAGGAAACAGAAGAACTTGAGCTTCTAAAAGTTCATAGGGAAACCATGCACCCTGGATATTCTTTCACGGGTGACAATGTTGATATAATGGTGAAAACCCGTCAAATGACGCAGAAGAAACAGCATAAGGATCACCATATGTTCCAGTTTGTCGCCTATGAAAACCGGATTTTGCCAAATCACCTGCCAGATAATGCACCAATAGGAAATATTAACACGGTGCCATTTACCACCTTCCTGACAAGTGCAGATGAACAGGAAGTTTTAGCACAAGAGCTAACTACACTAGTGTGCCATATCTGGGCTGAACACATCCCTGCTCTTGCTTGGTTTAAAGAGTGCATTCCAGTCCACATCCAGCACAAGAACATGCAAGGCATGAAGAAGAAAACAAACAAAGTGAGTATAAAGAAGTGACCCCTGAAAATATTACCAATCTGCCTTACTCACCCCCCCCCCCCCCCCACCACACCCCCCTCTCATCCCCTAGACAAAACACCCACAGGGGGATGGAAATTCCAAAGGGGAAGGGAATAGTACATGCCTGTTTAAAACACACAACAGTAGTTTCTTACCAGTAAAAAGTTCAGAGGACAAGATGAAGATTTCATTTTTTATGCTTCTTGGCTAATTCAGCTGCTGTGTGAATTCAGAGTGTTTATTTATTCATTTTTTAAGAAAAGTACATATTTACAATTATATATGTTCTCACATTAAAAAGTATAAAAAGATAACATGTATTCCATTCAATTTTTAGGTCCATTTGGGTGTCATGAAAAAGAATGAGCAGTATGAAGTGGACATGATTGTCCTGTTGGAATGGGTTCACAAGTATGTGCCTTGCCATGACGAAGAAAATCCTAATACACAACCTATCAAGACCTTGTGTGGTGGGGATTATCTCACTTATGAGCGTCACCAGGGATCACAGTCAGCGATGCAAGATGCCCGTACACCATCAGCACAACTTACAGGCCTTTTGGCAAAGTTTGAGGACTTTCACACTCAGTGTGAGTGGGTTAAGGTAAGACTGAAAATGTTTGACATACTTGTCAATCTTTAGAGACAAAATCTGAAGATATAGAAAAACTGGAGTTATCTATGAAGGCTCCAAAACTGTTGAACCAGAAAAGGCTAGCAGGCAGTCTATAAAAACTTTTAAGTATTTCTAAATAACTTTAAAATTTTCTTTTACATCGAATGACCATTTGGGAGTTTTTATCTGAGACTATATATCATTTACTGTAAAACTTCAAAGAAAGTTTTCAGGTGTGCTGATGATGCAGATCGATGAGTGTTCAATCATAGCTCTATAAACCCCCTCAGTTTTCTTAATGATTAGGGGGCATGCTTTCTGTTTTAGGTACACAACATGAACCTCCTTCCCTGCCATCTTTTTATATAAAAAAAGGGCTGGAAATTGTATTTAACATAGTAAATTGTGATAAAATAATAACCTTTTAGTTGCATTTTGTAACATGCAAGGCCAGTCCAGCCCTCAAAACCCAAGTATCCCCAAAGACCTTGGGATAATAAAATATAGATATAGGTTTATAATTTCTCTTTTTTTCTTTTTTCGAAGGTAATATGGCAGCAAGGGATATTAGTACCCTCTACCAGGCTAGAAATGCCATTAATGCAAGGAATGTCACTAAAGATCCTCACAACAACTATTATGCTGCCTGTGAGTTTCTAGATAAAGTTCTGGATGCATATGTGGTGGCTGGGGGGCTCAGTCACTTTAACATGGCAGATGTGAATGGTCAGCCCACAGAAAATTTGTATGGGGGATCTCCTCTTGACAAAGAAGGCAAGAAAACATTTGTACAACAAACAGCCAGGGAATTTGTCAATAAAAATGTGATGCATCAAATGCCAGAATTAGATTTTGTTGGCCCAACAAGCAATGATCTTGCGTGCCAGTTCTGTAGGAAACGATACAAGCGCCCAGCAAATCTGAGGAAACACGAAGAGAAAGTACATAACCATCATCCAGAGGAGACATCTACAAACTCAAGCCCACTTGGGAAGCAAGATGTGGTAAATAACTACACACCTAATCTGTTACTTTTGTTGCACTTCGGGAGATCATAATAATGCTATTCGTTTGGGAGATGGAGAAAGAGTTGTAAGACTGTACAAGTTTTTTACTTTGTATTATAAGATATCGAATTGCCCTAAATATGCACATGCATCACTTGAACTGCAAGCACAGCTCAACTGTTTGCTGACACCTCGAATGGCTTATTCCTTGACATGGAACAGATTTGTCGATCACAAAGGTCAGTCAGACAGCAATCATCCCATGGACTTGGACTTGGAGCACGATAATAAGTATTTCAAGGATGATATCCACAGCTACAGGGGAGAGATTACAGATAAGAGCATATCTAGAGTAAGCAGAAGTGTAGAAAGCTCTCAGGAAATTCTAAGATCATTTGACCGGTGTTCATCTGTAAGAAAGCCATCTGGTGTACACACTAATCTTTCTACAAAGGAGGATGTTCTTACTCTAGTTGAACACTTGCAGCAAGCTGATGTCTTCAACTCAGTTCCTGGAAGGCATCATTCTGCATTTCCAAATATGGAGTATAATCTTCTTGCACAGATTAACGTGAAACAACATAAGAAGTGGATACGCAGGTCACTCAAGAAATTTGGCAAGAAGCATTATTATAGAGTAGTGTAGGTACATTTATTACACTTCTTACGATAATCTTACCTTTTGTAAATATACAAAATGGTTAGATGAGACCTCCTTCATTCCCAACATGCACTTAAAACTGTAAAAGTGCACATGCCATGCCATGCAAAAGGTACTGGACAACATAATTCTACTGGTTTACTTTGTGGTAAAATGTCGATGATTTGTAAAAAACAGTAATTTGAAAATGCAAATGTTAAGATGCCGAAAAGTTTAGATTTAAGAATTTTAAACTTGATGTCCACCAGGCCCTTGCTGCGTGGCGTGGCCCATATTATTATGTTAGCAATGCCAAGATGGGAAGTGAGACGGAGAAGGTGAGGGGGGATTGGCAGGGCATGTTTTCATTATTTAAAATCAAATTACTATTATGGAACTAGACAGTGAAATTTTAACACATTTTTTTCACCTGGGACCAAAAGCCCTCCACTCAGAAGCTCATGCTTAGAGCTACTTTTGACTGACTGAAAAACAGGGGCATAGCTTTCTAGCGACCAAAAAAACAGTAAATTTATGGGCCATTTTTTGAAATACAGGAGAAAATGTCTTACGAAGGGCCCCTTGGGCCTCTCTTTTAAAAAATCCTGGCTATGCCCTTCATTTTCTAAGCATTCTGATTTTTTGATAACACAATTTTGGACATGGTTGTCTGTATTTTCATGAGTCCGAGGTTGTGGCCCTACCACATGCTTTTTCACAGTCATACGAAACTAGCTCTAGTGCCTAAAAATGATCACTTTTAGGCTACACGGTCTAAAATGGGATGGCCCATTTAAACCTGAACTACAATCAGAGACATAAATGCTTGATAAAATGATTTCAAAATCAGGTTTCTATACTTAAGATGTAAAATTTTAGAATAAACGTAACCAATTCCCCTCTCCCCCTATTCAATGTTGACGACCAATGTTATAGGTGTCTGAAAAAAAACATTGAAATGGGGTGGGAGGGGTGAAGGGGTACACAGGCGTTACCCCTCAAAAATGACGCGAAAACCAAAGAAGCGATTTTTTAGTCACAAAATAATCAACATTTATGTTGCTGATTGTAGCCTGGTGAAGAGATAGGCAAAGTACTGTATATATATATATTATAGGTCAATGTTTTGCAACAGGTAACGCAATCATTGCAGAAAAATAAGTTGTCAGTAAACAATATTCTGTTTTGTAACAATTTTAATGAAACCACTATTGTTACTGAACAGTATTAAATGTTCACAGGTTACAAAAAAGTGGCAACATTTTGCCCAAATAGACATTTATGATAAATTCAGGATCAGGTTTTGTTTCAAACTACATGTAAAGCTAACATTATCAAATGCAATATGCATTCATGTTGTGTATTATAGTAATTGCTCATATTAAGGTGGCTCCCGAGTATTTATTGCAGAAATAGACCTCAACTTCTAGCGTATGTTTGACCCTGAAAACATCTTCCGATTTCCATAATTGTTCTCACAGAGCTTAAGCAACCTCTGCACTACCAAATGGTGTAGTTCATTTGATATATTAAGCTCGTCTGTTAAGGATATTTAAAATTTTCCAAAGGAGGTGTTTTTAGAATAATTGTTATAACTTGAAAATTCGACCGTGAATGATCTTATTACCAGCTAAATCGCATCCATAGTAACAAGGGTTTACTCAGAGAAATGCCCAGGTCAGCTTTTCCCATGCGATTTAAGTTGTAAACGATGTAATAATTTTACCTCTAAAAATGTCTTATTCCGCTTCTGTTTAGTGTGCCGAGCGCAGATATCAGAAAAGCAGGGAAGCTCTTCAGTATTATCTCGGCTAATGTTCACTCTTAATTATATAAAAGAGAAAATAGAATCGAGTATCTACAGAAAGCGATATTTAATAAACGAATGAGAGCAACGTCATGTCGAGAATGTGATGTTGCTATAATATTCAATTCGAGCTCGAAATACCTAAATTGCTGGAATTGTTTCGCAAGTTTCTTTCGTGAGAGGTAGAGTACAACCAACTGAGAAGACTTACCAAGTTTGGGCTCGTCTTTCCAATACTATGTTGAGAAACATTATCCACAAGGAGTCAGTATTTCTTCGCTCCAACACAACGCCAAGAAAACCCATATGTTTATGAACTCAGCGTTCTCGTCTCAGTGCACATGGTGCTAAATACTTCACGTGCGACGCTTTCTCGACCCGCGGGATCGCGGAACAGCTACCGGTATTAACTTGTCTTACTTCGGGACTAGGAAGCGTCGCAGGTGAAGAATTTAGCGAAGTGCACTGAGGCGAGAACACTGCGCTCATAACATGTGGATTTTCTTGGCGTTTGTGTTGGAGCAACGAAACACTGACTCCTTTTGGATAATGTTTCTCAACATAGTATTGGAAAGACGAGCCCAAACTTGGTAAGTCTTCTCAGTTGGTTGCACTCTACCTCTCACGAAAGAAACTTATGAAACAATTCCAGCAATTTAGTTATTTCGAGCTCGAATTGAATATTATAGCAACAGCACATTCTGGACAAGAAGCTGCTCTCATTCGTTTATTAAATACCGCTTTCTGTGGATACTCGATTCTATTTTCTCTTTTATATAATTAAAAGTAAACATTAGCCGATATAATCCTGAAGAGCTCCCCTATTTTTCTGATATCCGCGCTCGGCACACTAAACGGAAGCGGAATAAGACATTTTTAGAGATAAAATTATTACATCGTTTACAACTTAAATCGCATGGGAAAAGCTGACCTGGGCATTTCTCTGAGTAAACCCTTATTACTATAGATGCGATTTTAGCTGGTAATAAGATCATTCACGGTCGAATTTTCAAGTTATACCAATTATTCTAAAAACACCTCCTTTGGAAAATTTAAAATATCCCAAACAGACGAGCTTAATATATCAAATGAACTACACCATTTGGTAGTGCAGAGGTTGCTAAAGCTCTGTGAGAACAATTATGGAAATCGGAAGATTTTTTCAGGGTCAAACATACGCTAGAAGTTGAGGTCTATTTCTGCAATAAATACTCGGGAGCCACCTTAACTAAATGACAAAACAAGAAACGCTTATTCTTCCTCAAATGGAAGTCACCTTTCTTCTAGTGATTCAAACAGCATGTGGCCAAAACTCTGATTACTAGAAAATTTGAAACCTATGTGCTTTATTTCAGAATCTTTTGAAAGGTTTACATGCAAATAGTAACTTGTGTTAGTCCCGTTAAGAAATATTGATTGCAACCAATGACAAATTAATTTCAAAGCTGATATACAATATAATATAGGGGCTTGCTCATATTTTCAGGTAATTGTACTTCAAGTGGTGAATTTTCGAATTTAATTCCATGGTGGGACAAACCCAATTTAATGCTTACATGTAATTCCTCCGAAACAACCTTAATTCAAGCCAAGAGGTTGATTTTTGGTGACTTTTTGCAAAAATTGCTCCAAGGCCTGGCAAAATCTATATTAATTACTCTTACCTAGTTTGAGTCTACTTCAGATGATGAATCACCATCATCATCAGAAAAAATAAGTCCTTTGACTTTCTTCCTGAGGAATACTGGACTGTCAGATGTGTTGGATTCATCTGAGGTGCAAGAGTCATGGCTATCAGAGGAATTAGAGATACCAGACTCTTCCTCATCAGTGTCACTATCCTGGTCACACCGTAGATAGGAATCAAGAATTTCCCATGTTCGAGAGACATGATCCTCTGAATAAAATGGAAAATTAACCCGCAAGTACTCTATGTCCCTAATGTTACTAAGGTCATCAATGATCCCATCAATAAGTTGCTTACTAAAACCTGTCGCAATGTCTGTTCCTGTGACAAGATTATCCTTTGCGTGGGAAGCCATTTCTGATCTATAGTCCATGAGCTCTTGTCGTATAGCAGAAGTAGTGTCCTTGGATACTTTGTTGACTTTTTTCTTAGCATCGAAATTGTCATCCTCTTCTCTGTTGATTATCTCCCCAAAAAACAACTTTTTCACTTTTGAAGTGTACTTATCCATATCACATGGAAGCTCACAAGAGCAGTTGCCATCACAAACACATAAGCATTTGCACTGCTTTGCACAGACATCACAACAGCCATGCAATATCCTGTCTTTTGGAGCTGACGATTTGAATGGTCGTAAAATCATCTCTCTTCTGCAACAAGTGTCATTTTTGACATACTCTCTCATGTCCTTGCTAATGTTTTTAGTAGCTGTTGATCGCTTAATCTTAAAAAGTATGGCATGGCTCAATTCTTCCTGTTTCCTGTACATAGTCGTCAATGTCTGCAGAAGGGCCAAGATGAATATCTAAGTAAATGTTCTTCACATTTATCCCCATGCCAAATGCTATTGAGCAAAATAACACTCGTACAATTCCATCTGCTTTACAGAATTCTGTCTCTATAGTCTCTTTCACAAGCTTGTGAGTGCGCTTATGATACATGGCAAAGAGTCTGCTCCTGTCATCTTTGGGCTCGGTTCCCTTTGGCCGATAATATGAATTGTCCCCTAATTGTTCATTAAACAACTCAAATAATTCTTTCATGTGCTCTTTCCTTCTACAAAACACAATTACTTTTTCAGTTTCTTGTTGCCGCTGTTTCAACTCCTCTATAAGCCACTCAAATGCTTTGTACAGGTTGTTGATGTCTACCTGGACAACAGAGTACTTAGTGTTGGGTCTGTTTGGCTCGCTGTCGACAACAACACATCCATCCATGCATAAATCTTTGATTTTTATTTCTCTTGTCTTGGTAGTTGCAGTGGCCGTCAGACAGGCAAATGGAACTTCTTTCCTTAGAAGGGATCTCAGTTCTCCAAGGCGACCATAGTCTTGTCTGAATGCTGCAGTCCTTTTATCATCCTTGCCCCTGTAAAAAAAAGTTTGTGAGAAACATAAGGGTACAGTTATCTACGCCTTGCTGACCATTAAGAGAACATTGAGAGGACGACTCGGAGCAAGTCTAAGTTATCTATGTCAGATAATGAAAGCATGCATGATAATATTAATAAAAACACATGCATGAGAACATTGTAAAACATGATCAACAGGTGAAAAAGAGCATAGATTTTAGCCAATCGGAACGCGCATTATATCTGAGTTATTACCAGATTACATGGACGATTTCGGCTCGTGGGTTTACAGTCAATTCCAAGTGGAAGGGTATTTTACACTTACTAAACTTACACTGTTCAAGTTCAATTTTTTTGTTTTGAAAAGATTCAGCCTAAGTAGTTAATATTCACTTCAGCATAACTAAGGCCTGTTTTAAACGCCGTGCCAGTGCCGTGTCGAACGTAATATAATTAAGCACGACGATAGCACGGCATGTGGTTTTAAACGTCGATCCTTATCAGTCGTGCTAAATGAAGTTGGAGCGGGAATCCTGTGGTTTGTCAGTCAAAAAAAACAAACAACCAACATGGCGGACAGGAGGAGATTGGCGAAAAAAAGAAGAGTAATGCTAAGTAGAGTCAACGGTTCGAGGCTCTCATTTCTACGGACAATGCTCAGCTTCTTGATGAGAAGAAGGCTGGTGTTACAAGTGTGTGTTTTGAGTATGCTGCTCCTCTCCTTTCATCACAATCTGCGAGTACAGTTGTGCAGGGCGGAAGACGAAGATCATGTCGACGTTTTACAAGAAATACCGGTTGGTGGGACAATGTATGGAGCCATTATTCAGCTAAAAGATTCAAGACAACATTCCGAATATCAAAGGAAACTTTTCTTTTTATTCTTGGACGAATTAGACATGATATTGCGAGACAAACAGTCAGCGAAGACCCCATATCTCCTGAGATGAGACTTGGTATTTGTCTTTATCGGCTCGCGAGAGGCGATTATTATTATACAATATCAGAATTAACTGGAGTAGGTGTAGCAACAGTTTCTACTATTGTCCTGGAGGTGTGTAATGCTATATTAAAGAATATGTGGGAGTCAAGTGTCACAAGTAAGTTTCCCTCAAGTGAAATGGAGTTCAAAGAAAAAATGTTGGATATGGACGAATTGTGGCAATTTCCCTTTTGCTGGGCAACAGTGGACGGGTGCCACATTCCTATCAAATGTCCGCCTGGAGGATTAGAGGCTGCCAAAGAATATCATAATTTCAAAAATTTTTACTCTGTAGTTCTGATGGGAATGGTGGATGCGAAATATCAGTTTGTCTGGGCCAGTTGTGGGATTCCTGGCAACATCCATGACTCCAACATTTTGCAGGCCACCCATCTATGGGGGCAACTTCAGAAAGGAGATATTCTTCCAAATATTCAGCAGAAAGTGCATGCCACTGAAATTCCTCCAATTATTCTGGGAGACTCTGCTTTCCCCTTCAGGCCTTGGCTTATGAAGCCATTTGGGGATGCCACACCGACAGCAAAGCATATCCTACTTTAATTACCTGCTCAGTCGAGCAAGAATGGTTGTAGAAAGTACCTATGGACAGCTCAAAGGGCGTTGGAGGGTGCTAACAAGAAAGTCTGAATGTGATGACAATAATGTGAAGATTGTGACACTTGCGTGTGTTGTTCTTCATAACATTTGCAAGGATAAAAATGATTGTATATCGAAGAAATTGGACTTCAGTTACCAGAATGGCCAAAGAAGGAACAGGGAAGTACTAAGGAATCTTCTACACATAACCGATTGCCGCCCACTCAAAGACTTTAATCAGAGTGCTGAAAATGTCAGAAGAGCACTTGCAGAAAATTTTTACAGAGAAAAACAGGGTCATGGGGTTTGCTGAGAATTAACTTTTTGAAGTTGATGCTATCTTGGTGACCAGAGTGTTAAGAGCCAAGTTAAAAGAAATAGTTTTAATTACAGTCATTTGTATTTAATCATGGACCATGAAAACTTTTGACTTTGTTGAGTTGGAACAGGAATCTGCCTTTGATTGGCTGATATCGTTTTGTTTTGGTGTTTGTTGTCTCAAATAGTGACCTTGAAAAGTATTGTTTCCTCATTAGAAACAAAATTGTTTCAAACTTGAAGTCAAAACGTGTTCACAGTTCTCAGTCAAATGCAAATTACTATTATAAACTTTTTCAAGGAAGTATCAAGGCAAGTGACTTTTTTAAGTTAAACTAGTTTGATACTCCCTTGATCTTTGGAAGTCAATACAACAGGAGTGCAGGCACAGTAGTTCCACCAGGGAGGAATTGCTAACTCCCAAGAGAGGGGGTGGGTTAATTTGCTTTTTTTCCAGGGAGGAAAGACCTGTTGTTCATACCAATGTGCAATCACAGAAAAATCCATAGCTCATTTGTGACCCTCTTTGGGAAAACGTATAATAACGATTTTCCGTGGCCAAAATAAACGAACGGTAAACGACTTTCCAAATCGTTTAAACGATTTTCCAAAACGTATATACGACTTTCCAAAACGTATATACGACTTTCCAAAACACATAAACGACTTTCCAAATCGTTTAAACGATTTTCCAAAACGTATAAACGATCTACATAAACGGACGCCCTCACGAAACCGACCTAAAAGCCACGGAACAAAAACTTGTGTACCCAGCGCGTATGCATTACGCGTATTTCCCGGAGATTTCAATGTCCGAACTCGAACACTTATGCGAAAATTAAATACGTAAAGTTCACGCTTAATTATATGATTATAATATCCAGTAACTAATCTGAACATCAAAAGATGCATCTACGAAAAATAAACGAGAAAATCGAGAGAAGGAAACACCAAGGGAAGGAAATAATGAATTCGGAATGATTGAATGCAGCCACAGCCGAGCGCAACGCGCAATAACATCACATTTTTCTACTTGCATGTACTTTCGCTAGTGTAGATTAATTATGTGTAATTCAAGTAACAAAAATCTGTATTTTTCACGTCTTTTGTGAAGTAAGGGGCTGATCATATGGAGCTGAGACAACCCGGAAAGCGGGCTGGTTTCTGTTGTGTTGTGTCCCGGGGAAGAGAGTGACTCCCCGCTCGATGTACTGTGTGGAAGCCGTGAAAGAAAGCGCATCTCCCGACCAACGGGGCAGTAATGTAGTGTGAATTCTGTACGAAAGCCCCACTAGTACCCCGCTAATGCGCGAATGGGGGGGTGCGGTGCTGTCAATTGACTGGTGCATAACGACATAAGAAAAATATCACGCGAACAAAATTTAGTGGTTTCAAAACGTTGAAGTCCACAAAAAAATAACATAAAATTGCTTTGGTGAAGTAATCGAATGATAATCAATTGAAAATATTGATTATTTCAGTTATTTTCCCATGCTTTTATCGTAGCACAATCTTTTTCACAATTTAATTCTTTCCGTGCTTTAGCTAAAACAAAGCTGGAGATTCTTTCCCTTGTGTTGTTACTCAAAAGCCTTTCATTAGGAAGAATAAACCTCTCGACTGGTTTACTTCTTTCCGTTTTGTCAGATCCGGGCAAGACAACTTTATCGATCACTAATCCAAGTCCAGTTTGCGAACAGCCATAGACAGATAACCCAAAGGTTATCTTTTCTGAGAGTTCGTCTACAGTTGTGTGCCTAGTATATACGCTGGGCTGCAAGAAACTACCATTAAAGCAGAAGAAAAACTCGAAAAACAGCCAGGCGTCCGTTCGCCTTTCGTTGGCCTGAATTTTCATACCGTGAGGCACTGGGGTCTAGGGGCAGGGCAGAAAAGAGCCGGCGCTACTTAAAGGGCAGCGGATACCCCCATTTACCAAACATTTTCCACTAGGTGGGTTTATATTTATTTTTTTATTTTTTAATTGATTTTTTTTTCACACGCATTAGCCTATGGGGCTCCACAGGAGTTCCGCTATTATAGAAAGGAAGCGCATGAAATATCTTATATGAGAATCAGCTAACAAGATAAACATCAGCGAACAAAGTAAACCATCCCAATCTATGGATGAGTCCTTGGAACTCTACAAATTCGACTAGACCGCAAAATTGGACAGCACGGAGTCCTATTATATATGATAGTCGCCCTCCAAAAGTGTACCAAGACAGCGTTTCTCTTAATGGCGCTTGAAGCCATTGTAAACATGGAAACGAGGCTTGATACGCTCCAAATAATGGACATCCTTAGGGACCCAGACTTCAGACTATATATAATACGTGATGTAGGGGTGAAGGTCAAACTGTTAGCCCAGAAGCCTGGACAAAACGGCTGCACCACAGAACTTCAAAAAACCACGCTATTTTCTTGCATACTTGGGTAACTGTGTTATAGGATACATAATTCAAGAGTTTTCGTAAGCGAGAAGATCAAGTTCGCAAAGGCGCCATTTTAAGTCTTACACAGAGAAACCAATATATAATTTCTCGCAGCCGAAAGCAACGTCCAAACCTACGCGATTCTCACACAAATCACACGGTGATGTTCAAGCAAAAGTCGTTTTTCCAAAAAGATCAGAGTTGACAAGATATCCCATTCAAAGGTTTTGGTGCGTTGCACGAAAAGCCCCAGCGCGCCATTTATAAATAAACACTCGGTTCACAAACAACAGTCATTTGACAGCTTTTTGAGCCCGGTATAAAACTTTCTAAATCTATAATAAAATCGGAGATGTTGGAGCCGAAAAAGAGGAAATCTCACCAGTGTGCATGTTTTTGTTGGAAAAGGTTCTAATTCAAGCGATTTCTTAACCCTTTCCTGTCCGAGTAGCGGTTTTTTAAAGCCAGATAGTTATACTTTTTCCCATTTTCTTCCTTTTTCATCTCTCTGATAAGGCTGGTCCTGGGTCCATGAAGAGTTGCTTTTAACGTACTTTCGTCGACGTTGATCTTTTTACTAAGTACTTGCTTCTAGCTTTATTGCCGTGATTTTGTATTCAGCCAAGCTTGTGTACCACAAACTGGGGTAAGCCTTGAGATATTTTATTAGTTCCCCCTTTTTTCATCAGATTTTTCATCTTGGGGGGAAATTGCAGTTCTGCCTGCTCGGAAGATTCCGAGTCGTCCGTCATTTTGGTTTCCCGCGCCTTGCCTGCTTGTGAGTCACGTGCCACTCTTGACCAATCACGAGCGGAAGCCATTTTGCTGCAAACCAAATTTCCTCTGCGGATGATAAAAAAAGGAACAACGTTTTGTTGCAAAAAGTACTTTCTGCAACACTCTTTTTCAACTTGCAACATGCCGATTTGTTGCGAGACAAGTTGTTTGGGCGGCTGGTAAAGCGTGCAGCATCGCTCTTCAATTTATTTTGCAACAATGTTGCGAGACAAGTTGAGCGTTTTTGTTGCCTGTTTTACCGCGCCTTTGCGAGCTCTCACACCAAATGACTTACTACTGCTTCGACCAACAAGCGGAATTGAGTGGAACAACACAACAGATAAAGACGTGAACAGCAGAGTAATCTACAGAAAAGCCCTTGCGACATCAAAGATGTTCCGTGTTCTGGAACATATGGTTAAAGGAATACTTACCAACACTGATGCAAAGAACCAAGTGGTACATGGAGTCGATACCTCAAGGTTGGCGACATGGTACTCTGCGCAGAAGGTAACATCAACAAACATCACTGGCCTCTCAGAAGAATCGTCCAAGTGATGCCAAGCTCTAATGGACGAGTCCGTACGGCAAGATTCAAGACCAAAGATGGCGTGTACGTTCTACCTAGCGTCAAACTGTGTCTACTGTTGGAGGTCTATACACAGAAGTCTTCAGTCACCTATCAAAGCAACCGAAGAAAGGAGGAGCGATGTTAAACAAGTTCTACGGAACAATTTGAAGGCCATTTATTTAAGTCAACTTTGAATGCAAAACGACGCTCGAGTTGATCCGAGTTGAATCCGATTTCTGATAGTTCAGAGCTAACGAGAACTTTGTCCGGGCAATATTATTCGGATAATTTTCAATATTCATACCTCAAGTGACTCACATTTTCCAGAGATTTCCAGTACATTTTCATTCAAGTACAGGAAATTACTGGAAATCTCTGGAAATTGTGAGTCAAGGTATGAATATTTTAATATGTATCTGCATAATCACGCAATGAAAATAGGTAGATGGTTCATACACTTTTAGCCGAGATTCATTGCAGAAAGGACGCACAAATAAAGGTAGCATGATTTATTGTTTCTCTGTATGTTTACAAGATAGTTTTCAGCATTTGATGGAAATCATATACTTATTGTATTTCCTTGCTCTTTTGCAGTTGTAGTATAGAATAAAGTGGTATTTTCTGTACTCTTTGGCTTTTTCTTGGCGCGTCAGACAGGTGCACAACAGACAGACCAGAGAAAGCAGTCGCCATCTTGTTTTTCGTGTTGTCCGCGGGGTCCGGATTCGCCCCAGTCCCTTACGGTATGAAATCAATCCGTCACTAAACTGTTACTTTCGTAACGAAGTTGTTTTAACGTTCCTCTAGCATTACTCTTACTCCCTAGCGGTATGGGCGCGTACCGAGGACGTGGTCATTATGCACATGTTTTCTTGCCGTTCGATGTTCTCTCGTATGCCACGTGGACTCAAAATGCAATGGCGTGGTGTATGTGATATGTACTCTCTTTATTCCGAAAAAAGTGTATTATTCTACTGTGTAAGCAAGTTACGTTTTCTTTTTTCGGAGCCCTAGATTGTTTGGTCTTCTCAAGAGAGATGGAGACAGGGAGAAAGTGATGAAGGAGGTCGAAAAAAGGTAACCTTTAAAATATTTATTATTATTATTATTATTTTTATATATTATATTTATCTATTTATTGTTCGAATTTTATATATAATATTCATGGAAATCCTGTAATTAAGCTATAAGCGACGAGAGGATCAATAAACAAACATTATTATTATTATTATTATTTTCTTTTGAAACATCAATGTAAATAGTATCTTTTTACCAATTCAATTAATAATGTAAAATAATTTGTAATAACAGTTTTAAAGGCCATTGTAAGTAGTTTTATAGAGCTAATAAATTAATTATTATTATTATTATTATTATTATTATAATTATTATTAGAATTATTATTATAATTATTATTATTATAATTATAATTATAATAATTATTATTATAATTATTATTATTATAATGATTACCATTCCCCATAAGTGGACCTAAATTACTCTCTTAATCGCCATAAAATTTTCTGTCTTTGAAATTGGACCTGATTATGACTACCATAATTCGATATTTGCTTTTAAACTGACGCGACATGAAAACTGACAAGTTTTTCAAAGCGCTAGTGTTCCGCGCGTTTTTGATTTCATTCCTTTTAACAGCGAAAAGACCTATTTAAAATTGCATAGAAAGGCCCTGTTGTTCCTTTCCTTAAGGTGTGAAAGGAACCAATTGACTAATAAACGGAACAAAAGGACCTTTTAAAGTTAAAAGGAACCAATCGTTCCTTTCGACTGCGTTCCTTTTTACTTAATAGGAACAATAGTTCCTGTCTGAACTGGTCCGATCTAAAAATTCGGACCAATTGTTCCCAATTAGTTGTCATATAGGAACAGCAGGTCCGAACAATGCTATTTTCGTTCCTCAATTGCCCAAACGGTTCCGATTAGCACCTTAAAGGAACGATTCGTTTAACTATAAAAGGGAACGCATTGTTCCTTTTTAACAGGGTAAGTCTTCTAAAAAAAACAATGCGAGTTTTGTCTAATATTGAAGGCACGTCTAAACTTGCAGATTAACTAGCTTGTGTTAACAAGTAAGAATATGTCTGGGCATGTTTAATTGTCATTTTCTGACAAGCCCAAGCAAAGTGTCACGTCTTCTTTTCATCGACATTGCGTGTCTGGGCTTGTTTACCTCTCTTGGGTATTGTCAAAAGGGCATGTTTGGGCAGATATGACCACAAAGAGCTATGATTCGCTAGCTCAAAAATACGTCTCCTGGGAACAAAAAGTGGTATAAAACGATAGCGTCGTTTGGAGATTCAATCGTTTTGTCTTGAATTCTGAGTGAGATGAGTAAACGAGGAGAGGTAATTAACTGGTCGAAATTACCGAATGCTTCGCTCAAGCCTAAAAGACTTCACCTAGAGGAAGACGAAGTGGATGGCCTTTTTCACTGTCCAATTCAAGAATGCAAACATAATGGATTCGCCACACAGCGAGGATGCAGAAAACACGTAAAGAAAAAGCATCTTTGGTTTTATTACTTTGACGAAAAGCCTGATATCAACCTTGCTAAAGAGAATGTGAGTACCTCTGTAAAACGTGAAGCTGCTGGGAACTCTGCGCGTAATTTGAGGTCAATGCCTACGTTTGACATTTCAAGTACAATTGCTCAGCAAGTTTTTTCGTGGCTAACTGGCACTGGAGGTGGCTGTAAAAGTGATCGCCAAGCTCGGCAAATAGTTAGTAGGTGCTTGAAGTGCTTGAAATTTTGCTGCGAAGACGAAGAAGACCTAACATTTGAGATAATAGACTTCAGTTTGTGCTCTCCTAATCTGCTTTTTAAGTTTATTGACGTGCTTCAGGACGAATGGAACCTAGGACATGCTGGGCGACTGGGATACATCGACGCCATTTCCGAGCTGGTGGATTTTAGAAAGGTAAATGGAGCGTCAAAATCCGTTTTAAGCAGCCTTTCTACCATGGAAATCTACTTGAAAAAGGTACGCAGAACTGTTTCAAAAATGATGCGCATTCAGTGGAATGGCGATCTTGACATAGAAGCATTAGAGGCTAAAGGACACTGGGCGACGTTAGAAGAGCTCTTGGAAGCAGTTGCGCAACACTTACCACGCTACGAAAGCGTGCTTAAAACGTGCAAGGAAAAACAAAGCGTGGCTTCTCCGTTGGACTTGTCATTTGCTACCAAATTCCTCGCGCTTTATTTGTTTATAAAGGTTAAAGGATCTCGCCCAATGACGTATCAGTATTTGACTGTTGACATGGTCACAAAGGCCAAGACAAACGGCGGATTTATTGATCAGAAAATGTTCAAGACTGCAGCGAAATATGGGTTTGACTCTATTTATCTGACAGATACAAACATGCAACTACTGGATGGCTATATCTCTCACATCCGACCTCGTTTAAAGCCCACGTGTGATTTCGTATTGGTGACAAGAAACGGCGACCAACACAGCAAGCTAGGCGAATCGATGAGCAAGCTAGTGTTCGATGCAACCGGCAAGTATGTTCATCCCACGCGCGTTCGACAAATTGTAGAGACGGCCAGTTCGAGAAACCTGGACAGCACTGCGCAAAGAACCATCTCGGAAGACCAGAAACACAGTTCTATTGTCGCCAAAGTACACTACCAAAAACAGAGGTCGCGCGAAGTTGCAACCAAGGCGCACACGTTTCTCAAGGAATTACAAGGTGACAAGGGGACGGAACTTGATGACCATGTTCGCGCACGCCTTTCAGACAAGTCGACAACCTCGCAAGAGCAAGACGAAAAATCGGAGAGCTCTTCGACAGATGATGTGGAATCCGAAAAGGAAATGCTCGTGCATAAGCGGCCAGTAGAAACCTCACCGCTGAAACGAGAGAATGCTTTAAACACGAAAACACCGAGCTCACTACGAAGGAAAAATATTCCATTCTCTGTGAACGAAGACAAATTCCTTAAAGCGGGAATAAAACGATACGGGTTTGGACAATGGAAAGCCATCCTCGGAGACCCCGAGTTTCGTTTTGAGAAACGGAGAACCACCAACTCCTTGCTATGCCGAGCGATACGTAGATTTCCTTCGTACGCCAAAAAGTAAGCAGTTATGAACCAATAGGAAACAGCGGGACTTATCAAGGAGCACGCCGGGTATTATGCGCTACCATAAAATACTATCAATAGAACATTTGCTCCCTTTCCTTGCAAGACGCGAACAAGTGAACATGGACAGCCTAGTAGACAAGCACCCTGAGGTTCGTTTGAAGGACTTGCAATTTGCTACAGAGTTTTTACATGGGATGTGCGAGTGTAACTACCCAAAGACAACAGCCATATTGGCAGAAAGCCTACTCTGGAGGCACTTGAACAAAACTTGGAACAGGAAAAAGTCAACACTAAGGGAATTAATATTGGCGTGTCTGTTTATTGCCGTAAAACTTGAGGACAGTGACTCTGATAGAAACGCCATTTTTATGGACATGGTCTCCGATCCGGTACCCAGGTCAAATATAATTGAAGAGGAGCTCAATGTTTTACAATCCGTAAACTGGAGGCCATTAGAATACCCAAATGCCATTCATGAACGATGCTAGCCTTATGGTGGATGTTCCGGGGAAAACAAGTCGGGGCCATAATATAGCAATCAAATCAAACATATTTGACACTGGTATCAGACTATATTTGACTCGTACATACCATGAAGTCATGTATTTATTGTGATGTATTTATTGAGATTATCAAATTAATTTCAATTGTGGTCCTTCACACTACAAATAATGAAGCTTGTCAAAGCAAGTAAATATTTAATATCGGGCATGATAATTTTCAAGTGCATTTTTCATGTTATCCTTCAAGCTAACCATATTCATACTCTTAATTGTTAAGTCTACACCTTTCAGTTCCTTAATTTCTTGAAAAAAACTTTGTGATGGGAGAAGTGCCCGCTGCTTGGGTGACAGATTTCTTAGCTCTTTTCGATTTCCTCTGGGAGGGTTCCGGAACTCTCTTTCTCGGCTCGTCTATGATGAACTCGGGGGCTGTCGACTTGGTTGTTGCTTCATACACTTCACTTATGGCTATAACGTCGAGTGGGCAGTGCAGAGACATCACTGTTTCACTTTCTCGCAGGACGATGCCCAAATCGATGCACATGGCCTTTCTAAGTGGCATGCCTTTATCTCGTGGCGTCTTATGGGTGATATGATATCGCTTGATTGCCTCTGACATGGTATCGATCACGTACTGCTTTGCCTGTTTAACGCCGTCGTCGGTGCACGTTTTCAATTCAACCTGCTCCTTAGCCATCTCCAGTTCTTTCTTGTGTAGCCAGGAGTTTTTGAACACGTCTTCAACTCGCTTTTCCTCTTGGCGTTCTTTTTCCATCCTCTGTTCGGATTCTCGGAGATCGATTTCCCTCGCTAGCGGAGTAGGATCAGGGTCGTTCGGGTGGCTTGGCATCAGCAGGAGGATATCTTCATCTACGCCTAGTTCTCGCAGTGTTTCGCGCCGTCCTTCTGCGTATTCCATCTTCTCTTCTAGGAAGCGCTCGCGAAGCTTCTCCTTGACTCCTTGCATTTGGGAGATCATGCTCTCGACCATTCGTTGCCGGGCGAAATCCAAGCCACAATTTTCCCTGGTTCTGTTTTCAAAACAAAAGAAGAAGAAAAAAAAACACGATTGTTAACTCGTGAATGATAAAGTAAGTTAAATAGAACAGTTGACTTAGATGTAGTTAAAATGTCGCTCACCTTTCCAATTCTTCCATTGTGTCTTCGTAGAAGCTATCGACGGCATTATCGGTGTCGGACATTTGGTCTGTCTCCTCGGGGTCTGCTCCAGTTGGTTCTTGTTCGATGACCGAGCTCTCCTCCTCCTCTAGCTGTACGGACACTATCCTGTCTATTTCTTTCACGGTCAAGGTTGGCTTGGAAGCGTTGAGCCCTCTTCTCTGTGGATCCTTTTCACAAAAGAAAAACAAAACATTATAAGCGTGCACCAAGGTGCTCAGCATATGCGGAAACGTGTTTATCAGCTTACCTGGTTCACATCTACAGCAAGGGCGCAGGTATTGGCGCACCAATGGATACACTCCATGGCGTTGCGACTTATCCAGCCGGCCGCTTCAATATTTACAGCTGGTAGTGTTTTAAAGAAATACTTATTCAGCCGGTTGCTCATGGCAAAGTTATCCTCGTCATTCCCAAAGTTGAGGTCCTTCTGTGCTGTTATGAATATCGGGGCGTTGTTCACGAAACCGCGTGCCGTCTTAAACTTCTGGTCATGCGCGGTCCACCCTCCCTGGAGCATTGTTTTCCAGTCATCTACCTGCATCAGCTCAACAGTGGCCTCGTCTAAGTTGATGAGTTCGGTTTCTTCTTGTATCATGGCTTTGTTAAAATCCCTCTGTTTGGTCACTTTAGCGATCTTGCTTTCATCTAGTATTGCTAGCACTGCCATGAGCAAGGAAGTCTTTCCGCTGTTTGATGGTCCGATAAGGCATGGCACTCGCTGTTTATGGAATCTTCTCGGCTCAAAGAGACCAAGGTAGTCTTTGCAAAATTGGACGATCTGAGCTTGCGTGAGGCTGTTCTCAAGGATTTCTATAAAGAACTTGGGACTGGGTTCTTGTTCATGGTTAAGGTTTACAAATAAAGATTTAAAAAGCGCTAAATTATTAATTTTAGCGCTTTTTAAATCTTTATTTGTAAACTTGTACTCATCAAGCGCTACGCAGAACCTTCGTACTCAATATAGTACAATTTAATTAACTTCTTGTTCATGGTTATACTCGATGAATGCCCTTGCTGATATGCGGCCAACATCGTTCGACTGTAATGCGGTTCGTGTAAATGTCCTCTGACTGAAAGACCAACACCATCCTGCGCTAACCTCAACCAAGTCGTTATTCATGTTGAGCTGGGAAATGGCTTGGCAATCTTGTTGCTCCAGTATTGGCTTAAGGCGAGACATATGCTTGAGTAATCTGTCCTTGAAAGACGCATTGCCAGCTAGAGTATTCAAGAAACTTCCCACGCTGCACAATCTCTCATACGTGTACATTGCTCGTATATTCCGCTTTAGGACTTGTCCTTTTCTGTACGCGTACTCCAACTTTCTCATTGCTCGCTCAATGTCATTACACAAAATCGTAAGAGTATCACCAAGCTGTTTTGGAACTGGAACACTAGAGGTTGGAACATCGAGTTTGAGATTGAAAACATCAAAGTGTAGACCGACATCTTTGAAGCTGGTGACAGCACTTACCAATCTTGTCCGGAATTGGTCGCTCGCGACTATCAGTCTTACGACGTGATCACGGGGAAATGGCTTGAAATATTCTCTTCTTTCTGGCTCAATGACTTCACATAAAAGTTCTTCCCAGTAATCTTCGAATGATTCTTTAACGACGTCTACCATCAAGTCATTCTTGTGGTCCTTGAGCAGTTGACATAATTTTTTCAGTATCTCGTTCCCACATTTCTTTGCAGAAGCACGGGTCGCCTTCACTTCCACGTCACATTTTGAAAGTTTCTTGTGCAGGACAATTGCATCGACGGGTGCGCCATTAGGGGATTGGATAGCTACCCAATAGGTGATCGCCGGGTAATACTTTTGCTTGACAGCAGCGCCAATGCCCGAGGACTGGTGAAAAGAAAAACTAACATTATTTAAATACCAACGGGGGGTTGACTCACACGACCATCTCCCCCTCATTACAGGGACAATCTAGCCTTTACCCTATCTTTGTGCTTTGTCAACTATTCCTTACCTGTGGTAATTGAAATGAACTGCCCGTACACGATTCAATAGACGACTCAACTTGATCCTGATCTTCTTCACCTTCGCTTTGGGAGTCTTGTTCGCCATTGCCCTTGCTCTTCGTTGTGTGGAATGTAGAAATCGCAGAGAACAGAAAAGCAACTCCTTGCGTTCCCCCAACCACAACGTCACATTCGTTTCTCTTTTTGACAATTTCCCTCCATGCCGCTTGCATCCCTACAGCACCTCCACTTACGCGCCAGGTACATTTTACGCCGATAACGGAGCAGGAATTCTTGACAAGTGGAATTACATGAGCCAGTACTTTGTCCCTTATAGCTGCGTTGTTTAACTGTCTAGCAGGTTTTGAAGCCGGCATTTCTATGGAGGAAGTTTTGCAATTACAATTAGCTTGAAAATTCACAATAGAGCATTTCTGTATCTGTGCAGTTTTGACAAGTGTAATATATTCAACATTCCTCATTAGGCAGGATTTTAGAGATGGAAACACAAGTTGAGTCTATTGGAACTAAACACTTTTCAGCAATGGATCTTCAGTTGCAAAGATGCTGTTTTTATGTCACAGATACGTCTCTTAATGGCAGGATCTTAGAACTTTTGAAGCAAATTGAGGGAGTAAATTTCTTACCTTTTCCTGCTGACTTCTTGCTTGTTGTGATTAGCAAAAGACGCTACTTGAACTTATATCGTTCCGAAGACCGAAGGAATTCACATCATGGAAACAATAGCCTGTTGTCACAGCTACAAGTTCAGAATTTTGTCTCGTTCATTTTTTGCTTTTAATAAAGAGGGTTATGCAATTTGTCTTATGCATAGAATGTACATTCCAGCAAACAATGGTAACATGGCAGATTATGTAACATGTTCTGAAAGAATGCACATTTAAGCAAAGCCAAAACCTTTTAGGAATTCGAGTGCTTTGTAATCCGCCAAATCCGCTAGGGCCGATGATACTGTAAACACTTAAGGCATTGAACTCGTGCGCCCACATTACATAGCGCGCTAACACTGAGGTTTCAACTACATAAACTTATGTACCAAAGAGATCGGGTTTGGCGGATTTGACGGGTTAGACGGATTTGAACTGCAATATAGTTCAATACAGTCGAGGGGGGTAGTGTTGAGCACTTGAAATTCACCATACCCGCCAAATCCGACAGAACCGGCCAATTTGCCACAGGTGCTTATGTTGCATGGTGGTATTCCTGTGTTTTCAACTACATGAACTCGTGTACCAAAGAGACCGGGTTTGGGGGATTTGACGGGTTTGACGGATTTGAACTGCAATATAGTTCAATACAGTCAAGGGAGGGTAGTGTTACCTAGTGGTAACCCTGTGTTTTGAACTACATGTACTTGTGTACCAAAGAGACCGGTTTTGGCGGATTTGACGGGTTTGACGGATTTGAAGCTCTCTTTTATTCAAATCTAATTTTTAATAAATGATTAGATATATATCATAAATTATAATTTATTCTATATAATTTATAATATAGAATAAAATTAATAATATAATAATATTTAATAATATAATAATATATATTTTATTATATATAATTTATAATATAAAATATATTTAATCATATAGTTAATCATATATCTAAATTATATTAATTAGAAGTTAAATCCGTCAAACCCGCCAAATCCGTCAAAACCGGTCTCTGTGTTGCACAAGTTTATGTACTTGAAGACACAGGGTTACCAACATGTAACATTGGCACTTGGGTGTAGTTTAGACGGGAAACAGGCTCAAATCCGTCAAACCCGCCAAATCCGTCAAATCCGGTCTCTGTGTTGCTGAAGTTCATGTACTTGAAGGCACAGGGGTACCACCATGTAACATTGGCACTTGGGTGTTTGACTTGTGTTGCACACTGTCCGGTTCTGTCGGATTTGGCGGGTGTAGCGGATTTGAAATGCCCAACACTACCTCATCCCTACTTTCTGAACTTACAGTTTTTCCTTAATTGAATATATTAAAAAAAACCATAATATATTCACTCAGAATAAAACTGCAAATCCGAAAAAGCCGGTCAATGTGTAGCACCAGTCAAACATCCAAGTGCTTATGTTAGATGGTGGTAACCATGTGTTTGACGGATTTGACGGGATTGAAGGTTATCAAACTGGAATCAGAGATCTTTTGCATACCCATTAATTAGCTATGAAGCTTTAAAACAGAGATTGGAACCTTTGGTCCTTACTATAATGTTCCTATATTTTTGGTGCCTCTCAGAGGAAAATTGCTTACAAAATACACATGCGATTTTTCCAGTGCTTTTAGTTATGGTAACTGTTGCACAAGGGTCCAACTAACATTAGTTCATTGCGCTTTGAAAGATAGCCCTCGCGTTTCCGCTCAACAACGTTTTAGAAGCGAAAGGAACATCAATTTTGGGGAATGATTATTATTATTATAATTATTATTATTATTGTTATAATTATTATTATAATTATTATTATAATTATTATAATAATAAATACAGGATAAAACTATTCTACAATAAAACAAAATCAACTATATAAATTTCAATCTGCACTCAGATTGCTTTCTCGTCTATATGTGCTCACCTGCCTAATTACAAGCGATTTCGATCAATGTTTGGTTGTAATCGCGGACACGTCGGTTTTTCTTCAGTGAGGTGAAATATATAAGGGGTCGTATGTACTCCTCCATGCTGCGGGCCCGTAGCGAGGGAGAGGGCAAAAAAATGATCGAAGCCTCTGTTTTTACAACTAGCGGTTTCTATTGAAAGTAAAGTGCTGTGATCAAGGCGATAGAAGTAAAAGACAAAACGAAAACAAGAAATCGTTTAATAGAGCAATTCAACAATATTACATGTACAATGTGAAAAAATCATAACTTAAAACAGTTGAAATAAAACAATATAGTTGTTTTGAAAGAAATAAAGTAAAAAGGAGCAGTAAAGTGTTGGGTTTTGTTTAAAAAAAACACTTTTATGATTTCCATAGTAACTGGAACAATTCAACATTGGACACGTAAAATACTTCGTTGTATCCCTTATCTTCCAATAACGTTTTTAACGACTTATTTCAATGATTAACAACTTATCAACTCAACAATTCAACTTCAAATTTCGTTAAATTACGAAAACAATGATAAGTAGCTTGATAACATACAAAAAGCAATTGAGCCGGATAAAGAGTAAGCCGAAAAAATGCATCTGTTTGATGACCAAGGCTTCTTTGAAAAGTAAATTCCATCGGTCCACACGGTCGATATCACTTGTTATTGTTTTAGACCGTTTCAAAACATAAATGTAGATCAGTGGAATTTATTTCTTTTTAAAGAAGCATCAAACATCAAACACCACAATCCAACGCAACGTTAAGGCAATTTATATAAGAATGTTTGTTTGTCTGGTTCTAAATAACAGGTTCAATATTTATCACTCTACAGCCATCATAGGTTAGTTTGATCTCGTCGATTTCTGCTAAGACCTCATGTAGCTGTTCTTCTGTGAGATCTTTTTAGACAAGTGGGGAGTCTGGTTTTTCAGTGACATTATATACATTGACAACTTGAGTTAAAGAGCGATCAAATAGTGTAAAATGCAGTTTGCTCTTATGTTCGTTTTCCAAAACTACTCTGCAGTAGTAAGCCTTTCCGCATTTTTTCTTCCCCATTGTGGCTTTGCGTTGGGGGTTCTGGCAATGAACAAGTTTGCCTGTTGCTGGAATTACAACTTTTTTGGTGCAGCTGACACACATGTTATAGCAGGACAAATTCAGAACACATGCCAGTGTGAACACGCCTGTTTGGAAGGTGCTAGGTAATTCTGCTGGTGGTTGAATATTTTCCATAGGTAAGGTTGGCGTTATCGCACAGCCAGTTTGGGTAGTTGAAAGGCTGATCTTACCAGATTGCATTTTCAGGCGAAGGTTTTTAAATTCATAAGTCTGTCCATTGGCAACCTTAGTTGTCATTCGACCCCATAAAACAAGTTTTATGGATCCTGTGGCATCTGTAAGCTGGCATTCAGCAACATCTACTTTTTGCTGGGTGGCATGTTGAGTTACAGTCTTAGGTGGAGATAAACAGTTGATATATCCAGTGATGTTAATAAGTTGACCAGCTTTTAAGTTTTGCAAGGAACCAACTGTACAACGTGCTGAAGTGGGTGGTAATTCTTCCTTTTGAAATGAAGTACTTGGCTCAACATCTTCTACAATGGCTTTCTTTTCAATTATGACATCAACTGGATAGCCAGGCCTTTTGTTACCAAGTCGTACTTTGTTTAATTTAACTGGTGACTTCGATGTTGCAGCTGATTCAAATTTTTGAACATCAGCCGAGGTTGGATCGAAGCAAACTCCCCTTATGTTTCCTTTTAAAGTTTGTAGTTGACATTCAAACCATTTCTTCCTGTTATCATTGGATTTTACAGGTGACACATTATGTATGAAGCATTCCAGTCCCGTTTTGAGGTCTTCATCAGTCAGTGAAGGTTCTAAAAGAAATAATAAATTCATAAATATTCAAAAGTCAAAAAAATACACAATCCCTAAGCAAATACTTGACCTTGAGTCAAGGAGAGCTCAATGCCAGAAGACAGAGCCAATACAATATAACTATATGAAATAAATTATAATTATTATAAAAGATAAGAAAGTTGTCAAGGATAGGGAATTTAATCTAAAATTATAATAGTGATTTACTTTCATTTTTTGTGTGTAATGATGTGAGTTGATGGTGTGAGTTGTTGGAAAAGGAGAAAGAGAAACTAAAATACAAAACATAACAACTTACTTTCCATGGCTTTCCCTTGAATAATCTAAAACAAATGATAGATTTAATAACATGTTGAATGTTTATGAAATAAGAAACAATTCAGATAAAATCTGAAAATTTCATATCATGAAATGCTAAAATTGGTTTAAATTCAAAAAGTATGAATTGGTAGTAGAACAATTGATTATAATTTTATAATTTGATATTATTAAAATGCAAAATAAAATGAAAAATGTTTAATCAAGGTAGAACTGATTGAGGTGATGCTGTCTAAATTTTGGATAAGTTTTACATTTGATGAAATGCACTGCATGTTGATTGGGCCATTTTTTGCAGCCTAGACTCTTCCTCAATTCGGAATTGCAATGTTGGAGATGATTTCATACTTGTCAATCTCTCGAACGTCATTGGTTCAATAACTAAAGATGACAGGGTTTTTACTCTGCTTATAGCTACATATGATATACCAGATGTTTTTTTTCTGATTTACCAATATCTATCCATGTTTTTGCTAAAGTAAGCCCTTGACTTTTGTGAGTCAAAGCATATGCAAGTCTTAGAGGAAGCTGTTGTCTTTCATGACTCCCTTCTAGTGATTGAGAAGATACAGTTATTGGACAAATAGGCACACATGATGGTAAAGCTGCACTAAAGGAAGGACCTCTGTAGTCATCAAACTTCACTATAACAGCTATAGGTAAATCAGGTGGTTGGTGGTGGTTTGCATAAATGATATCAACAACTGTTCCTGTTGCTCTATTACAGAGACCAACACTTGCCCACAGATTCATTGTTAACATTACTTTAGCTCCTTTAGGTAGACGTATTGTTGGTTGTAGGCCTGACATTTCATCAGAAGGCAGACTCTTTGCTGTAGCTGATGAATGACGTGCATTTATATTAGCACATGGGTGCTGAAGTTTATTTACTTGCTCATCGTTATATGCAGACACTTCGTCATTGCTGTAATATAATCTAGTAGCGTCATCAAATTCACAAATATTTTCAACGCAAGATGGTTGGCGAGTCAACAATAACTGCCAATCTTCAATGGTCGATTGACCCTTCCTTAGCCTCAGCAGTAAATCCCTGAATTGCTGTTGGGTTCAAGAGGATCCCTGAACCCTCTGGTTTACTGCCAGTTTTACAACTTGGTCAAACATTCTATATGTTAAATAGCCTTGTTCTCCAATAGAGTTGTTGGGCTGAGCATGGTACAATGGCTTATCAGCAACTGGCAGGCAGCTGACCAGGATCACCAATTAAAATCAATGAAATTCCACCATTTACTTTATCATAACAGGCTTTAGCTTGCTTGCAACGCTTATCAATCCAGCCAAATGTTGTCTGTCCAAGCATTAAATATTCGTCAATAAGTATATATTCAATTTCTTTGAGATTCTCTTGAAGTCTTGTTAAGGTTTGGCCAGACAAGTCCTTATTACCTCTAGGACCTACTGGTAGTTTAAGTAATGAATGTATAGTAACACCTTTAATGTTATATGATGCCTTAGTGGCAGTGACTGCACACTTATTCTGCAAAAGGTTACGCAGTGCAATGAGGTAGCTTTTGCCTGTACCAGCTACACCTATGATTATGAGACATAATGGTTCTTTGTCACGAGACTTATCTTGATTATATGAATTGACAATATCATATGCAAGTCTCTGCATTTCACTGAAGCTATTTGTATCTACTGCTTCACAATTTTCAAGTTGACAATTCAAAGACTGTTCCTTGCAAGTTTTTATCCAACTAGGTATTTCACCGATTTGTTGTTCAGTGTATCTGAGACTATCATGATGCCAATCATACGACTCTGTTTATGATTTACCATCATTTTGAAAAGGTGTATGTCGATCCGCTATTAACATCCACTCTTCACGATTGTTGGGTGCTGCATTGGCAGGCTCTTGTTCTTCAAGCTCTTGATTTTGAATAACATTTTGGAGTTTATCAAACCAATCAGGGACATTGGCTTGTGCATACTGAGTTTGCAAAAATGCATGCCATGAACTGATGAATGTGTTATCAGTTTGCTCTTCATTAGCCCAAACATTTTCACTTATTTTCCAAGGCTTGTACCTTAGAAGCTGATACTTACAATATAATGAAAAATTTTGCCCCTTTGGATTACAAGAGTATGTTGGAAAAATACGGGGAATGACATTATCTGGTAATTTTACCAATTTACCGTTGACAACTTTAAATGTTGTAGCAAACTGTGCAAAGTTCATATCCAGAACTTCCTGGGAGTTGTCATACTGATCACGATTGGCAAAAACGTCAAGTAGTGAGTTGATGGTACATGAAGCATCAGTATCATTCTCTGAAATGTTAGGTCTTACTTGACGTGAACCATTCAGACTGATAGGAATAACATTGAATGATGAGCTGTGAAGCTTAAGTGAAAGTAAGTGATGCATTGTTTCTTGAGCTGCATAATCTCTTTCTCCCAGAGTTTTCATTACAACTTTCTTAATAGCTTTATGTGGATTAGTTGCAGTGTTAGCCTTTTGCACAATAGAATTAAATGCTTGTTTCAACATAGATGACCTTGGTTCACCCTTTGCAGCATATTTAGTGAGATATTCAACACAAGCATGGTGATCAATGACAACTTGTATGTCACAATTAGCTCTCCAGCCTTGCAGT
Source organism: Scolanthus callimorphus (assembly GCA_033964015.1). Classification (NCBI taxonomy): domain Eukaryota; kingdom Metazoa; phylum Cnidaria; class Anthozoa; order Actiniaria; family Edwardsiidae; genus Scolanthus; species Scolanthus callimorphus. Next base: position 17,668,641 of record CM066915.1, read on the forward strand.
TGAAGTTGCTGGTTGTTATTCAATCTAGAATCATTTCTTTTGGTAACGATTTTTGCTCTGTAGTGTTCTTCATTTCCATTTTTGCTATGGACCTTTTCAAATTGTAGTTTAGTCTGGGTACAGTGACCAAATGGAAAATGAAATCTGCATTTAAGCTTCTTTCTCATTGTTTTTCTTGTGTAAACAATAACTTGTACTACAACGTGTGTGCCGTTGAACTGTGTTAAGAAGGTCAACATAATCAGAATCAACAATATCCCATTCTGGGATGTCTTTATATTGTCTTTGACAAGGATGTAGTTGTGGTCTTATCCACATGTCATCATCTGGTGGGTTTGGATTAATAGTTGATAAGAGCCAGTCAACATATTTACATGCAGTTTGAGCAGCGTTATTACCAGCTTCAATATCATGATCTAATTCAGGTGAATCTTCAACAGTATTCTCATCCTTAAATTTTTGAGCTAAGAACACCTTTAATGCGATCTTGGTTAAATCACACAGCCCAGGGTCATTGTTTAGTTTAGCAGTACCATGACAATGAATACAACCTCTACCTTAGTACTCAAATCTATACCAGTGCCACTTAGCATCTAGTGTATCATACAACCAATACTTCACAAAACTCTCTAATCGCTGGGTAAAAAACCAGTCCACAATATGTGGATTGTTAATAACTTTTTGCCGTCTCTCTTGACTTGAACAATGTAATTCTGATTCAGAGTTATCATAAAACAGAAAATGCAGTTCATGCCAATGCATATCAGCTGCTGAAAAGGTGAAAAGAATGTTGGGGTTCCGACAGTAGTTACAATGGCTTTTAAATCTTCTTTTACTTTATGCCAGTAAGCATTTGTGCCTGCAATATTTGCAACATATCTAGACACTTTCGACATGAATGAGACAGAATTATTACTTAAAGCCATTTCACGAAGTTCATCGATCGTAAGATGCGCTTCACTAGGGTTCTGCTTTAGAAAGATTCCAGTTTGTTGAAGGGCTCTTTTTCTCTGGATCATATTGAAAGCCCAGTAAGAAAATCTAGTATGGCTAGCAAAACGATAAACCCATTTTCCATTAACTTTTTCAGCAAACTTTAGAGTGTCTAACTCTATCTAGAAGAGGAACATCTCTCATCAATGCTTCAGACTCGTACCCAGTCGCCATGTTGTTTTCTTCTAGCGGCGCGCGGTGCATCACGGTCAGGACGAACTCACAGAAAATGGCAGATTAGGTCAGATTTCTTGCAAGTTTTAGGAATTTCTTGCAAGCTCCGGTTTTTATCAACATTTTTCAACTCTTCAAACTACATTTCTTAAGAGAGGTTTGCACTAACGATCGCCTGAAGGTTGCAAAATAATTTTTTTTCAAATCTCTCAAAATTGGCTCATCAAAAGGGTTTTGGTCACAGCCTCGAATGATATAAGTTTTAGATCCATCGGATTTTTATTTTGGTCAAATTGCACGAACATCGAAAATTTGCCCAACTTCCGGTTTTAGAGCGTGATTTTACCGTTCCCACAAAAAGACTAAAAATACCTACATTTCCAGCTCGTGGTGGCAAACAAATTTCAGAACCCAAAAGCAGACATAATTTCGAACATCTGGAGTTGTTTTGTATTATCGTAAGACAAATAAAGAATATTATACAGATATTTTAATGTTTTACATTTTTTCCCTTGTTTCACAAGGCCCAAGTTCGATGGGCTATTTCGCCAGGGTTACATGGAAAACTAGACAAATAATTATATAACGGTGAAGAGTAATACCCTTTATTTATAAATATCGAAAGAGTTTTTCGGGTAGTTTGAATTGGAGGCCGCGACAGTCGCCAAACTGAACACAATTTCAGCACAAATTTAGCGGTCTTTCGAGAGCAAACAAGCGATGTTACTTACCGTAGATCACGTTAATTCCGCTGAAAGAAACCGTGAAAGAGTTCGATGACCTGGTGTTTCCGCCACTTGACCAAATGTCACGTTGACCGAAGCTCATCGCAAGACGGATTTCTCAGTCAAATGTCCGCTAAGAGAAGAAAATATTGCAGTCTAGAATGCTATTTCCTCTAAGTACAGGCTAAAATGGCTTGTTCTTAGGAAAACTACTCTTATTTTACGTAGAAATCCAATGTTTTGACAAGACTCGGCAGTCAGGACCGCGACGAGCTGACCAGGCCGTGACAACTGTGCCTTTGTAATTGCGTTACATGGACCCAAATGACGTAACTGACTGCGTCCCCTATAACGCAAATTTGTCAATTTGTAACAACGAGGTTGCCGTAACATTTGATTTCTGCGTGGAATAAGGATTGTTTTGCCAACAACAAACCCTTTAAGCCAGTACTAAGAGGAAATATTTTTCTGGGACGCAATATTTTCTACTTTTGGCGGACATTTGACTGAGAAATCTGTCTTGCGATGTGCTTCGGTCAACGTGACACTGTTTGGAATTTGGTCAAATGGCGGCAACACAAGGTCATCGATCTCTTTCACGGCTTCAAAAAAGACTCAAATTTCTTCCAGATGACCTAAAGCCCTATTCTACTTATTGGATAGCATGTCAAGAAGTTCATTTCGAGAGTTCAGTGGAATTAACGTGATCTACGGTAAGTAATATCGCTTGTTTGCTCTCGAAAGACCGCTAAATTTGTGCTGAAATTGTGTTCAGTTTGGCGACTGTCGCGGCCTCCAAATCAAACTACCCGAAAAACTCTTTTGATATTTATAAATAAGGGATATTACTCTTCACCGTTATATAATTATTTATCTAGTTTTCCATGTAACCCTGGCGAAATAGCCCATCGAACTTGGGCCTTGTGAAACAAGGGGAAAAATGTAAAACATTAAAATATCTGTAAAATATTCTTTATTTGTCTTACGATAATACAAAACAACTCCAGATGTTCGAAATTATGTCTGCTTTTGGGTTCTGAAATTTGTTTGCCACCACGAGCTGAAAATGTAGGTATTTTTAGTCTTTTTGTGGGAATGGTAAAATCACGCTCTAAACCGGAAGTTGGGCAAATTTTCGATTTTCGTGCAATTTGACCAAAATAAAAATCCGATGGATCTAAAACTTATATCATTCGAGGCTGTGACCAAAACCCTTTTGATGAGCCAATTTTGAGAGATTTGAAAAAAATTATTTTGCAACCTTCAGGTGATCGTTAGTGCAAACCTCTCTTAAGACTACCTTTACTAACCCTCTGTGTAGGGCTAAATTGTACCTGGGATGGCGGACGGGGCAGACGACACTAAACTGAAACTGTGAAATGAGTTCAGACGGTAAGTTGGACCTTTTTAGAACTGTTTTCCATTCGCCATGCGCTAGCTAACAATGCGATAGTCTGTCAAAGTAATCGCAGGCTTACGCTAATATTTATTTATGAAAAAACTTTATCACAGCTGATACGGCTGATAGTATAGTAGTGATACAAAGTGATCAAGCATAAGCTCGTACCTCCAAGTATAAAAGAAAGGAAATCGCTGGGTTTTTTTTACAACCTTACACCATATTTAAGATAACAGGGTTTACCACTACCTTGTCTGTTCCATTAACTTCTGTTCTATACAGAATGATAAAGAAATCATGTTTATTTTGTGTCAGATGTATCAGGATAGCACCAGAACATTGCTAGGACAACTGGAGCTTCAAGAATGTTTGAGAGGCATGTACAGAACATGGAGGAGATTCTGTGAGGCAAGAACAAGAAGAAGAACAAGAAGAAGAACAAGAAGAAGAACAAGCTCGTGAATGTTTCTAAACATTTTGTCCAAGAGAATGTTATCAAGAGCTGTATTCCTCTCATTTACACTTCACTGGAAAACCAAGTGTTGCAATTTTGTTTGAGCCCTGCTACTATAACGAATGCAAACTTCAAACACAAGGTGCATTTCAAATTACAAATTGCTGCTGGGTGCATAGCTGTTGAGAGTACTGAAAAGGGTAGAGGTATACAAAGGGACAATGCAATACATTTGAGATGGTGCAGCTTTCTGAAGGTGCAGCTTGAGATAGAAGTGGAAGTATGCCAACCAGAGAGAACTCTACCTGGATTTGAAAGCAATTCCAGGCTGAGTGAGATTCAAACCCACAACCTTTTGGTTACTAGACTGCCGCTCTACCAAAGGGGCCAACCATTTAACTTTTGAGGGGGGGGGGAGGCTTTTTTGTCAGTGCAATTTTTTTACACCTCTGTTATGCGGTGATAATTTTCTTTTCCAATAAGAAAGAAGGGTTTTAGTCACCATTTTACTGTGTAGGAATTTGTTTTCAAAAAGGCGCCCCCCTTCAAGAGTTAAATGGTTGGCCCCTAAGCTATCAGCTCATTGGGATTGGTGTGTGTGTGGAATCCCTAATCTGCCAATCTAAGGCAGGAGATTCCTACTATATAGACTGACTCATGTGGTACTCACAGCAAAGAGGTTGTAAGTGGCTGCTGGGAGAACAAATGCTAAAAGGAACTATCAGGCTATCAGGGACAGGAGACAATGCACAACATTTGTGATATTTACAAGACCTTAGAAGAAGAGGGACAGTTTTTTTCCCATGTGAATGTTTATTCTTTTTAAAAAATGACCATAGCAAATAATAAATAACTTACAGTCATCACAATCAACACTATGGTCTTTCTTGGGTGTGTTTTCTGCATACTTTTAACAGCAGATAACCAGAGACAAGATGCAGTTAATAACTGGGCTAGTATTTTCAGGAAGTAACACTTGTCACTTCAGATATGCTATTTCAAACTAATTAAGGCAGATAGCTGAAATTCCTTGCTGCCCTTTTGAAAAGTCTTTTCTGACATACACCATTCATCTGTTAAGATAATAAACAAATATAATGACCAGTCTTTGGGGAAATGTGTGCTGACTTTGAGGACTTTTGGTGTCAAGTTGGTTCAGAGTTTTTCATGTATGAAATTTACCATTTGCGGATCTTTTTGGGAACAAGAATTTGGCATGGAAATTTAAAGTAGGGATATTTTGCCATATAGCAAAACCAAGACTTCAGTGTTGCTCCCTTTGTCAAAGCATGTTGCAGATAAATGATGAAGAAATAGGCAAAGCATTATTATCATAAACATGTTCTTGTTTTACCTTCCTGATAAACAATCCCATCTGGATTGACTTTAAAGGGATGGGTTTTGTTTTCACTTTTTGAATTTTTTTGGGTATGCCTAGTTCAGCTTACCCCAACTTTGTAGGGGTAAGTACATCCAAATTTGTGGCCAGTATGTGAAATGATAAATAACATGAAAGGGAAATGTCTCTAGACTGCAAAGATGCTTTCCCTCTTGTTGAGACCAGAGAAAAGACCAGACCCACGAATTTGCATTTCCTTGATTGGAAAAACCTGCATATGCTACATTTAGCTCTTTAACATTAGAATGGAGCTACTGCAAAACAAGAGTAATAATAATTGAAATTTGTGACCTTAAAGGGGCACTCGCACGTTTAATTTCAAAAATCAGTTTAATTCTAATCACCAAAAATCAAAATAATAGTCCAGGTTTGACCATTTTTAACTAGTGTTTAAGAGGAAATCCATTTAGAGATCGAGCAATTTCAAGCTATGGTGGACAAAATCTTGTACCAGAGCAATATCAAAGATATTCAAATTCTGTTTGCATTTTCTTAAAGTTAGAGATGTTACTTGTTAACTGTAGTAACACCAAAAACAAATTCCCATGGGAGCCTGTAAAAATAATTTTTAAAGATGAAAAAAGTAGGGCAAACACAAGAAAAAAAAATTTTGTTTTCAGTGTTTGGTGTTGTTAGGAACGGATTCTTTTCACAAGATATTGAAAACAGACTCAAAGAAGTTTGCAATACAATGCAAATGATCTTGGTACAAGATTTTTGTCCAATGCTTACTCAAACTGCTGGCGGATTCCTTCTTTAAAAATCAATACAACACTATAGTGTCTATCTATTATCAAGAGGATGGAATGGATGATTCCAGCTATAAGCGTGTGCACTCTTCTTTATTCAGCAATGCCAAAGCCCACAACACCAGCATACAGCACACACTTTCTTAACAGTTTGTTTGACAAATGTCCCACATCTACCGACATGCAACGCGCACGTGCGTTATAGCTGGTCCATTGGATTGTGATTTCAATTATTTGCTTGTCTGGCAAGCGTGCAAGTGCCCCTTTAAACCCTCCTTTCAAATTCAGACATAGAACAAATCAACTAACAGTGTTTACATCTTGTTGCCACCCAATTCAGAGGTGGTGATTCCTTTGGGTGATTACAATAGCAAAGTGACCATGATGATTTCTGCCCCGAAACTTAAAACAAATTGCAGTTGGAAAAACATCCATTCTATAATGAGTGAAGCTTTAGGGGTAGATAATGCGTAAACCTTGAAAAAATTATTTTAGATTTAAAAAATTCTTTTTTCAAGGATTTTTTTTTAGTCCAAGGACTGTAAAGGGCCACAAGAGTACAATAAATATTCAGGACTTTCAAAGCTTTCCAGGAAGCAGATTAACCCACTAGTTATATAGCCTAGTGAAACTTGGTTGCACTAGCCTAAGACTTGCAAAAACTATGCACTTCAATAAACAAGTGAGTTTGCCCAGGCAACTTAGTGTAACCACATGCACAGCAATTAACAGTGCCAGATTTAGGGGGTTCATTGGGTACCTGTACACCATCTTTGAGTTGATATTTTACAGGAAATGTATGTTTAGTGCACACAATTTTTTAAGCCACATGTTTTATATATTGTGCACCTCTTTCTGGATCCACCACTAATTAATGTTATGGGTTTTCTAATTCACATGGACTATAACAAATGTTATCACACAAGTTCTCACCCATCATTTATTTGTATCTGTGGAGACTCAAAAATAAACTGTAGTCCCCTTGGATCTGTACATAGTACCAACAAATATATACAAGAAACTGTCATGGCATTGTGCACTCAAGTTCTGTTTAGCTCAATTATTACTGTATGTACGAAGCAACAAGAAAAGGTCACACAGTACGACCGTATGACTTCGAGGATTAAAATAAATGAGACCGCAAAGCCAAAGGAGACAACACTTTCTTGTATTACAAGTCTTTTCGTTAGGCAACAGCTTTGCTGCAACTTCGGAGTACACTAGGTAGATAGATGACATAGATTGCAAAATCCTCCGAACTCAACAGTAAATCCATAGGGCTAAAATATCCAGATCACCATAGTTTGTAGGCTTCAATACTTCTCTAAATAGTCTTAGCGTTCACTGACGTGCCCTAGATCGTTCTGCAGATGCTCGTGATTTGTGAATAATCTTTAAATGATGCTCGATTCCTTCAGGAGAAGAGGTTGATAAAGTACCTGTGCAATTCTGACGTTGACATGGGGACCATTGGAACAGAAAACAACAGTAAAACGGCCCAATTTCGTCCTTAAACCATTTCCCGCTAAATCAATCCGCCATGTTGTCCGCCATTTTGTTTTTGTAATCTGCCAGTCGTTAATTTTTCTGCGACCCTCCCATAATCCTTTGCGCGCCTGTCAAGTAACGCAATATCGGCAACAGCCAGTAACGCAAAAGCGAAAAATCGAAAAGAAACACAATTAACGACTGGGTACGAGTCTGTCAATGCTTGATTAGTGGGATCTCCTTTACCATCAGGGAATAATGTAGGGAATGCCATAGTTGCTAAAAAAAGGTGTCTGGTATTCATTCAGTGGCTGATCCTCCACAGTAGACCATGACATTGGATCATCACCAGACAGCTGTTGTCTAACAGCATCTATTTCTTGTTCCTGTTGTGGACTAACTGGAAGAAAACTACTCATATCAGTCGATTCATTGTATACTATATCCTCACTAGGGTTATCAGTCGGTGGACCTAAATCAGGTTCATTATCATTTGAGACAATGCTCTCATTTGTCTCAACTGTTAATATGTCAGAAGGCACACCATTGTCTTGTAATGCATTTAATAGTGAATAGTGTGGATTATTTTGTACCAACCACGTCAATGCATCATTTATTTTTTGTCGCCTTACATTTACATCTTTAAAAGTATCATTTCTGTCTTTTACCTTAACAATAATTACAGATAAGTCTTTAGGATATCGAGGCAAAAAAAAATGCTAGCTGTTTTACATTTTGGGGTAAATTAATACAATGTCCAGAGTAACCCCTCTGCCCCCCGGGTTTGATGTACACTCTCATAATTGGAAGAGCACGAGCAATAAGCATTTCTTCTACTTGAGAAAGACCCTGTAATTGAGGTGGTACTGGTGATGGAATCATTTCATTTTCAACGGAAAACTTTTTTGGACACTTTTTATCTCGTAAGCATCTTGAGCATAAATAAGCATCTGGAATTCTTGGTTTAGATTTCAAAGGCCAAGCTTCATGACATACAGTGCATTTAAAAACAAAGTAAGAAATAGATTTATGAAAGCTTGAAATGTTTTGCTTAGCCCAGCCCTGTTCATGTAGCTTGCCATTTTCAGTGCTCTCAAAATTATTCAAATATTGTTTTTGAGCGTCTCTGACACTTATCACAGACACTTTCTCCAAGTTTCTTTTGTTATAATTTTGCCTTTTCCTATCCAGTCTGGCTTGTTTTTGAAAATCAGTTTCTTCATTGATTTTATTCCTAAAATATTCTTTTTGTGCATCTAATCTATTTTGCCTTTGAGATTCGGTTTGTCGAGAAGTCCTTTTTTAAAGTATTCTTTTTGTGCATCCAATCTTTTTCTGTTTTTCAGTTGCAGTCTCTGTTAGCTTTCTATTTTTTCTATATGTTCTCATCTTTTCTAGCCTAGTTTCTCTTTCAGCTGGTGTTTCCTCTAACAACTTCCTTTTTTTGTACATTCTTGTAGTCCGGCAGCCAGCCAGCTAGACCTTGCTCTGGCGTCTATACAATGTTTTATTGTCGATTCCTACTAAGGAGGTGGTCCCTAACAATAATCCGATTGATGACACTCCAGCATCCTTGGGCATCTGGAGTTATGGCGAGATTAATGAAAATAGCCAAAAACCACAGGGTACCCACGTCAAATATTTTGAGAACTTGCGCTAAAACAGCTTTTGCTGGCCAAAATTAACAAGTTGAGATAAGTACCTTTTAAGTATCTTCCATAGAGTACAAAAAGTCTAAAAAGTGGCCTGGGACTCTTTGCAATCAAGCACCACAGGGTACCCAATTTTTCATATTTCTCAAAATTTGCAATATTGCACTGCGCTTTCCTTCTGCGCATTGCCGTTCGAATTTAATGGTAAAAAGAGAGTGCACGCAACACTTGTCAATAAGAAAACAGTAAAAGGCTCGCGTTTTTCACTTATTATGGCGCTATTATGGAAAAACGAAGTTGGTTACCTCCATTTTTTATTTGCCGAAATAGTCAAATATATACCGAAAGTAACACACAGAAAGAAGAAAAAAAGTTCAATAGTACGTTTGTCTTTGTCTTGGGCGCCAGAAGAAAGAAGGAAGTGCGACCGACCAAAAACAAATGGCGACGGACAGTGGTGAAAAAGAGAGAGAAAAAGCAGGATGGAAAAACTGGTAGGCAGTGCGAGTGAAGGCGAAATACCGTATCCATTGGCGAAGCGAAATCGAGGCTTAATGTGCCTCTTGGTACGAACGAGCCAGGTAATAATAGGCAGGTAACAGTACCAGTTTGCCTATTTGCAGCTAAATAGCCGTAAAATGCCGTAAAATTGTCTTCAACAATGACAAAGTTTTTGGTGTGTTGTTTTCCTTTTTGAGCAGCTTCGAATGTGTTCTATAGTTTAAGTCGTTGAATTTCGTCACATCGACATTAGAGAAACTTAACATTCTGTGAATGACGGCAACCTCTTATTTCCGCACATCAGGAGGAGCTGAACTACTACTGTTGTTAGATCGTTCAAACGTCCACACCCAGCACCACATTTGCAAACGAGGGGCATGGGAACTTGAGATGACTGCACAAACATCTTGGAGTTTTTGCACGGACTTGGGCCTTCAAAGTTGGATTTGATGAGCTTCATAATCTCATCTGGGCCAAGGGGAGAAGGGACTTTGAGAGTCCGTGTTTGGTGTACCCAAAGTTGGTTGGATCAACTGCTGGAGGGCCAATGCAGACTGTAGATGGGCACCCTTGACGTTCTCCGCAAAGTCTTCCGTCGAATGCGGCAGTGTTTGTTTCGATTTTGGGAGTGGAACTGGAAGTCTTGCCAAACTTTGCCGCCCATACGTTGTATCGGTAATCTGACATGCATTGTGGTGTCTTTGATGCTCTTGCAGGGGACGATCTTCATTAATTGGTGAGCTTGTACCGTAGCCTTGATGTCGATGTGTGACCGCTGGTGCACTGGCAAGATCATGTACATATCTGGGAAGAAAGGTTCTCATTCAAGTAATGATACAACAGAAGGGCAAACACATCCGTATCATCAGCAATTATAATGGCTGTAGGGGACTGGGAGTACTCTTTTGCGCACTTGATAGCTTGCTGTGAAAAAAGGGGGAGAATCAAAGGTGTCACAGAGAACAGCTTTTATTCCCATTATGACGTGTCGTATGTTTTTCACTTGACTCTGAAGATGACTTCCGGTCAGGTTGTAGAAACGTCAGTCACCACCAACAGTCCTTCTCAGGACTACTCTCACCCGGATGATGTTGTTACTGGAGCGAGCTCATGACTGATAACTTTCTTGATGCCAATCTCTCTTGAACTTGCTTGTACTCCTATTACTCTGCTGTATATAACAGATGTATCGAATACCTTCTGGGAGCCGACTTTAATCAACTTATTGCAGTCAGTTTTTCTGGCTTTTATCTTTGGTCGTTTCAACAAATATGTTGTTGTTTGTTTAAACAAAGCTTTATTTTGTAACAGCTTTTCATTTATTGCTAGAATTCCCACTAAAAGAATGTTTTATTTTACTCTGCTGTATATAACAGATGTATCGAATACCTTCTGGGAGCCGACTTTAATCAACTTATTGCAGTCAGTTTTTCTGGCTTTTATCTTTGGTCGTTTCAACAAATGTGTCGTTGTTTGTTTTAGCAAAGCTTTATTTTGTAACAGCTTTTCATTTATTGCGAGAATTCCCGCTAAAAGAGCTTTATTTTCTTCAAACGCCAGTGTCACCACAGGGTTCCCAATAACAATAACAGGGTTCCAAATAGCAGTTTTTTTCTATTAGAAGATGTATAAGCCTTGTAATTATTGATGTCCAAGGCCGGTGATGTGGCATCACCCGTATTTTCATCAATGGGACCCCAAACTATAGAAATACTGCAAAGCAAAGATCATAGACACTAGTTCAAAGTTCAGCGTGAATATGGTACCCTGTGGTGCTTGATTGCAAAGAGTCCCAGGCCACTTTTTAGACTTTTTGTACTCTATGGAAGATACTTAAAAGGTATGTATCTCAACTTGTCAATTTTGGCCAGTAAAAGTTGTTTTATCTTAAGTTCTCAAAATATGTGATGTGGGTAGCCTGTGGTTTTTGGCTATTTTCATTAATCTCGCTATAACTCCAGATGCCCAAGGATGCTGGAGTGTCATCAATCGGATTATTGTTAGGGACCACCTCCTTAGTAGGAATCCACAATAAAACATTGTATAGACGCCAGAGCAAGGTTCAGTGAAAATTTGAGGTTTGGCTGCCGGTTCTCAAGGTGACTCGCTTTTATGCTATCAGGGAATACATCAACTTTTCTCTTACGTAAATTACTGTCACGAGCAACTGACATTGCAGTTGGTGATTGACTGGGATTGTTTGCAGCATCAGGCAATTTAATTTCATTTGCTTTCGCTGGTGATTGATTTTGTTCACTTGACGTTTCATTGGTACAACATTGCAATAATGTTTCGTCATTGGTTGATTCAAGAGTTCTTTTTAATTCCATATAGTTTCTCTTTTTTGCTGGTGATTGTTCTTTAGCGTTGTTTGTGATTGTGATCTTTCTCTTCAATTCTCTTGGATTCTTAGTTTTATTTTGAACTGCGGCAACATAATGTAATCCACTTATATATCCTAAGAACACTGTCCTTCTACCCGTATTACCATTACAAGTATCAAGAGCAGGAGATATCACAGTGGCTGGTGATCCTTCTATGGAGTCAGTAATATGAATTACACAATCAAAAGTGTTCGAGATGTACTGAATTGCTATATTATCTACCCAAGTCTGTGGATTAGACATTTGCATGACATGTCTTTCCCAAGAATTTCCAGGGAAGCTTTCTACATAAAGCTCTGTGAAATTATTTAAGTGATTCACTGCAGCCATACGGACTTTGTGATGTAATTCAGGTTTACCATACAACTGAAATGCAAAAGCTTTAAAAAAACATGATCCATCTCCTCCACAGTCATGAGGTACCAAGCCAATTGACGATAACGTATTAACCAAAATATTCCATGGCAAAACATTTTGTTCACTTCCAACACTGCAATTTATGCCACCCATCATGCGGTTTGAAGCAGATACATTCAAGAAAGTGTTCTTTCTCTTATACCTTATGAAGTGAATATTCTGCTTGTGTAGTTTTGCAAACAAGAAACAATTACTGAGAAAACTTGTTTTTCTTTTATTGAAAACAACAAAGAAGTGTTTAATAATTGCATAGATTCTTGAAGACTTTGGAACAGCTTTCTTTAGATGTAACTTAAGCTGCTTTCGCATTTTTGTTTTGCATAAAAGTTGCATTATTCTCCACAGGAAGCCTAGATGGGGCACGGCATCTGTGTTGTCTTTTCTTTGAACATTTAGCAAGTTTTCTTCTGTACCCATTCCTATAAACACTATATTTCCCTAGCTGGTGAAATTGAACAGGCATAATTTCACAGAATTCACTGTTTAATTCAATAGAAAGTGATTTTAGATATTGTTCTAATCTGGTTACATCACAGCATTTCATAACAACAGCAGGGCCATTTTCGTCTAATTTACCAGCATGAGAATCAACAACAATGTTATAAGTGCATAACTATTATTCGAGAAAGTATCCATCAAGGCTGAATGTAAATCAAGATATGGAGACTCCATGATTTGATGATCAACAGGAAAGATTGATCCCTGGTAAAAGTCTTATAATTTATAATTGTCAACGATTGTGCCTCATTGAGCTCTACCATGCCAGGTAGATCAGTATTATCCACCATATCAGGTGATTGGTTTGGATTGTTTGCCACGTTGGGCGATTTCTTTCGATTGTTTGCCGCGTCGGGCGATTTATTTGCCACGTCGGGCGATATATTTCGATTGTTTGCCACGTCGGGCGATTGAATTCGATTTGCCTCGTCGGGCGATTGATTTTGTTCATGATTTGGTTCGTTAGACAGCTGAATAACAGAAGATGTTTTTATCGTAGACGAAAGGAATCGATCCGGTAAACTGTTCAGGGAGATCGTCTCTTCCATAAGTATAGAGCGTTCTTCAAACGCTTTTAAGTACATTTCATCCCCTTCGATTAAAACACGATCGTTGGTCTCTGTTGTCAATGTCGAAATGTCACACGAATTTGCACATAACAAAGCTGAAAGACTCATGAAAGCACATTGCCTTCCTCTAGAACTATCGCTAAAACGACTATCGCCTTGATGAATACTTCCACGAACAAATAAAATAGCATCTGACATGATAAACTTTCAAACTTACCTTCACACTGAAAGCACTGAAAGCAAAGGAACTTTCCAGGGATCGACCATGTGGTTTATCCTGCGCATTCATCATTGGCCGATAGCCGCTGATTACGTAAGGACGATACTGAAGGCGTCATTGGCCGATAGCCGCTGATTACGTAAGGACGGTACTGCAGGCGTCGGCATTGCTTTAGGGCGCATTCATCATTGGGCGATAGCCGCTGATTACGTAAGGACGATACTGCAGGCGTCAAAATCATCCATCTCTAGCTAGCCCACGAAATCGACTTTGCCTTCAGTAATATCGTGCGCCACAGGGATACCGTTCGAATTAGTATGCTGCTCGCTACGCTCGCAGCAATAATTTCCACTTTTTTAGCGTTCTCGTATTTTTTCGGTTCTATAACTATCTCTTTATGTTTCTTGAATAAAATATTTAAGTTTAGAAGAGTAATATTTTCGTTTAGCAAAGTTTTTGCCTGAGAACCTTTTTTTTAGCTGATCAAAGTATCATCTCCCAACGTTTTCAGCCTTTTATCTTAAAATCATATCTTTCAATTTCGCTCAATATTTCGATATTTCTTTTTGGTGACTAGAAGAGTGAGTATGATGTATAAAAATAGAATCTCGAAATCATTTTTGGGTCCTGTCGTAGCGAGCGGCCGGGGGCCTCGACCACTTACCCCTCCCAGCTGTGGGCCTCGACCACTTACCCCTCCCAGCTGTGGGCCAAAGGCCTCTAGTTTTCTTCATACTGCCTTTGTTTTTTAAGTGTTTTTCAGCTAGGACCCCTATAAATTGTTTGCCATGTCAGAGCCCCCCCCCCCCACCACAATTTGTGACTCTGCCACGGTCCTAATGCTACATAATTTTTATTGTGCAATTGTACTTGAAGGAGTAAGACGTTGTACAAGCATGACTGCTCGGACGGGTCCAGGGAAAGACGTGACATGTCTATACAAATGAAATAAACCATAACATATACAAGATAATGTTCTCTTGGTTTAAAATGCATTTGTCCATTTGTTAATCAAAATAAGACCATTAGCTTTTTTCGCATTTCTCTAGATAACATTTTGCCTTCGACAGCTGAAGAAAACTTTAAAGGGATTTCAATTAATCCGTGGCTTGTTCCTGCTTATTGTTCCTGAAAATAATCCAGGCCGCTTTCAGCCTATTTAACGACAAACGCAATAAGAATAATTTTAACTTACGAACTTATACTATAAATGCGTTCTCCACTAGGATGCGGCAGAGTATGGGTAACGGATGGCGTATGGAAATTGACATGATGAAAATAAAGTTATTATTGTGTGTTTAAAGGAAATATCTATACCTCTCACGGGGGTCAGTTGACAATTGACCCCCTGGAAATATCTATACCTCTCACGGGGGTCAGTTGACAATTGACCCCCTCACACCTCCAACTCTTTTTCCACATGCATGCCTGTGATTGACGTGACCCTCTGGAAATCCCAGTGTGTTGGATAGGATCCCCCCCTTCCCCCGCCTTTGGAAATGTTGTCTTCTCTTCCACATAAAAGCCCAATCTCAACATGCTCAAGTATCACAGTCGGATATACTGCTGGGTCTGTTCTATTTCAGCACGCTAACAGTAAAGGGTATTTCCGTTTCGCAGTAACAATGGACAGGATATATTGTTTCGACGTAATTTGAGCAAGTTGATTTACTTGTGTGATTGGAAAGCTTTTTGAACTGATTGAAGAAACCTTTGAAACTAGTCAACATGAAACAATTGAAGTTCGTATCTTGCTCAAAGGAAAAGTTACAGGGTAATGAAATCTCACAATTTTACAGACGTTTTGTATGACTGAGGGCCATATAAACGCCTGTAAAAATCACGTATTCACAGGCTCAACGTCGCTCCTAAACAGGCTACAACCCCCAAACTTGGCAATTTGACTACTTTCAAAGAGATCTTTCATCGGTTCAAAAGTTTTACAATCAGACAAATACAAAATCACGTCGAATCGGTCTATCTCGGGGCTACTCCCAACCCTCTGGAAATTCCCGGCCAGGGGTATTTATTTTGTAAATTAGACATTATTCGGGTATGACCGTGAAATGGCCGCACGCCTAATGAATGGTCATATTTACTAAGCAAAACACTCCTAAGAACTATGTAATATTGGGGATATTTAATATTTATTCACTGAGGAACCAAATTTTCAATAAATGCGTGTACCTGACACACAAACTACTGTTTTGTTAAAAGATTGTTGTACGTTTTAATGATGGCATCAATTCGAAAAGTGATTTTCACGCGCTTTCTATGAGCTTCTTGCAAAACTCGAGCCTTTAATAAGCAAGAAACCAACTCAAATGCGGGAGCCCATCCCGGCAGGCGAACGACTTGCTGTCACACTCAGATTTGTGGCCACCGGTGAATCGTACCACAGTCTCCAATATCAGTTTCTAATCAGTGCTCCCTCTCTATCAATAATTATACCCAAAGTATGTAGAGCCATTCTTCTTGTCCTGAAAGAAGTACTTCTCCTGTCCCCGAAACCCCGAGGAATGGCGTCTTATCGCTGACGGATTCAGAGATCGTTTGCAGCTACTCAACTGCATAGGAGCTGCAGATGGGAATCACATCCGTATTTTACATCAGTAACAAAATAGACAACTCCTTCTCCTCGAGGACACGCCACAATGGTACAGTTACAAGTTTACAAATCATTCCCAGCGCAAAACACCAACAACATGAGCGACAACATTTACATCACACATAACAGCTTGCGTTAACCTATTTGTCTCCCCCATAAATCCCCTAAAATTCCTTTAATAAGTCCTCTTAATAGTATACCAAGCCCCATTCTGAAATATAATGTGAAAGCGGTTCCCCTTGTAAGGTACCAAGGGGCTCGCCAGTAATCCCTTCCCTTGGACAAAAAACAGAAACTGAGACATTTTACTAGCTTGTTCAGACCCCCTGGCCTGAACACACTTACACACGGTACGAATACAACGGATAGTTCCCGATTCTCCCTTCCCATAACCAGATGCTTCACTTCCCCCCAAACAATAGGTCCTCCCACACTTTCAAAGTAGCCTCAGCTTGTGTTGCTAAGGCTACAATAAAATGCATGCCACAGTAAAAATTGTTCATGCCCAAAAATCCCTCCCGTTCGTCTTCATTCAGTTTCCTCCACCCGTCAACAAGGTCGGGAATTACACTGTCACGGTAGTCCATAAGGAGTTCATTGATTGTTTTCTGCGTGGCAGCCCTGTCTGTCATTGAGTTTCGAATGGACTGCACAAATCGGTGCCCCCTTCCCTCTATCCCTCCAGAATCTCCCCCGAGGGCTTTCTCTCCAATGGTGGCAATAGGGACTTTAAGATCCGACGACGCGATGTGGAAACAACGCGGCCGGACGTGATATTGAACTTTAAGTGCGAAATGCGCATGCGCGTCGCGTTGCAGGGTTTTCGCGAGAACGCCAAAAGAGCCGAACTGAAGTCTTCTAGAAAACGTGAGTATTAGTCCTGTTTTTTTCACAGAAAGTGCATCATTTCACATCTTGCATGTTGTGTATTAAAAATAAAAAGTTTTCCCATCTTCCAGACATAAGGGAAGATTTGAACCTCAAGAAATTTAAGTTTTCACAATAAAAATCATTTTTCTCGCGGCATGTTTAGATCAACTCAAAGATCTCTATCAAAAGAGATGGGCGCACCAGAAATGCTTAGTGCTTTCTTCAGTGATTTGCAAGCAGTTGAGGGCAATTTGTCTTTCTCAACATTTTTCTTTTAACTTTCTTTTAACTCAACTTTTAACTGGAATTATTTCATTATCCACCTTAATCAGTCCAAAAAGGTCGGGATGAAGGCTCTAAACTCTGGTATTTAGTTTTACCGAAGGGAAGGCGTTCGAATTTTGTTTGAAAACAACGTTTTGGAAGCGACCGGGGCAAATCAACATTAAGTAACTTACAGTCTGTAAAGCTGTATAGTTTTCAATTTGTAGTCTCACTAGTTGTGAGTGTGCAGCCAGGGGCAATTGTAAAATATCTAAACTTTAGGCAGTTAGGCCAGGCAGTCCAAACTAGTAGCAGCACATATTCCCTGCAAGCAGAAGCTGCTTTTTACGTTTTTGTTTTCTTGTGATTTTCAACTTCACAAAAGTAGCTTCAAAACACAGAGCAAGACAGCAGCCTCGGAAATCTGATTAAGAAACAACAATTAAAGAACAGGGCAGAGGAGAGGCATTTCTGCAGCACTGAGCCGAGTGAGTTGGATTCACTGATAGAGGAAATGATAGATCTTCAAAAGAACACTGCCAGTGGACGAAGGCAAGAAGACTAAAAACAAGAGGAGAAAGGGGAAGATATCCGTAGAAAAGCCATGGAGAAGTTGTCTAAGACAAAAAGAGGCTGAGGAGGGTACAGCAGAAATTAAGCATAAGCGACAGAGAAGGTCAGGTGGGGAGGCCATGGAGTTTTTAAGGGAGAGAGCTGGGAAAGCCAATGCATTAAGGGAAGAAGAGCTGAGGCTTAAAAAGGAACAACAAGATCAACAAATACTACAACAACAACAACAACAACAGTCAGACAAGATGACACGTCTGCACTTGCAACAGCAGCAGTCTCAACAGCAGCAACAGCAACAACAGCAGCAAATTCAGCAACAACAAATGCTGCTGATGCAGCAAGTTTTAGGTGTAATGAGCAAACTGCAGAACAAGTAAGCTTTTTAAATCTTCCATGCAGTTTCAAGCATGTTTGAGATAAGTTTTGACATACACAGTCTGTAATGTTAATGAGCAAACTATTCATTTGGTGTCAGGTGTTTATCTGCTTATTAAAGGTGTTCATTACATTGTAGTTGTACTTCATTTGCTTTAGCTGAAATAATCAACCAATGTTGGTGGATCAAGCCCAAAAAATCAACAGTGGTATTTGAGTACAAGCATGTTCATGCATTACGCAAACGTGCACAAACAATGTACATTTTTCCAACACGGCTAAGTCCTATCTTGAGATTCTTTTTGTAATCTTCAAATTTAAAGTACTAAATAATGTCACCACACATTACCATTCTACACGAGCCCTCACAGGTCTCATAGACTCATTGAAATCTTGCATTGGTCTTGTCAAAATACCCACTCCCCGCTCCTGCATGGGCCTCTGCAACCTGGATTTGAGCCAGGGCTCTTGCCTCAATGAACATATACTTGGCAAATGTTGACTTGGGTAACCTTCCAACATTTAAGCCAGCAAGTTTACCCAAGACACATCGAATGACGTGCTCAACATTTGCACAAGATACGTTCATTGAGATCAAGTCTATGTAAACCTCACGGATTTCATCACAGTACTTCCCCCCCTGAAAAAACAATAGCTCCTTTTCCCCAAGTAGATTACTTAACTGTTCCTCTAGCTCTGCTTTGCTGTTTTCTAACTCTCTAACACGCTCCTGTAACTCCTGTTCCTTTCCACGTACTTCAACATTCCTCGCCTTTACTCTGTAATAACTTACCTGCTTCTGAGCTCTCTTCATCTTTCCAAGCGTATCACTCAGCTTACTCTCTACATTTTCTAGCACACTGTCCTTCCTATCTAGCTCCTCTCGTGCCTCACGCAACTGTACTTCCTTGCCACGCAATTCCTCTCTCACTTCTTCCATGCTCTGCTCACGCCTTCGTTCCCTCTTTCTTACATTTCTCGCACACAGTTTCCTTAACTTCTCCATCGCGCTCTCTAACTTCCTGCTCTTACTTTCATACTCATCTCTCAGTCTTTTAAGTTCCTGCTCCATGCTCCTCTTGTCTTCACACTCCTCCACTGCTTTACTTACCTGGCCATACAGTCTCGCTAGCTCACCAGTCAACTTCACAATCTCTCTACTCTTCTCTCTTGCCATTTCCTTGCACTATAACAACATACCCTCATACTCTCTCACCATTCAAGACAACAGCTCCGCTATTAATGTACTGCTTTATGTACTATTTCAGACAAACAACCCACCAAAAAGAAAAATCATTCATAACAATGTTTTTAAATAAGACTTTAGGCACTATCTGTTGCCCAAGTGAACACAACGGTGGTGAAAACATGGAAACGTCACATGCATATTGTTTGGACCTATCTATGGTGTCTTCTACTATTACCAAATACTCTAACTCAACATCTCACAATGATAACTTATTCACAGGAAACGTAGACACCCTGGCTGGTTAAATTTCCTCAAACGACTTATTTTAATTTGTCTCTGAGGTGATCATGGGTTCAATCGCAAAATTGAATACTAGGTCAATTTTATATAATTATAAACTACTACTACTAGAAACTGAGCTATGGGATTCTATATCAATCCCACATAATAAATATTTGTTGTCAAATGGACATTTGCTCTGTATTGTGTAGTCTCAGAAAATATCCCCCCAATGGAAAGGATCGGAAATTCCAGAGGTGTGTGTGTGTGTGTGGGGGGGGGGGGGGGGGAGAGGGGGGTTAATTTACCTGATTTCTTCTATACAAATACTGTATTTTCCTTTGCACAACTACCAGTTACCCACCCCACCCCTGGAATTTCCAAAGTAAGTTCAAAACCTGAATCATTTTGTTATGGGATTCAAGATCTATATAGTACTTTTTGCTTCAGCGGCCAGGTTCTTGCTGGAGTTTGTCAGTATTTAGGCTTAAGGTGACTCCACGAAAAGCCATTTTATGTAAATATAAATTTGGTCATAACTTTTATAATATTCGTGTGACGGATATCAAACTTAGACGACAGTAGAAGGTGTCATTTGGCAATAGTTTAACATGTGGCGATCTTTATTTGCCTTAATACTTTTAATAATATTCTGGCTATAGTGGACCCCCTTTTTCTTCTTTAAACACCTCTAAAACAAAATTTTGCTATCACTTTTGCACGAAATTTCAAAATTGCTGTTCAATCTATTTGCTTCAAGTATTTAGAAAGTCTTAGCCAATTCGGTTTAGCCAAAATTGAGATTTGTTTATTTATTTGCTAATTTATTCATTTGTTTATTTTGGTTCCGCCGAATTGGCTAAGACTCTCCAAATAAAGTTCAACACCAATTTTGAAATTTCGTGCAAAAGTGATTTGGAAATTTGGAATTTGGGGAAAAAAAATTTGTAGGTGAAAATACTGAAGTGTTTTTAGGTTTCAACTCTCATAAGATCTTAAGTCTATTGGACCGATACCCATTGTGCAAAACAATAAGGAATAATACAATAGAACAGAAGACATGAAGCTGATTTTGGGGCTCAAAATAACAGGGACGGCGGAACAGTTTTCAAAGTGGTGGGCTCATTTTAGTAAGATTGTATGGCAAGGTGGGGGGACTAAGTTTAGTGAAAATGTATGAAACTGAAGGCAAACCTTAAGAGATATCTTATAATCTAAACGATAATTTTTGCTACTAGCTGTATGAACAATTCTGGTCACTTTTGTGACTGATAACACCCTGTATATTGCTACCGGGTTTTATGGGCCCTCTGCGTTGCTATGGTGACAGATTATGTGAAATGCTTGAGTGCACTTACAATGCAAAATTATTGGTATATACTGGCAAATGAAAAAGTGTATCCACTTTGCTTGAGGAAACACAAAAGAGAACAAAGGAATGCTAAAATATTAAAATATGACATGGTAATGGGCAATTTCAAAAAATATATGTAACCCCCCACGGGAAGCACACTAGTTTTTGACTCCGACACCCCCCCCCCCCCCCCCCCCCGATGCATATAGCATTCCAGGCAGATTAAGCCCCCCTCACCTTCAGAAATTTCAAATCCATCCTCCCCTTCGGAATCGAAATAAACAACAGAATTAATTGAAAGCTTGTTTATTATTGCGGGGAAAAAGGCAAAATTGCGGGGATTGTTGCGGGAATTTGTTTAATTTGGCAATGAAAAAAACATACAAAAAGCGCATAATATAGTTTCAGAACATTTAAACAGAGCTTGGTAGTCTGATTTTGGAACCTTTAAAATAGGGACAAAACTTGAGAGTTTCGCCATTCCATCATGAAATTGGGGAATAAACATTTCACGTGAAGCGTGGAAGCTATTTACTTGCAACACACTGCATTTTTCTTCGCTTTCTAAACAATTTTTCCAAATATAACCAATAGGAAAACACATTAGAATGAGCTAGTTTATCGGCAAGCTTTCACGGTAATACCGAAACGCCTACTACTAGTTTTTTTTTTTTTGCGGATCTTCGAATATTTGAAACTTATATGGTAAAAGCCATATAAGCACTCTACCTCCTTAGGTACCCAATAATAATAATATTTAATACTTGTTATGCGCATTTTAGCATGTGGATATGATCAAATGCGCAGTACATGAATATTAAAATGCAATTCCTAATAATATGAGATGAAAAATATTTATATATGTATAATAAAAAAGTTAATAATGATTTAAATTAATACTAAATAGAATAAAGCTAATATATAGATTTAGCCACTGGCTAAAAGCGGAGCTCCTGGTTATAAGATTTTCTGTGTGAATGAAAGGGATTCCCATGTGTTCATGGTTTACATGGTTGCTTTAGAGTCTTCCCTTCACGAGATATTAATTTTTCAAGCACTGATGACGTCATCGATGACGTCATATCACGAGACCACCTCATTTCCTCATCTGGTGACCTAGACTACACTACCGAAGTTTCGTTGTTTTAGAGTCTTCCCTTCACGAGATATTGATTTTCAAGCATAAATGACGTCAACGATGACGTCACATCACGTGACCACCTCATTTCGCTCATCTGGTGACCTAGACTACAGTACCAAAGTTTGGTTGTTTTAGAGTCTTCCCTTCACGAGATATTGATTTTTCAAGCATAGATGACGTCATCGATGACGTCACATCACGTGACCACTTCATTTCGCTCATCTGGTGACCTGGATTACATTACCCAAGTTTGGTTGGTTTAGAGTCTTCCTTTCATGAGATATTCATTTTTCAAACGTAGATGACGTCATCGATGACGTCATATCACGTGACCACCTCATTTCGCTCATCTGGTGGCCTAGACTACACTACCCAAGTTTTGTTGTCTTAGAGTCTTCCCTTCACGAGATATTGATTTTCAAGCATATATGACGTCATCGATGACGTCATATCACGTGACCACCTCATTTCGCTCATCTGGTGGCCTAGACTACACTACCCAAGTTTTGTTGTCTTAGAGTCTTCCCTTCACGAGATATTGATTTTTCAAGCATAGATGACGTCATCGATGACGTCATATCACGTGACCACTTCATTTCGCTCATCTGGTGGCCTAGACTACACTACCCAAGTTTGGTTGTTTTAGAGTCTTCCCTTCACGAGATATTGATTTTTGAAGCATAGATGACGTCATCGATGACGTCATATCACGTGACCACTTCATTTCGCTCATCTGGTGGCCTAGACTACACTACCCAAGTTTGGTTGTTTTAGAGTCTTCCCTTCACGAGATATTGATTTTTCAAGCATAGATGACGTCATCGATGACGTCACATCACGTGTCCGTGTTACATCACCCCCCTTGTGGCATAGACAAAATATCCCAAGTACGGTTGTCTTAGCATGTTCCCTTGAGGAGATATAATTTTTTCTTTGCATACCACAGGGTTCCCATGTGTACACGGACGGACGGACGGACGGACGGACGGACGACGGACGGACGGCGTACGCTATAGGTTTAATACCAGAAAAATAAAGAAAAAATCATATCTCCCGAAGGGTAGCTTCTATAGAAGCCAAACTTGGACAAAGTTTCAAAGACCATAAGAGGAACTCTACACCAAAGTCACGTGCCCTTACGTCATCAATGACGTCATCAAAATGATCCATAATGCCCGTGACGTTCAAAAATCAACTCGATAGTATACTATACGTTTTTCCCTTAGGTATGGTGCTCCGCTTGCGCGGGCCTTCGGCCCGCGCAGGAGCTCCGCTAAAAAAAATATACAGCTAAAAATGTTTAAAGTAATTAAAATTATAGAATAAAGTCACTGTATGCTAATCTAAAATAGTAAGTCTTGAGACTTGACTTAAAGCAATTAAAATTGTCAATGTTCCTTAAATTTGATGGCAGATTGTTCCATACTTGTGGAGCAGCAGCCGTAAATGCTCTGTCTCCAAGAGTCTTCTTAAATCTAGCAGAACGGTCTTGCAGCATAATGCCCATTGACTGTGAGCGGAGGTTGTAACTACTGTTTTTACTAATATTAATAAGATCCCTTTTCAGACCTCATTTTCTCAGAGCATGATCTAGGGGTACCTGACTCCTCTCGTTGCGAGGAAAGCGTTGGAGCATTCACCTTTTCAATATCTATACTATTAAAATTGCATTGTCATCGGGTCACCCCCCGCCAATCAGAGCGCGGTATTTTAGCGCGTTACAACGGGCAGGCGGAGGTAAAATAAAGGGCCATAAAAGATAACGCCGTTTTCAAACTCTAAACATTTCACAGTCCATTGAAGAGAAAGTCGAAATCTCACATGTAGGCGTGTTTTTGTTGGAAAAGATTAATCTGCAGCGAAGTTCCAATTCAAGCGATTTCTTATGCAAGGGGCAAAGCCGCCACGTTGAATTCTTCCACAGAAAACTAAGAAAGAACTGAGTTTCAGATAACTAATTTTTAATTGGTTGACTTGACCATTTTCATTTGGTTGAACGACTGGTTGATTTGACCATTTCCATTTGGTTGCTCAAATTGGTTATTTTAACCATTTTAAAATTGGTCATTTTACCCAATACATTGGTCATTTCAACCAATTGTGAAAGATTGTTTTACCTTCAAAAAATGATTGGACTCTTGAATGACCCGTTGCACCCGTAGTAGTTCTGTTCCTTGGAAATATACGCATACACACACACGTTTTGGCTATAATCACTTTTATTTAAAGACTTTAGATAAATACATACAGGCTAATGTTACACAACATGAGGCATATACAGTAGAGAAACATTGGTCTCTGCATATTAGACCAACGCACTGAAATTACATAGTTATCATTTTCTCGGCGATTGCAATTTTCTACATATTCGCTAATGAAAAAGGAAACCATATGGCATATGTACTAGATTATAGAACAGTTCAGGTCCAACTTAGCTGTAAAGAGTTCCTCACTTGGCTTGTATCTTCGGATTGGAATCTGCAATAAAACACAAACAGGCGCTATTTAGGTTAACAGTCTCTTTCAGATTGTATCATCCAAACAGCGAGATATCGATATAATTCGTGTCTTAAATGGGACCACAAACAAATATTTCGTATTTCCATAATTATCAGTAGGCATTTTACACAAATCAAAGCAAACCTATGTACTCGTGAAGTTACAGTTCGGGCTGAAACGTAAGCTTAAGGTGGATCGACCCAGTAATTTTGCACCCATACCGACCAACTTTGAACCTCTCATATCAAGACAGGTTATTTTCTATCGCGCAACCAATATAACACAGATACTACCCATAGACTGAAATAAATGTTGGTGCAAAAGTTAGGGAGATCAGAGCTAGTATCACGTGACAACTGGGTCACGCCTGTTTTTACTCCCACCCCAGTTTCAGGCTGTATCGGCATTTTTTCGAGAAATGCTCTACGGTACCTCGAGATTGAGTGATTGCCTTCCTGTAACTGAAGTTTGATTAAATTCTACAAGCCCGATTTGAAGATATTTTAGGATTACTAAATCAGGGCTATAATTTATGTAAAATCTTGTGTAGCGAATTAATATGGCAAAATGTGCTACTTGGTGGTAATAAATTGAACGCTTTTATAGCTAATTTTATTTGTATATGTTAAAAGAAGTTCGTGCTTTTTATTAAAGTTAAATATTTCTTTACGATTTCGAAAGGGATGGAAATGTAAGTATCAACATAATGGCCCTACGCATCAGCTCACCGCGAAATTTGAGCCTACTTACACGAAATTTGGTCTGAGTTTAAAAATCGCATTTTTTTGCATCAAATTTTCACACGACTCTGACTGATCAATTTACAGTTTGTCTCTAACGTTTCATATCAATTGAAATTCTCTAAACCATTATCCTGCGAGATTGCGCAGAATATCGTCTGATACTTAGCCGACGAGGGACGCAGTCCCGAGTTGGCTAAATCAGTCGATATTCTGCAAAAATCGAGCAGGATAATGGTTTTATTATTCAGCACATCGATAGCACAAAAAAGCCTGAAAAACATTACTTTTGTATATTATTTACGAGCTCAACACATCATCAGAGACGGATATCGCAGGATATCTGTCATGTACAGAATACAGCTATTGGGGTTCCAATGACCATATTGGGGCAGTGCATCGATGTGCTGAATAATAATGGTAAATATTGGATGTATTTCTGTAGTTTCTGCTTTGGGATTTGCTTTTGTTTCCCGCTTGCCAGAGCATCACATTCCATTGTGCTTGTTCGCGCTTGGCTACTCTCCGAACCTTCTCCGACGTATGATAATTTTATTGTTTGCTTTCATTCTGTGGTTAGAATTTGGCAGCATCAAGAGATTTGTTAAAATGCCTGGAAAAAAAAATCTAAATCAAAATGGCTTCTGTTCTGAATAGTGTCCGAGTACAAGTTATAAGCCAACAGAGAGAATTCCCAAACCAGGTATGAGACAGTTTAAAGATAACAATATTGTAACAAAGAAATCAAATTTGCTAAATTTACACTTCTAAAAGTCAGTTAGTTATTGTCAGAAGGAACTTAATTTTTTGTAGGAGGCACCCTCCGACAGAGATCTTTGCCGACAGAGAGGCAAACCAGGAAAAGAAAAGTCGAAGAACACTGCACAGCTATGAGGGCTAAAAAACGTCGAATTATAACAGATGATGCCGATATGCAGACTAGCGCTGGGACATTTGAGGTCTCCAATCTCCAGGGAACAGTATTATGTTCATAGTGCCATACGAGAAGGTTAATGGCCTTGATCAATCTTATGTAATAGCGGAGCTCCTTGCGGCGGCCGCAGAGCGGAGCACCATACCTAAGAAAACAGCGTCAAAAAAGCAGATAATCGCAAAATATAACTGATAACTCCAATTGGGTAGCTTATGCAATTTGCTAGGGATCGATCCGATTTTTGGACGTCTCAGCAAGTCCCGGATGTGTACGAGTTCGTGAAGGGATACGTCACAATAGCCCTATTGTGACGTCAAGCATGCTCAACTAACGGGGGAGGGGCACGTTGTCAAGTTTTGCAGCCGACAGGGCTGTTAGCGGCTGAAAAAAAAAGCCAGCCTACAATAATTATTCAGAGGAGAAATACATGAACAAAAAGCGATAAATACAAGCATTTGACTCCTGAAATTCTTCCAGTTTCCAAAAAAAGCAAATATTCCTGTAGTTCCTGCTCGAATTGATTGTGTTGATTGTGCTGTGAGTGTGAAGTACGAAGTCGAAGAGCTACAACTACAAGTACAATAGCACGCGAGAGAAAACGCAAACAACGACCACAAACCTATTTTCAAGGTAGGTACTTAAACTTTGTAGCTAGTGTATAAAAGTGGCATTTAGTAGTAATCATTTTTAACTATCGCAAACTTTCATTCGAGTTTTTGTTCTTGTTTTTCGCGCTTTTGCGGCTGTTTTTCACGGCTCGCTACGCTAGTTTGAAAAAGATGAAAGCTGAATGAGACTAACTTATATAGCAGCCGCTCGGGAGATTTGTCGTTTTTACACGCTAAACTATTGTCTTAAGCTTTTTTTTATCAGAATACCATATTTTCTAGTGATTTAGAATTGCTGACAATGGGATGGCTGCCGTGGCTGTGTTTATCCTTTGGCGGGGAGACTCGGGAGAAAGTGATATTATAAACTGTCATGGCAGCCATCTTGTTGAGCTCGCGAGCTTTGGTCATCAAAAGGGCACAAATCAGTGCGAATCACTAAAAGGCATTCGCCATGGGGTTCCAATCTTCAGAGATAGATAATGGTACAATGATTCTTGAATTCTCTAATGTAACTAAGCGATTTATTCTTAAAATTGAGACCCTTTTTCGACTTCTCAATTTGGTTCGGCTACAACGAGATTTTCCCGAGTTTTTTCACTTAAGATTGATTTAAGGAGGGCCAATTTATAAAACTCTTGTGTTTAATTTAATTTTGTAGAAATTCCCAAGATGTATTCCTGGCTGCAGGGGATGCTTCACAGAGTATTTCACATATAACAGGCAAGTGGATGTCTATCTAGGAATAATTATCAGCTCTCTCTATCGATTAGTTTATGGCATGCTTCTCTGTCGACAGTACACAGAAGGCATGGACTTCAGATGTGGAAGTAAAGTGGAGATTTTGCTCACAGATACAATTCATAGTCCATATTTAAAATATCAATCAAGGGGATTCAACAAAGAGGATTTTTTACTTCGAATTTTCATTTCCTTGAAGTTTTGACAGGCCCCTGAAATTGATTTTTTAACATGGTAGTGTATCAGACACTCCTATCCGGCAGGTCCAAAATGCAGACTGAAAATGCATACCGGAAAATGCACACCAGGTCTCTTCTCTCTGAAAACTCAAAAGAACAGTTTTATTTCATCGTTTGATGGAATGGCTAGTACATAAAGTATTACAACACTGACAAACTGCGGCCAAAGGTAGAAATATGCAGTAAAATAATTTTGAACTGTCAGGATGCCGTTACTATGTAGATGGTTGTTTTATCTTTTACATCTCAAGGGAGTTTCATTTTCATCTCCGATCTTACACGCAAATTTCAGGAATTTTCCTGAAACGATTTGATACTTTTAGCGCTACTTTAGCTTACATTTGCCCTTCGCTAAGTAAGAGAAAATTACAACTACGATCAATATGTTTTAGGTGTCCTTTTGATACAACATATCTATCGGGGATACAGCAGAGCTGTCAAAACATAAGCCGGCGACCGGGCTCCTTTTTGCCGAATGTGAGAAAAGTTCGAACCATAGAATTTTGTTAAGTGCAGCCTGAAAGCTCACCTCATATTCTAAAATAAAATAAAACTGGAATTCTTGAGTCTGAGTCAGATTTGGCTTGGTGAAGAAACTTAACATGTTGCTTTGAAGCTACAAAATTTGCATCATGTCAGCCATCAGTTTTTCTTTGCAGCCTGCTAATCTTTATGAGCAGCCGCCTACTTCAAAACATTATATCGGAATATGAAAATCTATCGGGAATGTAAATGACTCATATTTGCATTTTCTGGTCTGCATTTTCCGGTCTGCATTTTCTGGTATGCATTTTGGACCTGCCGCACTCCTATCATTTATTTTTTAAATGATATGTACTTGCCTTCCAATAGAAGGCCACTTTGTGAGGCAGTGGCGTAGCCAGGAAATTTCTGAATGCTCTGGATCATCTGCACCTCAAAGCTGGAAATACATCACCATTTTGGGAACGAAAAAAAGGAAATGAAATTCTCCCTCGGTATTAGTCTCATTCAAGGTTATAGATTTTTTTGTTATTATCACTTTTTATGAATGAAAAAATATACAGATGACTTGAACGTACTAAAACATACTGTAGCAGGTGGAAAATTTGTATAGAGCATGTGCTCGTCAAAGTGAGGCCAGGCTTGTGAGCTTATGCTAGCGTTGCATTCAACAACTCTAAATCAAAATCTGCACTTTTGCACTTTGACGATATTTCATTCATAACGTGCATTTTTTGTGAAAAATATCACAAATTTTGTTATTTTCGGTCACTTCTTAGAATTTCTGGTTGCTGGAATTCGTATTTGCTATAGCATTCGGACATTTCAGAGCAACGAATTCAAATAACTTGCGCGCTAATAAGGGAGATTTAAGGAGAGTGTCACGATTTGTGGTTAATTTTGAGCGACAATTTGACCAAAATGCGTCTTCCAACAGATTGAGGCTAAGTACTTTCCTATAACCCTCTTCGTTTGGGCTTTTTAGCAAATAAAAAAAGCTCGTGTTCTGTACGAATTGGTCAATTACACAATCTGTGGACACCTATGGTTATGAATATCGCCCCTTGTCAGGATCCTGCTTCCATCATGAATATGTTTTGCTATTTTTAAGGCTAAAGTGGTCAGTTTATTTGCATAACGTTTAAAAAAAAACAGTGAAATATCATAACGGCACCTATCAACAAGTTGTAGAGATATGATCAAATGTTGGCTCGAAAATAATAGTGAAAAGGACATTCTCTGATTTTCTGTCCTTTTAGTGAAAAGGACCGTTTCAAAAAAAATTAAATGATAGAAAAGTATTTTGGGGTCACTCTAAAACGGCACAAAACATGAATTCATGTACTTTGCTAGAAATGAACAATTTTACTGTAATTGTGAACCTTTGTGAAGCGGCGAATCCTATTAGAAAACGTAAATTTATTAAAGAGACTAGAAAACGTAAAGTTATGCTTTCTATTAACATTCATAAGTTTACGTCGCAGCCATGTTGTTTTCCGATAAATCCATAAATTTACGCTTTCTAGTAACATTCATAAGTTTACGTCGCAGCCATGTTGTTTTCCGGTAAATCCATAAATTTACGCTTTCTAGTAACATTCATAAGTTTACGTCGCAGCCATGTTGTTTCCGGTAAATCCATAAATTTATGCTTTCTAGTAACATGGGACGAAATCAAAACTTTTCGAAGAATATGTATAACGCACAAACACATAATTTAAGTTCGTCCTTTATCGACGTCGAATCTGCATGGTCACAACACTGGTTTCTGACTGCAAAATGTCTTCTGGAGTTCAGAAGTTCGATTGTTTTAAAGATTTCTGATTGTTTCTGTTCAATCGTTCCCTGCTAGCAGAGGCCTCTTCATCTCTGCATCGAATAGATCTTCAAACTTCCTTCCGTCACCATTGGCTTTCCACCTTGTCATTTCATTGTATTCATCTTTCCTCCTGTGATACAACGCCAGGATGCAGGATTCGTTTCAAATAAGCGGAAGGCAACTCGACTCGAATTTGCTGTTTTGAAATCGCCATCTGTTGCGTTGACTTGTTCGTAGTTTAGCTAGAATTTTCGTAAGCTGTCATACTTTTCGCCTTGTTGGGTTAGAAATAAAAATGATTTTAAAAATCCTTGCATGTGAGAGAGCTTGCATTTTCTCTGTTGATCCCGACTACTACTTGGTCAGTTTACTATAGACTCCTTCGCGGCCTAACGGTCACAGTCACGCAACGCTATCGAAATCCACCAATCAAATTCGCCGCTAGCCATGACTCCACCAATCAAATTCGTCCCTAGCCATGCATGACCTTGAACTGTTGACAGTTTTTCACATCAGTCCAGTTCGACGGTGTCGTCCAGTTCAGCTATGGATTATTTCGTGGACGAAAGCAGCAGCTTCCTTGAAAATCATCGATTCCTAATAACTCTCAACTAAGGTGAGTGGCCGAACTATTAAAGTCATAGCTTCTGGTTTAGCCTGCGTTGTTGCTGGCGGTATTGTGCGTTTTCGGAGACGATGAAAAACACCTGAACTCGCTCACAATATTTCACTCGCCGATGAACTCGTCGTATCCTGCTAGTTGTTCGCGTTTTATATTCTCTCGGGCGCAAATCAAAACAACCACTCGAAATACCAGAAGCTACCAGATACGAGACCAACTTTGCTAGCTAATAGTAATAAAAGACTGTTAGAAAGAAACCTCTGTAGTCTTGAAAACAGACAAAAACCGACAGTTCCGCAAGTGAAAATATTTTCACGTTTAATGTGTGATGAGTGCGCGGTGCTGAGACATTTTGTGGCATAAACCAGCTGCCACTCTATGGCAAAACCTGATTCACAGGCTCTGTTTACATGGCAGATAAATTAATTGAGGTTTCCATAAGCAAAAAGGGCAAAAAGTAATGTACTTCTTTACTGTCTGGTGTACAGAATGTAACAAAAGTTCTTTTCATTTATCTTGAAGGACCTTTAACTTGAAGAGATCTTGAAGAAACTTATAATCAATGTGGCAAGGATTTTTGACAACAATTCTTGGCCCCAAAGTCATGCAATTGGGCTGTGTTTCTTTGCCAAAGAAGAGCTTGAAAAGGGGATGTGGCATGCCAGGACCAGACCAGGAAGCAAACTGGAACAGCATGATTTAATGGTAAATATATGATATTCGTTTTTTCTTAATAGATCCGTACTTATAGCAATAAAGACACAACAAATACTCAAATACTAATATTATAGGGCAGTAACCAGGTATATGGGATCAGGGATCATCGCTATTTCGAGGCTCAGGGATCGCGATTTGGGCCCCTGGGATCAGGATCATCCTCTCAGATATAGGGGTCATTGTCAATTTTTCCTGGGAAAATCGGATCACTTAGGGACTGTTCGTTAATTACATCGCAGGGGGGCTGGTGGTTTTTTCTGCTCGTAGGTTTTGTGAAAACTTACCCCCTTACAAAAAAAGTAGTTTCAATTTCTACCCCCTTCGAAAAACGGCTATTTGAAATTTTACCCCCCTCCCCCTGCAAGCTAATTGACTAAGCTACAATGTAAGCATCAAAATGGCGTCTAAACTAAGTACGATTGTTGAAGAGGATGTACCGGTAGAACAAGCTCTAACTGGCAAGAAAAGAGAGGAGAAGTTCAACAGAAACCTTTAGTAGGAAAGCTTTAGTTGGCTTAGGACACTCTGGATTTATACTTGCTTTGTGTTTCACGCAATTGCACTCAATCTCAGTCCTAGTCTTTGAAAATTTGCATGACACTGAAATGCACCCCCAAAAAGTTTCGCGTGTTCTAAAAATTTATGCCCTAATTTTTCAACGTTCTGCAAAATTTCCCCCCCCCCCCCCACCCCCTATAAAACCACCAGCCCCCCATGCGATGTAATTAACAAACAGTCCCTTATTTCTAATGGAATCAGGGATCAACAAGTGAAAACCGGGAGATCAGGGAAAGTGTTGTCATAACCTTGTCTCAAAACCAAAAAAATATTGCTTGGCGGTTAAAATCTTGAGATTTAAATGAAGAAATTGACTGAGCGATTTGATTTTCTGGGAGATCTACAATGAAATCCGAGAGACCAGTAGATTTGACTCAAAACCTGGAGTCTCCCATGAAATCTGTGAGAGTTGGCAGGTATGATCTAAGTCATTTGGAACAAGTTGCTCTCTACTACTCTCTATAACTTGCTCTCTACAAGTTGGAAAAATGCTCTCTACTTGATACCTATGTACTTTTGGCCCCAGGGTTGGGGTTGGGGAGAGGACTGCCATTATTTTTCTGGTTTGGGATGATTGCCATATCTTTTAGGGGATAAAATCACAGATATTGGTCTCTTTTTAGCGTTGATCGTGATCTGCAATAAAATTTGAGGTATAGATTCTGGTATCTTGTCTAATGGCTCTAACACAGCAGCAAACCTTCAAGAAAGAGAGAGAGAGAGAGTACTTGTTGACATGACAGTAATTTAGAACAACATTTTATTTAGGCAACATTTTAATTTCAAACATTGCAGAATTCTTTTTATGGGTATGTTTTGGGACAAAAAAGTTATTTGAGCCATGCCCGTTTTGGTATTTTTTAGGGGTGAAACTTGAAGTTGGGAGCCTAGTTTGGATTACAGCAACCAACTTTGCAACTGGTTACAGAAATGATTTGTGAAAGTTGAAATAAACCCACATGGGCCACTGCATTTTAGATCGATTATACACCAAAATATAACACACTGTAAGCAGACAGAGAGGGAGTCTTTTAATCCTTGGGAGGTTTAATTCTTGTAGATTTTCTGGAACATGTTTTAAAGTTTGCATGTGGTCATTTTGGGGTCTCACAAGAATAGTTTTTTTTCTTCAGTTTTATGAAAAAAGTAGCAGCATGTTTGGTACAAAAGGATTGTTTTTTTTTTCAGTTTGATGAAAAAAGTGGCAACATGTTTGGTACAAAAGGACTAGGCTCCTTTGTTTGCTAGAGATGGCCCTATTTAGAATTGCTATCAGTTTGCCTCTTGTTAGGTTGCCAATATGAACAACATTCTTATTGTCTGTTAAACAGGTGCTCAGCCTCTGCTTGCCACATCCAGACCAAGAAATTTTGGAAGAAGAACACTTTCGCATTGTTTTTGCCAGAATTGGCTCGATTGAGGCTTACACAGTCAAGTGTCTGGCATCTTGATGTGCTATGCTGGTAAGACCCACAGTCTTAGATTGTGACTCACCTTTGCCAATATTGTCTACATTTTGCCTGGGTTGGGCTGCTGGCTTTTCCTCATAAATAATGATTTTGAATTGAGATCACCTTGCATAGAGAGGTTTTATGGAATTAAGCCCACATGGCTACTAGTTCCATGGCTAGTATTTTACTAGTTAAAAATAGTCACATTTCTAAACTCTGAGGATTGACAGCATAAAATTTGATGATTTGACATTTCCATTGAATTAGCCATGGACCACCTTAAGCACAAGAAATGGGAATGCTTACTTTATTTGTGATAATAGCTTCTTGTTTAATTAATTATACACAATCTAGACAAACTATCTCCACAACCTGACAAACTGTGGATTTCTAATATGAATGTGCCTCTTTTATCAGGTGCTGCCATGAGCGTATCCCTGAAGTTGAATAAATGGTGACGGTATAATAGCAAGCAATACTGGTAGTCAGCTGAAGATATTCAAGCCATCATTGCTGAAGATGATAATGAAACCCTTGACGAAAGCCAGTAGATTGTTGATGGCTGCATTCAGAAAATATGTCCGGTGGTTACGGGGGCAGGTGAAATTGTTTCTGAGAAGTATTTTAACATCCCCAATGTAATTTGAAGGTTGGAAAACAAAATTAGGAACTTGACAAAATTCTACAAGTGAAAAAACAAGTACTTTCCAAGTGTTACTTGATAATATAATATCGTGAAAGGGACTCTGCATAGGGGTTGTGGGGGCATGCTCTGGCAAAGAAAATTGAGAAATTTTAAGTTCACCAGATGGCTGGAAATGCATCCTCCGTCATTGACTCGTTCTTTGGAATTTTTTCTGTATCCTCCCAATTTTTCCTTAGAAAAAAAAAACATATGGTCCCCCTCAATATCACCTGCCCCAAATCGACTATTGGTATACTTTATGAGCGCAGCCTAACCTAAAAAGTTGAATCGAGAACCTATTCATATAGGTATAGTGTGGTGGATTAGAGCTCACTTTCGAGGAAATTGCGCATTTTAGGCTAAAGAAAACTTTGCCTGGTAATAGCTTTCAATGTATTTTAGTTCACATCTTAGATATTTTGGCCACTAGAATTCATTCGTAGCGAAATGGAATACTACGGAATTCACCGAACCGAGGTCTCTCGGGTTCGTGTTTTTGTCTGCATTCCTTTCTCCACTGGCTTGAAAATGTGTTCTGGCTTGGCTTGAAAATGTGATGTGTTCTTGAAAATAACCATCATGAAAAAGTCGAAATTCGAAATTCTTGAAATATGAAAGCAAACGACTTTTAACTGATGGCTTTTTCCCAAAATATTTAATAAACATCCAGTTTTCAGGTGTTTCAGAAAAGTTTTGGAAAAGCATCAGGGGCGTAGCCAGGGGGTGGGGGCGGATAGTGAAAACATGGAACGAAAATTCTCAAATTCCCTCCAGCAAATACAGTAAATGTATGGGAAAACTCCCGAGAAAAGGGGAGGCCCTCGGTGTTCCCCTAAATCCGCCCCTGGGGGCCGTTTCTCGAAACGCCTGAGAATTCTCGGGCCCGAAAAATTTGTTTTGAAATTTTAATAGATTGATCCCAAGTTTTTCGTTTTCTTTTCTACCCAGATGGTTTAAGTAGTCTAGAACTTCCTATCCGTGAATATGTATAAGTGTTTACGTCTCAAAAAAGAAATTTCCTATTTCATTGAAACCCTCAAATCGAAGAAAAATCACCCGAGTCTCGGGAGGTCAGTTGCTCCCGAAAACTTTCCATTGTTTTTCACCCGAGTATTTCGGGCGCCCGAAAAGTTCGGTTTAAACTCACGTAATTCTTTAAGTACTATAGAATAGAAATAACTACGAAAAGGGAGTTATAGACTATTAAAATCAGCAGGGTAGAAAAGAAAACGAAAATCTTTTTGATAAATCCATAAAAATTGCAATACAAAGTTCTCGGGCCCGAGAATTCTCGGGCGTTTCGAGAAACGGGCGCCTGATGGTAGAATGCCTCGTAAACAAAAGTTTTTAGTAGCTTAAAAAATAAAGTAACGATTTCTAGTAAAATTCATAAAGTTACGTTTTCTAGTAGAATTCATAAAGTTACGTTTTCTAGTAGAATTCATAAAGTTACGTTTTCTAGTAAAATTCATAAAGTTACGTTTTCTAGTAGAATTCATAAAGTTAAAGTAACGTTTTCTAGTAGAATTCATAAAGTTACGTTTTCTAGTAAAATTCATAAAGTTACGTTTTCTAGTAGAATTCATAAAGTTACGTTTTCTAGTAAAATTCATAAAGTTACGTTTTCTAGTAAAATTCATAAATTTACGTTTTCTAGTAGAATTCATAAATTTACGTTTTCTAGTAAAATTCATAAAGTTACGTTTTCTAGTAGAATTCATAAAGTTACGTTTTCTAGTGAAATTCATAAAGTACGTTTTCTAGTAAAATTCATAAAGTTACGTTTTCTAGTAAAATTCATAAATTTACGTTTTCTAGTAAAATACATAAAGTTACGTT
Source organism: Scolanthus callimorphus (assembly GCA_033964015.1). Taxonomy (NCBI): domain Eukaryota; kingdom Metazoa; phylum Cnidaria; class Anthozoa; order Actiniaria; family Edwardsiidae; genus Scolanthus; species Scolanthus callimorphus. Next base: position 17,704,848 of record CM066915.1, read on the forward strand.
TTCTAGAATTCATAAAGTTACGTTTTCTAGTAGAATTCATAAAGTTACGTTTTCTAGTAAAATACATAAAGTTACGTTTTCTAGTAGAATTCATAAAGTTACGTTTTCTAGTAGAATTCATAAAGTTACGTTTTCTTAGTAAAATTAATAAAGTTACGTTTTCTAGTAGAATTCATAAAGTTACGTTTTCTAGTAAAATTCATAAAGTTACGTTTTCTAGTAAAATTCATAAATTTACGTTTCTAGTAGAATTCATAAATTTACGTTTTCTAGTAAAATTCATAAAGTTACGTTTTCTAGTAAAATTCATAAAGTTACGTTTTCTAGTAGAATTCATAAAGTTACGTTTTCTTAGTAAAATTAATAAAGTTACGTTTTCTAGTAGAATTCATAAAGTTACGTTTTCTAGTAAAATTCATAAAGTTACGTTTTCTAGTAAAATTCATAAATTTACGTTTTCTAGTAGAATTCATAAATTTACGTTTTCTAGTAAAATTCATAAAGTTACGTTTTCTAGTAGAATTCATAAAGTTACGTTTTCTAGTGGAATTCATAAAGTACGTTTTCTAGTAAAATTCATAAAGTTACGTTTTCTAGTAAAATTCATAAATTTACGTTTTCTAGTAAAATACATAAAGTTACGTTTTCTAGAATTCATAAAGTTACGTTTTCTAGTAGAATTCATAAAGTTACGTTTTCTAGTAAAATACATAAAGTTACGTTTTCTAGTAGAATTCATAAAGTTACGTTTTCTAGTAGAATTCATAAAGTTACGTTTTCTTAGTAAAATTAATAAAGTTACGTTTTCTAGTAAAATACATAAAGTTACGTTTTCTAGCAAAATACATAAAGTTACGTTTTCTAGTGGGATTCATAAAGTTACGTTTTCTAGTAAAATTCATAAAGTTACGTTTTCTAGTAGGTTTACATGGAAAGGCCGATTCTAGTTAATATATATCATACCCAAATAGAGCCGATTTTAGTGTTGATGTAATTTTGTGTAGAAACCAGCATGTAATGAAAAAGGGGAAAATAAAATGTGTCTATTGCCATACATAAAATGTCCAATTTGAATAGTTATTACTGTAAAAAGAATATCTATATTTCTTAATTGCCCAAATTGAACTGTGTTACGAAACGCTTTTCGTAGGTCCTTCAAACTGGCCGTATGCGACGATATGAATGGTGCATCGATGATAGGAAATGTACCGAAACAACGGGTTGCACAAACTATTCGGGCGAACAAGCCCTCGAGTTATACGAAAAGGGCATTGGCAAGAATGCAAATAGCAATTGTGGATCAAACCCTCCCGTTCTTGTATTCTAAGAATTGTTTTTTCTTGGGGTACACAGTGTTATACATAAATTGGGAAAAAAATAGTAGAAAATATTTATTTTTCCCCTTTCATGGAAAAAATGGCAAAAGTGCAAAAGTGCAGATTTTGATTTAGAGTTGTTATTCCTGCCAAATGTGTGGGCAGGTTAATTCGTTCTTTGTTTTACTGCATCTGCACGGATTATTTGTTGTGGTCAATACTGCCTAACAAAAGAAGTTTTGCATGATTGAACGTCCAGAAGTAAAATAAGCCCAATTTTATAATTAAATCAATAATTATTATATGAACATATTCAAGAAGCTAGCTTTTGCACCAGAACCAAGCTTTCTCATGTTCATACTTGCATTGGAACTGACCTATTCTTGCAAGTTTCATCGGCTGAAAAAATCATCTTGGTATATTTTGAGGGCCGTTTATACCTTCACTCGCCACGAAATCAAGCATTGTCAACTCCTGACGTTCTATCATGCGAAACTTCTTTTGTTGGGCGGTCTTGATCCAAAAAATAAATCTGTGCCAAGGGACCGTTCATTTTGATCAGGGAGAGGGGGCTGGTGGAAATGAGGGGGGGGGGGGGGGGGGGGGGGGGGGGGGGGTCACCCAAAAAAATACGGCCTCAGGGGGGTCACCCCAAAAAATACGCCACTAAAGGGGGGGTCACCCAAAAAAATACAAGCACATAACAGGGAGGAAACGAAAAGTTTGTATTTTTTACAGAATGCAATATGTTTGTTACAATTTTCAACTCGCTTATATGTTTCTAATTTCACTACATACATACATACATAACTTTATTTAAACTCGAATTTCAGAGTAGCTTGTAAAGAAGCTAATATCTCCAAGTATAACATGAAAACGATCACATAAAAACGATCACATAACAGACGATAATATTATATAGATGCTATAAAGATAATGCAGTCAGTCATTTAAAGAGAAAATTCTTGAAGCTTGAGCATAGACTTAAAAGTTGAAAACGTGTGTTCGCCTCTCAAGCGTTCCGGTAGGGAGTTCCAAGTTTTTGCAGCAAAATATTTAAAAGAGTGTAGCCCATACGTTGTAGTGATAGGCTTAGGAAGTCTGAGTACGTTGCTGCCCCTAAGAGAATAGTTTGTTTTGTGGGTAGCAAACAGGTCTTTCATATATTGAGGGTGTCTGTGATTGTGAAGACATTTAAAAATAGTAAGCATCATGTTCTGAATTCTTTGATTAAAAAGCGAGATGGTTCCAGATTTGTCCAACAGTTCGTGATAGGAACATTTATAATTGTTGAAAATAAGTCTTAAGGTCCGCTTGCTAAGTGATTCCAGCTTCTCTAACTTTCTCATTCCACAAAAGTGCCAGACACTTGAGCAGTTATTAAAATGAGGGAGGATAAAAGCCTTATACAATTTTAGCAGTGTGGCATTATTAATGAGCTTTTGTTTCTTATCATTACATTAAGCTGGTTATTGACTTTTTACAGATATTAATTACTAATATGCTTTTCAAAGCTTAATTTATTGTCAAGTGACATGCCTAGTAGGTCTATCGAGCCCTCTACAGGGAAGGAGAAGGTGTGGTCAGTGTCACCCAACTCAATACTTAAATAAAATTTCGGCGCGCTTTGCGCGCATGCAGAATTTAACATCTAATATGCACTGATAGGCCTGCCGTGTAGTCTCTATGTTTGAAAGAACACACCTTAGGTATGCGTGAGTTCAATGTTTAGTCATTTCGGCCGCGCTTCACGCACATGAATAATAATAATTTCTTCATTTGCAAAGCGCATGAAAAATATTACCTAAAGGCTCAGGAGCCCTTCACTAGGAGCTTTCATATAACCTATATAATTAGTGTATTTCCTGGGCTCCTGACAAGCTTTGTTTACTATACACAAAAAACCTTCATCTACCCTTTTTCTGAGGCTTGTTTAAATGCGGTTATCAAAAGTTGGGCGCGCTTCGCACGCAAAGAAAGAATTATGTGACCCCTCTTTATGTAAAATGTCTTCTACTAGGTCAAATAGGGGACCTGAGGTGGGTGTCACGAAAACGTTTAATAGTTCTGAGGGGGGATCGGTTCCTTAGCTTTGACAGAAGTAAGAAAAACGTTAAGAAGAATGAGACCGCATCACTCAGGCAAGAGTCTATCTTACAGTGCAAGCATTTATAAGGGGGGGGGGGGGGCACCAGAAAAAATACATTGGATTTTGGGGGGCCACCTAAAAAAATACGGACATGAAAGGGGGGGCCACCCAAAAAATGCAGGGTCTCCCCTCATTTCCACCAGCCCCCCCTCCCTGATAAATGTAATAAAACAAAAAAAACTAATTTACCGGAGCATGAAAATTTGCCAGGAATGCAACGTTTGCACAGACTTGCAAGCCTGCCCTCTTAGCTGCGCCGGCATTCATTGTCAGCGCCGACAAATTTACCACCTGCCCTAAAACATAACATTACATTGAAGATAAGTATAATATGTATGTTATTTTTATTATTATGTATAAATTATTATTGTTCATTCAACATATTTTCAAGCTTCTGATTGGTTGAGCACCACCAGTAAATTCTTGATGGCAAACTGCCTGGCTCTCTCAATAAATTAAAGCCGGGAAATAAATTTGAATGGGCAATAAAACAATTAAAAGTTGGCAGAATTGCAGGCAGAATTCCAAGCTTGAAAACCCCTCTCCCATTCAGAATTTCCAAATGCCGCCCGTCCCGGGTACATATTTTCTGGAATTGCCCAATTCACTCTACAACCTTGAATAAGATCAATATCGAGGGAGAATTGAGTATATTTTTGGTTCCCAGAATGTAACCAGATCAGGATCCAGAGCATGCTAGGGACTCCTCACAAAGTGGTCTTCTATCGGTAGGCAAGTGGGGTGGGTGGGGGTGGGGGTGGGGGAATGATAAAACCCCGTTATTATTGAAAAAAAATGATGATAGGAGTGCCTGATACAGGCATAAGATATATAGGGCATAAAAGTACTACTTTTTTTTTGGGGGGGGGGGGGTCAATACTGTTGAAGTTTTATTTTTCATCTTTCCTTCTATGTTTTGTTACCAAATGTTTTATACAATAACATTCCTTTACTAATATCTGATGTGCCAAAAAATGAAATTGAAAAAGATAAAATTAACCAATTAGATGATAAAAAAAGAAATGATTTTATTTACCCTTGATTTGATGAACTCATTATTTTTGTGCCAAAAAACAATGGTTCCAGTATGTTCAGCTTACTAAAGTATCCACATAGCCATGTATGTTTTACATAAGACTGGTAAATAAAAGATCTGTCTTCAAGGCTCATCAGACTTACCGGTGTTATCATCTTTCAGTTTCAGTGACACAACAGCAGGCAGAGGTGGCTTTTAGATAGACCATACCATCACACAAGTAAAACATAGTTAGAGCGGTTTTCACATGACTGTTGTGAGTAATTACAAAATACTTGGTAATTGCTATTGGTTGGTTGTGAGTGGATGAGAGCATGATTTTTGATCCTTCAGCCAATCAGATCAAGCAGAAAAAATAATTACACAGTTAACACAATTGCCGGGCAGTCGCAAAAAAAATTCGCGCCTCCCCTGTTGAGGACCCCTGTTGGATTTCCAGGGTGGGTGGTCAAAATGGAGCTCGGAATTCCAGGGTGGATGGTCAAAGTAGAGCTTGGAATTCCAGGGTGGGCACCCTTAAAATACGAAATTCCAGGGTGGGTAAGCGCAATTTCCAGGGTGGTCATGAGAAAATCACTGGAATTCCAGGGTGGGTGGTTCAAATTTAAAAAATCCAGGGTGGGTAGCTGTGACTCGGGTCCTCAACAGGGGGGTGCGGATTTTTTTGCGACTGCCCATTACTTGTAAATTACTTCACTCGCAAAAAGGAGAGATTGTGAATGAACCTCGCTCTCTGATTGGTTTGTTTTCTAATTTCTATTGCATTTGATGGGATAGTGAATTACTGATTTGCTTTAATGACAGTCATGTGAAAACCGCTATACAGTTTTTTTTTACTATAAATACTTGTCAATAGAATCGAGAGCATATGACGCTAAATCAATTTTGGTACTCTTAAGATTATGATTAGAGAAATTGAGTATGATCCGATAAATAGCTGTGAAGTTATGGCATTGAGAACTTTCTGTTTTGCATGCTGAAGATGACCTTCTGAGTCTCTTTCTCAATGTGTGTCAAATGTCTGATTTGCTTGAAATATAAATCCTTGTGTTATTCAATGTATAATAAGTTTGGTTAAGTATGTGCTACACAATCGTGCATTGGGAGGGGGTAGTCCCCAGGGTGGTCCACTTGAATGCAATCAAAGCAGAAGACTGTTCAAGTTTTAATTCACGCAATCCTGCTATAAATTTTAATTTTGAGCTTGTAATCTAATTATTAAGTATTGGAGGATCGTAGGATCCTAGAAAATATCCATACTCATTCCTCCATGGTTTGTTTTGTACAATAACACTAACATTTTCAATAAATTTGTGATTTTGGAATGACACATTTAGTAAAAATCGTTTCAATAAAAAAATGTCACATAACGTTTTTCTCCTTACCCTTTGCTATAGTATCATTCCATTACAATACCTTAAATGGGAACCCTTTTCCATTCACATGGAAAAAATATGCAACTGGGAGCTCCGCTTTTAGCCAGTGGCTAAATCTATATATTAAATTTAGCAATGTTGACTGATTCACTAAAAAAGTGTGAGCATTGCAATGAAGATCTCGAGTTAAAGAACGTATGCGAAGATGTGCGATCCGAGGGAGTTGTACCGGTACTGAAAATAATATGCAACCACTGTGATAATGTTAGTACAGTGAGGCCAGCCGAGAAGCACGAACAGGAAAAAGGGGTCCAGAAACATTAGATGTTAACACCAGAGCAGGCTTGGGTTCTATACACGCGGGAGTTGGTCATTCACATTATTCAGCTATGCTGTCAAGTATGGGTCTTTCGTCACTCACCTCAAGAAATTTAAAAAAGAGGGAGTGTGAGGCGGGCGCTGAAATAGAGAGAGTCGCAAAAAGATCATGTGCGGAAGCTACGACGGCAGAGAGAAAGCTGTCTGCTGAGGGCGAAGAGGATGTTGTGGGATGGGCGTGTCATACGACATGGGGTGGAGGAAGCGGGGCAAAAGTTATGACTCTTCTTCGGGAGTGGGCACGGCGGTGGACCTCAAAACTGGGAAGGTGCTCAGTTACACCACACGAAACACGATGTGCCGCGTTTGCCAGGAAGCCATTGCAAAAAAATGAAGAACCCGCAGCGCACGACTGCAGGAAAAATCATTCCGCGTCATCTAAAAGTATGGAGTCCAACGTTGCGGTTGAGCTATTTACTGACGCAGTGGAGCAAGGTGTCTCATACCACCTACGTCGGCGATGACGACAGCACCACCGAAAGTCGTCTAGCTGCTTTAGTGAGCTACGATATCCAAAATTCAGCGACGTCAATCACTCAAGCAAAACACTTGGCACACACCTGTTCAATGTCAGGTCAAAAGTGAAGGGTTTGACTCCGCCCATTATTTCCTATTTCCAACGCTGTTTACCTATGCTGTAAAACAAAATGAGAACAATCCATCGTCTCTACTTGAAAGCTGGCAGGCCATAATTCCGCATGCTTTTTAGTCCGGTCAATTTAGCGTTTAACCTGGAAAAAATTGCAACATGGGATTTTTATACAGCAAATTCTCAGGAACATATGTGAGAAATACGTGTCCAAATTTTGTGAAAATCCGTTCGGGGGAAGTTGGTTAAATTTGGGGTTTTCCGCCTTCACGAAGGAAAGCCCGTTGTTTTCGGTGGCACTTGGACAATGAAAGCGAACAATTCGAATGCAGGGCTATAGACAGTAGGGCCGTAACTCGGTGTGATATTGAACGATATATCGAGCTATTTCTTTCTACTGCATAATGTGATTGCATAGATGTGAATTTTGTGTTTGTTTATAATCAATTCTGCAAAATAATAACAAAAATAATCCTGCGTTTTGACAAATCCCATATGATCCTTGTATTTCCCGCGTGGCGATACACTAAAGTTCGAATATTATACGCTAAAAGAAATAAAAGAAATAAATTGTTCATAGCCGTAACTCATCGCTCAGAAATTATTTGTTTCAACCGAAAAACCTTGTTAAATCTTCCCCGGTTTCATCTGTACAGTCTATAAACATTCTCCCAGTTTCTGTGTTTTCAGTGTCTAAGTGCCGCCGAAAACAAAAGGCGCCCTTGACGTCGCCGGTAAAACCAAAAATTTAACCAACTTCCCCCAGCCGGATTTCTACAAAATTTGGATATGTTATTCCTACATATGTTTTTAACAATTAGAACCAAAAATTTCCCATGTTGCAATTTTTTCCAGGTTCGGGGTTTTTTCGGGCTAATTTGACCGGGCTATTTGGCGAACACAATTTGTGCAAAGATTGGTGCGGATACAAAAAAGATCCCGGAAGCTATACTCACGGCGACCTGCCTAGAGGGAAAGATCTCACGGTAAGGCCGAAAATAAATTTAAGAAATATATATATATATATATAACATATCGGTGGAAACAATTGAAATATTAGGGTAGACGTGGCACGTCTGGCTCTTTTCAATTCGTCAAATTCTCCGAGAAAAGAAAAAAAGAAAATAATTTCATAGCTAAGCAAGATATTTATGTCGCGGGTTTCCTGTGCTGCACGAGTGTAAAAATATGGCTTTTCGCACAGATACATCGAAAATTATTTAGTTTAGATATTAATACCTATTGTCTGTACTTATGAAGGGAGATGACCGCTTGCCAGAGCATCACATTCCATTGTGCTTGTTCGCGCTTGGCTACTCTCCGAACCTTTTCCGACGTATGATGGTAGGTGTTCCCTTCTTCGGTTGTCTCCGGTATACCCTGCAAGCAGATTTTTTTCTTACTTTTATAAACATATGATACGAGTTAATTATTGTGCACTAGAAGAATACCTAATTATGCTGTTTTAACTTAAAAGTATAGGCAGATTCTTTGTGACGCGAGGTTTTGCTCGTATGCCTCCTTCGTGTAAGTAGGCTCAAATTTCGCGGTGAGCTGATCCGTAGGGCCATTATGTTGATACTTACATTTCCATCCCTTTCGAAATCGTAAATAAATATTTAAATTAATAAAAAGTACGAACTTTTTTTAACATGTACAAATAAAATTAGCTATAAAAGCGTTCAATTTATTACCACCAAGTAGCACATTTTGCCATATTAATTCACTGCACAAGATTTTACATAAATTATAGCCCTGATTTAGTAATCCTAAAATATCTTCAAATCGAGCTTGTAGAATTTAATCAAACTTCAGTTACAGGGAGGCAATCACTCTCGAGGTACCGTAGAGCATTTCTCGAAAAAATGTCGATACAGCCTGAAACTGGGGTGGGAGTAAAAACAGGCGTGGCCCAGTTGTCACGTGATACTAGCTCCGATCTCCCAAACTTTTGTACCAAAATTTATTTCAGTCTATGGGTAGTATCTGTGTTATATTGGTTGCGCGATAGAAATTAACCTGTCTTGATATGAGAGGTTCAAAGTTGGTCGGTATGGGTGCAAAATTACTAGGTCGATCCACCTTAAGCTTACATCCGCCGCAACGGCTCGCTGAAAGGTATTTAATTGAGGTTGAATCACGGATCAACTGTGTAGCTGCTTTTGATGGAATCCAAGGAAAATCCAGTTGTTAAATGGCAGGAGGCAAGAGAAATAAATAACATTCTTAAGATCTAGTGTGATTTGTGGTGCTCCTACTAAACTATCAGATCACTGAGTCGACATGAGGTGTAAGCCGGTAACAACGGGTTCGAATGAACATCGAAGAGAACGAGAAAATGTCGTGCTTATTGCGTTGAATAAAAATACTTGCCGTTTTTTTTCGAATCCTTCACTTCATGCGATTAGATGTGGAAGTTAAATGGGACCAAGAACGCATAATTCAGGAGTAAATACAGGAAACAAACGCCACAAAGTCCAGCAATCCAACACCAAGGCGCCCGCCCGCCGGCCGAATGTTCAAAAGACTAACGAACCGTGCACGTCACCAATAGAAGCTAGTGCCAGTTTTCCTTCACCACAGGAAGTTCAGATCGCTGCACATAGTGCGGCGATTTGTCGCGGCGATTTCGGTCCTAAATATACATATACATTTACAAGCCCTTTCCCCACCTTTTCTTCTGCGGTATTGAAATTCGCTGAATATTATTTTGCTATAAACATGCTCTCTTTGCTATTTATAATTCAGCAATGACCAAAATTGAAATAGTTGTTATCACTATTCTTTTTTGGTAACTTATTTTAACCAATTGACTGGGTTGCAATATCAACCATTCAACAAATTGTTGAAACAACCAGTTGATATTGGTTTGAACCAATAGTAATTGGTTGTGTTAACCAGATTGTTTTGGGCCGCAACACTGACCATTTAATAAATTGTTAAAACAACCAATTAAAATTGGTTCGAATCAATAATAATTGGTTGCTTTAACCAATTTATTTCTGGGTGCAAAAATGACCATTTGATAAATAGTTGAAACGACCAATCGATATTGGTTCGAACCAATTTTAATTGGTTAATTTAACCAGTCCGTTTTTACAGAACCATGTTGAAATCTCCCACAGAAACTAAAAAAGAACGGAGTTCACACAGCCGAAAACACCAGAGACATCCAGACCAAAATGGTTCTGTTACAGATTACGTACAGGAATGTACAGGGTTATTCTCATTCGAAAGCTTTGAGCTGAGAAAATTTTTCATTAAGCTTGAACAAACGTACACCATTCTCCTTTCCGGAATTCATAGGGAGACTGGGGTCGAATTCGTCTCGCAATGCACTCTGGGCCTGTTTTAGGGGACTCGTTGAAAGCCGTGACTAGAAAAACATGGGGAAGCACAACTGTTGTGTTCCAAATTGTAAGAATAATTGGAGAAATTCGGCGAATTTGAAATTTCACTCACTTCCAAAAGATTCTAAAACTCTTGCTCAGTATGTAAAGTTAATAAGAAACGAAACTCTCAAAGCGTCTTCATCGAATACAAAGATATGCGGTAAACACTTTCCTGGAGGCGAAAGAGGCAGTCGTAAACAACTTCCTTCGATTTTTCCCTGGTCTAAAACGTCAACAAAACGCCGTGATATATTTAAGCACGACATTCCGATAAAGCAAAAAAGATCTCGAAGCTCTTTCACTGGCAATTGTTCTGATGGAATCCAAAATGAGACCGCGGCAGCGCTTTCAAAGGAGCAAGAAGAAAAACATGAATCTTCGTCGTCAGACATTGAACTATGCAACCAAGAACAAAACCTTTTGCTTGATGTTAAAGAAGATATGGCCAGTACTTCTGATACTGTGGATAATGCGGAAGCCCTTAAGGAAAATCTAGAGTCCCTAAAGAAGGAACTTGAAGAATGTAAACAACAACTCTGTTTAACAAGAAAAGAGTTAGTACAACTAAAATTCAAACACGAGAATGAACCAAACTTTGAAATTAACGATTACAAAGATAGTCATGAGTCTATAACATTCTATACAGGATTTCCTAGCTATGCTGCAATGGCTTTGTGCTTCGATACATTGAAAGACAAAGCTGAGAATTTAAGCTATGGAAGTCATGAACGGTTGGACTTTGTGAGTAGGAAGTCTGGTCGAAAAAGAAAGTTATCACTTTGGCAAGAGTTTACTCTTGTACTCTTACGCCTGAGGCTGGGGCTACTAGAAATGGATTTGGCAGACAGATACAGAGTATCTGTTTCAACAGTATCTGATATTTGCAGAACTTGGATCAAGTTTATGAAATTGGAATTATACCCTCTGTGTATTGCATGGCCAAATAAAGAACAACTGAAATTCTATATGCCCTCTGTTTTTAAAGAACTCTACCCTGACCTTGTTTCTATTATAGACTGAGGTACGAATGGAATCCCCATCTAGTCTTGACAAACAGGCAATGTGTTATTCAAGCTACAAGAGTCACACAACAATGAAATCACTACTCGGGATAACTCCAAATGGTGCAGTTTCATTTGTTAGCGAACTATTTAGTGGATCCATCAGTGACCCAGATATTGTAAAGCAGTCTGGTTATCTTGATTATGTAAAACAGGGCGATCTAATAATGGCAGACAAGGGATTCATTATACAGGACCAACTGGCTGCTAAAGGTGCCCGTCTAGTGATACCAAACTTTTTGAAGGCCAAGAATCAATTTTCACATAATGAAACTGAGCAAAACAAAAACATTGCTAGTCCTCGTATTCATGTGGAGAGATACATGGAACGGTTGAAGAACTGGCATCTTTTTGACAGAACTATCCCTATAACCATGGCTTCAACCATCTCTGATGCTTGGATTGTGGTTGCTTGCTTATCCAATTTTTTGCCACCTATCATTGGCTAGAAAATTGATCACAATGTACACATGAAGTCCGAGAAATTGAACAATTTACTTTCAATTAATTGTATAATTTAATTACAAAGTTTTCTGAAATTAAATAATGTTCAAAAACAACAGCTCTGTATCAAGCAGCTATGCAGTTCCTCAAATCTTGAGGGTGGCAATATATACATAGGTTTGGCTGAAATTGAAACAGTTGTGTTAGATACTGGTTAAGCATAACCCAACTATTATAGTTAAATATAATTTGTTGTGAATAATTCATTTTAGTAGAAACCCACTCGCATACTTTAACAAATCATGCAATCTGATTGGCTCTGCTACTCACTATCTATCACGTATTAGTCAAATCACACTAGTGGTCTATTATCAATGCTGCGTTCTGATTGGTTGAGCTACAAGTAGGCTATAAGTTATAGTCTACTAGTAGTGAAAAGTGTCGGATTTGAAAGCCAGAAAATGGCAAATGACCAGACCAGAAAACGTTTTTGGCTATACAAATTGACCTACTAGTGTGATTTGACTAAAACAATTATTCCTCTTGCCCTCATGGCCTCTGAGTCAATCTAGCCCATTCGACTTCGGCCTCATGGGCTATTGACTCAGAGCCCATTCTGGCTCGAGGAATAATTGTTAAATAGTGAGTAGCGAAAACGCTAGCACAAAACATTCTAAAACCATAAAAATAAATATGTTGTAGCAACAACTCGAAGGTAGTATGCTAGTGGGTTTCTACTAAACCAATTAGACTACTCATTCTCGTTTTCTATGAGTCAAATAGTCGCACTGTGTTAACTACCTATCTATTGAATCATAGAAAACTCAAACTTGTAGTCAATTGTTTGTGAATAAATATTATAAGTTGTTGATTACATGTTCTTGATTTGCATACTGTATACTAATAAATATAGCATTTCAATGTTTTTTAATCTGTGACATAACAATTCTTGAAATACTAGTAACCATGCTGATTGCATTTTTAAACTGCACCATGGGGTTGAGGACCTACAGGTGTATTGGATTCTGGAAATTCCAGGGGAGGGGAGTGTCTGCCGCTTGGAAATTCCATGTGGCAGGTATGAAAAAGGTAATGTTCCAGGCCATGTTACCTGAAAATTCCAGGGGAGGGAGTCCTTTATGGGTCTGGGAATTCCAGGGGAGGGGGTCTTTAAAGGAGATCCTCAACCCCCAGGTGTGGTTTAAAAATGCAATCAGCCATTATGTCATTCCTTATAGGAGCAGACCATTTGAGTTTTTGGGAGGGGGGTTATTGAAAGATTTTGTTACTTCAGGAATTTTTTTATTTCTCTTAGTTATAGTTGGAAACTTTTTTTTTTGCAAAATACAGCTGAAGTAACATGTTGTAAAGAAGTTAAATACTTTACTTAAAAAATACTTCTACACCCCCCACCCCACCTCAAAAGTCAAATGGCCCACCTCTCAGGTGGAAAAACAATTTAAACAATGTAATGCAGATCACTGATAACAGTGTTTTGAATTTGTTAGATTAAGAATGTAGTGTAACTCTAGAATGTTATTATATTATGACACTAATCTGGGGAAATTGATTACTTTGTTCCAGCGTGGTTGTCCATGTAGTATTCTTGAATAAACAATCTCTGGAAAGAGGTTACTGAAATAGAAATCTTTGAGTTTTGCTAGCACATTTTTCCAGAACATTTCTTCAAAGACAATATCCTTTATCTTGAGCCATTCACCATTTGATACAATAAAGTGACAAAGTTTCTTATTGGCACAGAAAAGTTGCTGTTGAACTTTATAGAAATATCTATGGTTTTTGTTTATGAAAATGTCAGATCCCTTTCTGTGGTATATTCCTAATCTACAAAGGGTAGCACTCTTATCTTCATTTTCTTTTGAAGTGACCTTCTTTACTTCAATAAGATTACCTTCCTCTGTCATACCGTCTGGGCTAGCTCCCAAGAAAGGATATTTTTCTGATATACAAAAGCCACATTTAGTAACTTTATGTCCTGTTTCCATACTGAACTTCTTGATGATTTCAGGTTCCATTTCAATACCCTCCTTCATTTGAGCAGTTTGTTTAAAAGTTTTCTGCATGAGAACCTCCTGTATTGCTTTGGTTGGACTTGTAGAGTCTTTAAATAGACAGCGTTTTGCTTTTGAAGCAGTTATTCTTATTTCCTTACATTATACCATAACATGGAGGAATGTTGACTCCTGGTTTTGCTTTCTATTTCTGTAATATTTTTACTTGAATCAAATAGTCTTCTCTTCACTCGATCAGCTTTTTGTGCAATGTCATCTAATGACATGGGTCCTTCTTTCACAGGGGAATGTCAATTCCATAAGTGTTTGTCTGGATCACAGTTTGTAACTGAACTACTTGTAGCAGTACACTCATTTTGTGGAAGAACATAAGGAAGAATATAGCTAAGTGCCATTTTTTCCCAGTTATTTTTTCAACTTCTTTGACTTTTTCATAAAAACGTTTTTGGGTGTCACTATTGAAAGTTCTCTGATGTGGGGCTCTTACATCATCAGACTCTCGCTTTCTATGTTTAACTTCCTTTCCATACTCATGTTTTTCAAAATGAATGGACTGAATAGGTTCAGGAGCAATTTTCCGTTTCCGGCTGGGCACATTCCATGAGCAAGGTTGGGATGTACAGGGTAAATTGGAAGCAACATTAGGTGAGTCTTTTGTGTTAACACCACTTTCCCTTGTAAAATGGTCTTCAATGGCAAATAAAGTGGCAGACAGGTGGTTACATCTACCATCTACCCCTGCTGGGCATCCACACATAGCTTTGAGAACATTTCCATTTGGTTCTATTATAGTGTGAACAGTGTAAATCTTCTTTTTTGACATTGAAGGCATAACTTTGCTTTTAACATAGTGTTTATTATTCTCTTGTTTGGAAAATAACTGTAGAACATGCCCAGATTTAAAAAAGTTATATCCCTTGACAATAGGCTTTTCTGTTCCCAACTGCTTTTTGTAGTCCACATCATCAATTAGATATTTCCATATATTACTATATGATATCCTTGGGATGCCTCTAATTCCAGATTGAAAGCCTGTAGCTGGAAAGTTTTCCTTAACGTCTGGGTCAATTTCTTCAGATAAACCAAGTTTGAGTCTTTTCTTTGCAATGTTGATACCATTATCAGGGTCAACAATGTCCTTGTCAAGACCATTATCGATGTAGTCATTCACTCTGTAAACAAATGAAAAATAACTCAGGTAAATGCGACCTAATCGAGATATTTGCTTTCATCTTTAATGATTATTTACGTTTTGAATTGAGGAAAGCCTGGACCTGATAAAAAAATGCCTTCAAAATTATTCATAAATTCTAAGTTTACATAGCTGTCAACTCACCCGCATTAGGCGGGTGTCACAAGATTTTAAGGCGTGTCACCCGCATGATGTTTGCGAAAATGTTCATACATTTACTGTATATCACCCGCATTGTCACTCTCAGGATTTTTTCATACATTTTCTGTATTTATTTGCCACGCGAGGGAGAATCTCCAGATTTTTGACGAAGTTGGGTTGAAAGGTATGAGTTTATAACTCTTATGTCCCCGCGCGCGCCCAAGTATTATTCTCTATTCGTGACCAGTCATGTTTTAGGATAATCGACATGGCCTATATTGGCATATATTGTTCTATTGCGAGATTTCATGAATAGAAACGAAGAAAAGATATCGTAATTCATGACTCATAATCATATGAGAAAGAAAACATTTGTTTTGCTAACCTTATCACAAGATCTTCTTTCTTTCCGCTAACTTTAGCACCACGACAGCTTAACCAGCGCTTAAGAACGTTTAATGTACATTGCTCGACAGGTTTATTGAGCTTTGCACCAGGCACATCGTCTTCTTGTAACTTGAATTCTTTTAAATCTGTGTTGTCTCCCTTCGGTAACTCCGCCATCATTTCGCGCGGATTTTTCGCGCGTCCCCAAAATCGTGTCCAGAATGCATTGCGAGACGAATTCGGCCCTAGTCTCCTTATGAATTCCGGAAAGGAGAATTGCCTTTCTTTCCAGAGCGCACGCTAAGTCGAAATAACACACTTACACAAAGCAAAGCCATGAGCAATACTCTCTAAATATAAATCCTGACGCTGTATCGCAAAACTAAGTTCACAAGTCTAACGAGAAGGGGGAAATCTCTTCAGTGGGTATGATTTTGTTCGAAAAGATTTATCTTGAGCAAAGTTCTTATTCATGAGTGATTTCGTTAAGCGAGAGTAAAAGTCGCGAATTTTGAAGTCTCAGGAACTAAAAATTATTCAGTTCGCACAGCCGAAAGCACCATTCTCCATTTATAAACACGAAATTCTTAGAACAATTTTTACTTGACCTGTTTCTTCTCTACCCTTGCTGAGATAATTGCTACACGTACAAACGAAACATTTTCACCGATTTGAGAGACGCGCGAGATTTTCGCACCAAAACCAGGGACGGAGCAGTGCAAAAACTTATTTGGAGGGGGCTCACTTAATTTATTTCGGCATGGAGCGAGGGGGTCTAATTGGGGGAGGTGATTTCTAAATCATGTTGAGGGTGTTTATGGAAGGGGAACTCAGGGAAATCATGCTCCCCCTCATTATGTTCCTTGTGATTTTTCCTAAGATAATACTAGTAACAGTAAACGAAATATCCGTGAAATTTTCACGGGCATCAGCTAGTAGTGTGTGATTGTGCGACGAAGCGCCGTCGAACGTGTGCCCAAGTTTAGCTCTAAACGTTTTAGTGAGTTTCTAGGCCGCTTTTATTGCTGTATATGTGTTGTAGAACAAATGTAATAACGGCAAATAAAGTAGTGTTAGCGGAGCACCATACCTAAGGGAAAAACTTATACCATCGAGTTGATTTTGAAACGTCACGGGCAATTTAATTCATTTTTTCATTTCATTAATAGCGCCATGCCCAACTAATTAGTGCTTTGAAAAGCATTTTAAGGTACCGCTAGTTTTACCATTTCGGTTTTAGATATTTAGGTTGTGAAAAATTGTTTTTTGACTGAAAGAGGTAGAATTCACATTGCACTTCAATTCTTTCAGTATCTTTATCAGGTTATCAGTTATTTTATCACGAAAGACTTCGATCTTCTTTTGTCTTTAAGTTATGTGTGTGGTTTCTGTCAGGGGAAAAATCTCCAAAGCACAGTTCCACTCATGGGTAAAGGAAATAGTAAAAATTACCCATGATAGAGACTTGGGATGACAATGTTTTTGAGGTTTAACATCTTATATGAAACATGGTTTGGATATGACTAATTCACTTTCCCCAAGTCTTCCCACAACTCTTTGCGACGCGCGCGTGAAACCGAGGTCAGGGGGCAAAATGTAAATACACAAAATGGCGTCTGGAAAGTCAGACGCCGGCAAACCCAACCGCCGTGCTTTAGTTGAAGTGAACTCTGTTCAAGAGGTAAAAAAGTTAAAAACTGAAGAATTCACCAACGTCTGCTAGCAATTAGGGGTTCCGAGAAAAGGAAAGAAGGCGACGAGAGTAACTGCCGTATGTGAAAAATTGGGTTTGAGTACAGCTGGTTCCGGCAACGAAGACAAGGAAAATGTACGCTGGATAAAGGATGCACGTAGTATTGCAGCAACAGACACTGGCTGGGTAAAGGACATTAGAAAAATGCCAGAAGTAACGCTAAGCGATGTGAAAAGGTATTTGGTTGACTCGGCAACGGATAAACAAGGACCTAGTTTCGAGAGGTTTGGGAAGGAAACATTGCTTCGATACAAGACGTTAAGGAGTTATCGTCTGTGGAAAGAGGATCACATTCACAGCCTCCAGTATCATGACTTTCAGACAAATATTGCTTTAGTGCGTTGTCGAAGTTTGGCGAGCTTCCAACAACAAGGAACAGAATACACAACTTTTGTTGCATTATCTAAAGAAGATAACTCCATTTTGTATGGCCATTGTCACTGTGTGGCTGGTCTAGGTCAGGCTTGTACACACGTTGCAGGACTACTCTTTGCCATCGAAGAGTTTGTGGCAGAAGGCTTGACATCATTACCAGATGACACTTCCGTTACCGAGAAACTTTGTAAGTGGATAAAACCTAAGGGTCCCAAGGATGGGCCTCTGATGGTAAGAGATATTTGCTTTTCCAAATTATACCCCGGTCGATCTAATCTTGTAGAAGTGCAAAGTGTAGAAGACCCAAGAGCCAAAGATGATACTAACATTGACATTCAATCGGCATGCCTATTGCATGATAACTTGTACAAAGCACATCATTCTGATGCACCTATTGTTCACATACTAGAAGATTTTGTCCATGTTCCTGCAACTGTTAATGCCATTCAAATAAATCCCCCCACAATGATTGAAAGAGTAAAACAGATACAAGCTGAGAACCCTGATTTTGACAAGGAAGCTATAACAAACCACCTCGGGGTGTCTCAAGACTTCATTGAAAATGTTGAAGTTATCACAAGAGGGCAGTCTAGCAATGCCAACTGGTATGCATACCGCAGAAATGTGTGCACAGCAAGCAACATCCAAGCAGTGTGTACAAGAGTAGATTCATTTACACAAGGCAGATGTTCAGATGGAGGGTCAGTTCTTGTACGCATTACTGGACAAGACCATTTTAACGGAAATGAAAGCACAAGTTATGGACTTATGCAAGAAGATGCTGCAAGGAAATGCTATGTCCAAATGATGTCAAAGACTCACAAGAACTTTGTGTGCTCCGAAAAGGGATTTTTGTATCATTCAAGTGGTGTTCTTGGTGCCAGTGTTGATGGCATTTGCAGTTGTGACTGTTGTGATGACAGACTGTTAGAAATTAAATGTCCCTTTACTCTTCGAGACAAAGATCCCAATGCTAATGTTAACAATATAGAATTTTTGAGTACAACAGGATCAAGCACTACAACAGTCAAGAAGTCCCACAGGTATTACTATCAACTTATCACAACTATGGGAGTGTCAGCTGTTGACAAGTGTCATCTGGTTATTTATTCAGATAAAGGTATGCTTCTCGTTGATGTTCACCCTGATTACAACAAATTTGTCGAAATTTTAGAGAAAACTAAGCAATATTTCCAAGCCTTCATTTTACCTAACCTTAGTTTTCTCTAAAATTTGTTGTGATCAGAGTGAACATCAACTAGAAGCATGCCTTTACCTGAATAAATAACCAGATGACACGTTTACGTCAAGCCTTCTGCCACCAATTCTTTAAAGGCAGAGTTGTGCATAATATTTTCATAACCATTAGTTTTAACAAAATAGGGCCTTTCTATTTGTAAAATGTTAGGTTAAATGTATCTGTTTAAAAAATGTGAAATTCATGGTCCCATTTTGCTTGGTCTGTTAAATACTAGAAGTCACGCTATTGTATTTGCAATATTTTTTAATAGGATGTCTCATTTTTTAAAGATAAATATAAAAGAATTTAAAGGCTGTCATCACATCAGTCACAACTGCAAATGCCATCAAAACTGGCACCAAGAACACTGCCTGAGTGAAGAGAATTGAAGACTTAGTATAATTACTCAGGCGATTCTGCACGCTGATTGGTCAAGACGTTCTGAATATTTTGCTAATATATGCTAATATGATATATGCTAATAGATTGAAAGCATTGGGGATAGCATACACAGTTTATTATGAGAAACTAAAAAATACTCCTAAACCCAATTTGTTTTGTCAAAAATCTTAAAAGGCGCTTGAGTAATTATAGTAAAACCAATTAGTCACCTCAGGCTCTGTAAATATCGGCGAAATATTTAACAAATGTCCTCGTGTAGTTACAGAAAATATCCAACCCCCCTCCCACCACCACAGAAGGGCATTGAAAAGTTACCCCTCCACCCCCAAAAGGAAAATAGTTTTTAATACCATATCTCATCATTTTGAAAGATAAATATAATTTTTAATGGAATTTTATTGTGGAGATGAATACAAATACTGTATAATATTAATATATAAATTTTGAAAAAGGTGAATCTGAAATTCAAATATTGTATAGAATATTATGTACAAGTTATACCATATTGGTATTGTATTTATTGCATTAAATTGCAATATAAATAAAGAAATTTATTCATTCATTAAATTCAAAATTCAAATATTGTATAGAATATTTAATGTACAAGTATTGGTATTGTACTTATTGCATTTAAATTAAAAAAATTAAAAATTGCAATGTAAATAAAGAAATTTATTCATTCATTAAATGGTTTTGCCTATTGTCCAAAACACCCTAGCAGGAGATGATTTGCTGAATTCTTTAGACATGGAATTTTGGTATAATGTGTGAAAATTAGAAATTATCCATACCCCTACCATTGAAAGGGATTGAGATAAGACCTCCCCACATCCTCTCTGGAAATTCCAGTGAAAAGTACAGTAATGATATGGGAAATAAAAGGGTGTTTGACCCCTTCCACCCCTCTGGAATTTCCAAATCCCTTCCATTGGGGAGGTATTGACTTTTTCTGGAATCGCACAATTTGGGGTTTATGCTGCTTTTGCTATATTTCTTTAATTTCAAGCCATGACAGTAAAGCTAGTTTGGTATGACTGTGAAAACACATGGCTGATGGTACAACCACAGCTGGGCACAAAACCTGGCCTTGTTGACATTCAGGCAATCACATCTCACCAAAAAGGCTCAAAAGGCTTAGACATGGCACAGCAAAATACTTTTAAGACAGATTATTTTAGATATTCGAGTAATGCTTCGCCAAAAATATTGTCAGTTAAAAGTTTAATACCTTTTACCTTTGCTTACCTAGGTATGATGTTGAAGGAGTGGTAGTCCTGCCAAAAAATTCCAATACATTATGTTGTTATGTTACTAGTGTGCACCAGGCATAACAACATTTTTACTGCTTTTTGTTCAAACTGCACAGAGTTCTAAAACAATCTGCCTTAAATGGTGAGATCTATGTCATAACTTTTTCACAGTCATACAAAAGTAGCTAGCGCAAACATGCGAAAAGCTCTATTCCTCTGTGGTTTTGATAAAGGGGGTCTGGAAATTGACAAGGTAAGCACATGTCTTAAACACATATTCAAAATGCTTGATTGATCTTATCTTTACTTCCCTTTCAAGTAACCCAAAAGCTTTGATCTTTCCAATAGCTCGCTCAATATGGACTCTTGCCTTGGAGATCTGCTGGCTTGTAATGACTTGCTCATGCGTAAACTGGGTTTGAGTGGTGCGCTTCATGCAGGGAGTAATAATTTCAACACCAGGAGGCAGGTCATCCTTTATGGTATAGGCACGGTCTCCCATTACAGTATCTCCACGTCTTAGGGAATCCAGCAAATCGTCACTGACTCTAGTTATATATTTATCACTTGCAAGACCGCCATACATTGATGATACATAATTTATGGCTCCAGAAGGACTCATACCAACCATAAATTTAACAGTACAGTGATGTTTGTAGTTGGAAAAAAGTTGTTTATGAGCTTTAAGAGAGCTTGGTGTTTCTGAAAACAGCTCAGTACAATCCAGTACAATGACGAGGTCTGGGAATTTCTGGAAACATGGTGCACTAGTTTGAAATCTAATATTTGGCTTGATTCTGCAAAGAGCTTCTAGTTCCAGGGCAATAAAAACAACCCATGTATTAAAAATTCTTTCATAAGTTGACGGTGAAAGTCCAAATCTATAAGCACATTCTTGAGAGTCAACTCCCATACGCAGTCTGTAAAGTGTCATAAACAGCTCCTCTACTAGTCTTGTTTGTCTCTCTGGACCTGGCTTGTTTTGAAATCCTTTATCTTTAAAGTTTTCTTCCTTTCTTTTCCCACCATAGTACTTGAGATGTTTTGCCTTTGGCTCTAGATATGTGAAGAGAGCTTGAAAAACCGCATAGCTCTTAAGACCAGTATATAGTCGAATCAGGTTATCATCATTTTGGATAGATTCCAATGTCAGAATTGAGTGATTAGACAGGGCTTGTTCGTATAACTTAGATTTGTTGAAAACTTCCTGGTAGTGGGTATAAAATTCCGGTTCATCATGCTCTAACTGTCTAAGTAATAGATAGCTTGCATCGTCATAATTGGAACAAAGATAGTCATGATCAGAGACCAGAACAGATGTTTTTGAAGAGACAGACGAAGAGGCAACACTTGAGTACCCCAGTGACGGTGCATCTAATACTGTGGAGGAGTTTAGTGTGAAGGGCGTTGAGGAATCAAGAGTTGAAGTCTCTACTGCAAGCGCATCCATGGCTGAGGATGAGTCGATGGCTGAAGTCGCCGAGGAATCGATTGCTAAAGTCTCTACTGTTACAACACTATCAGTACAGACTTGAACACTTGATTCCACCATGACCTCAACACTGGACTCATCCAATGTCATGGGTAGACTTCCATTAAAGTCTTCAGCAATTGACTCGCCAACACTTGAAGCTGGCAACAAGGATGGGAGGGTCGCCATTCTGTCGACTAGCCGTGATTTGATGTCTGCAATTATAACAAGAAGTACAATCTAGGACTAAAATATCCCGATAAATACCAAGATATGAAACGAGAACATTGCTTGTGTCAATCCTTACCTGGTTTTTGCCCCAAAGGCCAGTGGCAGCTGCAAATTTTCGACTTTGATGTCGGAGACCAAAGATAAATTTTGCCGGAGCGAAGTATTTTCTTGTGCGCTAACAGCGATTTATATTTCATATGGAGTTCTGGTGCCGATGGGATGGTGAAAAATGAACATTTTGCCCCTTCCCGTTTGTCGTGACCACATTTATCGACGCAACATCTGTCGCTCTTGCCCATTTTGAACAAGAAGGAAACAGACTCAAAGCGGAGAAGTTCGCCATCTTGTTTACATTTTGCCCCCTGACCTCGGTTTCACGCGCGCGTCGCAAAGAGTTGTGGGAAGACTTGGGGAAAGTGAATTTAAAATTCATGTCTCCTAAAACAGTCTCTTATTTTACCCATTATAACCTGCATGGGTTTGGGATATTTTTTTCCTATGTGGTTCTAATTTATTTCTTACTGGGGTTAAAAATTCACCAAGGTTCAAGGTCCAAGTTTCAGAGTCCAAGGTTTCCATGCTTTTAGTACAAGACACAACACTATTTAAAAGGATACCAAACTCCTACCCTGAAATTTTGCTATGTTATAGAGGACCCACATTGTCATTCCAAGCTCGATTTTATCGCCACCCACCCCGGAATTCAAGGGAGTGGGGAATGCTCCCTAAAGGGAAATTTTGTAATTTTAGGCCTCGAGACAGCCAGAAATCCAGGGGTGGGGTTATGGTGGACGGCCCTAAGCGATAGGGATGCCTGTTTGGAAATCAGAGAAACTACCCTAAAATATACCAAGCAGTGAAAAAATGTGACCCTTAAAACATTATATTGTTCAAAATAAGGCCTAAAAAATACCTAAACCACCTTGGTACTTACAAATTGTGATACTTCCACGATTGAGATTATTTACGATTGAGAGGGGGCTTTGTCAGAAAAGTGGTCTTGCATTTTTTTTTTTGCACCCCAAAGGGGGTTCCTGACTTCCTGAAATTTATTCATGTAGATTTGTGGTGCATAAGCAGTTTGCTAATTATGTGATTCCAGAAATTACCAATGCCCCTCCCATAGTAGGGGTTTATAGTAGTGGGTTTATTACAGTCCACCGCTCTGGAATTTTCAGTTAAAAATACAGTTATTATTTTGAGAAAAAAGAAGTTTAGTATCACTTCATCAAATACAGTACCGTACCATGTATTCATGTTTGGCACGAAAAAAAAAAGAAAGAAAAAAACAACATCAGATTACCAAATAAAATATTCCTACACCTAAGAAATGTTATTTTATACCATCTTTGATACGCCTTAAAGCTCCGCTTTTAAGCAGTGCCTAAATCTATATATTAGCGGAGCTAAGGCCCGCGCAAGCGGAGCACCATACCTAAGGAAATAACGTCTACGTAACTATGGAGTTGATTTTCAAACGTCACGGGCTTTCTTGCTCATTTTGCTTACGTTATTGACGGCGCCAAGTCAAATGATTAGGGCATTGAAATGGTATCGCCCCAAAGATGAATGTGTCCAAGTTTGGTTGCCACAGGTTGTTCCCTTCTTGAGATATGAATTTTTTTGTTTCTTCCTGGTATTAAAGGTATAGCGTACGTCCGTCCGTCCGTCCGCCGTACGCGGAAACTCATGGGAACCCTGTGGTATACTAAGAAATAGTATACCACAGGAGAGAACATGCTAAGACAACCAAACTTGGGATATTTCCTCTGTGCTACCAGGGGGGTGCTGTAACATGATCACGTGACGTGACGTCATCGATGACGTCATCTAATAGAAAAATAATATATCTCAGGAAGGATAAACCTCAGACAACCAAAGTTGGGTTAAGTTGTGTTAGTGGCAAGGGGGGTGCAACTGTATGGTCACGTGGTATGACGTCATCGATGACGTCATCATTGGAGAAAAAAATGTATCTCAGGAAGGGATAAACCTCAGACAACCAAACTTGGGTGAAGTTATCTAAATGGCAAGGGGGGTGCAACTGCACGGTCACGTGGTATTACGTCATCGATGACGTAATCACAAGAGAAAAAGAACATATCTCAGGAAGGGATACACCTCAGACAACCAGACTTGTGTGGTGGAAGTGGCAAGGGGGTGCAAGTGCTTAGTCGAGTGGTATGACGGTGCAAGACTACGCCTATGTACAATGGCAACCTTTTTGCCTCGTTAACAGAGAAATATGTAACCGGGAGCTCCGTTTTTAGCCAGTGGCTAAATCTATATATTAATATTAGCGGCCGATTTGGTATATGAGATTTACAATGGCGAGCCTGGATCATACATGCCATTGATATTTAAAGGCCGAATGAATTACAAAGGGAACTTTCAAGAACAGCAGGCTAGTTAGAGGCATTTCTTGCAAAAGCGTGGGCGAAAGTGGTCGGCATTATAGCTACGATCAATACTGATTGGCCCAAATCTATGCTTTGTTTCACCGATAAACTGATGGTTCTCCCCGCTATATCATAAAAGCATCACAACACAATGTTCTGGTGTCTCTAATAATATATGACAGCTGTTTGGTTCTTGTCAAATTATCATTAGTTTACTTGCCCATCAAACCCATCTTATATTTTTGACGTCAAAGTGGCCAAAGACCATTTGGGTAACTGGTTTCAGGGTCCTTATGTAGTTCTTAGTACAGGAAATGTGTTAAGTGATAAATTACCTTGTTCGTTCAACATTGTCGTCTGGGCCGACTGATCAGCAGGGACCTCGTATCCCCTGTCTTCTTTCTCTGCACCTTCAATAAGTAATAAGGGAGTTACTTTGGGAACAAGGCAGCTGTTCTATTGCTCTGTAATTGACTTCGTTCAGCAACCCAACCATGAAACCAATATAAGGTGTAAGGGGAGGGGGCAATAGCTCGCATGTTTCATGTCAAAATGGCCAAAAATTGGTATGGTTAATAAGTAAATGGTTGGTCCTTTTGTAAAGTTGATTAGTACAGAAAACGTTCTGATGACTACCTTGTTCGTTCATCATTGTATCCTGTGCAGTTTGATCATCCTTGTCTTCCAAGATGAATAAATAAACGCGCGCAAATTCATTCAAATTGCGGCGTACAATTTTCTCCTACTGAGTTTATTTTACCGATTCCACGCTTTAGTACTTCGCGAGCTCTTCCTTTCTTCTTGGTGAAGGCATGAGCATGAGCAGTGGAAAAACATAAAAATGAATTGACACTATAAACAGAGTCCAATTTCGCAAAAAGTCAAAACATTACTGCGAAATAGTTGCTCTGCAAATAGAATGAAGGTAAATTTCGCATTGAGAGATTCTGGGGACAATCATAGCGAATGGCCTACAATGGTATGTGAAACGATATTGTACTAATACCTTAGTAGAATACTTTTTGTGCCACATTTTTATAGATTTGTTTCATTTCTTTATTTGTATGTTTCACTTTCAGTGAAATGAGAACTCGTTCGAAGACGAGAAAACTAAAGTACATTTAAAAACGAATTATAAATGCTCGGACAGTATATGGAGTTGAAGTTTTGAGCGGAAATGTTTTGTTGTGAAGCTTTGTCACGCAGTGTCGATGGAATCTTTGTCTTTTTCTGGTCCCGGGGGAGGGGCATTTTCCGTTTTTTGTCTTCCCCGCCGTGGGGTATTTTGCATTTTTGCAAGCCCGGGGGCGGGGAATTTTCAGTTTTATTTTTGGAAATGACCAAAATCCCGGCCGGGGGGGGGCATGGTCACCGCTGGAATTGACTGATACATTACCCCCGTAAAAGGTACCAGAGGCCTGATTTTATACCCTAAAAGGTACGACGAGCACCCCCGCCCAAAAAATACCACCCTTTCGCCCCCCTCTCGGGGAGGTTGCACATGACAAATGGTGACCAGCTCCACAAGAAAAGATAACGGATCGGAAGGCGTGTGAAAACCCACGGAGAGTGGGTTTTCACACGTGTGTGTAAATTATCATGACAAAGTTTTCAATTATCGATATAATTGTAATCAATATATGTTGGACAATCCATTTTACAAACTGTACATTCAGTATGTTCAGAAGCGTTGCTTCAAACAATATTGATTGGTGTGGTTTTGTTTATACTCAAGTTGGATTTTACGAAAAGTTAAATGTTGTCATTCCGAAGTTCGTGAGAAATTTAAAAATAGTTCAATATTGATGTATCGAAAAGTTAAATCTTGTTATTCCGGATTTCACGAAAAAGTTAAATATAGTTAAATATTGATATCGAAAAGTCAAATATTCTCATTCCGGATTTCACGAAAAAGTTAAATATTGATATAGTTGTTATTCCGGACTTCGTGAGAAAGTTAAAAATAGTTCAATATCGATGTATCGAAAAGTTAAATATTGTCATTCCGGATTTCACGGGAAAGTTAAAAATAGTTAAATATTGATGTATTGTTATTCCGGATGAAAAAGTTATGCATAAAATTATGCATAAAATGGGTGATGGAATCCATGGGCTAATTCATTGCCATTGCTAAGGTGGAAAAAAGTAATAAAGAAATAAAAAGAGCGAAAATATACCTAGGTAAAACAAAAAATAGAAAATTACAAATTACAAGAACAGAAACTGGACGTTACAGCAACAACGGAATAGCCTTGATGGCACTTAAAGCCCCGTCAGGGGGTACCCACAGGAGCGCGCATGTTCAAGGTGTGGTGGGGATAAACTGACGTGTGATCCAGATTGTAAATTGTCTCTTGGTGGCGCCATGTCCGTCGGCCTCCACACGGGCGGAGGAGAGTCAAGGACGAACTGTTTTAACAAAAGGGCCAATCTCGTACCCAGAGCCCGTCATCTTTTTGGCCAGCGGCAAGATTCAGGGCTCTGGGGGAATCCGTTTTTCAGACCCAGATTCTAGGTCTTCCGGTTTTAGTGCGCATGTGCTATTCTCAAAATGGCGGCTAGTGGAATCGTGAGCAGTTTTGAAAAGTTTCATTTATTTTAAAGGAACAACAGTACGAAGTACTGAAGGCGGTTGTAGTTGACAGAAAGGACGTTTTGTGTATCCTACCGACTGGTTACGGCAAGTCATTGATATACCACAGTCTTGGTTTTGTTTTCGATTTTTTTGAGCATGGAGAGAGTACTAGTATGGATAATTTTCAACATTCTACGGTTTTGGTCATTTCTCCTCTGAATGCCCTGATGGAAGATCAAGTCCAGAAGTTAAAGACCCGCATCAAAGTTGGTGTGCTTAAATACACGGACGAATCAACAGCTACAACTACTACAACAGCACAAACTACAATACTATTGATTCTAACGTGAACATTGTGTTCGCTCACCCAGAGGTGATAGTGAACCAGTTATTTAGTAGAACCAAGGCATTTCAGAAGCGTGTTTGTGCTGTTGTAGTAGATGAAGCCCATCTTGTCGAAGAATGGTAAGTCACCCATGTGTATCGAAGGACAACTGTCAGAGGAACATTACTCATTTAACTTAATACTGCCAACTTTTAAGTAATTACTGGCGGCCATTAGTAGCTCAGGGCCTTTCCATTTTTATCCACTACACCCCTACTGAGGAGACCAGAGCGGATTTCACATGACTGTCGTGAGTAATTCGCAATTACGTTGTAAGAATAGACCAGTTGGCTGTTGCAGTTCCGCCATTTGATATACAAGTGAATTGGCAAAAAGTTGTCCCAATCACTGAAGAACTCCCAAACGTAGTAGATATGCCAATTTGTAACACCATAGCATGCGAACTAGCGAAGATATGGCTTTGTAAAAGTCAAAAATTTTACAGAGGTTTGTATACAACCAATGTAAAATCTTTAAACTTTTTGGGATCATATCTTCACTAGTTTCCATCATATTGTGAGCTATAAATTGGCATGACTACTAAATTTGGGATTGGGAAAGATTGCAAAATTGCTCCTATCAAGTGGCAGAATCAATGCTAAAAAAATGGTCTTTTGCCCCCCTTCAAGAATTTTGAAAAAAATAACCTTCAGAAATTTTGCTTTTTCCATTGATTTACAATTATTGAGGATTAATTTGAGAAAAAATCTCACAATTTTGACACCCATCAGAAAATCTCTTCAACACTGCACCCCCTCATAAAAATCTCAATTGCAGGTGTAGATAAAAAATGGAATGACCCTCTGGTTGAACCATCTTACTAATTTCAAAAGAAATAGTTCCTAATTATTTTCATCTGTAACTAGACCATAGTCAAAAATAAATCTGAACCAGTGAATTCCATGAGCACTTCTTGTTAATTTAATACAATATTGTGGGTACAATTATTACTATAAGGGCTATCTCTTGGTTTATGTTTTCACTCTCTTCAGCAATTTGAGCTTAAAGCTATATACTAATTACTTAGAAACAATATGTACAGTGGCTATAGTTGAATTTTTTACCTGTTATCTCACACAATTTGACTTGTTCTGTTAAACAGGAAGGAGTTCCGACCAGCTTATGGGAAACTTGGGATTCTAGGGAACTATTTCCCCAATGTTCCAATTGTAGCCCTTACAGCAACTGCCACAGCAAAGACTCAATCACTTCTCTGTAACACCCTAGGGCTTTTTGATCCTTTAATAGTTGCTGTCAACCCTGATCGAGAGAACATCTATTTTGCATCATGCAAAAGAAAATCTGCAGGTGAAGATAAATTTTGTGACATTGTAGAACCTCTAGTGGTGGAACTGAAAAGAGAACGCCAAAATTTCCCTTTGACCTTGATGTATGGTAACCTTGAGACCATATCAGATTGTTATATGTACTTTCATGAGGCACTAGGGCAAGAACAGTATGACCCTCCAGGTGCTGCTCCTCTTGCTAAAAACAGAATGTTTACACAATACCATGCACAATATCCAGACAAAGAGCGTAGCAGAATAGTATCAGAATTGACCAATAACAAATCAAAACTACGGATCTTATTTGTAACTGTTGCATTCGGCATAGGTGTTGACATAAGTAACATCAGAAGAATTATTCACATAGGAGTTCCTTATACGATGGAGGAATATTTTCAAGAGGCTGGTCGATGCGGCAGAGATGGGCTACCTGCAAAGGCAATCGTACATTACAATTCATTTGACATTTCAGCTACAAGAACCCAAATGTCAAATGTTATGAGGAATTATGTGACCCAGAAAAAGTGCAAACGCCAAGTCATTCTGAGCTACTTTGGGTTCCCTGTTCCAAAGAGAAACCTACCAATGTGCACTTGTTGTGACTACTGTGAAACATTATGTGAATGTGACAATTGCATCATTAGTATGGCTTCAGATGTAGAAGTATCTCTTTTGGCTAGTAATGTACGAACTGCTCTGAAAATACCCCAAGTGGAAGAGGCACCACATGGATTATCACAGGATAAAGCCAAGGTCCTTTCCGACAGGCTGCATGAATTTAGATTATCACTGGTTGGTACTGGCAGATCATGCGTTGGAAGTGTTTCCATGGCTACAGGGTTTAGCATCAAGCTAATAGAATCAATTGTTGCCAATGCAAATTCTATTTCTTCAGTGGAGGATATTATCAGAGGATACCCAGTCTTTAGTACTGATCATGCCCAAGTAATCTATGACATTCTCCAGGAAATTATTTAAGCTAGGTATCATCTAGATCTGGTTAAAACTCATGATTTCGAATAAGTGAGGTCTTCTTCTTGTTTTGTAGCCTTGGAATAAGTAGCATGAGTCTTGTCTCATGCTTGAATCAAGATACAGTATAACAGCAAAGCCAATAATTGTTTCATACATCACCCCATTATACCTTCCATAATGCATTATGCGCCATGGTATTTATGTTTTGGCTTTGAAAACGAAAAAAAGATAACAAAACAAAAATATTTGTTCAAAAGCTTAAATTAGTCTATCAACTGGCCTCTCAATCTCTTTTCTTAGGCCTAGGGCATACGTCAAATTAAAGTCACATTATACATTTATAACGATAATTTTGTTATTTGAAAGTGTAATGAGTCTGTATCTTTTGAAAAAAAAATCAACGCGACCATAATTCCTAGGCTTTAGTTGAGATGTCAAGGGTAATAAACACCACAGCCTGCAATGCATTATGGAAAGGTGTAATGGGCCTTCGAGGCACAATTTGCAATTTCCTGACTGAGCTCACTCATTCTATAAAAGTCATTTTACCAACACCTGTAAAATATTACACGTTTACATGGCAAGTTGGATGCTAGCATGAGCCTATTCTACATCACACATTTAGGATCCAGCTATCATCTTCGATCTCAAACTCTTCATCTTCATCTTCATCTTCTTCGTCATCATCAGCATCATCACAGTTTGCAAAATGGTCTTTTGCAAGCCTCCTTTTGTGCTTGTTTAGCCAAGAATGGAATTTGGCTACATCCAACATGTCCAATGGACTTTTTGAAATTGATGGAAATGAGCGATGAGCCCTGCTAGCATGATGTTGGAACGGTTTTATAGCATGCAGCATTGTGATCATTTCTTTGATATCCTCAAATGTAGAGGTATGGGTGTGTGCAGAGGAGTTAGGAGGAATATTGGTGGCAGTGTCATAACTATGCATGATTTTGTTGATGCCATATGCAGCTGCACTACTTCTTTCAACTGCTTCTAATGTCTTATTGCCACACATGCCTCTCAGTATAACCTTGTAATGCTTATTCAACATTTCCATCTGCAAGTCATTGGCACAGTTATGCCCTGCACCACCCTTAACATTGACAAATTGCCCATGAGTGATGCGGTGTGCCATTCTCTCTGTATACAAGGCCTTAATACATGTCAATAGCCTCATAGCTTCATATGCATATTTGGTTCCACGATACCTTGACCTGAAGTAAAGCATTAACAGTTTCCAGTTTATAATGCTGCGATCACCATCACCTTCCTTTTCTGTGTCATTTAACTGCATCAGCATGACGCCAAGTTGGATAGTTTGGAGTGCATAGTTCATTACTCTGTCCTCAGATGGTCCCGTTGATTCAGGAATATCAGATATTGGCGAGGGCAGGTTCTGTTTGCTTTCTTCTGTTGTTCTTGTCTGAATGGCAATGTGAATCCTTGGCCAAAACACTACTTGCCCTACACTCAGCTTTTGTGCTGCAGAAGGTTCAAATGCAGCTGCAACTAGGACTGGCACACCAGTCAAGCTTTGGTCACCTTCTGAATTACACACTTTGCCAACACCAACAACGTCATAACTTCCTTGCTTTGGGTTCACAAGGATGACAACTTGTCCTTGAGAAAAGAAGTGATTATGCAAAAATTAGTAGGGCTTACCTACCATAAAAAAATTGATTGCCATGACAATAATAAATATTAATAATAATAATAAAAATGATAACAATGGAAATGGCTCACCGAGCTTGATTTGGTCTCTGACATAGTGCTGCTACAGAAAGTGTGTATTGGACACCTACAATGAATACCTACAATGAATACCTACAATTGAAAAGTGGAAGTACCCAAGGCTGGCTTGATGCCCCTTGCAAAGAACTTCCAGCTTGATTTTAAGGAAATCATAATAAAATTTCAGAGGTATAATTACCAGCGGCTTATGCCATAAGTATTAAGATAGCATCCAAAAGTGTGAACATTGCTATAATAATAGTAAAAGTAATAATAATAATGTCTTTATTAACCATTAGAAATACATAAGGCTATTAAAAAGGTAAAAAATGCTTATAGTAATATTAATAATAATAATGTCTTTATTAACCAATAGAAGTACATAAGACTATTAAAAGGCAAAAAATGCTTATAGTCTGGCTTTTAGAAATAAGTTGAAGATGCAATGTTTTTAAACATTTAAAACATCATGATATTCATGTGTCCCTTCCTAAAATGTTAGAAATGTTTTTTTTTTGTCTTGCTTTACCAGCTGGTAAGTTAGGTAGTTGTGATGAAGAAGGACAAGACATGGTAGCTGTCTGTGGTGTCACTCTGGTGCTTGAGGACAAGCGGTAGATGTCTGTGGTGCCATTCTGGGTGCAGGAGGACAAGTAGTAGCTGTATGTGGTGTCACTCTGGGTGCTTGAGGACAAGGGGTAGCTGTCTGTGGTGTCACTCTGGGTGCGGGAGGACAAGCGCTAACTGTCTGTGGTGTCACTCTGGGTGTTGGAGGACAAGTGGTAGCTGTCTGTGGTGCCACTCTGGGTGCAGGAGGACAAGTGGTAGTTATCTGTGGTGCCACTCTACAGGGTGTAGGTGTATAAGGCGTACAAGTGGTAGCTGTCTGTTGCATCACTCTAGGTGCAGAAGGGGGGGTGGTAGCTGTCTGTGGTGTCACTCTGGCTGCAGAAGGACGAGCTGTAGCTGCAGGTTGTCTTTGTTGTGCTGCCATGGTTCTCTGTTGTTGCTTCTGCTGCTGCTGCAACCGCCATGCTTTCTCCACATCAAACTCTACCAGCACATACTCATCCACAAACTTGCCCAATGCATCTGTGATAAATGCCTGCTTCTGTTCAACACTTGCTGTTTCATCTACAATACTGAGTGTTGTGGGTGTACCATCTAAGTCATCCAGTCCAGCCCAGGCCATAAAGGCACAGCAGATATACGCCTTGGTGGCACACAGCATGAGATGCTCTGCACTTTGATAATTCTTTTTTACCTAAAACAAGTAAAAACCATAGTCATCGAGTGCAGACTTGATTACCCTTGCTAGAAGGAAAAATGATTGTGTAATTTCAGAAAAGTTCCAAGCCCCAATTATGGAGGGACTTTGACAATCCAGGGGGTAGGGGGGCTGATTTGCCAAACGTTTTTTGGGGAGTAAACATCAAATTTCCCATTCAAACACAACGTTTTTCATTTGGAAATAAGAGGCGTGGGGATCCATTAACAAAATATTACCTCTGTGGTGGGGGTATTTATATGTGACTTTTCTGGAATAACACATTATCTGTTTCTTACCTTGGTATAAACGTTGGTCATCCGCCATTGTTGTCTGAGATGATCGTCCACAAACAGCATCAGCCTTGTACAACTGCTCCCATATGTACTTCAAATTTTAAAGAACAATTCATGATATTAACAATTCTATATGTCATGCAGGGTTGTTCAAGTGTGACCAGTACACATTATGGGCTAGGTAGTTCATTACAAATTCCCTAAAACTTGAAGAGCTAGTATTGTTATGACTAGTTATTTTTGGTTATTGATGGATGTCACTGGCATTTAATTCAGTTCAAGATTGTATGATTTGCCCCATGCAAGGAGTATGATTATAAAAAGGTCGTTCATTTCCAGAATATTGCTGTATCCAGCTTGTAGGAAACAGTTCCACAAAACAAATATATACAGAAGAATTGCATGTGTGATTCTAATTCTAAGAATTGCATGTGTGATTCTAGAATTTACTAAAAGACACCACCTCTTCCCAGATTCCTTTGAAATATCCAAATGAAAAAAAAATGTATATCTGCATGTAAAGGGGTCTGTCTCTGGAAAATGGTAAATTTTCTGTCCCTCACCCTCTGAAATTTTCAGTTCCCTCTGTATGGAGGGGAGTATGGATTTTTTCATGAAATTATTGATTGTTTGAGCTCTTATGCCACTGGATTTATTTTAAAAAGGATTTCAAAATGCAAGCAATTGTTGGGGTTTGGGGTACTACAGGGGAATGTTTAATTACCACTAAGAATGATTGCTTGGTATGCCACAAGGCAGGATTCTCAATAATGTTTTCAAACCGGTCAGAACTGTTGTCACATCCCATTCGTGTCTTCTTGGCACCTGTGACTCTCTCCCTGCCTAGCAGGTCTCCACAAAGAGGCACTTTGAGATCCTTGAGTATTTGCTCCTTGTGATTTGCAGCTGTTTCTGCAGAGGCATCAGCAGCAGGTACACCAGGGTCACCTTCAGGTGTGAACACGTCTACCAAAAAGTCTTCAATGTATTCCATGTATTGACATACGTCTGCATGCTTGCTCTGGTTGTATGGTACAATTGGGAGGCCAATTATAGTGGATTTCCTAGCCATCTCTTTAGAATATCTAAAAATTAAAAGGTTATAGCTAAGAATACTTAATTACACAGTAATCTGCGTATCAGCTCAGGGACAATTTCTTTTTCAAGTTTAACAAAATTGAATTGCAGCCATATTGCTCTGGGAGCATAAACATTGAGGGGTGTGCAGCAGGACCCAGCTTTGTGAGAGACAAGGGAGAGACAAGCAGTTTGAACAAGAGGGGCTATTACA
Source organism: Scolanthus callimorphus (assembly GCA_033964015.1). Classification (NCBI taxonomy): domain Eukaryota; kingdom Metazoa; phylum Cnidaria; class Anthozoa; order Actiniaria; family Edwardsiidae; genus Scolanthus; species Scolanthus callimorphus. The sequence goes on from CM066915.1 coordinate 17,739,275, forward strand.
AGGGCCACTTTTATGTTAGGGGGATCAATATGTAGCTCCAGAAAATAACCAAACCTCCCCAAGAGAAGGAATTGGAAATTCCTGGGGTATTTGATTAAAATGTTGTAAAAATTTTAACTCTATTCCAGGGATCAAAATTTCAAAACCCATCTGTGGCTGGAGAAAGGGTGACTGTTTTCTGGGATCAAACAATAAGTAGAAAATGTATCACTTAAATTCATAAACATTTCTAGCTATAATATGGCTCTGTATAGAGCATTGGATTTGTAGCTCTTATGACATCCACAGTTTGAAATCACACAATCGCACAATCCTCAAGACCTCATATTTAGATTTAGAGTAGTATAACATCAAAATTATACCTGTGTGGTATGTGATCTACAACAACATCCTTGAGATGCCTAAGATACTTCACAAACTCGACTAAAACTCTTGCCACAAGAACTGTAAAATCAGCCTTGAGTTTAGAAAGTTCTGCCTTGCTTAGTAGATAGTTAATGTTGTCAAAAGTAGAAACATCGGCTACAAGAGGCTTGGTGTCATCAAGGTGATCTGCTTGTACCCTCTCAAATGTAGCGTAGTGACCAATCCAATGCATATCAGAGTTCCTGTGCTTTTTCAACATTATGTTCACCAGAATCTTAAAATCAAGGTTGTCAAATACAAGGCGGAGAGAACGTTTTGTTTGGACTACTTGCTGAACTTCAGAAACAACATCTCCAATAACATCCATGATACCAAGCAGGCTCTCTCTTGACTGTGTAACCCCAATTTTATTCAATCTCTGGAATGTCTGCAAATAAAGAAAAGAAAAGAATAACTCACCTACATTGTGCAACTCCAGAAAAAATCTATGACCCCACTGAGATTTCCAAAGGATAATACAGTATTTATATGGAAAATAACCCTCTGTTTCCAATTCCCTCCATGGTGGGGTATGGATTTGTTTACAGTAAAGTATAACACTGGAACTGTTGGGGATAACAGACTTTTAGGTACAGTATGTGGAGGGTAAGTAAAATTTGGTGAGCCTGGAGGTACTTGTAAATGGGATGAAATAGGGGGTTGCAAAAGTACTTCAGTTTTTGTATGCCCCATACTGCTAGGTTAATGGTGACTGCAAAACATTTTACAGTAACTGTAACTGCTTTTTTACACATCACATCCATAGCAGAGTACCCCCCCCCCCCCCAAAAAAAAAAAAAACCCACACACAATTGCTTATAGGACTTCTGCATGCAATAAGTCAAGCATGTTACCCTTTTCGAAGCATGACCAGCACCAAGAGCAACTGCATTTATCTTCTGGACCAGGGAAAGCTCCCTATTTCTAGAGGGAAAGCAAAAAGAGGGAATCAACTCTCTAAAATGTTTATAGAAAATGCAATAAAAAATTAAGTTAGGAAACAATAGAAAAATTAAGCAGTGGCATGTGAACATTTATTTAAAGCCATTTTTCACAAGATTTCTCTGGGCGGCTTCAAGCAGATTTATTTGCTTCATTCCTGTTCTTTTGTGGGAATGGCTTGCCATCTATTATGGAAATAACATCTATTTATCATCCAAATTCCTCCCCTCAGTTGAGTGAGCCAGTGTGGATAAGCTCGATCCATTCATTGGGTTCTCCAGCAATTGTACATACCTGGTATTCATCAGTATTGCATAAGCAGTGCAAACCCGTGGGATCTGACTGCCATCTGCTTTAACATTTGGTGCAGCAACTGCCACCAGCAGGTCCAAGACATCGGGGGCTCTATCTTTCAGCTCAGACAGAACTGTTATCCACCTAAATTTGTGTAGATGTTTTTGTGCCTCTTTGGGTGTTCGCAAAATAGATGGATCTTTCTTGATGCCACAAAGTTGCTGACACTGGTTGTTGATGTCCTGCATAAATATGGCCTTAACACAGCCTCGCATCACAGGTATTGACATTATGACCTCAGCAATTTTAGGGGGTGATGAGATTTCCATGATTTTGACTATTTTCTCCTTTTCTTCCATTGGTAGAATACCTGTGGTCCCTCTCGAACACTCAGTACCCTGAAATGAAATGATCTTTTTTTTCATGCATATTTATCTCTAGTTAGTTTGCCTTGATAAAAAAGGCAAAACAGGCCAAGTGTGCCCCTGTAGAGTCTATTAATGAGCTCATGCTTTTCATTACACTTTAATACAAATCAATCCAATAATGAATTGTTTTTAATGTTGAAATTTCAAGCTAATTGTGATTCTAGAAATGAAGAATGAAATAATGAACTCAGTAGTTAACTCTGGGGGTTCACTTGGCCTGTAAATGGAGGGGATCAACACTGGGTTAGGCCACACCTAGAATTTACACATGCCAAATTCAGTGTTTTGCAAGAATAGGTTTTTGTCCCCTAAAACTCTGTTGAACTGACGAATCCCATTTGGATTTCCATTCCTCATGGTGGAAGAAGAAATTGTCTGGAATCACAAAATGTGAACTTTTTATAGAGCCATTCTACCATGACCTAAACAAGCAGATCCACAAATTGTGTGAGGGAGACTTCACCAAAAGGATTGACACCACTATATAAAACATTGCATTATAATTAGGATCCAACATGATGACACATTTGTTATAAACCTGAAGGAGGTCCCTGTGCCCCCCTGGATCTGCCAGAGTACTAAAATCATGTTGCACTAAATGTTTATCATCTAACTTTTGATAAGATTTCAAGTCCTTACCTTATTGCCTCGCAGACCAGTAGAGGAAATAATTTGCACTCCTTTTTCTCTATCCGCCTCCGTCTGTTTCACTTCCACAAGTTGAAGAAACTCAGGCAACACCCGGGTGCGAACAACAGTCTCCTCGCAGTCATATTCTAATGGCTGAAAATCCTCGCTGCCCAAAGGAGGAGTTATCGAATCTGGTGGTCTGTGCGATGCATCCATACTTGACTTCGTGGATTGGGCTGGCGCATCCTTTTCGGGCTCATTTACTGGCTTAGGCAGTATTCTGACAAGCCTTGAACTGGTGTTTGCCTTTTCAAACCTAGTAGTCAGGCTAGATTTGGCTTTCGGGCTTGAGCTATTTGAAGTAGTCAATACATGTCGCGCCTTTTTTTTTTCGCTTGCATTATTTGTGGCGATGGACCCGCCGGCGGACTTTCGACTAGCTTTTTCCCTCTTTTGACCCTTAAAACATCCCTTTGAAGTTTGTTTTCTTTCAGTTTCTTGTCAGATTGCTTGCAGATATCCTTAAACTCCTTAAACATATTGATCTTCCGAGAACATGGACGGCACAAAAATTTCGACAATCCATCGTTTTCGCGGGCTTCGATCCCTGTTATATCGGAGAAAGTTTCTGCGATCTCATCTTTTTTAGACTTTTCTCCAAAAAGAAAAACAGGGTGATCATATACAGTTAATATTTTGCAGCAGCAGCGACAAATCTTAGTTTTTACTGGCTTCACGGGCTTAGTAGGCGTCTTTTCGTCCATGTTTATTTCTATTTAAATCGAACTGCGCGGCAAAATGTTTTTAAAAACATCTGATCCGTGTTTACTTCCGGTGAGCTGCGCACACTCAGTTGTTGCAAACCAACAGCCAATCAGATTGGCCGTTCAAACGGATTCCCCCAGAGCCCTGAATCTTGCCGCTGGCCAAAAAGATGACGGGCTCTGGGTACGAGATTGCAAAAGGGCCTAACGCAGCTTCCATTGGCCACCCTCACCCAAGAAACTTGTATTAAAGAGTGTACAAGAATCTTCATTAGAAAGAGATGAGGGAAATCAAAGCAGAAGAAGAATACTGGAACAATGGAAACTGCCAAGTAACAGGTTAAGGTTACTCGGGGCCATCCGTCTATGTCGTCTCCACCGCAGGGTACCCAACAGTCAAGACGTTACGAGACCGACCTCTCGTCATTTTATCCTCACCACACCCCTCCCCGGCGCTCCGTGCTCCCTGCCCGTCAGGGACTGAAAGACTACCCCACTACCACAGTCTGTCGGTGTCAAACGATCGGTCGTACCTCCGTCCTGTCGTCGACGTTTTATCCCGTATTGGTCGATCTGTCCGTCCCCTTCCCTCCCCAGCCCTTCCCCAAAAAAACTGCCCTTGACGACCTACTCTTCTTCAACACCTTTTTTTTTGGTTAATCTTTATTATTTATATATATTATATTAATAAAAATTACAGACACACCTAACAAAAAAAACATATATACACTCCAATTTCAACATACATATACCGATATGTAACAATTTCAAAACACATACTAACAACAGAAAAAAGGTTATCAGGAATTACACACTTTTTAAAAGAGGATCCCATTTCTTTAGATGACTTAGAACTTTATATTTTTGGAGGCGATGGAAAGCTCAATTTTCTCGATGTCTTTCACGTGTTTCCAAAATAACTGTAAATTTCTAGGTACATTTAATTTTCTTAATCGACAAAAGTATATGTAACGCTTTGCCAATATTATTAGAAAATTCTTATCGATTTCCTTAGTTACTCCTAACAGTATTTCAATTTCTGATAGATTAATATCCGATTGTAATATATTATAGTCCTTCAGGCATCTTTCCATTGACCTCCAGAAGTCTTAAACTTGTATACATCGAAAAAATAAAACTTCCAAACCTCCTACGGGTGCCGATGAAAGTGGCACCCCTTCCTCCTCCGTGAGTAGGTCGAGCCTTAGCAATGGTTATGAACTAGCCCATAGGTCACACCACCCCATCAGGCTAGGGCCTTAGTGGCGCCGATGGAAAAAGCGCCGGGCCCTAGCCCGGAAACGTGCCCAGCGTCCTCTTCTGGGTACATCCTTCCGCTCCTGTTGAGAGATCAAAAAGGAAATACAGATGTTCAGAAATTTGCGGCGCATATGCGTGTTTTAATACAGAGCCATTGAGAGAAACGACTGTCTGCGCATGCCCCAACATTCAAACTCAGCTATCCAACGGAAGCCCTAGAGTGGATGTTACCAGAGCCTTCCCTGTCCTCGAGTGGATGTTATCAGAGCCTTCCCTGCACTAGAGTGGATGTTATCAGAGCCTTCCCTGCCCTAGAGGGGATGTTACCAGAGCCTTCCCTGTCCTAGAGTTGATGTTACCAGAGCCTTCCCTGTCCTAGAGTGGATGCTACCAGAGCCTTCCCTGCCCTAGAGTGGATGTTATGAGAGCCTCCCCTGCCCTAGAGTGGATGTTATGAGAGCCTTCCCTGCCCTAGAGTGGATGTTATCAGAGCCTTCCCTGCACTAGAGTGGATGTTACCAGAGCCTTCCCTGCCCTAGAGGGGATGTTACCAGAGCCTTCCCTGTCCTAGAGTGGATGCTACCAGAGCCTTCCCTGTCCTAGAGTGGATGCTACCAGAGCCTTCCCTGTCCTAGAGTGGATGTTACCAGAGCCTTACCTGCCCTAGAGTGGATGTTACCAGAGCCTTCCCTGCCCTAGAGTGGATGTTACCAGAGCCTTCCCTGCCCTAGAGTGGATGTTACCAGAGCCTTCCCTGCCCTAGAGTGGATATTACCAGCCTTCTCTGCCCTAGAGTGGATGTTTCCAGAGTCTTCCCTGCCCTAGAGTGGATGTTATCAGAGCCTTTCCTGCCCTCGAGTGGATGTTACCAGAGCCTTCCCTGCCCTAGAGTGGATGTTACCAGAGCCTTCCCTGCCCTAGAGTGGATGTTACCAGAGCCTTCCCACCCCTCTCCTCCGTATAGAGCAGATTTCGTATGAATGTGAAAAGTGCCGCGGTACGGCGCGGTACTGTCGCTGTGGCGGTACGGAACTGATTATAAGAGATAAGAAAGAAGAGTTAAGAAAGGTGAGCATCAGGTCATTTACACCAGCTAACTGAATATGAATGCTCGCTGTCACCGCAGATGCTTGCACAGCAGCATCACTCTGAAGATAAAATACATGTATAATGTTATTCAACTGATTACGAGATTGGAAGATTAGGAAGGTGTGTGGTCAACTACGACGTGGAACTAGACGGATTCCCCAAGTTGAGTTGACATAGAGGTAAAAAATTACCGTTTAAATTCATCTAGATTTGAAGGCTAAGGAAGGTGTTTGGTCAAGTACGACGTGGAATGGAACTACACAAGCTAGCTGAATATGAATACTCACCGTCACTGCGATGCTTGCACAGCAGCATCAGTCTGAAGATAAAATACATGCATAATGTTATTCAACTGATTACTAGAGATCGCACGGCTAAGGAAGGTGTGTGGTAAAGCACGACGTGGAACTACAAAGTTAACTGAATATGAATACTCACAAAGACGGATGCCCCGTTTTGTGTAGATGCATCAACCTAGAGGTAAAACAATAACCGTTTAAATTCATCGTAGATTGGAAGGTCAAGGAAGGTGTGTGGTCATGTACGACGTGGAACTACCCAAGCTAACTGAATATGAATACTCACAAAGACGGATCCCCCGTACTGTGTAGATGCGTTAGTCTAGAGGTAAAAAATAACCGTTTAAATTCATCTAGATTGGAAGGTCAAGGAAGGTGTGGTCAAGTAGGAAGTGCAACTACACAAGTCAACTGAATATGAATACTCACAAAGCCTGATCCCCATACTGTGTTTCTACGTCAGTCTAGAGGTAAAAAAAATAACCGTTTAAATTCAATTACAGGGCTAAGGATGATGTGTGGTCGAAGTACGACGTGGAACTAAAAGAGGTAAAATTAAAGTGTGGTCGAGTCAAGGTGGAACTGCATGATTGTGGGTTTCGACCTGCGTCAAAACTTCATCCCAAAAGGTAAAAAATTAACGGCGTTTAAGTACGAGGTAGAACTACACCAGCTAACTAAATATCAATACTCACTGTAATGACAGGAGGGGCTTCTGCCTGAATTGCAGCATCAGACTAAGCTAAAAAATAACCGTTTGTCAACTGCATTGAAAGACTAAGGACTGGAAAGTGTGCGTTCAAGTAGGAGGTGGATTCACCAGCTAACTAAATATCAATACTCACTGTAATGACTGCAGGGGCTTCGGCCTGAATTGCAGCATCAGACTAAGGTAAAAAATAACCGTCTGTCATCTGCATTGAAAGACTAAGGACTGGAAAGTGTGCGTTCAAGTATGAGGTAACTGCACCAGCTAACTAAATATCAATACTCACTGTAATGACAGGAGGGGCTTCGGCCTGAATTGCAGCATCAGACTAAGGTAAAAAAAAAATAACCGTTTGTCAACTACATTGCAAGACTAAGGACTGGAAAGTGTGCGTTCAAGTACGAGATAACTTTACCAGCTAACCTTAACCTTAATATGAATACTCACCACTTCAGGAGCAGCCTCTGTTGAGGCGTCAGTCTAAAGATAAAACAGATTTATAATGTTATTCAACTGATTATGAGAGATTCAGGAAGGATAAGAAAGGTGTGCGATAAGAAAATTTGCTGACCTGCTCGCATGCGTTGAAGAGTAGATTTCAAGTAAAAAAAAAACACCCAACCTTTGCCTTTGGCTGTGCCGCCATATTGGATTTGGTGACAAATCCAAATCCAAGATGGCGGCCACGTCTTTTTACCTAAAAACTACTTTCCTTAAACTGAAAGCAGTGAAGAAGGGATTATTAAAAAATATGCTCTTTAAACCCATGTTATTAGGGTAGCATTGCATTCACGGTATCAAATATAAACATCACGTCAGAAACAATGTTTCTGTATGCGTTCAATGGCACACAAGCAACACCATACCTTACTCACTGGGCGAGTTGCAATGTCGAGTTTCCTATAGAAAATTAACAAACAAATAAACGCATGGACGTCAAGATTTCGGTTTTGGAGAGAGTCTCAAGATGTTTCTCTTCGTCTCCGGGGAAAAATTCAAGAGACTGCCATACATTTAGTGCATGTCGCTCGGGAGAATTTCAGGTGCGCCTTTCCAAGGCGGTCTCCAGATTTTTGATGTCCTGGTGTTTACGTCCCTGTAAATGGATGAATGACGGCGACAGGACGGACGGGGGAGTAAATGGGAATAAGTGATGACAGCGATCATGAGGATGATAGTATTGGTGAGGATCTCTGTACAACATACCGTTTAAGGGTTTCGTTTTCCATTTTGAGAGTGTCAATGAGTCTTTGGTTGTCTGTAATATAAAAAGTGGAAGTTTTCTAAAACAGAAATATTTCCGTGCCTTGTTTTGTGTTGAGATACGAATTCGATATTTATGTGAACCAGAGACCGTGATAATTCCATGTTTTGAATTTTACCCCCTGATTTAAACGAGAGACATGATTTAAAACTCTAAAAGGTACGACGAGCACCCTCGCCCCTAGGGGAGTCCCAACCTGGGCTTTAATTTCTTGCTGATATTTTAAATTGTATAGTTAAAAATGAGGAACATCTTATTTTTACGGCATGCAATAGGACATATTTCAGGTTAGTGCATGTCGCAAACGAAGCCATTCAACAACAAACCAATCAGCAGGCGAAGTTGACTTGAGTCAAGAAATAGGACAGGGGAATTCGTGTTAGGTCTGTTGCGTCTGTTAGGTCCTGTTAGGGCTGTTGGGTCCTGTTAGGTGTTTATCATAATTGGTGCGTGTCTTTTTAGAGGTGGAGTAAGGAATGTTTTCTTGCTGCTGTTTGGGACTGTAGGTCTGTTGGGCCTAACAGCAGCCCCGTCCTATTTCTTGACAGGCATACTTGTGTTAGTCGTGAGCATAATAGAGGGAAAGGTTAGGGAACCTGACACCCTGCATGTTATTGTACTATCTCTTTGTTCCCTTTTTCAGAGGGATTGTGCAGGGTCAATTCAGCCCACGCTTTTGTGTTGACCTTGTAAGTTTGTCGGTCTTCCCGACCATTTCACACATTAACTATGGCGTGAGCAATGGCGCAATTTCATTGGTTAAAAGACAAAAGACTTTTCTTTCGACCAATAGATTTAACGCTGACATAACCCAAGTCTGCTGCACAACACACCGAACCCACGGCACAACACACCGAAGCCACCGCACAACACACTGAACCCACGGCACAACACAACGAACCCACGGCACAACACACCGAACCCACGGCACAACACACCGAAGCCACAGCACAACACACCAAAGCCACGGCACAACACAACGAACCCACGGCACAACACACCGAAGCCACAGCACAACACACTGAACCCACGGCACAACACAACGAACCCACGGCACAGCACACCGAACCCACGGCACAACACACCGAAGCCACAACGAACCCACGTCACAACACACCGAAGCCACAACGAACCCACGTCACAACACACCGAAGCCACGGCACAACACACTGAACCCACGGCACAACACAACGAACCCACGGCACAACACGCCGAACCCACGGCACAACACACCGAAGCCACAGCACAACACACCGAAGCCACAGCACAACACACTGAACCCACGGCACAACACACCGAACCCACGGCACAACACACACGGCACAACACACCTCAGGCTCCGTAAATAGTGGCGAATAGTCCCCTCGACCTCCGGTCTCGGGGACTATTCGCTACTATTCACTTCGCCTTCGGCGAATAATTGTTAATTATTCCTCAAAATTCACACCGAGCTGAGTCCCTTTTAGAACTATTCTATAAGCAGAACAGCTACATGTTAGTTGTGGTTACACATAGCCTAGGCAGACCCCTAAAGCCTCGTCAATTCAGCTAGCTAAAAACGTCTCGGCTTTTGGGCTGCCTAGGCAGGCTCGGTTATACTTCCCCAGGCTGAGCCTGGGCTGAGTTACGCGCGCACAAGATTTTTGGCGGAAAATCGGCGCCGGTTTCAAATCTGGCTCATAGCAATGGAAGACGCTTTGCTGTTGCTTCTGGTCCTTTCTTGTCTTCGTCGACGCAATTTTATCGCTCCCTTTTTGTTTTGGATAAGAAGGGCGAGAAGGAGAAGACGGGATATTAAGATACTCAGGATTTATTAGCCTTCTTGCAGGCGGTACTGGGTGTTTTTATCGCGGAAAACCCGGTCCGTTCGATGATCGGGCGCCATCTTGGAATTTTGAGGCGCGCGGTCCCGGGGGCGAGCGCAAAAATCGGGCGAAGGGGAGGGGGGAGGAGGAAAGGAGAGTTAAACCGGTTTTTCTCTCCTTTCCTCCTCCCCCCTCCCCTTCGCCCGATTTTTGCGCTCGCCCCCGGGACCGCGCCTCTAAAATCCAAGATGGCGCCCGATCATCGAACGGACCGGGTTTTCCGCGATAAAAACACCCAGTACCGCCTGCAAGCAGGCTAAGGATTTATCTGCTTGCGAGACGGTTGCGAAGGTGCGCGATTGCCAGAACCATTTGGTCTTTAGCTAGACCCCAACTTTGGTTCCAAGAGCTTTTAAACAACCGTGCCCTCGATGGGTGGTGGAAAGAGAACTTCAGAATTTCAAGAAATACATTTGAGTACATTTGCAGAAAAGTGGGACCTGCAATTCTTCGGAGAGATACCTTCATGCGAGAGGCGATACCTGTTACGAAGCGAGTTGCTGTTAGTCTCTGGAGACTTGCTACAGGTGAATGCTACCGATCGTGTAGGTTGATGTCCGGAATTTCCAAGTCATCAGCGGTCTACTGCTGCCACGAATTTGTCGAGGAACTTTGTGAAATGGAAAGGGATTTTATAAAATTCCCTTTAACTCCAGCAGAGGTCCAAAGGAAGGTGGAGGGATTCAGTACTAAATCCAAAATACCTAACGTTGTTGGCGCAATAGACGGTACGTACGTTCGCATTCAAGCCCCGTCTGAAAACCACGAAGATTACTATAATCGTAAGCAATTCTATAGCTTTATAACTCAGGGGATTGTTGATGCTAATGGGATGTTTATGTCAGTATCAACTGGATTTCCAGGGAGTTTGCATGACGCCAGGGTGCTCCGGTTAACAGCAATAAACAGGGGAGCCGATAACGAGCAAATCTTAACCACCCCAACATTCGATATAGATGGAACGAAAATACGCCCCTTGATACTGGGAGACTCGGCCTACAAACTCAAGACATGGCTCCTAGTTCCGTTTAGAGACACTGGAGCTCTCACTCGCGAACAAATTATATTTAATCAACAACTTTCAAAAGGCAGAATAGTTGTTGAAGATGCTTTTGGACTCACAAAGGGGAGATGGCGCGCCTTATTAAAACGACTCGATGAGGATACACACCGCACCCCTAAAACGATCATTGCGTGCTGTATTTTGCACAATATGTGTCTTATCATGAATGACGATACCCCAATAGACGGAGCGAATGATGGCGATGACGATGAACCAGAAGAGGACGGCTACGCGAATGCAGCAGCTGATGAGACTAGACAAGCAATAATGGACTACTTAGCTTTACTATGATAAGTGTACTATCACAGTCATCTACAGACCGATACACTGGTATAGCATGTATTTTCTGTATTTGTTTATCAGCATTTTAATATAAACTAGCCTGTACACTTTCTAGTTTATCAGGCATTTTCTTGAGTTTACAAGTTGATTGTGGTTTTCTCTTGTTCCAATTAGCTACACAATAGACACGCATTAGCCTGCGAGCCGGCTCTCCTTTTGGGATTTCAGGGAATGTTTATTTTCAGGGCTCATTTCCCCCGAAAACCCTAAAGGAGAGCCGGCTCGTAGGCTAGACAAGGATTAATGAAGATTCTTCTTCTTGTTGCAATCAAAATCTAAATAAACATCACATGCGGCAATGGAAAATTAAACACAGCAAAGTTCGGAGTTTTCGGCACTAGAGATTAAAGCCTTTTGGCGAAACTGTCTGCAAGTTTACCTTAGAATAATACACATGAGCTCTTGATGCCTCACATGCGAGACATCACATGCGGGAACACAACAGAGTTTTTGGCACTAAAGATCTAAGCCTTTTTGGCGAAAATGTCTCCAAGTTTACCTAGAACAGTACACATGAGCTCTTGATGCCTCTTTTCCGCCTCTACTTGAAAATTCAGCATCCCTTTTAGCACTTCTCGGTCATTTTCGTCCGCTTTCTCGGCTGCTGCCTCCTGCTGCCTCAGCATCGCTAGAAGAGAACTTTCAAATTCGTCGCTCTTTCTAGCTTTCTTACGGTTTTGTGCCTGTGATTCCTTGCTAGTACTAGCTCGCTTCCCTTTATTACAGCAGGCACGCCTTCGTTTGGTTCGCCGTTTTCCCTTGCGTCTTCTTGATCGATGCTTTCTTTTTCTTCGCCGCAGAAAGACGTCTCGCGAACAAACTTCGGCGTAACCTTGTCTGAGCAACCTAAAAAGGAGTCCATGTCTTCATAAAACTCAAACGTCTCTGCACCCCTTCCAGTCATGCGATTTTTGTCCTTCACCTCTTTATACTTATCGAATAGATGTTTCCACTTTTCTTTCATTTGTTGCAAGGACTTGATCTCCGTCTCAGGTTTTCCAACATCAGTGCACTTCATTTTAAAGGCCAGATGCATTCTTTCCCATACTGCTTTCTTCCCTTTTGGATTCTTCTCGCTCTTTAGGCTCTCTTGATTTTCTCTGTACACTAGTATCAGAATTTTATTTTCCCATGTGTCTGTGTCCCATTTCGTGTTCGCAGACTTTGCTTTCACAGGACGCGGCGTAGAAACCTGTTGCCTTTGGCGAAATGCCTCTTCTTGATACTGCTGAGGGGAATATTCACGGAAATTCGGCTGCTGTGGTACATACATCAAGTTGTTCTGGCTACTGGGATTGAACATAAACTGCGGATCGAGTTGATGGAGCGGCTGAGGCGGCGAGAAGTAAGGATAATTTATCGGCTCCGTGAAATTTCTCGGCCTACAGAATCATAAACGTCAAGATTAGGTAAATAGAGAACTTCGTCAAGTTGTTTTCCTACTAGGACTCGCTCCAATAAATAAATCAACCGATCAAAAATACTTACAAGTGATCTTTACGACCAGCCATTTCCCCGCCACTTTCTTTCTGCGTTGGAGCGACAGGTTAAGACAAGTTCTATTCTCGGCACGCTCTAGAAATCTGCGCTGTAGAAATCCCGCACTCTGATTGGATGATGTAACCTTGGCACGATTCTAGCCCTAGTATCTACTTGGGCTGAAGCCTAGTCAAATTTCTTTTGTTCTCCTGCTGAAAAACACGAAAACGTCCCTAGGCTGGATTTTTCGAGCCGAGCTCGGTCAGACATTGAAAATTGAATTTGCCTGGGCAAACGGCCAATATGCCTAGGCAAACTAGGCAAGTGTAACCGCGACTGTTATCAGAAAGTATTTTCTATTCACAAACTATGACTTCGATAAGAATTTTATCTAGTGCATTTTAGGCTGATAGATTATAAGTAGTTATTCTGAATTTTCTTCGGCGTCTGCAACTCAGTTGTCCATTTCTCCAAAACACAATAAGCGGCAACTTGAAACGACAACTAATTAGTCAAGAATAAAATAATAAAACCTTACAAAATTTCGCCATTTCGGAGCCATATGAACTAACCGTTTAGACAAACGTGTTTAGTTTAAGAATGAGTCTAACATTTTTTAAGCCTTAGCTTGCACAATGATTCAGAAGAAGGCTAAAGAAATAGTCTTTCCCAGAATGCAGTGGGAGTAATGAAAGAACAAAGACCAAAGCCCAAACGCCAATCACCAAAGCAACCTTTTTTGAATTAGGTGTATACCTCAGGGACGGTGTCTAGCGGTGGATACAGCAAACCGTTGTCAGGGCATTTTTTTAATACCCCCCTGGGTATATACCTCCGGTACGGTGCCTAGCGGTGGATATATACCGGGACGATAATATGTCCACCACTATTCCCCTCCTCTTCGGGGAAACATATATCAACCCACTCTAAACCCACGGTAACAGTTAAGTGTTTTAAATGGAATTATGGTATATACCCTGTATATATCGAGACCTGCATATATCGTTTCGCGTCGCTGGTATGACGGGTAAAATAATTAACGAGAGCGCGAAATAACAGCGACGCGAACGGCCTCAATAAAGTAAAAAGACTGAAACCTCCTCGGTATTTAGGATATGTGGAGGATATACACACTATTTGTGCAATCAGGTCTTTTTTTCCTCGCGCAAACGCCAGGAAAATGCCGAGACGAAAACCAAGCGTCGCGTTTGATTCACCTAAGATACATGATATCCCCTCCCCCTCGGGGACTCTTTCAGGGGATCATGTTCTCTTGAAAAACCGACTGGAGTTTAAGAACCTGATAGGCTAAATTGTCCATCCAAACCTATGCTTTCCATAAATCAAATACTATAATATATAGGTTCTAATATAAGGTTCTTCTACGTGCGGTTTTATGAATTATGATCAGACTCACCCGAATGCCTGCTCCTGCGGGTAGTACACAGTTGCGTTCTCGTGTTGTATCTCGTTGGGGGTGGTGAGGGTTTTGCTGATGAAACAATGGAAAATTTAAAATATTTGGGTAATAAAATGGAATAGCTCTTGAAGGACTTCTTGTATTATTATTATTATTTCACATACTACAAACCCCTCATAAGAGGATTAAATGTAGGGGGTCAGGAGCTAGTAAGATGGACTAGCTGGAAGCTGGCTCCTAAAGACCTTGGGGTCACCAGCGGCTTTCTTGAACAAGGTTTCAGGGAGTAAGTTCCAGTCACTGATTGTTCTTGGGTAGAATGAGAGACGGAAAGCTTCGGATTTACATGAGATGTGCAAAAATGAGTGTATCTTAGTGTTTCTTGTTTGGCGTAGTGGTTTCCTTAACAGGTCACCAGGGTCGACAGCCACAAGGCCATAAACGATCTTATATAACAGTGTTAACCGACTGTCGGCCCTTCTCTGCTCTAGCGATTTCCACCCCAGCTCCTGCAGCATGGATGACACGCTGTCTAGGCGGTGGTACCGGGTCAGTACCCAGCGGGCGGCCCTTCGCTGCACCATCTCTATGCGGTGCGCACCGTTGCTCTCGACTCCTTTCCTAGGATCCCAAATGGATGCGCAGTACTCTAGCTTAGGTCTTAAGATAGCTAGGTATGCCTTTTCCTTAAGAACAGCTGATCTCACTTTAAGGTTTCTTTTTAGGAACCCAAGCGTACTGTCGCCCTTTGCCGTTGTTTTTGCGATGTGGTGGTTCCATTTTAAATCACTTGACAAATGAACGCCAAGGTATTTAGAGGTGTTGACTGATCTCAGGACAACACCGTTCAAGGTGTAGTCGTACATGACCAGCATCCTTTTACGGCTCACACGCAAGACTTCGCATTTTGTGGGGTTAAAGGACATGAGCCAGGCCTCTCCCAGGCCTCCAAGCGTCGCAAATCGGCTTGTAACTGGTTGCAGTCATCCTGGGAGTCAATTGCGAGGAGCATCGCAGTGTCGTCAGCAAACAGATGGATGGTAGACCTGATGTTCTCAGGGAGGTCGTTAATGTAGATGAGAAACAGAGCTGGGCCAATGGCAGAACCTGCGGTACACCTGACTTGACGGGTAGGAAAGATGATTGGATTCCATCAATCACAACACACTGTTTCCTGTTCTTGAGAAAGTCCTCAATCCAGAGCAAGTTTTGACCTCTTACTCCATAGTAAGCAAGCTTGGACACAAGTTTTACATGTGACACTTTGTCGAAGGCTTTGGAGAAATCGAGGACGATCAGGTCGGTTTGCTTACGAGCTTCAAGGTTAGAGTGCAGACTGGAGACCAATTCTAATAGCTGTGTCTCACATGACCTTAAGGACCTAAATCCGTGCTGTAGCTTGTACAAGATATTGTGACGTTCAAGGCGCGCCATTAGGTTACTAGTAATGATGTGCTCTAGTAATTTGCTACAAACACAAGTGAGTGAGATCGGGCGGTAGTTAGCAGCACAGTCCTTATCACCTGACTTGTAGACTGGAGTGATGATCGCAGTTTTCCAGTCATCCGGGACCTGGTGTGACCTAAGCGATTTAGTAAAGATCACCTGGAGGATGGGTGCAACTTCAAGTGCCAGCTCTTATGAGGGAAGCCATTTTAAAATCCTCCCTCCTTCCCCCGTCACGCCTAACAGTGATATACACAGCCTATAGGCCTGTAGGCACGGGACTGCAAATGCTTGGGGTAATTTTGATACAAGTACTGTACTGCATTCATAAGTTTGCCCTGTAGATGTACAAAATCCTGCTTATGCCCGAGGATGTGATTGCAAATTTTAAAAATACGCGTACGTCCCTGTCCGGGAATGCTACATTAAGCTGAACACATTCAACACATTCAACTTACTTCTCTTCGCTGGGGAGTTTCGACGCTGGTACTGTGAACTCTGTTACAATAAGGTGCAATTAATTATTTGATTCGTATCATATCTTATGGAGATGCAGTATATATGAGGGGCAACCAACGAGACAATGGTCATGTTTTATGCCATTCAAACGTCCAGGGGATCTTAAAACGTATCTACAAAGGAACATTCGATTGTTAAAGCCTCAAATTCTGAATCGAAAATGTCAGCTCTTCGTAGCGCCATCCGAACAGATCATTATTTTTTACCGAAAATGATCGTTGGCTTTGCGGGACGATGCACTAACTTCAGGTTTCCTTGGGCAGGGCTGTATGGGAAGGGAAAGGGGGCGATAGATTGGAGAAGGGAGAGGGAGTGTCACGTAATGCATAACTATGTATAGGTTGATTTTCTTTAGTGCGAGGTAGACATGGTAGAAAAACTGATCGTCCGAATGGAAATTGGAGACTTTTGCGTATCAGTCATTGTGACGTATTGAGCTCGCTGTAACTGGGAAAGCAAGAATACTACTTTGTCTTTACAGCATGCATTTTGTCTCAATGACAATATCAGACGAAATAACGGAAGCTTTGGAGGTATCCTTTTGATGTGAACCGCGTTTGCTTTCTTTAGTGTTCTTTAGTGTTCGGACCAAATGACAATGTATCACTTTGAAAACACAACAAAGTTAGTTTTCTAAAGCCCTTGGTGAATACTGGGAGAAAAACAAATGGATTTCTCAACTTAAAAGTCGTCACTTATAAGAAAAAAGAATGCGCGCGCTTATCAAATGAAAGAATCTTCGTCTCAACTCCTATGTTTCAGTTTCTTTGGAGCTCGAAAGCAAACTAGATTTAAACATCGTAGTCCATGAGCCAGACCGTGAAACCCCCCCCCCCCCCCCCTTGGGTATTTTGGGAGACATATATCGACTGAAAGCCCAACCCATGGGTAGTTCAAAAATGGATGTCTGCACTGGATTCGTTGGTGGGCGTGGCTGTGCGGCGTCATTTCTTGTTTTGAGCCAAAAAACACAGGGTACCCGCGTCGAGTTTTTTTTCAAATTAATTTTCAATTAAATGCCGTACAAATGCCGTTTCAATGGTCCAAACTTTACACGATACCTCTACTCTTTGTAATGAGATGGTCAATGAACACTGGAGGTTGATATAAGGTTACTGAGAACCTTCGCGCACGTTGTTCGAAAAAAAATCATACACGTCCTTAGTTTAACCAAAATATGTCAACCTATATATGGTTGGAAAGCTTATAGAAATGACTAGCGGGCTATGGCAAAAAGAAATCACTTATTGATACCTTTTATTTTTTTTAAAGCATTGATTAAATATTTTGGTGTGCTATTTCCACGAGCTAACGCTGTCGAACTGCTGGACCATGACTCCCAAGTAACACATTGTTTTAATCCTTAAAGGTGTTTCTCAAAAACCGTGTCTGCGATTTTTTAAATTTTGTTTAGTTCAACAGTTATGAATGTTTAAAATTTTTTAGAGCGTGAAAATTCCACAAAATTTGACCTTCGAAATTTAAAAGTTCGATAACTTTTGAGCAAAGCAAAATTTTAAAAAACGCAGACACGGTTTTTGAGAAACACCTTTAAGGATTAAAACAATGTGTTACTTGGGAGTCAAGGTCTAGCAGTTCGTCAGCGTTATCTCTTGAAACTCTCACAGCCGAATTTTTAATAAACCTTTAAAAAATTTGTAATTATGAAAAAAATAATTCTTTTTGCCATAGTTCGCTAGTCCATACTATAAGCTTTCCAACGATATATAGGTTGATATGTTTTGGTTAAACTAAGGACGTGTATGATTTTTTTTTTCGAACACGTGCGCGAAGGTTCTCAGTAACCATAAGTCGCAAAAGTGTCTATTGTGCATGTCAATTATACCCAACAGTGTGTTGAGCGAAAAAAGTGAAACATAGCGATAATATATTGGGATTCTTGTATTACAAATAGACCAACCTCTATATATTATGCGTTGACTTTTTATGCAGGAGTTACTGCTCATCCTCGAACAGTGTGTCCACCATGTTGTCGAGGTCGACTGTGTCGTATATCTCGTCTTCATCTTCCGCATCGTCAAGTGTACTGGTGTTTGTTACAATCTCCACCAATTCCTCGGCATCAGCGCTCCATTCGTCCAAGAGATCTCGAGGTCCCCTTCCTCTGAAATGCACCAGCCATGACCTACAGGGTTTGGTATCACTGGTGATGCAGTGTCACTGAACTTCCATACGAAAGCCTGGTAGTTGGCTCTTCTTATGTGCATCCGTAGGCTTTCGCGACAAGGGGGAAGAATGCTCAGGTCAGCCCCATCATAGCTTGTTAGCAATCTTCCTGACCTCGGGCTAAAACGATGAATGAAGCGATTATACCTCAACATGTTAATGTCCTGTGACTTGTCACCATACATTAAACAGGTGAACCTCTCTAACTCCTCGTAAATAGCCAGGTCCAAGTCTAGAGATGTTCCTAAAGCTTGAAATGTCTCTATGTACCTAGGATGTTTCTTTAATAGCTTCAAGGGCTTGACTTTGCCTCTTCTCACAAACGCACTTGTGGAATCGCAACCAGAAAATGTGTGCAGGCCAACAAGAGTGAGACTCAGGTCGGCCCCAAGAGCGCTTGAAACAGGTATCACATTTATCAGACGGCGCTTGTTGCCTGAACCGGTGTCAAACAAAAGTGTCGAGCCAATATCTGGCGCGAAATAGAGAAGTAAAATGAACACATCTGTGTCGGGGGATCGCACCACAATAACTAACTCATTAGGTGAGTTCATTGCAAAATGCTTACAGTGCAAGATTACTCTTGTGTCAGCTTCCTCATGCGAAGAGACAAGTTCTGGGACGTCATGGGACGTCACACTCGCTCCATCTAGGCTTGTTAGACTGACGCACTGTCGTTCACACTCCACAACTAACTGTTTCCCTTGTAGCGCAGGGGCATATTTGTCCTTACACCATTCCTCTAGAAGAAACTTGCACAATCGGAGTTTGTTTTCGTCACAACTCAGGAATTTTTTCCAGTCGCGTGGAACTTTTGTGGCTGGTCCCTTTACGAGGTGCGCTTTGGTTTTCCCTCTCCGTGTCCGTTCGACTTCCTTTATTGACTGTGGACGGTAAGAGTCAGTGACAAAATCCACACGTTGGGCTTTAGGTAGTATTGCTAGAATACATTCAGCTAATTCCCCAAAGGTGTTTGGCAAAGACACCATGGAATGCAGTATTGCATTCCCATCTATGACGTAGCAGTCAATCCCGCCAGCTGGCTTCTCGGCAGGCTTTACGCCTTCTTCTAACGCATGCATCAATTTAGCCTTATCGGTCTTAATGGGAACTCCATCCGCTGTAGCTAGAGCCCAGGGTACCGGGCCCAAGGGATAGCTTAAAACACATTCCAAGTTTATCTCATGTTCGAGAACGAGTAAAACGAGCTGACCAAAAACATTTCGTTCTGCTATAATTTCATTGGTCTTTTTGCTCTTGCTCTCAATTTTGGACAATTTTGCCTGACTGGCAAATGTTTTCAATTTGCTCTTCTTTATTGGAGCGTTGAAGCTGAGTGTTTTATCCACAAGTCTTTCCTGAACAAACTGTTGCTGTACTTTCACACCGATCTCGTCAGACTTCAGGATGTCTTCTTCAACTTCCTTGGAGACAGGTGCTCCCGACGAATGACAGTACAGAGCTTCCTTGGCTTCAACCTCGAAAGGGTTGGTGAAGCTGTTAAGTGCTTGAATGACAGCACGCGTGTCTTTCTCGCTCGTCAGTATCGTTGTTTTCCTCGTGTCTTTATGGGATGTGATCTCGTCGTTGCCCATACAGGTAAGGTCTTTGGTGGCTTGAAGGTAGCATGCCCTCATGTGTCTTGTACGGCACCATCTGTGGTAAGCCGCCTGGTTGCGGCTGAACCCCACAATCTCTCCATGTGACTTAGCATGTCTATTGATTGTCTGTTCGATGGTGATGTCCACCGCGTTGCTTGAGGATGGAACATCGGATCTATTCACGCTGAAGCCATTCTTTTCAAGAAGGCGCGTAGCTCCAGGGTGCGATTTCTCAAGGTTGAGGATATACACAAGGTACAGCGACGAGTACCTCGCATAGTTCGGATGATTGAAGCTGGAGAACATGGCATTCATGGCCTGAATGCTTCTAGGTGTAAAACAAGGTTGTTTCCTTTCGTAGCTCGCTGAAACAAAAGGATAAGGGACACCTTGTCCATGTAGCTTATCCAAAACTGAGGGTTTTTTTTCCGAGTTTGCCGTTGCGGACACTGCTTTTGAATTCTAGATAAGATCTCAAGGCCTTCTTGCAGCTTTCATTTGCCAATGTAGCTGACAGGTTCTCTCCGCATGCCTCCTTTGCAAGTCTGTCAAGGACAGCAGTTCCATCTTCATCAGGTGACCGTGCAGTGACTCGTATACATTGAGGAGCATGCGTTCTAAGGCTTCGTAGAAGGTTTTGTGGACACGTAGAGCTCGGTTATAATGTTTGCCGGTTAGAACTTGCTCAATAGACCCACTTGCACAGATGCCTGACTCAATAAGAATCTCTTCAAATCCACTTCCCCTGACCATTTTCCCCCATTGCCCCCATGTATGAGCATGTAAGGTGGAACCCACCCATACGCACGATAACGTCTTTAAATTCCTCTGGATATTGAGCGAATGTAACTACTGTGTAGGCTTGGTTGACCTCCCTTGAGGCTTGTTGTGAAAGCTTAAGAATGTGCTGCACCGTTGCATTCTCTGTGACAGGCGCAAAAACAGGTGCCATGTAATCAACAGTGGATTTGCGTTCACACAAGTCTTGGTGTGCTTCTGTTATTGAAACCCAGCCGGCCCATGGGGGAACAATCTGTTCAGCACTTTGTTGCGCTCTTTCTCGGCATAACAACCACAACGTATCGGCGAGTTTTGCGTAGTTTAGGGCTCCAGAGTCAGTGGCCTCTGTGATGCACACAGATATATTAGGTTCTACCTTTGGTTGCGCAATGGTCCTAACAGATCTTGCTTTGGATCGTGGTTGACATGGAGTTGTTATTGGGGTCTCGTGCATGCTTGGTTCTTCGACTTCATCATTCAGCTCTTGAATTATTATGCCATGTGCCGAATGCGTAGTTCCCGACCCCGAGTGCGTTTCTTCGCGAAGATCAAAGTTGTCCCAGCATAAGTGAGTTACCGCGTTTTTAGTTGGATCTATAGTGGGTGGGATTACGCCTTCTCGGTCGTCAACTGCTTTGCACATTGCGGTTTCAAGCTCAAGAACTTGTGTGTATGTTGCACTGTGACCAAATCGATTGACAAGCGTAATAACCTCGGCGCTGCCAGTTAGGTGACGGAGGGTCATTCCTAGTAAAAGGTGCTTTGGCAGAGTCCATGCGCCGCTTGTAACTGCCTTACACATATCTTGAGCAAATGAAGACACTAGTCTCAACCTGTGGTCTGAGCTGTCCTTCGTGACTCCCAGTAGGCATTCTAAAAAGTGCTGCAAATGTGAGGGCGGAGTTAATTCGTCGCTTACAAGAAATTCTGCAGATGGTGGCCATGGTATTTCTGGTGCTTCAATGAAAGCTGTCTTAATCACTCTGCGCAATAAACACGCTGCCTCCTCCAGTCGTTTAGATTCTGAAGCTGCTATCTCGAAAGCTAACTCGATAGCTTCTCCCTTTTGGATAGCGGAAGAGTAAACCAATTCACTTTTATAATTGGGTCGCCAAAACTGAACTGACGGTCCAATCGTTTTATCAACTTAGTTTTTAGTTTTTCCGTCTTGTAATTTTCATTATGAGAATCAGGGTTGTTATCTAAAATATGTGCCAAATAGCGCTCACGCAGCATGCCCATCCTTTCAACGTTTCCTTCAGTTATTATTGACTGGATTATGTGCTGACACAAGGCTTCAAATGCCGATTTGTGAGCTGCTTCCATTTCAGTTTGTGGCTTTTCTTCGGAAACAACCCGTCTACCAACTGTCGAGCGAGTATAATTTAAACGGCACGATGCGTAAAAATAATCTTGATCAAGAGGTCTTCATCCTTTTTTTCTTCGGCTGCCGTCTTTATTGATTGCTCGGCTGTTTTCGTTACGCATTTAACTAGCCGTTCCTCCTTTCCTGCTTTCCTTATCCGGTTTTTATCACAAAACAGACACTTGTCACAGGGAAGCAAGGTAGAGGTTGTTGCCGCTGAGGGCGTTGACTGTTCTGACCTTCGCCGCTTGCTTGGGCCAGGACCAGCTACCTCTGCATTGTCTTCCTCTTTCTTCATTAAACGATGTATATTTGTGAAACGCTTATAACAAATTCTATGGTAACCGTGTTTATCTGGGACAAATGAGTCTGGTATTGCTTTACAGATATCCTTAAACTTGCTACCACCGCTTGATGACTGCCAAGCGTTTGCAGCCAATTTTATCTTTTCGAATGATATAGCGCTCATTTTCGTGATATGTTTTTCCTTTACGTCATCAATATGGAGTACGCATTCTGGTACCTTGTTCTTTTGTTTTACTCTGCGCGCCGCTTTCAACTTAAGCGGCTTATCACGAGAACTTTCCATGACACGTAGATCGTATAACCAGCTCTAAAACACCGCAAAAAAACACTTTCAGTTCCCTGATTTTATAATCAACTTGATATTTAAGGCAATATATTGGAAACAAGTAGAATTATTGAACTTCTAAATATAAATTATGCATTGTCTTACCTTTGGTTTTGACGACGAATTCAAAATGGAGGATATGGAATATGGGATTTCGATGCATCATGGGAATAGGAAGGATGGAAATGAATTATGGGAGACGTTAGAGCGGATTTCTCATGACTGTCAAGACTTGTTATGTAATTGCGATTGCTTTGCGTTCTGATTGGCTACTCATTTTTCTCAGCCAATCACATTCTGTAGTAGAGCGGATTTCACATGACTGTCAACCCTTGTTGTGTAATTGCGATTGCTTTGCGTTCTCATTGGCTACTCGTTTTTCTCAGCCAATCAAATTTATTAGTAAATACAATTGCGTAATTGGTTCGGCTTGTGATTGGCTGAGAGAAAAGCCATTTAGGAGCAAGTGGTGATTTCTCTCGATTCTGATTGGCTAGTGATTGCTTAATTGCAATTGTTTTCACGACAGTCATGTGAAATCCGCTCTAAATACAATTGTGTAATTACTCAGTAATTGTTTCGGCTTGCAATTGGCCGAGAAAAAAGCCATTTAAGAGCACGTTGTTATTTCTCTCGATTGTGATTGGCTAGTGATTGCTCAATTGCAATTGTTTTCACGACAGTCATGTGAAAATCACTCTATCTATTCCAAAAGTTGATTTATTTTGGAGTAAAAGACAACCTTCCTTACGTTCATTACAATAAGGATCTTGGATTTAGTAATAAGCAATGAAAATGTTATATAAATTCCAAGTTTAAAGACTAAGTCTCTTTATTTGTATTTGATATGCGCATTAGACACTTTTGCGACTTATATCAACCTCCAGTGTTCATTGACTATCTGATTACAAAGAGTAGAGCTGTCGTGCAAAGTTTGGAGCATTGAAACGGCATTTGTACGGCATTTAATTGAAATTTTGAAAAAACTCGACGCGGGTACCCTGTGGTTTTTGGCTCAAAACAAGAAATGACGCCGCACAGCCACGCCCACCAACGAATCCAGTGCAGACATCCATTTTTGAACTACCCATGGGTAGGGCTTTCAGTCGATATATGTCTCCCAAAATACCCAAGAGGGGGAGGGTTTCACCGTCTGGCTCATGGACTATCGCTTGATAGCAATAAATTCCTGATCATCTGGTTTTGTCTGATTACGAATAGAATACAATTACAGCATGCTGTTTCAGTGTGAGAACCAGACGGGAATGAAACAATTTGAAGGTAAAATCCGATCCTAACACCTTAAAAGGTATTCAAGTTAATAGTGCTGGGAGGATGCTAGGCTGCAAGACTTATACGAAATGCCTCCAGTGCAAATGTTTTCCCACCTACCGGTTTATCTTTTAGCTTTTCTTCCTGCATGTTTGCGTGATGGACTTATTTTCTTTGAGACATTCTAAAAAAACTGATCGTCGTCCATGGAAATTAGAGACGTTTGTGTATCAGTCTTTGTGACGTATTGAAACTCGCTGGAACTGTTAAAACAAGATATTCTATCGCGCGCGCAAATCAACATCTTCATGAGAACTTTACTGTGTACAGTTTCATCCGATTTTGCTTTTTACAAAAGAAAACAAAAAGCCATATCGCGATCCTGTATACTATAACGTATCAATCAATCATTGTCGCATTTGCTCATGCGCAGTTGGGAGGGCTCGGTCGAGTCGCGCGCGTGTTAGCTGTGGGCTATTTTAGCGTGGTTACCAAGTCAACATCGAGAACTCGAGTCTGTGTAATTCCTGAACGTTTTCATAAATTTCACCGTTTCTTGCCAGTACATTTGCGAAATTACTATCACAATAGGATCTCTGTCACTTCCTTATAAGGTAAATGATTCCAAATATGGTTTTGGCCGTGAGGTTTCGACAAACACAATTCGCCTTTGTCACATGGGCGCCATCTTGAATTTTTCAGCGATTTATTCAGCATGGAAACGAGGCCAAGCAGGGCGTGGGTTTTGTTGATGTTGGAAAGCAAAGCCTGATGTTGAGATTTATGGTACAAAAGTTGACCAAGCTGCTAAAAATACTCCATATTTGTTTAAGAACCAAAACGTTGATTGGCTCATTGCTTTTTTCTACTCTGCCGACAAAATGGCGGCGACGTGTGAAAGGCGAATTTTCGTCGGGGTTGGTTGCGCTGAACGCACACAAGATATTCGCTTCGGATACTGGCGTTGTTGAGGTAATTATTGCAAGTAGGTACTAGGTTCTTGATGTTGTGTGACGCACGATAGCAAAGCGGGAACAGCACAGTAATTTAGCAAACTAGACTCGATTTATTCTAAAATAAAGAACTGTAACTATAAAAACAAAACGAAAAAAACACCTGTAAAAAAGATGATACGTATAAAGAGTATTATTATTATATTAGACGTTTCCTCAACATGAAACATTTCAACATTTTTTACAGCACAAATTTTATGATTTTTTTCCCAGCGAGATCAAGGAATTGGCTGTGGAAAATATGTTTTTGCGGAACAGATTCTTTTTGTGTACCTGCCAGTCGGTTACATTATTTTACTGCGATTTTCATAATTCTGCGAACTCTCATTTTACATTTCCAGACGCCAAACTGTGTTTTGGCTTCCGTCTCGCCCCATGACAGGTAATCCACAGAGGTGCTGGATTCCGGATCCTGGTGTGTGGATTCCGGATTCCGGATGCCTGGATTCCGGATTCCACGTCTTTTTAATGAATGGATTCCGGATTCCACTCGGGTTTTCGGAGTTTAGATTCAAAGCATTTTACAACCATTCTCAGTTACACGCGGTCGCCGGGAAAAAAGCTTGCAAGCGAGAACTCGTTTTTCTGTCTTTGTTTGAGCGCGACAAGCCGGCAAAAGCACGTGCGTTGCCATGGAAACTTTGACAAAAAAACGAGTTTTCGCTTGAAAGCATTTTTCCCGGCGACCGCGTGTAACTGAGAATGGCTGTAAACATTATTTCCCTCAAATCTGCTCTCAATACTTTAGTGCAGTGCAGTCAAGCCCTTGCTAAAGGACTCTGCATACGCGGATACTATGTTGAAGTATCGGCCATTTCCTAAAGAAAACACTTAGGTCTCATAAACTGACACCTCCCGTAAGTGGACAGTTTCAAGCGGTCCCAAGGTTACCGCTTATGGAAGGTTCGACTATAATATTGTTCCCTTACCTGTAAGTGGCGTTTTTGGGTCATGAAGAGTCCATCATGAAGAGTCGTTTCTTTCATTTGTAGAATTGAATAAAGTAGAGACCGTGTGTTGTACCAACACTTTACATAAATAATACAATACAAGTACTCCAGCTCGACGAAACGAATCATATATTTTTCGTATTTTTGGCAGCGTGTTTCTCATTATAATACTTGAAGCTCTAGCAAGTTTTACGGTGGTCTCGCGTTTTATTGGGCTATTGCTTCTTTTCTCAAGCATAGCGGATCCTGTGGCGCTTTCTATCCGACTAGACCAAAAATACCGGTTCGAGACCGAAAAGAACACGTGCGCAATCGAGACAACAACAGGACTCATCTGATCGGACGACATTTACATTTTCGGTACCGATCAGAAAACCAATGGGATACGTCAATTCCCGAAAACCGTTGTGTTATTACTAAAAATTCTGTTGTCAGGGCCTTGTAAGGTTTCCGCTGAATATAGACTCAACCAAATTACACTGACTTGTATTCTAGAGTAAAGTTCGTATGAGAGTGAAGTGTTCACGGTAAGGACCACGCCGTACTGTGACCTTCAAAACAAACGGTACTGTGCCATTACTAACTTATCACAGTCAGACGAAATCTATTTTATACATACGCATTGCTAAACTAGAGCTACGTTTATCGCAAATAAAGCGCGTCGTTCGGCGCCCAGATAAACTAACGCCCTCTAACCTCGCCGGGACGGACACATCTGTTGAAGCATTAGCATCTTCGTTTGGCAGTGATTCTCTATCGTCATTGTCGTCGTCCTGTTCGTCCTCCGCCTGATCGCCATTAGCGATCCTACAAAGCCTTACATCTTCCTCTGGAGTTAGGGTAACAGTCCGGACATTACTCGAGTCGTCGACGGTGAAATTTTCTACTCTGCTGAACAGACATCTCTTGCTATCACATACCTCGTCATAGATGTACGACAGATGATCTTCGGTCTGACTGAGCCATTTTAAAGACACTTTGTCTCTCAGAAACCTTCCACTAGAAATGCTGACCATGACGTCTTCCAGGATAACAGCTAACCAGTAGGGCGAAGCTTCCCTCCGGTGATTGTGCCTTACAGCGACGATATCATCTTTGTGATAGATAACCTTAACTCTTATGCTTCTTCCGTGACTGTCTTCATCGGTGACTATCGACCGGCACTCACTCACGATATCCAAGGTGTTCTCTGTCTCTGAAGCGATTTGGCCAGGTAACATGCTCAGCGAATAGGGGAGAGTGCCCGTCAACTCTTTTGTTTTTGAACGGACATTTGCCTGTCTCACTCCTCTTCCATGCTCTCCACTAAAATTTCGCATTGCTTCTTCACGTCTTTTGTCCTCTTGGACATCGCCAGTTCCTCGTTTTGCTTGCGTCTTCTTTGTTGGCCTCGACATCAAACTTGGTGGGTCACTTTCGATTATTTTTTCAGGATAGAAGGAATTAGGTCCTGTAAAGTACGAGAAATGCTTTTGATAGATTCTAAGCATATCATCTTCTACGCAACGTGCTCGTCTGTGAGCGTATCCCATTACTGTTGGCATATCATGATCAGCACGCATGGCCTTAAAAAAACATTCCACTGCAAGCGTTGTTAAACTCGCAAAGCGTATCCTATCGAGCAGTTGCTCTTTGCCGATCTCTGTCAAGGTGTTGGAGAGGCTTGTAAGGGAATCTAATGCTATTCTGAATGACTGCCGTGTGCAACGTGGAATTGTCATGTCAGGACCATTCGTGCTTGTTTTACCAGTTCTCTCCTTTGCTTCTTGTTCGTGCAGGGACAAAAATGCGACAAGATCTTCCACCAGCTTCATGTGGTCGTTGAAACTTCTCGGACACTCGTCTTCCTTGCACTTCTTATCTAGACGAAACACATTGGCCTAGTTGGACATTGCTTGTTGAAGTGGTACCAATCCCTTAGCAGAAGTGAGCATTCTAACAGCCTTGTTGCCAGTGTCGCAGACAAAGATCGTGTTACGGTAACAGCATATCCCAGACGGCGCATTCCACTTACTTTCTAAGCCATCACAATGTCCAGCTTCAGTGGACCATGAAATGGCTTCTGGGGCTCTATTACTTATTAGCAAGTCTTCTTCTTTGATTGTGAAGAGCGCGTTAAGCTTACTTGATGAAACAAATACAATTCCTCCTTCGGTAACTGTAATTCCCATGGGAAACAAAGAAACCGATATTGTCCTTGCGATTGTTTTATCTTCAAGTAGACACACGTGAACGCAAGAAATAGTATCTTTACAGTCACCAACAAGGATGTAGTTGTCGTCCCTTGTTAAAGCTAACGAGGTTAAAGTGCTCGACCGGTCGAAGGATAGCGTGTTATTAGATGACCATAATAGTTATTCCTGCGTCAGTGTTAATTTGTGATATTGAGAATATCTTGTGCTGGCGAATGTCCGATACAAAAAGCGTTACAGGATCGTTGTGCGATCTGCATACAGCGAGTGGGGATTTCAATTCAAGCTCTTCCGACTCGGACGTTAAAGAAAGGTCTCCAACCTTTACCTTGCGAATGCGCCGAGTTGCGCATTCCTCATCTTCATCTTCATCTTCGTTCTCGTTCTCAGACACGTCCGCCCTCCGAGACAGCTGAGACGCATGGCAAAACAGCGACGTGCAGTCTATAACTCTAATTCGTCCATTTCCTTGATCGCAAACGTATAAAATTGCTCTATCGACGGCAAGAGCGGCTGGATCTTTAAATTTCACATTCTTTCCTTGGCCATTTACATGGCCAGGTCCATTGCCACCAGCAATCAAGGTGACGTTTACAGGACAGTGAACATCAAGCATGTACAAGGCGTGTTGGTGTCGATCACTCACGTGTAGCTTGCTATAACACGGGGAAATGCTATTCCAATAGGATACTTAAAAAGTTTGCCATTTTTTCTCCACTGTTTGAATTCAAGCTCCGGGACTAATGTAGTTGATATTAGCTTGTTTGGGATGGATGACTGAACACCGCGCCTGTGGATTTCAATGGCCGTCTCAACATCCATCCGGTCTTTATTCCGCAAGGCCTTCATGGAGATATTGCTTTTCATTTCTTCCATTTCTCTGCGGAGCAACAGCATAAGGCGTACATTAACCAGATAGCCTTTCATGTCAATCCAGTACCAAATTCACCTGATCGTACGGACTTGATGTTGTGAGGAGGGTCAGGAAAGGGCACTTGGTATGGGTAAGCGGCTTTGTCTTGTAACATCCTGTTCATGAATGATTTCTGCTTAGGATCGCAATCTGTAGACCAAACCATTGGTAACAACCGTTTGCAAATATCGTTGTCTTTTATGCAAGCAACGCAAGGACGGAGGAGAGGATGCCACTCGCAATAACCCAATGAGAGGCATTGTTCACAAACAGATTTGTTTTCAAAGCAGTGTCACAATGACAAACACACTCCTCATCATTTTGAATGCAATATGTACATCTCTGAACAGCACAAAACACCTCCTGGTACATGGCTTCGATACTATCAGCACCTCCCTTGCTACCACAGTAAAACACTCCAACTGGAAAGTTAATCTGGTCATCAAGAGAGCTCACTCTTACTTCCCTTGCTTGAGTGACAAATTGGCGTTTCTGTAAGTAGCCGGTGATATCCTCACAAGACGTGCCAATGTCTTGAATTTCTTTGTACGAAAGATGTTCGGGATCTACGAGGCCAACGATTGACTTAAGCGTTTGGGAATACTCTAAAGCAGGCTTGATTGCCATTTCGTCTGTCGAGACGCAGCATAGATATCCATGCATCCCACTTGCATTAATAGCAAGGGCCTCTTTCTCTGCGCACATTCCAATACATAATGACACATCTTCTTTATGAACGCCACTTGTAAGATCCGCAGGAGGAGCATGTCTAATAACGGTGCGTGGGTGCATGAAGCTGAGGTTGTGTGTTTTGACAAATTGTTGTGGTGTCTGGAAAGGATGCTCGCGGCCATGTCCATGATTTCCTCGACCAGAAAGGAGGTACGAGGCTACAGGCTTGCAGTTGAACTGGATTGCACGTTGGAATCGGGTAAGTGCGGGGTACAGTGTTGGGAAACATTCAGCCTCTACAACGCCTAGAGCACGTGAGCAGAAGGAATGGACCTGTTCGTAAAATACATGATTTGGGGGAAGAATCCCGGAGGAGGTTAAGAAAGTGAACATTGCTGCCGCTTTATCAATCTTCTCTAGGTCTAACAGGAATTCCGTCCTTCTTTCATAAAGGCTTCTTTCATCTAGTCATAAAGGCTCATTTTCTTCATCGTCGTCGTCATTGCTACTTGAAGTTTCCTCTTCTTCGCTACTAACGGTCATGGTAACGCCCCCTACATTACACAGTTCTTTGAAATGATCCAGGATAGGATGTTCAGAAGCTCCCTCTTCAGCTCTTACTACTTCAAGACAAAGCCTTTTAATATCTTCAGCGGCGGCCTCTAGAGTATGTGGCTTATCCATGATCCCTTCTAAGGCTGTTACCAAACATCAAAAGACTCTATATCATCATCTCGCGCATGTCTCGCGCATTCATCTATCATCTCTTTGGCCTTGCGAGTGACACCTTGTGCCACAGCAGTCATTGTCATGAAAAGGGTTGATATCGACTGGGCCCACAATCAACCTTCTTACACCGCTTGACGTGTTTCCTGAAATTATGGATGTTGTATGGCTTTCCAAGCTTGATAATCGATTTGCAACCACTGCACTTTATTTCTGACCTGCTGATCACGGCTGCTTGTTCCTCCTTGGCGTTAAATTCTTTTCCTATCTTCGCTGCCATCTTTTTAGTTTCTTGTCATGTTTTTGGCCAGTTTCGTTTGGTGGCACGTTGTGGTTTTGTTGCGGCGCTGATGAACTTGTCACAGCTTTGTACATACGTTCAACAGAGGTTTTGTTCCGAGTTGAAAGTGTAACCGAAGTAGTTACCTCTGTATCCTGCGTCACCGTTTCAGTAACATATATCTTCAAAACGACTGGTAATTATTGAACTGCTGATAGCAGTGCAAAAAGTAAGAACATGCTTCCCACAAATCTTCATCCTTCATAATAAGCATCTCGTCCTGTCCGTCAAAAAATGACAGCCTCAAAATCTTCTTTGTCTTGAAGTACTCTTTAAATTGTTTGATGGTTTTTTGCCAAGGTGTATTCTTTTATACTTGAGGGAGCAATATACCAAAGGCGCTTTTGGTCCAGCGTGTAGCGGCCATTGATATCCGGGGGGTTCATGAAAAGCTTTATTCTTAACGTATCTGGTAGATTACCGGTGAATGCTATGGATAAGATATGATTTTTAACTATTAATATCCACTCAAAAGAATCTGCAAACAAATAAAAAGAAACTTCTTAAAATACTTTTGATTCCTCTAGAGAGAATTCTTTTTCGTGATGTAATGAAGACCAAAATATAACTTTTTGGAAGAAAATTAGAGCCTACACGTTTAAGATTATAGGCTTGCCTGGACGTGCGTCATGTTCGGAAATGTATAGCGCTGCCATGTTGGAGTCCCTTCTAGGCGGTCAACTAACCGGGTTTGCCAAAAGCCCACAATAACTTTGACCAAAATGTTCATGATATTTACGCATCTATCAAATCGAATCAAATGGTCGAAACGGCAAAACTACCCGAAATTATTGCACATATTTTAGTCCTCGAGAAGCGTGACTTGTGTTGCGTGACTGAAATCGTTTCACCGACATCTCTGGAAATAAAAGCGGGAACCTGATGAATTTGATGCAAAGACTCGCTCTCCTTTAAACGAATGAAAAGCACAACGCAATGTCCATAGTTACCAAGTTGGAAGTTTTGATGATGCCACGCGAAAACTAACAGTATTTCTAATTGCGCATACCATTTTAAAGGAACTTTAATACTTTTCAAAGGAACGTGGTTAAAACCGCAGTCCTTTTTCAAGTTGAAAACTATAATCCTATAATTAAATTCTGGTATTTCACAATCTCTAAATACCTGGCTCAGAGCGACATTGAGGAACTGGAGGCGTCAACAAGATTCAGCAGACGTGCCTTGTAATCCCACTTTTGGTAGAGGAGCTTGCAGGGCTAGGTCACAATAATACACAACATTCGTAAGACATTATACATTCCGCTAAATAATATTGAGCTCGTCATTATTTTTAACTATACTAACATAAGGGCTTTTGAGAGTATATATAGTAGATTTCATATTTAGAGCCACCTGGTTATACGGCCAACGAAATGATACGACTTACTAAAAAATACCACCCACCAACTCAAACCTCGGGCCATAATAGAATTCAAAGTAGAAACCACAAAACGATTTCTCTCCAACTTGCATCCGGTTATAAAGGTCGATTTCCATATAGTCGCATCAGACGTACAGGTCCTAGCAGTCGTATGACAAAAATTTCATACGACATGTACAGCTATCGACCGCAGTATGACTGGTTATATAGGTCGCATCTATTCTATTGTATTGAGCTATCACACAGTGTTTCTGTATTTGTACAGGACGTATGCGGGTTTTTTTATTTATGCGACTGATATGACTCGTCGCGCTGATACAGTGGTGCTATTGGCTCTTTCGAGCTGACTTATCTCGAACTTCAGGCTGTCCAGCGTCCAACATTCGATACATGATAACTGGAGTATTACCTTGTTTTTGGAGAAAGCTATCGATCGAGCGCTGTGCAGGAGAATCACGCTGTGCAGGAGGATCACGCTGTACGGGAGGATCACGCTGTACAGGAGGATCACGCTTTACATGAGAGGGTGACAAGCTGACGAAATAATACAAATATATTTGTTTTAAAGTTTTTCAAAAATGAGGACTCATTCTGGCTTCTTTGTATGTAAACCGTTGTCTAAATATATCTTAAAGGCCCATCACCTGAACCGAGAGCCTTTGCGGATTCTTAGATAATCAGAGCACCCGAAAAACAATGGATCAATTTGAAAACAAAGAAGACGGGGCGCAAAGGCTCCCGGTTGGTAATGGGCCTTTAAAGTAATGTTCAATTTATTAATCGCGCCGCATGGGACTCAGCTGTAAAATATTATGCATAATTATAATATTCTATAGACATTCTGTAGGAAGGAAATGCCATAGGCGTCGCCCGAGTTATTCAAAGATGCCTACGAATACTATCAACAATACTACAATATGAACATCTATATGTACCTTAGTTCTTCAGACGAGTCTGTACAGCTAAGAGAAGGCGATCGTGCAACCTTTCTTTTTGTGCTAATATACAAAGAAAATATTTATTATCAGCAATTCAGATTAGAAAAGGTAGAAAAAAAAGCGGGAGACAATTTATCCAGTGGCGTATTCAGAGGGTAGTTTTGGGGCGCCCACGTTCCCCCTTTTTTGGACATACTAAATTGATAAATTTGTTTAAGAACTATAGCACGGCTTTGAGTACAGAAACTGACATTATTAGTAAAATGTTAAAAATGTAAATGCTTTATTAAACGCTGACCATTCTCCATGCTGCCTCAACGTTAGAAATAAGTTGATCAGGACTACCCAGAAACATATAAGGAGCTGAAACGTGTAACTGCGTACCATCCTTGACCCTGAATCAAAACTCATTAGTATGTAAATACCATATTTGGAAAGCACTGCTTGCATGCATAATTTCATGTAATTATTTCATAGGCTTCCCAGGATCATTGAGCGAACTTTAGAGTTGATAGTTCGCAGTATTAGTGTCGCTGTGTGAAGTTTGACTGAGTTCGATGAGCGCTAAAATATGAGTACCTACGAAAAATAAAAAGTTTGAAAAATACCCTTATCTAGTCCTTTAGTACTTTAATAAATCACTACTAGCATTTATTCGGTCAGAAATACACTTTTAAGCGAGTTTTAGCCAATTTTATTGTCACCTCTTACTCTTACTATATGTTCTGGAAAGCCGCAAACTGCAAAATTCAGAACGCTCAGCGATCCAAAAATTTCCCTCGATTTTTTCCCAAAAATCATCGTCGCTTGCTCAAACAACCTCGCATAATAAAAGTAAAACTATTCAGCTTTGTTGTTACCTTTCTCGTGGAAATCAAACCCTCTCTGGCTGATATAAATGGAGAATTTTTTCAGCCTCGTCTATTCGTCCTGAGAGCAATGGCGGCCCCGGCAGTAAATCCCGTTCCAAAACACAAACCGTTGAGACATTTTTTCTCCAGTCGAGGGGTGGCCAGACATTGTCTCAGGCTCTAGTCACTTCCCGTCCTAGACCCGGTAAAATGTTTTTGCGCGTGATCATTGGATTTGAATCAATCAAGTCTATCTCGCCGGTCACGCATTCGCGCGCAACAAAAGTTTTACCGGGTCTAGGACGGGAAGTGACTAGAGCCTGAGACAATGTCTGGCCCACCCCTCGACTGGAGAAAAAATGTCTCAACGGTTTGTGTTTTGGAACGGGATTTACTGCCGGGGCCGCCATTGCTCTCAGGACGAATGGACGAGGCTGAAAAAATTCGCCATTTATATCAGCCAGAGAGGGTTTGATTTCCACGAGAAAGGTAAACAACAAAGCTGAATAGTTTTACTTTTATTATGCGAGGTTTGTTTGAGCAAGCGACGATGATATTTGGGAAAAAATCGAGGGAAATTTTTGGATCGCTGAGCGTTCTGAATTTTGCAGTTTGCGGCCTTCCAGAACATATAGTAGTGTGAGAGGTGACAATAAAATTGGCTAAAACTCGCTTAAAAGTGTATTTCTGACCGAATAAATGCTAGTAGTGATTTATAAAAGTACTAAAGGACTAGATAAGGTATTTTTCAAACTTTTTTATTTTTCGTAGGTACTCATATTTTAGCGCTCATCGAACTCAGTCAAACTTCACACAGCGACACTATAAAACTGCGAACTATCAACTCTAAAGTTCGCTCAATGATCCTGGGAAGCCTATGATTATTTCAAGAAAAACAAAATGGCTGCATTAACGAGTAGTTTTGGCGCGATTTAGCCCGAAATAAAAGGTAAAATGTATGGTTTAGCAACCAATAATTGGCTCACCGGTAGGAGAGGAGATTGCGTGAGTTGTAGAAGCTTCAACAACTTGGAACTGAGTCGAAGTGTTGTCATTTTAACGTGAAAGTTTTCAGCAAGCGTCGACAACATCTGATATCGAAGCCGAGAAAGGATGACTTTTGATTGTGGTTCGCGTTTTATACTGCAGCGTCTGTTGAAAAGTGAACCGACAATTAACAGCGGTTGCAGTGTACGATAGAGCTATGACGACCCTCTTTGGAAGCTGGGAAGGCATGACAGTGCGATATTTTAATACTTAAAAGTGCTGGTGGTTCGCTGACATTCTAGGATACTTGTTATCAATCGGTTGCTTTTTACAGTACATTGAATCCCAGATCAGCACACTACTGAGCGATGCCATCATCAACATAACAGTAGAAATATGTAAACAGACAAACAAACCCTGGTGAGTTATTAAGTACAGGGAAATGTTAAGGAGTACATCCGATAGACGCAATATTTGGAGACTATTTGAAAAGAACAAAATGTCTCAAGAGTCTGCATCCTATGACCATCTCCATTAGACATTTACGTACTGGAACTTTAAATTTGAAATTGGTGGAGGCGAAGTCAAGTGGTGGTGAAGTAACCAGATACCATCCCAAGCACAGCTGTGGACACTGCCTGGATACTAGAGCTATCCCCAATAAGATATGAGTTCAAAATTAACATTGTTGCAATTTTGCAACATTTGCATGCCCCTGCCTTGTCTTTATGATGATGTCTAAAGACTGGTTTCCACAAGGTCACATCAGTCGTCCCAGTTGTATCAGTCCACCGTGAAACAATAGAGTGATTCCAATTTCCATTGTTTCATGGTCGACTGGGACAACTGGTACGACCTGATGTAAACCAGCCTTTATCTCTCCAGCTGTATAATTGTTCATTGCCTGCAAAGGTAATTGAATTTGCCTAGACATCCTTCACTTGGACTGATGCAGAGAAAAAGTGATCATGTAGGACATGACATTATTATGTAAATTTTGGAAGATTAAAATGCCATTCTCAACAATATTTTTCTGCATGTAACTGTCTTTATTTTTGTAAACTAGCTCATTGTTTTGACACATTTTTGGGACTTGTGCGTCAGCATGTTTAAACTGTGTAATGGCAAGAAATAGGGGTTCACTAAACAAGAATTGTGTTTCTTTTGACTTGTTATCATAACCTGTTCAAGAGATACAGCCATTTTTAATTTTATGCTATTTTGATGGCATCACATTAGGCTAATCTTTTGGGCTTGATAATAGCTAACTTTTTGATAATTAACAAATTTGGCAATAATAAGAGCCCAGCCAAGAGCTTTGATTTCTGATTTATGTCAAAAATTTTGCTCATACAATCTTTTGTTACAAAGATATGGAGTTTGAATTTATAAGCCTGTTTTGTTATCATCACTTACCTAATTAGCATAAAAATTTGTGATCAAATAAATCCAGTTTGAAAAACGATAAATGCACAGAACCAATCAAAAAGGTTTTGATACTAAGGGTGATATGCACTTTTAAAAGGCTGTGATGTTGAATTTTTCCCCTAGAAGGGCCTGATGTTTTCCACAGCACATTCACCCTCACAAAATGGTATATTCCAGTCTTGATTAAATCTCTTTGTCCTGGTCCTATATGGGGACCACCCTTGAGCTTCATGCGGTCCCAGAGGCGTAAAACACAAAAATACTGCAAATATATAAACAAAATTGAAAATAAATGAAGTAATGGGCACCAAAAAGAGCCCACCCTCTCAAGTGTATTAAGGCCTGGGTCAGCTGAGAAAATCTAGAAAATTACAAATACCTTTGTCAATTATTGGAGCATGAATTTTTCAGGATAGCTAACATTCATGTAATGTTTTAGTATGGAATTTGGGCTGATACACAGGTCATGTGGCCCATCGTGTGACATTTTTCACTTTTCAAAGATAAAAAATTTCTCCGGTGGTGAATTTCACTCCTTTTGGAAAAGTTAATGGCTAATGATATTTGTCTTTGGGTTCTAAGTGCTGTCTTAGCTGGTGGAAAAAGTTTGCTCCTTTAAGGGGTTATGTTATTTAGGTCATGTGACCTCAAAGGGGGACCATGCCCCCTTGCACCCCCTAAATCCACCCCTGACAGTTATACATTGTATCCTGTCCTTAAATGTTTCTGGCTCTTATAAAGGTAGCACAAATCGATAAAGTGAAGGGAAATTGTTGATTTCAGGCACTCACCAGAAACACAAAGTTTTCATCTGGAACATCTGCTTTACTACATGTAGAGGCTTTTGTAAGAGATGGCTTAATATAACTACTTAGTTAACTAGTAAAAGGTACCAAACATGGCGTCGTTAGTTGATTTTGACCCCTAAACGCAGGGGCGTAGCGGGGGGGGGGGGGGACCGGAACCCCCCTCTACCGCAGCAGAAACCCCCCTCGCCTCTGTTCTGGACCGACTTCTACTAAAATTGTAAATATTTAATAGACAACAATAAAAGCTCCAATAAACTGTAGCAAATTTCTTCAAACGCTAGTTTTTCCCCGAGATCTATGTGGAGTTTTTTATTTTTTGAATTTTGGAACCCCTCCTCTCATAAGTGCTGGCTACGCCCCTGTAAAAGGTACCAACAAGACGTATTTTCCCTCGTATTTTTTACGAGGGAAAATACGTCTGAAATCAGGCCATTAACAAGTGTGTTCCCTTGACTTGCTATAACGGACCGCTAACAGGTATCTATCTGAAACAAGTTGTCGAATATTATCCCCTAAAAGGTACCAGAGGCCTGATTTTAAAGGTACGATAAGCACCCCCCCCCCCCCCCCCCCCCCCCCCCCAAGACATAGGGAAGTCTTTCAAGTGCGAGAAATTATTTTCAAAAAGCCCCTCACCCCTGCCCCAAAAAGTCATATCAACACTCTGACCGCGCCTTACCAACTTTGCGGTCCTTCGCGGGCATCCCCTTCTGACTCTGTCATGGAAACAGCTAAAAAGAAACCAGCAAAGAGAAAACTACAATTCCATGTTATACAATTTGACAAGGGGAAAC
The DNA here is from genome assembly GCA_033964015.1 of Scolanthus callimorphus. Lineage (NCBI taxonomy): Eukaryota > Metazoa > Cnidaria > Anthozoa > Actiniaria > Edwardsiidae > Scolanthus > Scolanthus callimorphus. Next base: position 17,777,324 of record CM066915.1, read on the forward strand.
CAGTGTTTCCTAAACAACTGCAACAAGCAAAAAGGAGACGAAAAAATAACTCCTTGGTAGCCAACGTTACGAAACCCAGTAATTGCAACATTGAAGAGCACGCGCGCGAGTGTGAAAGTCCCAAACAACCTATAGAAAAACCACCTGTGAGAGAGGCCGTGCCACTGCCAGTTAGCAGCGATCAACAACCAAAAGAAAGTCACAAACAACCTGAGCCAGTGAAGTCAGTGAAGCAGTGTTCACCGCAAGTACAAAGATTGCTACTCTCTCGTAAATCACCTCGTCGTAAAGGATTTCATTCGAAACATGTTTACGAATCACCATGTAGTTACAAGTCACCAAGGAGTGGATATGCCATCCGTCGAAATAAATTCAAGGTTTCACTTCCAAGAACGACAAGGGAATCCCCCCAACGTGTGAATTATCTTCAGGTCATCAAGGATCTCTGCGGACACTCGACGGAGTTATGTTTTCACGAACATCATCATACAACAAACAAACTTAATTATTGGGTCATTGAAAGTAGAAAGACTGATAAATATTTCGAAGGAATAGACTCACCCGTGAGAATAGTTTGTGACGAAAATGGTAATTATCGAGTGGAGGTATTCTTTGTAGAAAAGGTTCACGGGCGTATCTCATCTGAGAATGAATTGCGAACTATAGTATGTAAGTATCTAACCCGAGAGAGTGGTGAGCTTGCGGTTTGCAGAGGACTAGCAGCCCAAGAAACTTCGCTAGCTAGCATTGGTTACAGACTAAAGAATGCTAGGGAATGGAAGCTGCCATTTAATCGAGTTGATCATGTTAATTGCGAGCTCTTGCACAAGCCCCGAAATAAAAGGGCGAAACCGGGCGGGGCACTATTTGATGTCTGTTCTCCTTGTAAGGAGCTGCATAAACAAATCAATCGTGTCCTTCGTAGAAAGGTTAACCGAGAAAAAAGGAGGAATATATCATCTAGATGTAATTGGAAGTATTTAAGTCCACAATCAAAGCAAATAAGAAGACAAGGTTTAAGGAAAAACAAGAAGAAGTTGGAAATGCAACTCAAGAGACTGAAAAAGGCAAGATTAACGTTGAATGATTCACAAAGTAAAGCCATGAACACTATTGTACATACTGTAGATAGAAAGTTCAAAACCGAGTTGAAAGAAGTTATAGTTAGGGCAGCAAATGGGGAAGAAAATAAGATGGATGTGCTAAAGTCTGTTTGGGAACAAGACCTAAAAGACAAGAGAGACTTTTTCGAAGATCAGAGAAAAAATAGTAAGTATTTTTCAACACATTGAGAAAAGGGAGGTGGGTAGCCACCTTACTCAATACCTCTGGATCTGCCCCCATTGACATCATGTAATTGTAACTGCTACTGGCAGCTAAGTGAAACAAACTATTGTGCCTCTAGACACATGACACACCCATGCATTCTGGGGATTGGCAGGTATACAACTATCTACTAAAATCAATATTTATTGTACTTTTCAGTATAATTTAGTGGATATATTCTTTGTATATACTAAAATCAACTTTCCTGCCTATTTTCATTAATAACAATACAGATACAATATACTCTATTGTGTATGGGGTTGGGGAGTCACTTTTCAACACCCTTCCATCGGGGGTATGGATATTTTCTGGAACCACGCATTCTTAAAAAATCTTACACCCCAAAAGCCTAAACCCATACCAGAAGTTGAGAGTTCCAATTGGCATCCATTCTACTTTTAATTTTACAGAGACAGGAAAATGTTCCAACAAATGGAGTACAATAACATACCGCATGGCTCTGGCTGTGTTTTGTTGTAGTCCAGCAGCGTATCAAGCCCCTTTGGCCAGCTATAATATATTACAGCTACCATCTGCCGAGTCCTTGAAACAGTTCCGATCATCATTCATCCAAAGGGATGGGCCTAACTGGGATAACCTTGAAGAGTATGCAGAAGACTACAGGAAGTTCCAAGGTGACCAAGTTAAAAGAGGCCTCAAGAAGCCAACTGGAAAGGGTGTTCTGATTGGTGATGAAGTTAAAGTTGTAAACAAACTTCAGTGGAATTCTAAGAATAATGAGTATGACATATTCATTTGATTGCTTTATTTTTATTCTATTTTTGCTAATAACAATTTTACAGAACATGCCTTTTTTGTGTTAACAGATTCATTGGCCACTCACTGACACCAGACGAAATGATTTCATTGCATGATGTCTATGAGGAGCTAGATCCAAAATGCAAGAAGTTGCGCACTTCCTATGTAACCCAGTTCCTGTGGCGCGATCTAACAAGCGAGTTTGATGTGGTGGGACCATATTATACAAGCCCTGAGGGAATGCAACACAAGTTTGTTATGACCACTCTCCTTGATACAATCCATGCTCTCCATCTATATGGCTTTGAGACAATGGCTGTTGTGCTGGATGGAGCAAGTGCAAACTTGGCAGCTGAGAAGTACCTAACAATAGGCAAAGCTGGAATGTTTGGAATTAATGAAGATCCTGCAGCTAGAGATCCACATGAAGTTAAGACTTGGTTTCGGAATCCTTACACTGGGGACAAGACTTTCATCATTCCATGCCCCTCTCATGAGGTACACAAATTCTATTTACACAACATCAAATCTCAGGAAAATATCCTTTGTCCAATTTATTGAACATTTACTTCATATATTTTTTGAGCCCTTAATTTTTCTGAAATCACCTATTCTTTAATTCTTTTGCAAAATTCCCTTAACAATTTTGGGTTATAAGTTGAGCACAGCTGGTCAATGCAGTCAGCGTAGCCAGATGGGAGGGGACAGGGTACCAAAGCCCCCTTTTGAAAGCACAGAAGATGATACAAAATGGAAAATTATGCAAAAACTTGGCAAGAAAAATGCCCTGTTCCTTCTAGTTCCAGCAAAATCCTGGCTACCCCATGCTTATGCTGGTGACAAGTGTTTCTTAAAGCATGCTCATTTACTTTCAATTGTATAAGAGAACCCACAAATTTCATAGGTAGTTAAATCCATTATATTTTTTAATTGCAGCTAAAAAGTATTGTCGCTGCCTTGTATTCTTCTAAGTTTAATGGAAAAAAAACACTTTCTCCTGTATGATACCCACTTTGGATGGGATTCTGTAATTGCATTGTGGAACAGGGAAGTCCAGAGAGCCAGGAGAAATGAGATGCTGAGAGTCCCAAAACTGAAATATCGCTACGTTTTTCGAGATTCATGGACAAGGCTTAATGTACATCCTGCAAAAGTAATGCAGGTAAAATTGTATTGAAAGAATGCCTGTGACCGTCATGCAATGCAGCCTGTGTTTTGATTTTCGTATCATACAAAAATGCTAGTTGCCAGCATGACCAAATTTAATCTTCTTTTATTTTGGTTGATTTTGACTTATATCCTTGAAATTTGCTATTATAAACAAAAATGTGGCCGCACTGCATGACAGTCACATTTTTCCTATTCTTTCCTTAATGTTTCCTACACCATCTGCATTTTAAAAAGAGGAGGGTTACAGACACCCCAGAACCTCCAACCATTCCCCAGTAAAACTGAGATCTGAATTTATTTTCTTATGCAGCAAGATCATGTGATAGGTGAATTGAAAGAGTATGCAACTTTATGCAACCCAGTAACTGCCCAGAAGACATCACTTGTTGTACAGTTTCTCGAGGCCTGTCAATCACTATTTGAAATGGGGATCTTAAGTCATGAGAAGATCACTGGCAACCCAAGTAATGTGCTTGTCAATATGACTGAGGGGTTCAACTTCTTTATAGAGTGGGCCAACTATTGTTATGCTGAAGGTAAGTTATCATCACAAGTTGAATAAAGTGAGAAAACAATTCTATAACATGTACTGCTCTAAGTAGGGGTAGCAAATGGTCCCTAAAAATATCAAGTGTCTCGCCAAATTTTAGCAGAGTCTTGGAATCTGGAAATTTTTAACGTGCATCTTGAATCTCAGATTTTCGCCCTGAAACTTCTTAATACAGTAAATATACATGTCTTTGTATGAGCTGATATTTTTCTTCAGTCTCGGCTCAGATTTTAAACTGCGTATCTCATCATCTCGGAAAGTCTTGGATTTACCATTCGCTACCCCTCTAAGTTGTACCAGATACTATGAAGTATTTAAGAAATTTTAATGATTGATTTTTTTTGTTCAATGTAAAGCACATACTGTACAGTCCCAGAAGTTATCTCAATAAACTTTGAATTTTCATGGCCAATCTTATTTCATCTTCAGGTCATGAGCTGGCCTCAGTGGGCCAGACTGTCTTCCTGGCATGGCAGGTACTTTCTTTTCTGAATAGACGGTACATAGCTATAGGGAATCTTTTAGCTCATCAAAAACCTCTTTTCATGTACATACATGTACAAAATGTAAAAGTCCTAAAAAATATATCCATATCCCCGCCATAAGGATGGTTGAACTTTGACTCCCTGGACTGGTATTTCCAAAATAATTTGAGTTGAGCCTCTTTTATCAACTATGCTGGAATTTCCAATATCTCATCTGGGTATGGATATTTTCTGTAGGCACACATAAACACACTACTAATTCACATAAAATCAAGAATATAATTATTTATTCTTGATATTTTTGTGTAAGTTAAACATCCAGGTAACAAGTATACACCTAATTCAAAAAAGGTTGCTTTGGCGTTTGGTCTTTCAATTATAGCGCAACACAAAGGAATTCTTTGCTTCAGTAACCACAAAACAAAGGCATTCAATGACCAATGCAACTTTTTCTGAATTAAGTGCATAATCTTATCAATAACAGTTCAACTGGAACTTGGAAACAAAACTGCTTATTCAACATTTCGTCTGACATCAAATGTCAGGAGACTGGAACGATAAAGTACTCAGTCCCCTTCAAGTAGCCTCCCGATAACATTCCATTCTTTTTTTTTCAGACGTGGGATCTCATAAGACTTATGTACTATGGCTTCAGAGATTTATGTACTGAATTCTTCTCGCTTCATCCTGAAGGTTATTACTTAGTGCCTTTGAGGATCAATGGGAGCGCAGTGGAAACTCTCTTCTCACAGTTAAAATTTTCCACATCTGGAAACCTGTCAGGCAGCAATTATGGATATACTCTGTCAACATTAACCATGAGGCGCTTTCTACATGGTCACCGTGCCAAAACGAAGTACAGAAATGCTCCACTGTATATCCGACAACGAAAACTCAAAAGAAAGAAGAGAAAATAAGCTACACAATCCATATTTTATTTGACATACAGTGAGCAAATAGTCTCAGCTGATAGCCTTGCTCCTATAAACTGATTGTTCCTTGGATACAAGACATTAATATAACGAATTTCAAAGGCAAAGCAATTCTGCCTGGAAAACATTTTATGACACTTCATTGATTAAGTCCTTTGGTTAACTCATGACCTACAGCCTAGTCCAGCTGTAAGTTTGAAGTAAGTCATAATGCATGTATTCACTCATTTATTCATTAGAAAAAACCGTGACCAGATATCCATGTGATAAAGCAGTGAATAAAAATCGTATCAGTGAAATACGATTATCACTTCACGACAACAATCAAATGCAATTTTGTCTTTATTATCTGACTCAGAGTATAAACAAAATTATTACATGGCAAGAGCTTGACATTGTATTATTCACGCTCACTCGCTCGAAGACTTGCTCCTTCGCGTTATGAAACGAAAACTTTTGAACAAAAACGATACAGTAAAAACCCGCATAAAAGAAAGGTGTTTTGGGGAATCAGGCTGATTTTGTTCTTGTATATTGGGTGTCTTCTGCAAAATCAGCCTGAAAATGTTCTTAAAAGTTGTTTCTTAACATCAAATACTTGATTGGTAGAAAGGTGACACAGTCATTTAGTAACAACAATTAGTTGTTAAGTCTAAAAAACAATTGCTAAATGTACCCTGGAATTCCTGCTGTAGAACTGTGTGTGCATGGTCTAACACATCATATTGATCTCCTGGGTACTCTACCACACAGTGGGTTACTGTAAACGAATCTAACTGGCAGCAATTTTTGTTATACAGAACAATTTTCATTTTTCAGGCTGCATGTGTTCTTATGTATAAGGTACCTTTTTGACCAAATTTCAGCCTGAATGTTCTTAAACCACATGTTCTTTTATGTGGGTTTTTACTGTATCAAGTTCTTGCCATGTAATAATCTCGATCTATCCACTAAATGTGTGAAATATTTGAATAACACTAGACTAGCCATAGAAACCACTAATTGTATGCTGCTAACAGAAAGCATGAATTTGGGGATATTTTCCACTTTTGGGGTGCACAAGGGCAACACAGGAAGCTCTCAACTGATGAGCTATGAATTTGAAGACTACAGAGTCTTCCCTTCATTTATTTTCAGTGAGAAAATTTCAGGAATAAAATAATTTGAAACTGTTTCGTCACAAGGTGACAGGTTATTTTCTGGTATTATTTCATATGACTTTTTGCTTACAGTAGAGTTTTCCAGTTTTTTTTTCAGCTGGAAACCCATCATAAACTGTCTAACTGAGCTGGCTGACTACTTTTTTTAATGAATAAGTAGTCAGTTAGACATTAAAAAAAGTCGAACTGACTACTACGTGTTTTTACCCTCTTTAAATAAAGTATTTACTTGTAAGCTTACAGGGGGGGGGGGACAAATTGTGCATCCAATAAATCCCAAGACAGCAAAAAGTTCCTTTGGAAAATCAGAGAGCAATTCGTAATAAAATCTGAGACCGAGAATAAGATACTGCACAATTCAATTTCAAGAAAACTTACCCGAAAATCCCTGCCTATGTATCTAAAGGCCTGCGAGTACTTTCAGCTTTTGCCTACGCAAAGTATTAATTGTACGTATTTGTCAGAGGCCTTGCCTTTCCTCACGGCTTGCTATTTGGAACAACCGAGCCGGTACATGGAAACTACATCGTCCACAGCTTGACCGGCAGTAGAAACCCCGACTCCAGGATCGGTATGGTCAGCTTTACTCTGCTACACGTATCATTTGCAAAAGAACATCCTTTACCGCTACCACACGACATCAAACGATTTCAAATCAAACGACAGACTCTAGCTTTATACAGTTTTAGCCTGTCAATCCCCGACAATTTCATCCATTTCTTCAAGAGCTTGGATGCTCTGTCGGCTTCTTTTCCTTTCTTGTATAAGGATAGTAGTAGAGACTTCTTCGTCATTTTTGATTGAGTTTCATTGTCCACAGCTAAGAGTGTAATGGCGATTTCTGATCGCTCAGACCATGAGATCCCAGGATTTGCGTACGGCGACAAAAACCTTCTGAAGCCTGAAAGTCTTCCTGGCGTGTCGAAGAACTGATATTGCTAGTTATGCCATCGATTATCGCCTAGTAAGCCTAGCTTTCTTCCGAGGCCTTTCATGTGATGACCGCCATATTTTTCTACTAATGCAAAAATGATTAATGCAAAACTGCGGCCTCTGATTGGCTATGGGTGTTTTCCAAATATGGTACTTTTAACGATTCTGCATAATTTATTCAAAATTAGGAAATTTTACAGGGCCAAGCTTGGTACTAAAGCGATGTATGACTGTTACACGTTTCAACTCCTTATATGTTTCTGGACTACCTTATTTGCTGCATTGACATTGGAGGTGCCTTCTCCAAAAAAAACTAAATCGTGAACCTTACGTCAACTCGCCAAGACGAGATACAATACCTAGCCAATGGTGAGCAAGAACGGGAACGTCCCCTGCTTCGTTTTCTCTTCTTATCCCTGTCAATAGAAAATGCTGGTTGTACTTCGTATTTTATTTTAAATACACTAAGCAAGAACAGTGAGGCTGAAAACGCCTAAAACAGTTAAATTTATTGGTAGTAACTAGTTGATTATCCGAAATAAACTCACTCGACATACTTTTTTTTGCTTGTTTTTCTCTTACCGCGGGCACTTAAATGGCTTCCCAAGCTAGCACGTCCATCCGAGGGAACATGGAGCTCAGCGAGATCACTTTTTTGCTAAACAAAGCCCAAAACAACAACATTTGCCCGGGTTTGAGCTACAAATTGTAAAAGCAAAACTAATTCAGCTGAAATGGACGGCTCCCGTTAAATGAAATGGGCTAAATTTCAATCTTTCATTCGCGGAAAATTTAGCTTTCTTTGTAAAGCAACGTCAAACATGGCGGACAGCGTCTCCCCGCTAAGAAAATGCCTCATGAATGGCAGTTTCGCTCCTTGCATTGATTGTCAAAAAACTAATATCAGCCTGCAACCCTGTGAATGGTGTGTATAACATTCACGGTGGTAGTTAGCTCGACAGACATTCCACTTCGGAGCCTTTTTAAATGGCTTAAAATATTTAACAAATGTCCTCTGATGTTCCGTGGTATGTCCTCTTATATACCACAGCATGTCGTAATAAAGTGTCAAAATGTTGTGGGCGCGCAGTAGGCCCTGTATCGTGCACCTTTTATGTGCATAAAGCAAAGACGTTCTTTGGTCCATGCTGCCTCAACGTTAAAATAAGTTGATCAGGAGTGCGATATTTGCTCCATTAACATTGGAGGTGCCTTCTCCAAAAAAACTAAATCGTGTACCTTACGTCAACTCACCAAGACGTAATACATAAATGATAATAATACCAGATACAATACCTAGCCAATGGTGAGCAAGAACATGGGGAACGTCCCCTGCTTCGTTTTCTCTTCTTAGCCCTGTCAATAGAAAATACTGATTACACTTTGTATTTTATTTAAAAACACTAAGCAAGAACAGTGAGGCTGAAAACACCTAAAAACAGTTAAATTTATTAGTAAATTCGATAAGAACAAAATAAGAACATTTTGTCAATTTTGATTTTTGATCGTACACATTTTATGTGAATAAAGCAAAGACGCTCCTTTAGGTAATACCAAACAGATTTAAATGGGGTGCAACAAATATTTACCACAGGGGAGAGGGAAGGGAGAATGTTGTCCAAATTAACAATTGAAGGTCCTTTGAGAACTGTCGAGACACAGGCACCGAACTTGGTATAGGCTATTGGAAAAAGTAGTAAAGTATTGACAGGCTATGCCCGGCCCATGCTCTCCCGACTTACAAATGTCTTAAATATTTAAAGAAACAACTAAAGAATATTTACTTTATGATCTGATTCTCGGTTTTGAGGGGATAATTTGGGTCTGAACTTCAAGCCACTGGCCGTCACTCGTCTACACTCGTTACAATGTAGAACGGGAGCGAGTGTCACATTGCAGTAACGAGTGACCAGTGGCTTGAAGTTCAGACCCAATCGTCTCCTCAAAACCGAGAATTTTATCACAATATACACACCAGATCATAAAGTAAGTATTCTTTATTTGTTTCTTTCAATATTTAACACATTTTTCAAACAATTCGGAGCTGTTTTTCAAACTTTTCCCAGTAGCCTGTGAGGCCTCCGCACATAAGTAAGCTTACGTTCATTGGGTGATGCCACAGGGAGAGAGGAGCAATAGGCCATTTGCACTAACTGGGTCACGTGACCCAAATCCCATACATTCTGAATAAAATCTTGAAAATTCAACTCGCTGCCATTTGCTCTTGGTTAGAGATTTTAAACTGAAACTTGAGTTTCTGACAATAGAACCAATTGGTTCTTTGATTTTGTCAAAACATCTCGTTAAGAGGTAGTTGGGGTCACGTGACCCAGTTAGTGCAAGTGGCCTATTGTCTAAATTAGCAATGGACGTCTGTCTGTTTGGTATCATCACCCAAGGTGTTGGAGATTTGTAGTTGCCATAGTGATAACACCAGTTGAACTATAACCTTATATCTCTATTTTATCATGTAATCCATTATATAGTGTGATACGAGACTCGTGAGTCATGCGATACTATAACAAAACATGTGACCTAGGATAGGGTGTGCCAGGCCCCTATAAGAACTGTAGCGCACAGTTGAACGAGCTGGAACTAGTGACACAAGAGAGACAGAGACAGAGACACCAGAGATATCAAAACAAAACAACCATCCATATGAAACCTATATTCACATTATATTCCATTATATTCTTTGTAATAAATAATCAAGTAACCAACGTGAGTTCGGTGAGTAGTTTGCAATTCACAACACCAAGTGGCGACCACGAAGGGACGGCTCAAATAGAGCAAGAATTCGTCAAGATGGAGAAGCTAATCACCGAGTTAGGGAACAAGTTGAAAACATTGAACTTCCGTGAAAAAAGAACACAAGAGATCATCGAGAAAAATGATCGTGCGGGAATGGAGAGGCAAATGGCTTCACTTAAGTCTATTATTGAGGCAGTAACTGTAGTCAAGGGAAACATCGAGGAGAAAAAATTTGCCAAGGGTGAATCAGAACAGGCAATAGAGAATTGGAGCGAAGAGATTGAAGGTCAGCTTGTCTCATGCGACGCCGCAATTAATAAACTAACTGTAGCGTTGAAGGGCTTAGACACTCAGGAGAAGGAGGCTGAAGCTTACGAGAGACATAAACAAAACTTAAAGTTTGAAAAGGAGCTGTGGGCGCAAAAAGCTTCACTCTCGGAACAGGGATCTACTGCCGGTAACACTAGCAGCATGCAAGCGAAACTGCCGAAACTTGAAATCACACCCTTCGACGGCAAGGTTGAAAACTGGCTTTCCTTTTATGGAAAATTCAAGGCGGAGATCGACTCGAGTAATTTACCCGTCTTGACTAAGTTTAGTTACTTGAAGGAATCACTTCAAGATCAAGTAAAGGCGGACGTCGAGGGGTTGCCCTTCACAGAGGATGGATACGCAAACGCGAAGGCAATCCTCGAAGCTGAGTATGGGAATATGAGTGAGATTGTAAACTCATATATGCGAAACATTATGGAACTGCCAGCCATTAATGGATCTAGTGCAAGGAAGGTGAAGGATTTCTATAAACAGTTGAGATATAATGTGCAAAGCTTGGATACACTGGGAAGGCTTAACGACGTAAAAGGGAATGTGAGAGTAACATTGGAAAAACTTAAAGGGATTAAGGGAGATCTAGTGAGGGGACATGAAAACTGGAGGGACTGGAACTTTATTGACTTGTTACGTGAATTGAAACGTTGGACTGAAATCAATCCTGTAGAGGAGAGTGCGAGCGATCGGCAACAGGAGAAACCTAAGCCTCATGGAAATAATGCAAGAGCGCCACAACGTTCACAGTTGTACAATACTCTGACCAACTCGCGAGAGCAAAACACTGGCGCCAACGCCCAGTGTGTATATTGCGATTCATACTCGCACAAGGCCAGAGATTGTTCAGCGATTGTGGATGTCAATGAGCGCAGAAAGATTCTGTCATCAAAGAGATTATGTTTCAACTGCACTCGCGAAAAACACCGAGCTGACAGTTGCAAAAGCAAGACAAATTGCCAAACATGCAACAGAAGACACCATACTTCTATTTGTGATGATAAGGGAGACAAATCAAAAGCGCCAAGTAACCCATTACTTGTGGCCGCGGAACCAACTAATCAGGTCATTTATCCAGTTGTGATTGTCAATGTTCAAGGGAACAAATGCCGAGCATTGCTCGATACGGGTTCTGGAGGTTGCTTTGCCTCTGCGGCCTTGCTGGACAAATTAAAGCGTAAGGGACGACCAAAAAGAGAAGTGAGGAAGATTGATATGATGCTTAGTTCAACAACACGCGAGGTTGAGCTATCGGAGATCGAGATAAATTCATTGGATAACAACTTCGCCTTATCAGTTGAAGTCACGAAGGTCAATAAGAGCGAACTGTTGTTTTTGGATAACCCCAAGTACGAAGAGTTAATTAACTCGTACGCACATCTGAGTGGAATTCACATGCATGAGATTGACCGGAAAGATAGGCTTCCAGTGCACTTGATTCTTGGCGCCAGCGAGTATGCGAAACTCAAAACAAACATTGCGCCAAAGATCGGTGACCCCGGACAGCCTGTGGCTGAGTACACGCGATTTGGATGGACAATAATTTCGTCGGGCAAGGAGCCAATTGATATCTCAAATATGTTGTTATGTCAAACCTCGCATGCTGACTACGAGGAACTTTGTCGCCTGGATGTTTTGGGTATCGAGGATCGCGTATCGACACGAGACCAAGGTCATGTTTACGAGGAGTTCAAGGAACAACTAACGAGAGATAAGGAGGGGTGGTACGAGACAGGTCTCCCATGGCGCGGGGACCACCCTCCCCTCCCCAACAACAAAGAGGGAAGTTTACGGAGATTAAACAACTTAACACGCAAGTTAAAGCGCATGGAGTTGACAGACAAGTACGCGGAGGTCATAGAGGAACAACGGGAAGTGGGGATTGTGGAACCGGCGGATTTTCCAAGCACAGGAAGAGAGTTTTATATCCCCCACAAACAAATTTGGCGTTCAAAAGCTGAAAGCTCAAAATTGCGCGTCGTTTTCGATGCTGGAGCAAGGGCGAACGACCACTCCCCGTCATTGAACGAGTGTCTGTTCGCCGGACCTCCATTGCAAAACAAACTCTGGAATGTGTTGACTCGTGAACGGTTTAACCCCGTTGCTGTTACTGGGGATATGCAGAAGGCCTTCTTACAAGTGCGAATACGAGAGAGCGACCGTGATGCTCTACGATTCCACTGGCGCCGCGAGGAACATTTACCCATAGAAACACTGAGATTTACGAGAGCTTTATTTGGGTTGTCACCCTCCCCATTCCTCCTAGGGGGAGTAATTGACACGCATTTGTCTACTTGGGAGGAGAGAGAGCCAGAAATCGTCGGAAGGCTGAGAAAAGAGATCTATGTCGATGACCTTATCTCAGGGTCAACGACAGTAGATAAGGCTGTTGAAATTAAAGAGAAAGCTACTGTTATCTTTCAAGATGCGGGATTTAAACTTCACAAATGGCACTCTAATGCAAAGGAACTTGATTCTACGAATGTAACTTCGGATGATAGCACTTATGCTAAGGAACAGTTTGCAAATACTGTGGAACACGGAGAACATAGTCTACTTGGAGTGTCATGGGATCTTGAGCGAGATGACCTGAAGGTGAAGTTTCCAGAAGAGAAGGCTCCAGAAACAAGGAGAGGCATCCTAGGGAAGTTAGGCAAGATTTTCGATCCATTGGGCGTGGCTTCACCAATAACACTCAGCGGAAAGGTCATTTATCGTGGCGTGTGTGAGGAAAAAGTCGCGTGGGATTCGCCGATACCGGAACAACTAAGTAAACAATGGAAGAAATGGGAGAACTCTTTACCTAACGAGCTTAGTATTCCACGATCAATCCCGATGTATCGTGAAAAGATACAAGCGATTGATTTGCATGCCTTTGGAGATGCGTCTGCGCAAGGAGTGGCAGCGTGTGTTTACGCAGTGGTCCACCAAGCTTCAGGAATTAATCAAGGACTTGTTGCAGCCAGGTCAAGGCTGACTAAAAAGGGACTGACAATACCTCGTCAAGAACTAATTGCGGGACATATGGCGGTGAATCTTATCTCGAATGTTCGTGACGCCCTGGAGGGCTTTCCTGTCAACAGCACAACTTGTTGGTTGGATAGTACTGTTGCGTTATACTGGATCAAAGGTCGTGGAGATTATAGACAATTCGTTGCAAATCGCGTGCAAAAGATCAACAGTCACCTTGATGTGACTTGGCGACACGTGCCTACAACAGACAACCCAGCGGACCTTGCGAGCCGTGGTGGGGATGTGACTCATGCTGAGCTGTGGTGGAATGGACCACAATGGCTGTCGAAAACAGCCAACTGGCCAGCTGACATTGTACTGGAACCATCGACGGAGAGCAAAGCTGAGGCGAAACTAATTCGCCAAGTGATTGCAGTAGCCGTTGATGATGACAATGTGATTGATGGAGTGCTGGAGAAGTATTCCTTGTGGAAAACATTACGTGTGATGGCCTGGATACGACGTTTTGCTGATAACGCACGCAAGCGTCACGCAAGGGATCGGAGATCGGGACCATTGACAACTCAAGAGATCAACCTGCAACGAATTTTCTGGATAAAGCGGGTCCAGAATACATGCGAAATCGAGGAGGACCGTGTCTCGCTTAACTTGCAGCTTAACGAGGACGGTGTGTTTGAGTGTCGAGGGCGGCTGCAGGGCGAGTACCCAGTTTATTTACCAGACAACCACACGTTCACACAGCGACTTGTGGAGGATGCACATACTCGAACTCTCCATGGGGGAGTTGGACTAACCATCGCGAAGGTACGAAGTCAGTATTGGATACCGAGATTGCGGAGACTTGTGAAAAAAGTGCGCGGGAACTGTCATGGATGCAAACGGTTTCAAGCGAGGGCATATGCAGCCCCACCCCCCGGAAAATTGCCAACCACGAGAAGCGAAGGGATAAATGCATATCAAGTGATTGGAATTGATTATGCGGGACCTGTGAAGTACCGTATAGCCAAGAATCGAGAAGGAAAAGCGTATATCCTTTTATACGCATGCAGCTTGACAAGGGGCATGTACCTGGACCTGCTACCAAGCTTGGAGGCAAGTGATTGTTTACACAGCTTAAAGAGGTTTATTGCGCGCCGAGGTAGACCCGACAGGATATACTCTGACAACGGGCGAACTTTCGTCAGTGCTGAGAAATGGCTGCGCGATGTGAGAAGGGACGAGAAATTCCAAAACTTCCTGGCCATCAACCAGATTCACTGGCAGTTTAACCTAAGCCGTGCGCCCTGGTGGGGCGGTCAGTATGAGCGATTGGTCGGGCTAGTAAAGTCAGCTCTGAACAAGACAATAGGAAATGGGATGCTTAAATGGAAAGAACTGGAGGATGTGCTCTTGGATGCTGAGGTAACGCTCAACAACCGGCCGTTAAGTTATGTGGAAGACGACGTTGAGCTTCCCCTGCTGACGCCAAATGCGTTACTGTTTGCAAACAGCAACATAATTCCAGAAATCGAACCACATCGTATCAACGACTTCGACTTAAGGCAGAGAGCAAAACACCTAAAACGTTGTAAAGAAGCTCTATGGAAACGATGGCAACGTGAGTACCTGCGCGCACTGCGCGAGCGCCATCGCACACTAATGGGTCCTGAGGGCACCACACCCAAAGTGGGAGAGGTCGTTATCATCCAGTCGGATGAGAAAAACCGGGGTAAGTGGACCTTAGGAATCGTGACGGAACTTATTACTGGCAGAGATGAAGTAGTGCGAGGGGCCAAGCTCAGAGCGGGAAAGTCGTACCTGGAACGCCCAGTACAACACTTGTACCCATTAGAGCTCTCATGCGACAGAAGGGTGCCAGCATCAGCTCCTCTGGACCCTACTATTGCGGTCTTTCGACCCAGAAGGGATGCTTCCGCAGCAGCACGTGTGCGGATTGGGGAGCTTGCTGACCAAGACAATAACGAAGTCTAAGAACTGGGACTTTTCCAGAAGCATTTATTACGAGTGATCAGGAACAATCCTTTTCTTTTTATATAGAGACTTTGAACAATTATTGTAGAACATACCTCTCCTACGGAGATGTATGGGGGGAGGGTGTTGGAGATTTGTAGTTGCCATAGTGATAACACCAGTTGAACTATAACCTTATATCTCTATTTTATCATGTAATCCATTATATAGTGTGATACGAGACTCGTGAGTCATGCGATACTATAACAAAACATGTGACCTAGGATAGGGTGTGCCAGGCCCCTATAAGAACTGTAGCGCACAGTTGAACGAGCTGGAACTAGTGACACAAGAGAGACAGAGACAGAGACACCAGAGATATCAAAACAAAACAACCATCCATATGAAACCTATATTCACATTATATTCCATTATATTCTTTGTAATAAATAATCAAGTAACCAACGTGAGTTCGGTGAGTAGTTTGCAATTCACAACAAAGGAACATCTGTACTAAAACAAGCATAAGAGCAATATAGTCCCTGAAATTCCTACGAAATTGACAGCCGACTATAATTAAAAAAAAAATAGTGTCAAAAAGTGACTAAAATCTTACAAGAAGAGTAGGAACGTCAAGGGTTTCGATAAAGGAACTTCCCAGATTACAGTTTAAATAGAAAAATTTGCATCATATTTAAATACCCACCATCTCTGCTCATCTTTTTCTCTGTTCTTGTGTTTCTTGAGTTTCTTGTGTTTTCCCATCGAAGAGGTGAATAATCGAACTCGAAGAGGTGAATAATTTGCGACTAAACTGCAAAGTTAGCTTGAATAAACTTACAGAAATGGCAGAACTGGCTAAACATCTTTGCACAGAATCGCTTGACGTTGTTACTCCTTCTTATCCGACTGCTCGAGATTTACTTTTTTAAAGGTAAAACACAGCAACTGAAAGGAGAAACCGATAAACGTAACTTACCTTTAACTATGATTCACTCCTCCGTACCTCCGTGTGTGTTAGGAAAACATGGCGACTTTTCTACGTCTGTAAGTGCCAAAGACGCTGGTGGTAAGCGGGGCGGCCGTGATCTCATTTAGGGGCCGAATACCTCATGACTTGAGTGTCAGCGGTTGGCACAGAAGGCTCGCGAAATAAACAGGAAGCCCATATCTTTATGAAAGCTAAATTATCTCGGCAGTTGCATATGAATCCGGAAAAGACGTTTGTTCAAAAAAATGTAAGAATCCGATGCGAGAAAAAGATTGATGCTGGATTCCATAAAAGTGGATTCGGATTCCAGGTAATTGGATTCGGATTCCAGGTCTATGGATTCGGATTCCATAAGCGTGGATTCCGGATTCCAAGTTCCTTTTTTCGGTGGATTCCGGATTCCGGATTACCTGTCACGGGGCGATCCGTCAATCAGACCTAAAAGACAAGTTTCGTTTGCATTTTCATTATGTATGGTGTACAATTTGGTTTTGAACCTAGCCAGTCATTATTAGTTCAAAAAACCTATCAAAGCGAAATCACCCAGAGCTGTTTAATCGTTTGTCGATTAGCAAATCCGCGGATTGTTAGTTGGCGCAGAGCGGTCGTTGAGCTATGAAAATTGCAGTGATTCCTATGAGATGCGTATTCTGTGAACGCAGAATATTTTATCAATTTTCAACTCGATGTTGTCATTGACTACAATTGAAACCATGGGTTTTGAAAAGCTTTTCTTTGAATCAAATGCCACGCATTTTGTCTTTCTCAGCAAGAACATGCCGAGTGTAGACATCTAACCTGATTAATAAGTAACGAAGCGCAAATTTAGTAGGAAATGAAAAAGGGACAATTTTAGTTAAGATTGGACACGCGCTAGGTCGTAGCGTAAGTTTAGTAACCAAGGTAAAGGGTATTTTTATAATATACAGCTATTCCAACAAACGGTGTCTGAGAAAGCGGGGCTCTACATACAGCCTTTAAGAAAAATGAGAGAACAAGCAAAATAAGGAATTTATAACGTGTGCTTGAGATCAAATAAAAACAAGGAATTATTCTGGAGGGCCAGCCAAGGGATAAGACATGTGACTCCTTTGTTCCTGACTTACGTCGAGACATAATATATAATAATATAATAAAACATTTATATAGCGCTTATATCAATGTTCTAAGCGCTTTACAGTGTATTTAATTTTACAATTCATATGGCGTAAATCAATGATGAATAAGAGATGTTTAAAATTTAGATAAAAAATAAAAATTAAAATTTACATGGTCTTAAAATATTACTGACACACAATAACTAAAAAATAAACTCAAGGTAATTAAAAATATGAAATAAATAAATAAATAGAGTACATTGTATCTTGAACCTGTGGAAAAAGAGAGATATTGTTAACTCAGACACCCAATAACAGCAGTCACGCAATTAAGTGGACCGCTGCTACGGGTGTCAATAATACTACGGGGTGATGGTCAAAAAATACAAATAGGTTTAAAGATCAAATGCTCTTCTAAACAGGTAGGTCTTTAGTGCTGACTTAAATTGAGCAACAGAGTCAGCAAGTCGTACCTCACTGGGCAGCTCGTTCCATAGTCGTGGAGCATGGATTGAAAAAGATCTAAGCCATAGCTTTTAGTATGAAAGTGCTTAAGTTTCAATCGAGGTGGACCTGTTGATGAGCGAAGTGATCGTGTCGGTTTGTACACCTCGATAAGTTCAGAAAGATACAATGGGGCAAGAGAGTTAAGACATTTGAAAGTGAGCAGATTTAATTTGAAAATTATCCTGTACTCAACTGGAAGCCAGTGTAATTGTTTAAGTATCGGGGTGATGTGATCATGTTTGCTCATTTTGGTTATGACTCGAGCGGCAGCATTTTGCACACTTTGAAGTTTATCAATGAGATTCTTTGGAAGACCGTAAAGAAGTGCATTGCAGTTGTCGACTTTAGAGCAGACGAAAGAATTGACTAGGATCTTAGAGGTTTCCAAAGAAAGGAATTGTCTAACTTTCGCAATACTTCGTAAATGGAAGAAAGCCGACTTCACGATGGTATTTATATGAGCT
Organism: Scolanthus callimorphus; assembly: GCA_033964015.1. NCBI lineage: Eukaryota > Metazoa > Cnidaria > Anthozoa > Actiniaria > Edwardsiidae > Scolanthus > Scolanthus callimorphus. Next base: position 17,795,696 of record CM066915.1, read on the forward strand.
TCCATAGACATTACCGAGTCAAAGACAACCCCAATATTACGAGCTTTGGCGACTGGCAAAATACACTCATTACCAAGGGTGAGGTTATCAAGGGTAAGAGAGCTACGAAAACGGGAGTGAAGAAGAAGCAATTCAGTCTTGTCTTTGTTTAGTTTCAGCTTGTTAAGACTCATCCATTTATCGATATCAGAGATACATGACTGAATGCGGTGTTTCGTGGCAACAAGGTCGTCACGATCATTGATGCTGAAAGAAGAATAAAGCTGAGTGTCGTCAGCATAAAGATGAAAGTTGAGACCATGTCGACGTATGATGTCACCCAGTGGAGAGGTATACATCAGATACAACAAGGGTCCTAACACAGAACCTTGGGGAACACCACAGTTTAGTGAACAAACGTCTGACGAGTGACCATCAATACCAACAAATTGAGTTCGATTGCTAAGGTATGATTTAAACCATTGCAGCACGTTACCTCTAAAACCAAAACGAGACTCCAGTCTCTTAATGAGGATTTCATGATCAACAGTATCGAACGCTGCAGAGAGGTCAAGTAGTAACAGAATCACAGAGCGGTTATTATCAATGTCCAAAAGAATGTCATTTTGTACTCTAAGTAGAGCCGTTTCGCAGCTGTGACTTTCCTTATAGGAGGATTGGAGTGGTTCATCAAGGTCATTATCATGCGTGTAGTCTTTGACACGTACTGCGACGACCTTCTCTATAGACTTGCCGAGAAACTGTAAATTAGAAACTGGTCGGAAGTTTGGATAAAGCTCATGATCAAGAAATAGTTTCTTCAGCGAAGGGGACAGGACGGCTTGTTTCAATGACATCGGCATAACGCTAGAAGTAAAGGAAAGGTTGACAATCTTGGTAAAAACAGGTAGCAAATCTTCAAGACAGTAACCGAGTAGTGTGGCAGGTAAAGGATCAAGAGAGCATGATTTAGAGGCGGATTTGCGAATCAAAGGTAAGAGTTCTTTCTCATTTGTAGGGGAGAAATCTTCTAGGGTGCAAGTAGAACAAGGGGAGTCAAGGTCTTCACAGAAACTTAAAAAATCGTCATCTCTACAGGAAGGTAGCGCAGTTCTTATAGAGGCGATTTTGTCAATAAAAAAGTTAGCAAATTTATTGCATAGTTCCTGTCCCGAATTACAAGATGGATACTGTTTCTCAGACTTACGATGTAACAACTGATCAACAGTACCGAACAAAACCCTCGTGTTTGAAGCGTTATCAGATATCTTAGTCGAATAGAAGGACATTTTAGCAGATTTCAAAAGATTTTTCACGTGCTCACATTGCTCCTCATAGAGTTGGCGATGAATTGTTAATTTAGTTTTTCTCCACTGCCGCTCCAGTTTTCGTCTTTTTGTCTTTGCAGTCACAATTTCATCAGTATACCATGGAGCAGCAGGTCTAGATGGCAACAGGCGGGTCTTTAGAGGGGCAAAGGAGTCACGCAAATTTGAAAGGACTGAAAAATATTGTTCACACAGACCATTTACAGAATCAGAAGGGGATGTAATTAAGGGGGAGGAATTCAAATCGCGACGAAATGCCTCAGGATCAACAGAGCGAAGCTTGCGATAAGTCTTTTGTACCCGGGTGGACTTGGGTTTACTGAATGTCAGATCGCAGTGAACAACAAAATGATCCGATAGACAAGGATCGAAGACTGAATAATTACGGGCAACATCCTCACCATTTCTAGTGATAATCAGGTCTAGAATATGGTTGCTTCTGTGAGTTGGGACAGTTATATGTTGGGTTAAATTGTGTAAATTAAGGAGATCTAGAAACTTTGCAGCCTGGTAAACGATATGAGGCTGATCTACATGAAAAATTAAAGTCTCCGAGAAGCAAAAGTTTGCCCGATGAGGTGATCAACCGCTCAAGAAGATGAGAAAAATCTTCAAAAAACATGGCGTTTGTCAGGTTGTTTTTCTTAGTTGTATGTAACCTGTACAGGATAATGATTCGAATTGGGGATGACGGCGAATGAAGCAACACCTCCATTGACTCAAAAGATGCATAAGTAACAAGATTTTGTTTCAGGACCTTGAGGTCTTTGTTGTACATAATTCCAACACCCCCTCCACGCCTGTTAGTCCTCGGGACATGGTAAAAACCAAACCCTCTAGGACAAAGTTCATTTATTTTGTTGTGTAATTCCGATTTAGTCCACGTTTCGGTCAGAGCCATAATGTCCAATTTATTTTCAACCAGATAGTCTTTGATGAAAAGAGCCTTGTTGTTTACAGATCTCGCATTAAACAGACCCAGCCGGACAGGTTTAGTACCATGTTCGGTTGAAAGAGCACAGGGTATGAGATTATTTAAATTACGCAAGGGACGGTGCCGTATCTGGCCCTTTTGTCTATGCAAGGTTGAAAATACTGATGGTACCGTTATTCTGGGCACTTGTGACTCCCTACAGTTCAAAATAGAAGTAGTGGATCTCACAGAGCAAAGGTTTTCAAGATTGGCTCCTCTACTATTACATATGGAAGGGGAGTCACGAAAGTTCCAGTAGGACTTGATTGAGTGGTATTGATGTGGCCCAGGATTGAGGGCAATATCTCCACTGAGGATAATAAGAGAAAGTGCTAGCAGAGAGCTAGCATTGCAGGTTGCTTTGGGTTTGGCGTACAAATAGACTTTTGTCATATTGAAACTTGCATGATTCAAGCGAAGTTGAAAAAGAGACGCAGAAATTGCCCAGTTATTATGGAAATCAATCACAGGTGACTGTTTTGGAGATTTGAAAAAACAATTGTGGAGGTGAAATATCACAATCATGACCTTTACTGAAACTTGAAACCCAACCGCCATTTTGTCACTTGTTTCTTTGCTATGCCAAGTGAACAATTATCGCTATATCGGTAATCACTTTTTTTTTTTTAGTAGTGAATTATAACACTAGTATGGATATTCGAGTTACTCTATAATTATAAGCACTTTGTGCTGCTTAATTTTGATAATATTTTGTATAATAGATCGTGTAATTAGTTTACTTTTTTATATTGCGTATAGTTTGACTTTGAGTTAAATAGTTTATTTAGTTAATTTGACACAATTGACATCAATGATTGCAATAAAAAGGAGGATATTTAATATTGTTATTAACTACCTTAAAATAATTTGAATGCTTTAAAAAGATTAATATTATTGTTCAATATAATAACTATATGTTGTAGAAGCTAAGAGTTATTAACAACAATTCGAATAAAAGCAGCAGTTGATCAAATTCACTTGTGAATTGTGTTGTGTTGGTAAGTATTTGAAGCGCGCAGAGGCAGCAAAAACAAACAAGTTTAAGAGTTAATTAGCGTGATGCAAATGATATGTAAATATCGCGCTAGAGAGTGTTTACAGACGATTGATCACAACTACGAATATTTAATTACCTCGGCCAAAAGTAAAAAATATATCCAAGAAAGGAGTAGGAATCAAAAGACAGCAAAAGCAGATAGTAATCAAGGGCAGATTACAGTGATAGAGCGTTGAATAGTCAAAATATTGGGCACACAGTACAATCGAGTGCCAGTTACCTCAACGAGGTTATTGGCGGGGAAATTAAAAAGTTTATAGATTTAGAGAAACAGCTAAATAATCGTTGGAAAACCAAGCACCAGGAGATCAATAAAATAAGATAAGATAGAACAGAAATAGAATAGATTAGGTTACCGGTAGCCAAGTAATCGGCAGGCGATCAATCCAAAGGAATCTTCAATCTTTCAAATTGGCAGTTCGATCATTCAAGACGATCGCAGATAACCTCAGTTATAGCTTCCTGGATACTTCACCGATGTTATGAGTGTAAATCGTAAAAGATCGGCGCCGAAAAATATGATATTTTTGAGCAATTTGACAGAGCTTCAAAAAACACGTCTGAACTCTACGCTGACCACTGACCCTGTTCAATACGACATCTACATATTCGTATTGCTTCTTTAGCTCTTCTTCCATTTCTTCGCGGTCTGGGCGAGTACGCTTGAGCGCTCTACCGACAACACGTTTCTCGAAAGAGCTGTATACAGGGTTTACTCTGACTTGCATGGGAGTACCAGTACTTTTAAAGGCAATGTCAAGATGCTTTCTCTTTGATAACACGATCAACGTTTCACTTGGCATTGCGGCAGACGGTTCAAATGTAAAACAACTGAGATATTTTATTTGCAGATCTTTTATCTGGTGCAAGAGCAAGCAGTCTCCATCGCTTTCTCGATCACTGAGGATGGAATTCCTGGTCGAAAAATCTTTCATTGGCAATCTGAATATTTTGTTGGTTATAACACTAGCTACGTTGTCATGGCAACACGCAATCGCTTCTTCGCAGTGCGGTTCTGATGTTGAACGAGACAATAGTGATATTATTCTCGCAAATCACGTGATCCAAAGCATCGAGGGAGGAAGTTATGGCACATGTTGGATGGCTTGTTCCACAAACGAAAACTGTCACTGCATTAACGTTTATCTCGATACTCATCTAAGCCACCCAGAGAATATGACCGCTAGACCTCATCGGAACTACATTATGTATCCAATTCGTCCACTCTACTGTAGTCACACGTTATGTGGACGACCAAACGCGACATGTCACACGAATGAGGACGGAGCGACTTACACTTGTGTTCCAGGTAGGGAAAATGTTTCCTAGCTAGCCAGAGGGAAGTATGTGGAATATTTTTGAATAGTTTCGCTTGTCACTCTCTTTTAACATGCCTTTGCTTTCCTAATTTCTTTTTTCTCTTTCTCCAGGTTGGGAAAACAAGAAGCAGCTCCAGTGTGTTTTGGCGCTAAGGGGAATTCTTTCGGTCCATTCAATGTTACCAGAAGTGGGGAGACTCGTAGCTTTAGGTTTGTCCATGACTCGGGTGAAGTGTCATGCGCAGCGAGCGTCCAATCCTCCTTCAGGAAATGGGGTTGCCATGCTGGGAATCAACTGTACCTGATCATAAGTAACAAAGAAAACATGCGGATTTTTCCAAAAACTGGATCGAAATGTTATAACCTCCCAGTTGTCACCAATCATGCCCCTGTGATTGAGCTACCGGAATTTTCACCCCCACTCAAGGTAACTACAGGACAAGAGTTCAGGCTGTGGTATGGGGAAGATTTCTACAATAAGGGCGAAGACAACAATGGAGGGACATCATGCACTTACGTGTTTGCTAAATACATGGACATGTGAACAACGCGTGGACAAACATTCTTGTATTAGGTGCACATCACGTGATCATCGCGTGGACAAACATTCTATGCACAGCACGTGATCATCGCTTGGACACACATTCTTGTTTTAAATGTATGTACAGCACATGATCATCGCGTGTACAGACATTCCTTGTTTTAGATACACAGCAAGTGATCATCAAGTGGACAAACATTCTTATTTTAGTTGCACAGCACGTGATCATCGTGTGGACAAGCGTTCTTGCGTTAGATGCATAGCACGTGATCATCGTGTGGACAAGCATTCTTGTATTAGATGCACAGCACGTGATCGTCGCGTGGACAGACATTCTTGTTTTAGATGCACAGCACGTGATCATAGCGTGGACAAACATTATTTTTTAGATGCAGAGCACATGATCATCGCGTGAACAAACATTATTGCATTAGATGCAGAGCACATGATCATCGCGTGAACAAACATTATTGCATTAGATGCAGAGCACGTGATCATAGCGTGGACAAACATTCTTATTTTAGATGCACAGCACGTGATCATAGTGTGGACAAACATTATTTTTTAGATGCAGAGCACATGATCATCGCGTTAACAAACATTATTGCATTAGATGCAGAGCACATGATCATCGCGTGAACAAACATTATTGCATTAGATGCAGAGCACGTGATCATAGCGTGGACAAACATTCTTATTTTAGATGCAGAGCACATGATCATAGCGTGGACAAACATTCTTATTTTAGATGCAGAGCACATGATCATCGCGTGAACAAACATTCTTGTATTAGATGCATAGCACGTGATCAACGCGTGGAAAAACATTCTTGTTCTAGATGCACAGCACGTGATCATTGTGTGGACAAACATCTCTGCTTTTGCTAGACGGACTCAATGGCACGCGATCGGCACGTGGACAAACATGTTCTTCTTTTGCGAGATACATGGACATGCGATCAGTGCGTATCTTTTTTAGATACTTGTCGATGTGGAAGTGGTTCTTGCTAACTGAGTGACTCAACAACAACGCATTTTGTGTGATCCGCGGATGGCAGGATAAAAACACGGAACTATGCATGCTCAGTTCCAGTAAATAGTTTATTAGATTTGCCCGACGGCCGGGAAATCCTCACAGAGCGAGGCTCCAATTACGAGGTTCCCTTGGTCAGTGTGGTGGGTTAGTAATTTGTAGGTCCTGCACTGAGGATGGGCAACTTCCGACGTCCCCGTGGTTGTTTAACGTCCCTCTGGTTCAGGTTAGTAAAGTTAGCTTGTCAAGTAAAGTTTTCCGCAATCTCGTACCCAGAGCCCGTCATCTTTTGGCCAGCGGCATGATTCGGGGCTCTGGGGGAATACGATTTCTGAGCATGCGTGGCACGTCAATATCATGCAGAAAACTTAACGAACCATTCTCGTACCCAGAGCTCCCCGGCTCGTCTGGTCACAGGGGAGGCTCTGGGGACATCCATTTGAGGGCCGTCGCTGATTGGCTGATTTTGAGCGTTGGAGCATGGGCTGAAAGGTCTTTCTCTCAACGGCTCTCTATTAAACCTCGCGCAAACGTCAGTGGCTGTCAAATGGATGTCGCCAGAGCCTGCCGCGAGCAGACGAGTCGAGTAGCTCTGGGTACGAGAATGGTTTGACTGAGAATGGTGTCCTGACCTCCCCGTGGCCAGAATTAGAACAAAACATGAGGAAGACGATGCACAGCTTTGCTTTCCACCCCTCTGTAACAGACCCGACGAAATCTAGATTCCCACCGGGTTTTCAGGAAAATGTCATCGGGTTAGACAAACTTCATCGAGTGAGACAATTTCTTGCGCGTCGTTTCCTACTTGTTGTATTACTTTTCATCTATTAAATACCGCTCTTTAAGTTCTGACCTCTGACTTCTTCTTGATTTAGATGATTCGGTTGATTATGAAGAAATGGCATGTGATGAAGTAGGCGAAGGAAAGGCGGCCAGCCACGATCACTGTTGTGTCCCCAAGTGTAACGGGAACGCAAGATATAACGCTGCCCTCTCGTTTCACAGGATGAAGGAAGAGTGGATCGGGAAGATTAGAAGAGATGTTGGGGAATTTTCCAAAGTACTCCTCTGTAGTTTAACACATTTTAAGTAAACAATTCTTACAATTACTTATAGTTATATAATGTTGTTTTGAAAAAAAGGTTAGTTAATAAAAACTGATAGTGATATGAACGAGTTTTATGAGTGAAAATCCTCAACCGAACTGTGCATTTGAAGCTTATCTTATCAACTTATTCTATGTTCTTCATCTAGATTACTGGGAATGCCAAAGTGTGCTCAAAACACTTGAGGTCAGAAGACTTCAAAGGGAGAGATAAAGGTGGGCGGGTCCTACTGAAGCCAGGTGTGACCTCCATTTTCGACTGTGCCCCATATAAACCAAGGAGGGAACTCATTCGTACAACAAGAGAAAGGTATTTCAATTTGACCAGTTGACAAATCTCATAGCAAAAGTCAATTTCATGGAGTAGTGTTTTTTTTCTTTGATAATAATTGTTCTTGTTTTTAGTTTTAGTCTTCAGGAAAACACTGAGGAAATCATTTCAAGAGAAATCACCCCACCTTCACCACCACCACCACCACCCACACACGTCAACCTGCAGAGAATGGTGAAAGGGATGCGTAAGATTACTTTAGAGGGTGCATGTGTCATTAACGGTCTGCGCGAGGAGAACAAAATGCTCAAGGAAAGGATGGCTCTTGCAATTCATGAATCTGCTGAGGTGATATCAGACTCCCGTGAAACGGTTCAAAGGTTGGAGGCACAGCTGAGAGAAAGATCAAAAGATATAATTGCATATTTGACTTTTGGCATTGAACGCTTCTCAAAAGACAATGAGATGGTAAAGTTTTATACAGGTTTGCCATCCTATGTTCACTTTTTTCATTTCTTTACCACTGTATGCATTGCTACGCGACCTGAAAATTCACTGTTGCGATGGGCGATTGGCGATTTTTAGCCGTCAATCAAAACCAAAACGTTGGATTCGGCTACATCAGTGGGTCGACATTGATTGCAAAATCAACTAAAATTATTGTAAGCTATCGTGTGACTTTCTGCCCTAGAATTATTAGCTTTCTGGCGCAAAAAAATTGACATTGCAATTCCTTTGCTGAGAATCGCCAATCGCAAAAGTGAATTTTGAGGTCGCGTAGCAATGCATACAGTGGTAAACTAATTGAACCAAATGCCATGCATGACATATTGTTATGCCTCAGGGGTATCTGTAATTAGTCAAATCACACTAGTGGTCTCTATTGTCAATGCTGCGTTCTGATTGATTGAGCTACTAGTAGGCTATAATTTATAGCCTACTAGTAGCGAAAAGTCTCGGATTTGAAAGCCAGAAAATCGCAAATGACCAGACCAGAAAACGTTTTTTTGCTAATACATACTAGTGTGATTTGACTAATACTACTAGTGTGATTTGACTAAAACAATTATTCCTCTCACCCTCATGGCCTCTGAGTCAATAGCCCATTCGGCCTTCGGCCTCATAGGCTATTGACTCAGAGCCCATTCGGGCTCGAGGAATAATTGTTAAGTAGGCCAAATCAACCTGTTCTGCAAGTTATTGATGAATTATTCCTCTTTTTGTGAGGGTCAAGGCAGGTCTCCTAATCCAAGATCTTGCTGTTAGATTTAATTTACATCCATCCACAATTAGTAGAAAAATAATAACTTGGGCCAATTATATATATTTCACACTAGGCAATCAAGTAATTTGGCCCTCTCGTGAGGATGTGAATATTCAAATGCAGGAGGCATGCAAAAAGTATTATCCATCAACAAGAGTTCTTTTGGATTGTACAGAATTTTTCATTCAAACGCCTTCTTCTTTGCTATTGCAATCTCAACTTTATTCCTCTTACAAGAGCAGTACCACTGTTAAGGGTCTCACTGGTATTGCTCCACATGGTGCAATCACTTTTGTTTCATCTTTGTATAGTGGTGGCATTTCAGACAAAGAAATAAAACTAGAGCCTCTGGTATCTTGGAGCTTTTAGAGCCAAAGAATAGTGTTATGGCTGACAAAGGGTTTGACATTAGCGAACTTTTAAAGGACAGATCAGTTGATTTAAAGCTACCACCATTTCTGGAGTCCAGGGGGCAGTTTACTGCCCATGAGGTGCAACAGACAAAGACCATAGCACACCTTCGCACTCATGTGGAGAGAGCAATTCGTCGCATAAGGGAGTTCCTTTTTTTTTCCACTGATCTGTCTCTCTCAACCTTTGGAAGCATTAATCAGATTTACACTGTCTGTTGTTTACTCACAAATTTCCAAGGCCCTTTGATTTTAAAAGACTGATTTTTTGTGTATGTATTTCAATTTATATATTTATTTATATAAATATGCAAGGTGATTGAGCAATAAACAGAAGCTTTGAATAATTTATACATTTGTTAATTATAACTCGTCTTTGCTTTGAGGTTAGTCCAAATTTAGTGGGCTTAGAATGAATGATTTCGGGGGGCTCAACATTTAGCTTGGGATTTTTTTTCATACCCTCCCACAGAAGTGGTTTAAAATATACCCCCCTACACACACACAAACACCAGTACACACCTGGAATGGGCTGTTCCATATTATACCCTTTACCCCCCCCCCCCCCCCCCCCCTATCGAAGAACCTGGTGTCACAGGGGTGGCTTCAAATTTCCACAGGGGTTGTACAGGAGTCTGGAATTTCCACAGGGGTAGAGCATTTTTTGAAAATTTGGAGTTCCTCGATAGGGGGGGTAGGGTTTTTTGGAACAGCCCAATTTCCAGAGAAGAATACAGTGATTGTATTGAAAATAACAGGCATTTGAGTCCCTGCCCCTCCTGAATATCCAAATCCCTTCTGTAGGGGAGGTATGAATGTTCTGGATTCACATAATTCTTTAATTCATAATTGGACTAAACAATACTTGAATTTGCAACCACCATTCCCTGTCCACACCGCACCAGAACCTTTAGAGCGTTGATTGGCCTGACCAGTCATCTCAGCGCCCACAGGAACAGACTCTCCCAGCTCCAGGATAATAGATGGTCTTCATTGGTTCGACAGACTACTACTGCTAGTACTAATTGAATTTGTATCAATACTTCAACTTTAAATTACAAAAAAGTAATAAAAAAAAGTCCACTTTATCCTTACTGGTACAAAAAAAAAGCATGATCATAAGGGATTCATAAGGGAACTTGATAATATTATAATCATGGTTTGCCTTTAGCTTAAATGAGTCATCTGCATCCTTTACCAAGTATCTTACTGCTGTGAAGTCATCAACCCCTTCCATTACCACTTTGATTTCAAGAAGGCCATAGGGACTTTCCCCCCTCGCAGCTAGCTCCATATCATAGACCTTGCGGTCTCGGCTGCATCCCAACCATGGACACCTTGGGTTGATGATAAGCCCTGACGGGTAGAGGTTAACTGTATTCTTTTTGTGCAGTCTGGCATATACCTCAGCTGCCCTGCCCTCCAGCTCAATCCCCCTTCTCATTGGTGCTGTCACAACCCTTCTGGATGGGTTCAGTTGAGACACCAGGGGGTCGTTTCTCAAAACGCCCGAAAACTTTTCGAGCACGATAAATTACCCGAAAAGCGTGCGGATGACGAATTTTGCGTTTCTCGAAACTCCCGAGTTTTTCGCGCCCGATAAAATTGCGTCATTTTTCGCCCCTTGATAAGGGGAGAAACCCTTCTCCCCTAAACTTTTTCGGATTTCCGAAAATCCTTAAAATGGGGAAGAAAAATAACAAAATTAACTAAGATTTTTCACTCCTCTGTGGCTTTATTTATCCCTCTAGTACCTGCGAAGTTGAATTTCCCCGAAAGTGCATGTTTCCTCTCGTAAAACAGCCATTTATAAAGGTGTCTTGCTTTGTTTCCAAAATTTTATTTCTTTGTCGCGAAATGGCCATCCCGATAAAATACACCAATCAGATGCAAGCATCTCGCTTCTTGACCAATCAAATTCATTCTCTTGACAGTTCGCCTGTCAAATTTGACGAGGGGCTGTCAAACGTTTTTTTGACATGTTGTAAACAAAGTACCAATGCATCTACAAGAATTCGGTGCAAAATGCTTGCTTTTTCGCACATTTTATCTAATTTCTTGGCATTTATCGATGGAAATACCATATGGCGATACACTTTGTCGAATGACAGCGACGAATCGATAAGTTTCCTGTGTTTTCATTGTTTATTTGTGCAAAGTATTCGCAAAGTTTGGAAATTATAATTTTGATTTCGGGTTGCCGATAATTATCGAGTTTCGAGAAACACTTTTCGGGACTCCTAAATCTCGCCCGAAAAACCACCCGAAAAGTTTATCGGGCCCGAAAATATCGGGCGATTTCGAGAAACGACCCCCAGGTTCTCAAAATTAGTCTGCCTTTTGGCAACAAGTCCAAATTTACTGCCAGTAATCCTTTTTGCTCTGAGTAAATGCCACAAATTATTTGCACTTTGAGTTAAAGTTCTTTTCTCTGTTTCTATTGAGACTTCTCTGGACATGCTGAGGGATTTCAGGGCAGCAAGCTCTTTCTCATCCAAGCAGCAACTAAAATTGTTCTTAATATTGACATATGTTTCAATAACTGGAAGATCAGGAACTGCAAAGTCATTTATAATATATTCATGTGATAATGTTTGTTGGTACGAAATCACACTCCCTTTAAGTGCATTGCCAAACTTTGTAGGAACCAAGGGAATGTTGGACAGGTCTTCGCGTTTTGGAAGTACAGTCCACATGAGTGGCATGGGGTCTACTAATCCCATGAAGTTGGACTTAGCTAGAATCTCATAGGTGGTACAGGGTGAGTAGAGTGTACATTTGACATACTTTGTGTAGTCAGCTTGAGGTTTTTGACTAAAATATCTTGCACCTGTCTATTTTGAATTTTCCTCCCCCTTGGCACATTCCATCGCTGGTACATGCTGGTGCAGGTAAGGTCATCTGGTAGGGCTCGAAGCCCCATCTGCTTACAATGAGCCAAGTAGAACAATAAACCCACAACAAGGTTGCAAAACCCTCCAGCACCAGCCACACAACTGCATCGCCCACCAATGGCTTTGTTTGCAGATTTTATAGTCACTTCCAACTTGTGTGGTGCCTCACTTTTTTCATGTGACAGTTTTTTTCATGTCACAGTTGCGCTTTCATGTGGAATAAGTAACTTAAAGAAAACATAAAACACACTTGACATTCTGAAACACAAGTAAAACCCCATGTGAGAACCTGTGGATCTAAGGACCAGAAATTTGTTTTTAATACTCCTAATTAATCTAAAAACCTGTTTAGCCATTTAAATTCAAACAGATATTTTTATGTGAAGTTACATTTTCATGAGGCATTATTTCTACTATTTAGTGAAACAATTTGGTATAATAGCGGAGCTCCATACCTAAGGGAAAAACGTATACTATCGAGTTGATTTTTGAACGTCACGGGCATTATGGATCATTTTGATGACGTCATTGATGGCGTGAGGGCACGTGACTTTGGTGTAGAGTTCCTCTTATGGTCTTTGAAAGTTTGTCCAAGTTTGGCTTCTATAGAAACTTCCCTTCGAGAGATATTATTTTTCTTTATTTTTCTGGTATTAAACCTATAGCGTACGCCGTCCGGTGTCCGTCCGTCCGTCCGTCCGTGTACACATGGGAACCCTGTGGTATGCAAGGAAAAAATTATATCTCCTCAAGGGAACATGCTAAGACAGCAATACTTGGGATATTTTGTCTATGCCACAAGGGGGTGCTGTAACACGGTCACGTGATGTGACGTCATCGATGACGTCATCAATTATTTAAAAATTAATATCTCGTGAAGGGAAGACTCTAAAACAACCAAACGCGAAATGAAGTGGTCACGTGATGTGACGTCATCGATGACGTCATCTATGCTTGAAAAATTAATATCTCGTGAAGGGAAGACTCTAAAACAACCAAACTTTGGTAGTGTAGTCTAGATCATCAGATGAGCGAAATGAAGTGGTCACGTGATGTGAGGTCATCGATGACGTCATATATGCTGAAAAATCAATATCTCGTAAAGAGAAGACTCAGGGGCAAATTAGCCGCCTGGAAGACTCTATAGCAACCAAACTTGGGTAGTGTAGTCTAGGTCACCAGGTGAGCGAAATGATGTGGTCACGTGATATGACGTCAGCGATGACATCATCTATGCCTGAAAAATTAATATCTCGTGAAGTGAAGACTCTAAAACAACCAAACTTTTGCAGTGTAGTCTAGGTCACCAGATGAGCAAAATGAAGTGGTCAGGTGATATGACGTCATCGACGACGCCATTTATGCTTGAAAAAATATTCTCTTTATTGCACTTTTGAATCATTCTGTTTGGAGGAATTAACACTGTTGTATACATATCAAGAGACATTTTTATAACCGGGAGCTCCGCTTTTAGCCAGTGGCTAAATCTATAAATTAAGGTGGATCGACCCAGTAATTTTGCACCCATGCCAACCAATTTTGAACCTCTCATATAAAAACAGGTTGATTTCTATCGCGCAGCCAATATAACATACCTACTACACATAGACTGAAATACATGTCAGTACAAAATTTGGGGAGATCGGAGTTAGAATCACGTCACAATCAGACCACGCCTAATTTTACTCTCATCCCAGTTTCAGGCTGTAACGATATTTTGTCAATAAATGCTCTATGGTACCTCGAGATTGAATGATTGCCTACGTGTAACCGAAGTTTGACTAAATTCTCCCGATTTGAAGATATTTCAGGATTTCTAAATCATGGCTATAATTTATGTAAAATTCAGTGTTATAGTGAATTAACATGGCAGAGTTTGCTACTTGGTGGTTATAAAAAGGTTTTTATAGCTCATTCTATTTGTATATGTTCAATGAAGGTCATGCTTTTTATAAGAATTACATATTTATTTGCGATTTTCGGGGGTAGAAGCGGAATATTTTCAAACCAACATTCATTATTCAAACCTCAAATATTCAATATTCAAACATCTAAATTCAATATTCAAACTTCCACCTCGACTAATATTCAAACTTCCATCTGCTAATATTCAAATTTCTGCTTACCGTTTCAACTATGAAGTGAGGTCAAAACAACGGTACTCGATAGGTATCAGGGATGGTGAATTAGCTGGTTGGCGTATCGGGTACTACCACCCCCCATAGGTATCCAGTGGTTATTTTTCGAAGCACAAATAAGTGATACCCGATTTTACTGCAGAAATGTGATGTTCTCTTCGTGTAGAGCACAGCGATAGGTTTTCGCCATGATGCATCAATTATTTCACAAGGTATCGGCAGTCGAAATCCCATTTTTAAGAAAATTGAAAGAGGTGGTAGATTTCGGGTACCAACGTCCCTAAACTGGCATCGTTGCTTTGAGCGTTGTTTGTTTCATGAAATGGGGGAGGGGCGGGGCGCGTTGTCAGGGGGGGATGCTGATGCTCACGTGAAAGGTAAAATCGCAGGCACAAATACCAGCATGTTTTGGCAACATCCAAAAAAGACTGCAGGGCTGCAAGCGGCTGAAAAAACGACCTACAATAATTACTCAAAGGAGAAATACCCGAAAAGAAGCCATGGAATCCAAAGATTTGGTAGAATGGGGAATAATAATCAAGTTGGAGTATTTTCTTTGCCGGCTTGCTCCTGAAATTCCTTCCAGTCGGAGTTTCAAGGCCGAGAAATGACAGCTAACTGCAGAACCGTGCTATCACGCATTACGCCTCAAAGGATAAAAATACGCGAAGAGGAAGCCATAGAATACAAACATTGGGTCGAGGGATGAGGAAGGGATCGAGGAATGATAAATATTTGGTTAAAATTATCTCTAGTAGAAGAGCAGAAAGCAGAAAGAAATGGAAGCACCAGAGACTCTCAGAGAGACCTAGACGGAAATTGCGCCCGGGAAGAAGGGGGAAGAAGCCGGGCAAAGCATGAGATCAGAGCAGAAAGTAATTCACCAAAGAGAGGCATCTTCTTTTCCATCATATCTTTTTGAGACTACTCGATAGTCGAGGATTAACATGGAAACGGTTTCGTTTGTTCCCCTATGGACTAACACTATTTGTTTGAAACAGAAACTTTCGGTACCTTGAAGCCCTTGAACGACACAACGCCTGACGAGCGCCGACACCGAGCGTCAAATCACTTCACTTTACAGGAAGCGGAAATAAACTGGAAACAAGTTTCAAAGTTTCTATTGACAAACGTCTTTGTTCATCACCACCACGTGACCCGAAGCGGCAAGATTAGTGAAAGTAAAGTTGTAGTTGTGATAGCCTGCTCTGTTTGTTTTCGAGAGTATTCGTTTTCACGAGGAAAAATTACAGGCTGCAATTCTATTTAATCAGACATATGTTCTACTTCTCCACTGAATGCGAAAGTGTCAGGACTATAGCTGAATTCACAGGAACTGAAAAGGTTTGTCACGAGTTACAGTACTACAACAATGGCGCCCAAAATCGAGTGCGGGAGTTTTCGTGTTTTGCCGTGTTTTGTGGGTTCTTCAGCTTATGGAATAGCTTTGAAAGTCACGGATATAATGGGTGCGGTGTGGATTGGAAACTCACTGTTCGCTGGAGTTGGACAAACATTCAGTATGAAGTGGATTAACTGCAAGCTCTTTGGTAAGAATGTTTTTTTGTTTTATGAGAAATATTTTCTCTGACTAGACGATCTCTTCTGGGAATTTGATTCCTCGGCCGTACGATTTAGAAAAGATGATCATGACTTTCAACTGTGTTTTGGCCATTCATTGAATTATAGAATTGATTACTTTATTCTTTCTATTGATAGCTATCTATCTATTATAAGTTATTTCTTGAAAACTTTCGATCGACCTGTGTTTCAATTTGTTTTGGATTCTTCGTGAGTAATGCACTAGTCAATTGAAACCCCCACCCCTAGGGACCCAGGGAAGGGTGGGGTTATCGTGGGGGTTTAAAGCATTTTAAAACAAGAGTCTGTTCAGAAGGGGTGGTGGATTTGACTGGTTTTGATTCTGGAACCTGTCCCCACCCCCCGGGGAATGTTTATTTGCTTTCAAATAAATTATTTCGGTCAATCTTTCACTTTGATTTTGGCCATGCAAATCTACATGTTAGCTACGATGCAATTCATTGGAATCATTCTATTTTAATGCATTTTTCTGTACTTGCATCCCTTGTTTCATATAGGATACCACACTAGCTGAGGCCCGCTCCCCTTTAACGATCATAGAAAGGTGTGTTCTTTCTTTGATGCTTGCAAGTAAAAGGTGATTTCGGAGGCCCCAAGGGTTGGAGCATTTCACAGGAATTTCCTCCCGATGGAGTGGGGACTTAAACGGCTTTTGTCCAGGGGTAAAATCAAATCCCCAACCCTTCCCTGGGTCCCTAGGGGTGGGAGTTTCAATTGACTAGTGCATAACCGGTTTGTCCCCAGCCAAATATAAGTTAAATGTTATGCAACAATAATATTCTCCTTGCTCAAAGGAAAGTCAGCAGAGTGCACAGAACATTTTCCCATTTCTGTTGGATCAGAATAAAGAGAGCCTCTGTTATATGTTTCTGCCATAGTTTCATTGTTTTCACCTCTTTCAAAAACCCAATAGAAGTATCTTGATCCAAGTTTTTCAAACTTTTCTCAGGGGGAGCATGCCCCCTCAAACAGAAATAATTTTGTTTTTCTGTCTCATTTCTATTTTCTCTCCCAACCCCCCTCCCCCCAACCCATTTTTTCAGTATTTTAAATCATGAAAGTTATTGTGTCCCCTGGTTATTGTGTCCCCCAGCTGACCCCCAGCCAGTAATCCTCGTTGAGAGTAGTAGGCTGTATTGGAAAAAGTAAAGTCCCCAACCCCCTGCCCAGAAGGGCGTTGAAAAGTGACCCCCACCCCAGTATTTGTGTGGAAAAGAGCAGGGAGCATGCTAATTCTGACTGTAAGCCATGGGACATGTGCCAAGCAATAAAATAAATCAAGCCAATCAAGCAATCAAATTTAATTGAAAATTAAAACATTTAATTATTACAAAATTTGAAACTGCAAACTTTTTTAGGGTTGAAAAGATTACCAAATATTTTAGGGGATATTTTTCGGATATTTTGCAGGGATACAGCTGAGGCACCAAATGAGGCAAGATATGGGGGGGGGGGGGTATTTTGGTCCCCAGACTTGCCTCTAGACAATCCCTCTGTGTTGAAATCAAACAATTCACTTGTGACCGAGACAAACTCTGGGCTGAGAGATATGGTATTTGTGTAGGGACAGCATAAAACTGTCTATCTCAGGGGTCATATGAGTCAAGAAATAGGACAGGGCAATTCTTGTTAGGGGTTGCTGTAAGGTCTAACAGCCCTAACAGTCCCAAACAGCATAGGGCTGCTGTTAGGGAAAAATAGCTGGGAGGAAGCATTCCTTACTTCCACGTCTTAAAGGCGGGGCACATATTATGATCAACACCTACAGCCCTAACAGCCCTGGCTGGCCTGACAACCCTAACAGCCAACAAACCTAACAGCCCTAACAAACCTAACAGTCCTATACAGCAGAGAGGAAGCATTCCTAAAAGGCGGGGCACATATTATGATCAACACCTAACAGCCCTCTGTTAGGGCTGTAAGGACTGTTAGAGCTGTTAAGGCTGTTAGGGCTGTCAGGTCTGTAAGTAGTGTTAGGGTCATTAGTTGTTTATCATAATTTGTGCCCCAGGTCTTTTACAGCTGTTTTGAGTATTCTGCAAACTCTTGAGATCGATTTCCAACCGTCAAACCGCTTTCCGTCAATCAAACTTTGAAAACTCTTTGAAATACAAAGAAATCAGTTATTGCCATCCAAGTGAAATGCTCCAACAAACAGCATCTTGTACTATCTTTCTCTAATAAATGGCCTAACGGTCGGCTAAGACTCAAATCAGACCTCAGAGTTTGATTGACGGAAGCCAGAACGCCATTGGACGTCAACTGCGAGAGTTCGCAGAATACTCAAAACAGCTGTAAGAGGTGGGAGAAGGAATGTTCTTCTCGATGCTGTTTGGGCTGTTAGGCCTAACAACAGCCCTAACAAGAATTTCCCTGTCCTATTCCTTGACAGGTCAGGGGTTGGGCCAACTTTCTTGATTGTGCGTGCCCCATGTGTTAGCCACAACACCAAGATATCTTGCATTCTTTTTCTCATGTGAAACAGTTGCCAGTTTTGTCCCTACCCCAAAGTTGTCCCAGGGTCTTCTCCATCGTTTTTAATGGTGGTTGACTCGGGAGAAGACCCTGGGGGAGGCTGAGTCACATGACCGTTTCACAACAAAGGACAACCTCGTTCCCATGTTTTCAAACAGTGGTCATGTGACTCGGCCTCCCCCAGGGTTTTCTACTCGACCAACCGCCATTTTGAAAATTACCCACAAGACCCTGGGGACGAGGTTGATATCTCGCCTCATGTGAACAAGCCCTACGGGTGTCTACATTTTTATTAGTTGAGTTGTCCTCATGCTTTTTGTGTTTTGTAAAAGGCAGAAAGGCAATAATATTAGTCTAAATCTAATAAATGTATTTTTGATACTACAATTAACTACTACCATCTTTTATTCCTTATAATAGTTGGGAGCTCCGCTTTTAGGCAGTGCCTAAATCTATATATTAGAGACTAATACCGGGCTGGATTAAACGACATAATTTTTCCATTTGTTTTCATAGCTTTTGGGTTAAATTTGTTTCTGCCTCAGTTTCATTTGTGATTCTTGAATGTTAAATACCTATTAAATATAGCACTTTTATTGGCATCTCTTAGCTTTTATGTTGAATATAGAGCAGCTGTATAAAGCTATCGCGGTACATTTGACTTACTGAATGCATGTACAATAAATTATATACACCCGGGTAGATTTGTCGGAGGAAAAAAATCTATGCCCCGTACTATTTTTAGAACCCGGTACAAAACTGGCTGTCAGCAGACTAATCAAGCTGTCAAATATCTGCATATCAGGACACCGCGGGTTACTGACGGAAGTTGTTTCAAACTGGAAGTCTTGCGCATGTAGCTGTTGACTTATACGTGAGTTCAGTGTCCTTTGTTCCTGTCACGAAGAGCACGCATAACTGTTTAAAACCAAGCGAAAATGTTATACCGAAGGTTGCTTGGGCATCAAAATTACTCTGTTGTAGTAGCACGAAATTTATTGGCTTATCATTCCACTACGAAGAGCCCTAGACACTATACAACAACAGCTACGGAGCAAGGCGTTATTCGATCAAGGTTTCCAACGCTTGATATTCCCAGAAATAAATCCTATGTCGAGTTTATTCTTGACTGCTGCGAAAGACATGGCGACGCAGAAGCGATAGTAAGTACCACATGTCTACAATAATTGAATATTATTGTTTGAAGGGCTGAATAAGATCACTAAAATATGTTTTGGTCAGAACTGTCCCATGATACTGTATACATTGTTACTCAAGTACTCAATCGTCAGAGCGTTACGACTATTGTATTAAACGTGTTATACATACCAATACTCGTGAACTCACAATAGCTATCTAGACTAGGAAAATTATGTAAGTAAGGTATTAAATTCAGTGTTTACAGACGGGATGATCGAATCTATTTATGAATTCGCACCCACTCGCTTGTGCAAATTTGATTTTTGGATGTAAACAATGGAACCCCGGGCTCGTATTTCAAAGGGTGTCAATCAAGCACGGCATGGTTCTCTTTCATTATTTATTATTCATGGTGAAGTTATTATTTCCGGGGGGAGGTTCGGGAGGTTTTTAGCTAGAATAGTTATGGGGGCTCCCTGGCTCTTGGTACTCTTGATCCGTCACACAACTACCTCCTCGAGGAAAACACACCCTATAATTAACCCTATAATTAATTACCCTCCTTTGCATAGAAACCGAGAGTATTTCAGGTATTTGTTTTATAAATATAATATTAGTAGAAACCCACTCGAATACCCACACACGAGCCGTGGGATCTGATTGCCTCGGCTGCTACTCACTATCTATTCAACAATTATTGCTCGAGCCCGAATGGGCCGAAGTGGGGATAGGCTATTGACTCAGAAGCCATGAGAGGGCGAGAAGAAAAATTATTGTTTCTGTCAAATCACACAAGTAGGTAAGTGAGCGATTCCAGCTATAACGCACGTACGCACGCGCTGCGTGTCGGTAAATAAGGGACATTTGTCGAAAAGCGCTGTATTACACGACTTTAGTCCGGTGGATTAGCGTAAAAATTGCGCACTTTTGGCTAAAGACACCAAACTTTGCATGTCAATAGTTTTTAGTAGTTTATTGAAGATAAGATATGGAGGCACGCTAAATTTTATTCGTAGCGAAAGCTAGAACAGTTTTAATGTGAACCATTGTTTTGCCATTGGCAGCCATCTTTGAATCCTTTGTTATTCATGAGCTCTGCGGCACTTAGTGAAATCTTCTATCGTCCGTGTTTATAGAATATAGCACAGTACTAGGTAGAAAATATCGTGTGAAAGTTTCAGAGACAAGTTTCTTTCACATATTTGACACATGGTACCAATTATCTTGATACTTTTTAGAATTTGTTGGTTTGTTTCTTGAAACATTTTATCAAATCTCAGTCAGGCTATTGTTTTACAATATAAATTACAAACATTCCCAATAAACTGGTCGTGACATTTAATAATCACCCAAAACTCTAAGGAGACGTTCAACCGAAGTCAGTCAAACCAATCCATAGTTCAGAATTAGCAAATGTTGAGCTGCTATGGCTGTGCAGTCTAGAGAACAACTTGAAAGTTCGCAAAGCTAAGTTCTAAACCTCATTTGAATAACAAAGCATTCAAAATGGCTGCTATTGAGCTAAACAATAGTTCACTCTAAAACCTCCCTAGCTTTTGCTACGAAAGAATTCTAGCGTGCCTCCATATCTACGATTTAAAAAATACATTAAAAACACATCACCTGGCAAAAAATTGGAGCTTTAGCCTAAAATGCGCAATTTCCTCGAAAATTTGCTCTAATCCGCCGGACTATTGGCCCATTATTTGTGAATAAAGAAGAGCGCGCGCGCTTCATTAGCAATTAATGAATTCCGATGAGTATGATGTGGAGAATTATTCAGATCGAGGTGTTATCCATCGAGGCCGAAGGCCGAGGTGGATAACACCCCCGAAATCTGAATAATTCTCCACATCATACTTCTCCACATATAATTGTTTTATTATTCATTCAAACTTTAAATTGTTTCATTATTCATTCAAAATGAGTCTCCCCGCTTTACTCCTTTAAGCGAGCAGGCAGTTTTGCCAGCCTGCCTTCAAGTGCGATGCGTGATTTGTTAGGTGACGCGTGCAATAATTTGTCAATTTATCCATTATTTGACGTCATCGATGGGATAAGTCGCTCGCCTTCAAAAACATCAAGAATTCGCCGGGGGCGCACAACCAATCAGAAGCGGGAAAATATATTCAATGAATAATAAAAGCAATTATTAGATTTAGTATTTGTGATATCCGGAATAGACAATCAATGGCGAGACATTGTTTATTCCAGATATCATAAAAACTGAATCCAATATTTTTTTATTATACATTGATTCAGTAAAATTAGTTTCGCGATGAACAACGTTTTTCTCTCAAGCAATTTCAAGCATTTCGTTTGGCTCAATCTCTCTTGTTGACTTCTTCACGTTTTTCGAATATTTTCTTTTTTAGTATTTGAGCAATTTTGTCATCGTTTGAAGATGCGAAACGAGAAGCCATGTTTGCTTTTAGCTGCAAAGTACGATTTCAGATGACCGCCGAAAGTAAGCCAGACTTGCGTTTAGTCAGCGTTTCTATTGTTCGAGAGCAAAGTCTTTCGTCTTTCATCCAATCAAATTGCGAACTAGATAAAAACGCGCAATTGCTGACGTCATGTCTGTCGAAGTCTGTCTTACTTCGCCTCCTGATTGGTTTGTTGTTGAATGGCTTCCACTCCTGAATGTCTCGTGGTTTTGTATTTGCGTTATTTGCGTCATCTAAAATCTTCTCTATGGTGTTGTCAATAGTCAAATCACACTAGTGGTCTATTGTCAATACTGTGTTCTGATTGGTTGAGCTATTGATGCATGTCTTTTTGGGGCGGGAGTAAGGAATGTTTCCTCGCTGCTGTTTGGGACTGTTAGGTGTGTTAGGCCTAACAAGAATTTCCCTGTCCTATTTCCTGATTCATATGGCTACTAGTAGCGAAAAGTGTTGGATTTGAAAGACAGATAAATGGCAAATGACCAGACTAGAAAACGCTTTTGGCTGTACAAGCTACTAAGTGCGAATAGGCAAACAATTTTTCTCTCGCCCTCATGGTCTCTGAGTCAATAGCCCAGGCTATGTTGGGACTCGAAGAATAATTGTTAAAAAGAAGTCACGAAGAAAGAAGATGGGCACAAGGCTTTGTCCGAACGGTATTGTCGGCATGATAATTTGAATGGCGTTTTGAAATTAATTTTCGTTCAAAATCGCACGCCTCTAGATTGGTACCTTCTTGCTTCCCACGTAACCAACTGAAAACACCAAAAGAGCGCGTTTCCTCAGCATACACCTGTTTCAATAAACGTTAGTGCTCCATAAAACCATGCATGTATGGTGAACCATGCATCATAATCAAGTCGCTTTTTTCGAATTTGACAGACCAAACTACACTAAAAGAACACTCACTGATATTGTGTTTACTTCTTTCAGTCATAACTTGACACGAACACCTGTGATTTCAGACAAGAATCATCATTGCAAACATGAAGCATGGTTCATGTTACCATGGTTTCACGAGCAATGTCAATAGGCCGTTATCACGCAATATGATTAATAATATGTAATAGTTATCAGAAAATGAAATCCAGTATTCAATTCTACACATCCGTATTAGTACAACTGTAAAGTTTCAAAAGAATTACTTGAAAACTGGCTGAGATATATATTTTCAAAACTTTTTCAAGCAATCTTCACCAAACTTTGCAGTTTTACTAATACGGATGTGTAGAATTGAATACTGCATTTCATTTTCTGATTGCTATTACATGTTATTAATCAATTTTGCGTGATAACGGTCTATTGAAATAGGTGAATACGTAGCATGTTATTGCTGACATGTCAAAAATAGCATTTTAAGTTGCGCGTGCCTATGCAGGATGACACTGAGATCTTTTTTTACTGTTCCAGGTTGACGATGCAACCGGCAAAGTTTTCACCTACAACCACATCAGCAACTATTCTCGAAAATGCGGGTCCGCGCTTGTCCGTGCGGGATTGAAGAAAGGCGATGTTGTTGCTATGTTTCTGCCCAACATTCCGGAGTACCCAATGCTCATGTACGGTATTCAGGCCGCGGGAGGAATCCCAAGCACCGTCAACCCCCGGTACACCTCGGACGAGCTGACATACCAGCTGCGAGATTGCGGAGCAAGGTTTATAATTGCACCACCGAACACATACAAGACTGCTATAGATGCCGCGACACACGCTAACATCGAACATGTCTTTGAAACGGAGTCGCTTTTCACGGATGTTTATGCAGACGATGGATCTTGTTTGACGCATGTTTACACCACAGACAACCCTGTTGGTGAAGTGACATGCTTGCCGTATTCTAGCGGCACGACCGGGGTCTCCAAGGGCGTCATGCAGACGCATTATAACTACATCGCGCACGCCATGATGCTCGGCAATCAGGATTTCATGCAGAGAGACAAGAGACTGGTAGTGATGTCCCTGTTGCCTTTCTTTCACGCCTTTGGGTTAGCTGTGGTGATTGGAATGCATTTCTACTTAGGTTCCAAGTTGGTCGTCATGCAGGAATTTGATGGCGAGATTTTGCTGAAGCTCCTCGAGAAATACAAGGTAGGACGATGACATCTTGCGCATGCAGGGCCCTAAATCGCGACCAATGGAGCCGCCAGTGCGACTAGATTTTTATCTCTGGTGATTAACGTTTCATCTCAACTCGCCATCTTGTGTCTTAATTTGATAGAACAACCTTCTCTATACAAATATGCTGGCGACCAATATATTCAACTTGGCGAACACTTTTATCATCATTGGGAGCCCACTGGCGACTTCATAAAATAGTTCATTTCGGGCCCTGAAAAAGGTTAATGAAATAGGTTCCTCAGATGACTATTGTAAAACCAATCACCTAGTGATTACACCTATTCTGAATAAGTATATATAATAGGACTCCATGCTGTCCAATTAAGAAAAAATTGGATGATTCAGAGGAACTCCAAAATTGGACGAGGCCGCAGGCCGAGTCCAATTTGGAGGTCCGAGGAATCATCCATTTTTTTCTTAATTGGACAAGCATGGAGTCCTGTTATTTATTAATTATATAACATCCATGTTCAAACCCAAACTGTCCAATTTTAGCGCGAACTGTCCAATTAGAGCGCGCGCGATCCAATTAAAAAATAATTGGACGATTCAAGAAAAATAGATCTGCCGGCACAATGGGATTTCGAGCTGGCTATATAATTAAATCTTGTAATCACAATAATAGTGTTTACAAGGTAATTGGGAATTACTCGCGACAGTCATACGAAAACTGCTCTAACCGCTTAAGTGTACACATCCAAGTTTGTTTTTTACCCTTGACGTGTTTCTTTGTTATTGTTTATTTATTTATTTATCTTTGTGTATTTATTATTGTTTATTATATCTATTATTGTTTGTGTCAGGTCACGGACTTCCCTCTGGTCCCCCCTCTAGCGTTATTCCTGGCCAAACATCCTCTTGTCGATAAATACGACCTCTCCTCCTTTGAGAGTTTGATTTGCGCCGCCGCTCCCGTTGGTAAAGATACATTAACGGATCTTAAGAAAAGGATTCCAAGCTTGAAAATCGTCCGGCAAGGTAGGAATCTGTTTGCACGAGTTACCGTTCTATCATTAGAATCAGCAGGAAAGCTCTACAGTCCTCACGGGCGAATATTCCATTACTATTGAGCTGAGGGCATGAAGCAAGATATCTCGGGTGATATCTCGGGATATCTCGCCCTCCACTGAGTTGTCTCCGGCCGAGTCAAGTTTCTATAGGATTATTCAAAGCATCAGGAGGCTAGATTCCGCTAAGAAAATAGCACGAAAGAAGCGATATCGCAAGAGTCGCGCAGCGACGAGGGCGATATCGCCTTTTTGAGTGCTATTTTCGGCGGAATCTACCGACTGAACGCTTTGAATATACTTGAATCCTATGATATCTCGTCCTCAATTTACACAAAAAAGAGATATCATAGGATTCTATAGGTAAATCCATTGCCTGACGAGGGAATTCCACGCTAAATTTCACGCGAAAAACCGATATCGCTCGAGTCGCGCAGCGACGAGAGCGATATCGGTTTTTCAAGTGAAATTTAGCGTGGAATTCTCGAGTCAGGTAATGGATTTTCTTTGAATCCCATACCGGACATTTTTAGAAAATTAAGTCTAAATTAAGAGAATTGATAGTGGATTTCGTGCGCTTGAAAGCAGCGCTAGTGCGAAAGCGATGGAATTTTCTGGATCTCAAAACGAAAGTCCCTTGAAATTAGGCTTTGCTGCAATAGCGAATCTTTAAAACACGAAATTACAATATATAAATGTTTAGATGAGAGAAAATTCAT
The DNA here is from genome assembly GCA_033964015.1 of Scolanthus callimorphus. Classification (NCBI taxonomy): domain Eukaryota; kingdom Metazoa; phylum Cnidaria; class Anthozoa; order Actiniaria; family Edwardsiidae; genus Scolanthus; species Scolanthus callimorphus. The sequence goes on from CM066915.1 coordinate 17,821,515, forward strand.
TCAGTTCAGTCTAAAGTAAGCTTAGGTATAGTTTTAAGATTGTCGACACACTGAAGTGACTGAAGCCAATTTGAAAAAAAGCGATCGAGTCTACAAAAGTTTTAAATTATTTGAATTAGTAAATTTATCTTACTGATCGAAAATGTTTTAACTTTTAAAGCTTACTTGTTTGATTTCTTGTTCCCTTACGGCTTCCTATCTCCTTTATTCTTGGTAAATGCCGCAGCTCCTGTAGTGTGTTTTCCATGTGTTTTCCACCTCTAACATTTGACACAACTTTTCATCGATAACATAACTTAACTTTCATCGAACGAGCCAACAGCTTCTCGTTGAAATTATCTTGTAAAGCAAATATCTGGACATTGCCTTGCATACCCAGGGTAGAAATACCCGAAACTTTGGAGGAACCAGAGAGATTTTGTTTCCAAAACTTGTTGTGTTGACCACACGAGAGTTTGAGCGTTTTGTGTTTTGTGGAGGCGCGTGTGCCCACGTTTCACAAAGCGCGCGAAAAACTGTCATGCGAAAAATGGAGATAAATACATTTCCCCTGCTTTTATCGTAACTAACTTCTATCAAAAACTATAAAACAAATTTGATTTTTGTATGTGCTATCTGATTAATAGTCCGGGAATGCTGTACTAACTAAAAAACTCGTCGATTTTTTAAATTTAAATGACGGGGGCCCTGTGTAATTGGGGTATTCCACAAAAAATACCTCTCCTTCTTAGCCAATCAGCGCGCGCGATAGAATAGAGGTATGGGATTCTATACAATATCTCTGCGTTTGAATCAAACTGTTTGCATGCGACGAGACATCTCGGGGCCTTTAGATATCACTGTCTGCAAGGTAGGCATAACCCTAGAGGTTAAGTTTCTCAGTCATCATGAGCTCCATGTATTGAGTAAGGGTCTATCCCCATGCTCTCGGGGGGTAGGAACAACTTTATTGATCGTGCGCATGCGTTCTAGCCGAAACACCGAGGTCCATTTTTTTCTCTCATTTTTTTCCCCCTGAGATATCTCGCCTCGTGTGAACAGACCCTAGGGTTCCATTTCATTAGGGACCGGTCATTATTTATCGCCGGCCGGGGGGGAGGGGGGTGTCAGGAGAATTTGGTGCAATACACGGTCAAAATGCAGTGATCCAGTCTCTTTAAGTACTACGTTTAACGTGAATCCCCCAGAGCTGTTTAAAGTTTTCGTGACCTCCCCCCCCCCCCCCCCCTCAGGCTGGTTTACTGCAAGTCTATCTTCAGTTTTATTGGAGAAGTGTGTTTCTAAAAATAGACAGTTGTGAATTTTAGTTGTAAGTAAGACTGGATAGAGCGGAACGTATGGGTAATTCACAATTTCGTACTCACTCATATAGGTTTTGTTCAGAATTGGTGTAATAAGCGATTAGTTTCACTACAGTCATAAATTCGCTCTATTCTAAAAAATGTCGGCGGTGGAAGCTGAATTAGTGGACCTTGATTATTCCTTATTCTTTGACGTTTTTCTTCAATTATTCATTATTCCTTTTCATTATTTAGGCGTTATTCATTATTCACACAACCATTATCCATTATTCATTTAATGTAGATGCTTCTAATTCATTATTCCTCGACTTTTCGACGCAAAAATTCATTATTCATTTGTTCGTAAGACCCGTCATTCATAATTCTTTATTCAACTTCCACCCCCGAAAAATGCATCAACCTTACTCATGGTAATGGATCCGTAATTGCAAACTTGAGCAGAAAGTTTTCTTTCTATTCACGCTTCTATTCTCGACTCAGGTTATGGGCTGACGGAGTCCACGGCAGCTGCTATCGTTAATCCTGTTGATCCTGCGCAAACCAAAGATGGATCTATTGGACTACTATTACCAAATATGGAAGGAAAGGTTAGCGGGTGTTAGAGTCTCTTAGGCCTAGGGCGTACGTCGAATTATAAGTCGCGTCGAATACATTTAAAACAATAGATAATTTGTTATTTGAAAGTGTAACGAGTCGGTATCTTTTGAAAATAATATAATTGACGCGACCTTAACTCGACGTATGCCCTAGGCCTTAAACTCGCATTTAAAAGAAGATGGACGCAAATGTTAGCGGGTGTTAGAGGACTTAGTCTATTAGACTCGCATTACTAAATATGGAAGTAAAGGTCAGCCGAGTGTTAGAGTCTATTGAAATCGCATTACCAAGTATGGAAGCACAGGTTAGCGGGTGCTAGACTGGACTTACCAAATATATGGAAGTAAAGGTTAGCAGATGTTGGAACTAAGTGCAACTCCTTATCCTTTGCAATGTTACTTGAACGATATATTGTATAACATTGTACAAGTGCTGAAGATGCACCGATGATTGCGGCTTTTGTTTGTTTGTTTTTCAGGTCACCGATCTCCAGACCGGACAACCCGTTGGGCCAAACCAAGATGGCGAGATATGTTTAAGAGGACCTGTGGTTTGCAAAGGTACTGAGCAACGGGACTGTTTTAAAGAATCCCTCTCACCTTGCCCATAATGCATTGCTTTGTTTTTGTTCACATGATTCATACCATCAGAATCCCTGGATTAATGCAAAGGAATTCTTCTATTTTGAGTTTTCTTGCGCTTGTACAGTAAAATGCTCTCTGAACACATTTTGTTGAGTCCGGCTCTGATATCGAAAATGGCGGCGAAGCAGCGCATTATGGGTAGGGTGAGACGGATCCTTTAATAGAGCCTAGATGTTAGGGACTGCAATAAGCCTTAGTTGGAGTTTAAATTTCGTGTTCAGTGCGCATGCGATTTTAGTCTGAATTTCTTGTATTGATTTCTCTTGTTTAACAAGAACAAAGAGACGTTAAACAAAAGATTCGGACTAAAATGCGCACTGAACACGAAATTTAAACTCCAACTAAGGCTTATAGAGCTGTTCAGAGGGCAAAGTATTTAGTCTTTCAACCAATGAAATTCCGTCATTGCTCAAATCATGACTAAACGCAAGTCTGACTTACTTCGCCTCCTGAATAGTTTGTTGTAGAATGACTTCCCTTTCTGATTGGCTAGTGGTTTTGTATGTGCGCTTAGTTGTCGATAGTCATCTGAAATCTGCTAACGCAACTACCTTTATTTCCTTTTGTGGTGACAGCACTTTTAAAGACCCTGTGTTTATGGGTTACCCTGTAAGCAGAGGTTTCTTTCTGTCAGTCGTTTACCTTTTATTTTGGCCGTTCGCGTAGCTGGTACGACAACACAACATACCAGCGACGCGAACGGCCTCAATAAAAGGTAAACGACTGACAAAAGAAAACTCTGCTCGCAGGGTACCGATGGGTGTGACAATGTTACGAATGGTTTGTTGTGTTTATCTAATACGGTAAGGAACTTTCAAAATAACACCATTAGTTTGTCGTTCTATGACTTCGTATCACCTAAATCAATTTTAGACTAAAAGATGGATCGAAAGTGCACGAGATTTTAACGGATTGAGTTCGCTACTTTTATCGTTACCTCATTAGCAAAGAGTTTTATGGGCTACGAAACCATTCGTCACGCCAATTGTCACAAGGTCTTTAATCAGAGCGATGTGTTGTTTAAGGAGCCGACCCACCCTGCCCAGAATGCAATGCTTTGCTGGCAGATTTGGTACCATCGTAAAGCATAATTATTTTGTCAGCATGTCACATTCTGCCTAACAAACACGAGATAGACAACAAGTATGAATCCTTTGCGGAAGTCGGAGTTTCTGATGCACTGAATGATGTAAACAAAAACAAAGCAATGCATGATGGGCGGCGTAGGCTGCTTTAAGGTGTTCTTGCGCTTAGACCCCGTCCACACTACACCGCTTTCAAACGAAAACGGATACTTTTTGCTCCGGATACGGCTATCATCCACACTACAACGCCGAAAACGATCACCGAAAACGGCGAAAACAATACGAAAACAATGAGTGTGGACGCAAATATTTTTGAAAACGGAGCAAAAAGTATCCGTTTTCTTGTGAAAAGGGTGTAGTGTGGACGGGGTTCTTGCGTCATTTCCGCTTATTGGGGGTATGTACGGTTTGCGACCCTCATTGGGCGTAGCCAGGATTCAAGAAAGGGCTCGTTAGAACTATACAAATAATGATGCCCCTAATATTTTTCGAAATGTCCCTAAAGATGTTTAGTATATTCTTCATCCCAAACGCTTTAGCCAAAGACAACAAAGAACGTTTCGATACCCTGCTAGAGAACAGGATTGACTGTCCTGTCCTTCTTAAAGGGAGCCTGTTATGATACGCGCATGCTCCAATCACTGAATTATCAGCAAAATTAATAAGACCAAAAACTAGAACTAAATCCACTTGTTCCAAACGTACTAGCATGCAGCGCGTACATTTGTTTAAAGTGCTGTATTTTTGAAACAGTAGTGAGCTCTACCTCAGCACACAGTACGTCCCCATACACCGCGGCTTCCTGTCGGTTAACAGTGCAAAAATTCCCCCTCCCGTCCCCTCCCCCCACACACTGCAATAGTACAGCTCTCCTTTATGTTTTGTAGGTTATTTGAACAAACCAGAGCAAACGGCCAAAACGTTTAGTAGTGATGACTGGCTACACACGGGAGATATCGGACATTATGACGAAGACAACTATTTCTACATCGTGGATCGGCTCAAGGAACTTATCAAATACAAAGGGCATCAGGTGAGTGGGCCTTTGGAAGTTCGTCTGGTTTCAAACTTTTTATCCACATTGTAATGACGGCAAAGAAGTCAGACCTCCGTAGCTATTGTGTGGCCAGTAGGTGTTTTAATACAACAAAATCGGATTTCTACATCTTGTTGCCGCCCAATTCAGATCATGTGGTGATTCGTGGTTGGGTGGATACTCGTGCACACACACTCGTGCACTTGGTCGAGTGAGAACCCAAAGGAATCATCACATGATCTGAATAGACCTCTTGACCTTGGGCGTAATGTTGTCCCATTTCAGATCACGTGGCATTCCCATGAGTATTCTTTCTCTGTTAGTCTGCTACGCACCGAAGGATATACGAAAATGGAATCAAACCAAACAAAGAAAGATTCTTCAAATGAATGTCCCGTGATCTGAAATGGGACAACATTACGCCCAAGGTAAAGAGGTCTATTGGGTGGCAACAAGATCAAAACACCGTTTGTCGATTTTGTCTATATAGTGCTCCATCGTGTGACAAAAAGACCAAAATGTGTACACTACGTAAAACAAAACTGGATATTGATCCACTCGTGGCAGGGCCGCTTATTATTGTTATTTTATTGAGAAGTTTGCCATTAATTATTTTGATATTCAATAGGAAATAGAACAGTAGGTCGCGGGTGACAATAAATGTCGCGAATGGAAAATTCGCGAAAGGTAAATTGCCAGGGAAGGAAAAATATTTTGTCGATCCAAAAGAGTCTTCCTGTAGTTACCGGAAAGTATTGCATTAAGAGATTATTAATCAAGTGCGAGGTCTGTACAAAAACCCCGAGGTCTGATACTTCCCGTACAGACCGAGCAAGTGAGGTTGATAATTCGTTTATTACATGACACCCCCCTACCACTGACCTGGTGAAACCCGACCTGGTGGAGATTTTTAACCTACCTGGTGGTTTTTTGCTTCCCTGGTACCTGCTGAGTTTCAAAATCTCCCTGGCAGATTTTCCCCTTCCCTGGTACAAATTCCGACTGACCTGGTACTGTCCCGCTGCATTTTCCCCAACCGAAAATAGAAGAGGATGTTTAGGACAATAAGCAACCTGTTAACATAAGGTCAGCTATCAAACTATTCTAGTATTACTATTTTATCTTGTGAAACTCTTCCCAAAATATCTTCCAAAACGCGAATTTTGTCTGAAAATCTCCCAACTTAGCCAAAGTACTCAGCGCAGTGTCAAGCTCTTGCCATGTAATAATTTATTTATATATATGTTTGTGGTTTATAGGCGTGTTTCTAAGATAATGTAATGTTCTGTAACAGACTTCACTTGCACTTTTGCCGCAGAAGTGTAGGTCACTGCTTCTAAGGGACGGACCATTAGAAAAGTGATGGGGGGGGGCAAAAACAATTCCTACAAGGGAAAAAATAAAATAAAAAAATAATGCGGCCTCTGTGGCAAGTTTCCCAAGCTATTGAATTGTGTTGACGGAACAAAAAGGCAACATTGGTGTTGTCCATTGAGTACTCTAAAATTTCGCGCGCGTGCACCGGAGTAGCGATTACAATATGTTTTTTGAGAACTCACGCAATGGAGCAATACGATCGCACTCTCACTACAAGAACATGTATCTTGGCCAGGAGAACAAACTCCCCCCTCCCAAAAAAAACCCTGCAGTATAATAGGCTTCGGAGCAGTCTCAGCTCGAAATAAGACCCCTTATTATTAGACAAGTGTGTGTTCGACGTTGAGGATAGTAATTCAACATTTGGACCGCACTTCTCCATACTATACAACAAATGGAATGTTCTCTAGGGCTTCATCAATCAATCAATCAATCTTGAACTTTATTAATGTGTCGAAATACTTCTAGCGTGCCACAAGTGGCACACTAATCGGGGACACCTATATCTAAATAAAGCTAATAATAAGTAGATAGTATAACTATGGTATAAATATAATCAGAAACATGTTATATGTTTCTGGTATAATAGAATAAGATAAAAAAAGATATAAATAGATAAGATGAAATGAAATGCGTTTATCAAAATCAGGGCGCACTTCGCACGCAACGAAAGAGAAATTGCTCGAAGCTCGAAAGACTTTCGTACAGCGCCGAAATTAAATTGTCGGAATGCGATGGAATCCAGAAGGCCAGTTGGAGGTTGGAAATCGTCGCCGCGAATGTAATAAACAGGAAGTGGGTACCATCTCCCCTCTCCCCTTCGCCAATGAAATGCACATCTACCTGTACTAAATCTCGACTAAATCATTGTATTCTCAATTTCTCCTCACAGGTTGCCCCAGCGGAAATAGAGGCCCTACTTGTCTCGCACCCACACATCACAGATGCGGCAGTGATAGGGATTCCGGAAGAGGCGGCCGGGAACTCCCTAAAGCATTTGTGGTCGCTAAAGCACCAATCACAGAAGATGAGGTGGTCGAGTTTGTTGCGGAACACGTGTCACCTGAGAAAAAGCTAAGGGGAGGGTGCGAAATAGTGGAAGCTATTCCTAAAACTGCAAGTGGAAAGATTCTGAGAAGATTTTTAAAAGAACAGGAATTACTGAAGCATCAGAAGAAGTAAATTGGCGGGAAAAAATCCGGACACGATTCGAAACATAACATCTACATTTTACATTTCATTTTGTAACTTTCTTTTCAAACGCCGGTTTGCACTTGCAATTTTCGTTCTATTTGTCGCCGCGATATTTCTCGCGCGAGTTGCAATGCCAACTCTCTAGTGTAAATGATATGCAAATCCAGTGCGATTTCTGTGCTCTCTTTTCTTTAAATCGCAATAAGTTGCAAAGAGTTTCGGACATCTCCGCGACATCACGCAACAAAAAATGCGGTCGGTCGCACCGAGTTTTAGTGATTTTGAGTTTGACTTGTACGTGCGAGAAAAATCGCTGCGACTCGCGCGACAAAAATTGCAGCAAAAATTACAAGTGTACACGCGCCTTTAGCCTGCGTAGCAAGCGTTCTCGTGGAGGTTTCAGGCCGAGAAATTCCGCCTGCTAAAAACTCGCTCGTCGAACTTCTTTCCGCTTTCTCCTCTGTTTGCCTGGGTTCCTTTTCCCTGGACACACAGGGAAACACTTGCTACGCAGGCTATAACTTTCTCTGCTTTAATGGACCCACACGAATTGTACGAAGCTCTCATCATGTGAATGTTGAATACATAATAAACATTCCATACATTTTGTAAAGAATCTTCATATGTTTCTTAGGTCTGTTTCAAACGTCCATCTTTTGCCTCTTCGACTCGAATTGTTAGGAACTTCATTTGCAACTTACTTTATGAGGATGCTTTGTCTGGTGCAAAAGATAAATCTAGATTAATCATAGCAGAACATAATGGAATTTAGTAAAATCATACTAGTGGTCTATTGTCAATGCTGCGTTCTGATTCGTTGAGCCTACTAGTAGCGAAAAGTGTCAGATTTCAAAGCCAGAAAATGGCAAATGACCAGACCAGAAAACGTTTTTGGCCTACTAATGTGATTTAACTAAAACCTTTCTTCCTTGTGCCCGAGTGGGCTCTAAGTCAATAGCCCATGAGGCTGAAGTAAAGTTTGATTTTCTCGTTTATTTTTCCTTTGGTTGTGAAGTGGAGCCAATTTGCTGAATGAGATTTGACGCAGCAAAATATTGACGTTTGAAACAGTCCCTTCTTGTACCCAGAGCTCTAGGGGTGTCTCCTACCATTGGTCACGAAAATCCAGAAATTCCACATGAGATGTCAATAGAGTACTCAAGTGTGGATGTCACAACAGACACATTTTTGACTTAGCAGTATTGGTCCATTGATTTAGAAAGGACATATCGAATGAATGCTACACACCAAAAATGAGACGAATCGGTTGAAACGCGACCGACATATGGCCTGCTGAATACAAAATTGTTTTTAACAAATCACTGCATTTTTAATTGGTTCCGTTCATACAGTTTTGAACTGTGTCAGAAATACAGTGATTTGTTAAAGAAAATTATGAATTTAGCAGACCATATTTTGGTCGCGTTTCAACCAATTCGCCTCATTTTTTGCATGCAATGTTGTTTGGAGCTGGTCTTTCATTATTTGTGGACTAAAATCTGAAATTCAAATTTTTTCAAATTTGCGACGTCACACTTGAGTACTGTATACTTCAGTCAATTTTTTGGTTCCAGTTGTGTTCAACCCTAAAGCATGACAACTATTTTGCATAATAGATTTAACTGGCACTTTGACCAATGAAACATCTGCGTTGTTGTTCATTAGCAATGGATCCAGAATGTAACATCAATAGGCTATTTGCAGTGCCGGATCTAGTGCGGGTTTGAAGGGTTCCATGGAACCTCCCTTGAGTACCAAAACAATGACGATTTTATTGTGATACTAAGACCACACATCGCCTGTATCCGTCTTCGAAGGAGCGACAAAAATGAAACAGAACCCCCCCTCTGTAAAATCCTGGATCTGCTACTGTTTTGCATTAGAGGTCACATGACCCGGTCCCCCTTAAAATGAGCAGCTTTACTCAAATGATGCTCGGAAATTAAAAGAGCATGGTGAAAAAGTGAAAAGAGCATGGTGATTTTAGTAAAAAAGCTAGAGTTTCATATTTCTATGATGCTTACGTGAAATGAGAGCAAAAACAAAAACTGCTTATTTTACTAGGATTTCAATGACCAGAGAGCAAGGCTTGCTCTCCAGCCATACAAACCCTATTTAAAAAGCTAGTTTTATTTTTGATTCCATTCTTTGAGTTTACATTGTAGCTTGCTAAAATTCAGGGGTTTTACTCAAATCACCATGCTCTTTTCATCTCTGAGCATCATTTGGGTAAAGCTGCTCATTTTAAGGGGGAACAGGTCACATGACCTCTAACTGCAAGCTTCTTGGGGATATTGGCATTACCGGTACATCTTTGATTTAGATGGAATTGTAATTTTTGTGATAAACAAATGAATCTACACTCCAATACACAACCTGGACATTTTGAGAGCAAACTGTCACACAACCAGACAAAACCTTTAAAAAATGAAAACCCCAAAACTGTCATGCTTTTAAGGTTCAACAGAAATTGTAGAAATAAATAAATTCAGTTTTATGGATTAGCGATCATCTTGACTATAGTCTTTCAATGTACTTTCATCCAAATGGACATTCAATTTCTTAAACTGCTTTCTTCTCTTTGCCTTTTTACGCTGTGGCATTTGTTGTTGCCTCTTTATTCCTGAATCCTGCATAGTCGTAATTCCTGCATTAATTAAATACTTTTCAATGTCAGCTTCCCCTATCCCATCAACAGATACTGCACGCCAGTGCTTCTGGAACTCTTCATCAACCTCTATTTTATGTCCTTTGTTATTATAGAACAAAATGATTTTCTTATCTGCTGATCTTGTTATAAACATGATGCGACTACTGACTGCTCTCACCACACTATCAGCATCTGGTAAACTTTCCCTGATGTCATCAAGTAAAATTCCCCCAAGTCCTCTCTCCTCGTGTTTCTCTAGTAACTTAATCAACTGTTTTTTATCTCTTATTTGGTATTTAGGATGAAACAAAAATTTACCATCTTTGAAGCTCAACTTGTGGTTCTCCTTTAGTGCTTCGTTTTCAAGCCAAGCTTTGTCATTTGGGTTAATGTCAGTGTAGTTAATTTGATCCAGAATTTGGTCAAGCGTCAAGGCATCGAATTCTCTGTCTAGATGTCTTTTCTTCATGAAATCAACGATAGCAGCGATTACTACAAATCTCTTCTTGCTTCTTAGCTTCAGGTTGTTAGCCAAAGTAGGATTTGGAGCCTTTTTAGGTTGCATCAATTCTTTGGGTAAGTGCTTTGGAGGTGGTTTTGGTTTTACAGTTGATTTGCCGGTAGGTTTTGCTTTCTTGGCCTCGACAACCGGCTGACTTGAACTTCTTTTTTTGAAGTCTGCCAAATCTTTAAGCAGTGATGGATCCATTTTTGTTTAAAAGAAGCGTATCGAACGGGGCAAAAAGAGAATAAGAGCGATGAAATTTCAAAACTCCTCAAAATGGCCGCTGCTGAAGCTTTTCAAAGAAACCGCTATCTTGAAGGGATTGCAGGCTCAAGAATGTAGGGATCCCTGTGGATTTTATATGTTATCCGCTTTCGCAATGCGGGCTCAGCATGTTTTGGCGCGAAAGTTTGTATAATTCGTGATGCTTTGATTGAAATTCTCCTGCAAAATTCCGCCTGAAAATGTCTGTTGCCGTAGATGTTTTCCAGGTTAGTTCGCCATAGTATATTTCTGAAGTTTATAGGCTTGTAATCTGAGGATATTTTGTGTTTTTCTGTAGAATTTGGCGGCAAACAACGACCTTTTCGATGCAGAACTCGAAGACAGTGATAACGAGGCTAATGGCGTCCTTTCGGACTCCGAGAAAAAACCTTCGAGTTCGCCCGTAGATCGCGGCCAGCATGACTCGGATGGGGACTCAAACGAAGGTTTAAATGATGAACATGTTAATGGTGATAACAGGAGCGAGGATGATGAAGAGGACTCGATTAGTAAAATTCGCCAGGAAGCCAAAGCGAAGGCCAAGTCGAGGGTTTGTATTCACATTTTGTACATATCTAAACAATAAATAATGCTTTGAATATCTACCGCATCAGATTTATCTTTGTCATCGAGATGTTGAGTTATACGTCGTGTGTTTGTTTTTAGTCTCCTAAGCCACGGAAAATGAAGAAAGCAGCAATCCAGATGATTCACAGCGAGAGCCAAAGAATGGTTCGAGGTAAACTATTACAACATCATGTTTGGATATCACTGCCATACCTGCCATCTCTCCCGGTTTACACTGGAGACTCTCGGTTTTTACCCTCAGTCTCCCGGGAAAAAAATTGAACCTTTCCATATATGATTGTATACCTCCCGGGTAAATTTCTTTCGATTTTCTCATACATTTTGTATTTCAAACACAATATCCCGGTTTTGGAGTTTTGGGGGATGGCAGGTATGCACAGCCATCACAAATCTGATGGTTTTAAGGCTGGACAATTAATGGTTAATTGCAGACTGAGAATGTATTAATTAGGACTGGTATTGTTTACCTCTCCTGGGAACGTTAACTGTTACTCGTCGACCAGTGAAAAACAACGTCCTCTTGAAAATTCAAGTTTTTAGAGAAACTTGCTGTGTGTTTATTTATTTATTTATAAGTCTGGTATTAAAAACCTGAGAGAAAAGCATGACTGCTTTGTGTGACACCTCATCCACTGTGCTTCCTATTTTATTGGCAAATTGGGTGTTGCCATGAAATCATTCCCCTTTATAAAAGAACCAAACATTAAAAAGATTTTATGCACAATCCAACCCCCCCCCCCCCACCTCCCCCTGGCTCAAAGTTGCATGACATGAGATGGAACTAAGGGTTTGACACAGTGCTAGCTAAATAACCCAATATTGAACTAGGGGAGGGGGCACATGTATCTCATGAGTTCAGAGTGCCATGCTGCAGATGGGGCGTGTGTCACTTGGTTTTGGTGTGGATTGTATTTTTGAGTATAACCTTTTATATACTGAGGAACTTGTGGATACTATATGTGGTTCAGAATCCATGTTTATTGTATAAAATAAATAAATATATTGGGTTTCACCAAGCATAACATCAGTATACTTTGTTTTTAGAATCTTTGCTCAAGTTGCCATACCATCAGCCAGAAACCACTCCCATTTCACATTTCCTAAAACGGGTTCCTGTTGTGAAAGAGGACACTAAAAAATTGTAAGTTGAGATTATACACCATACTAACTTATTTTTACTTATTTATTATTAAGGGGCTTGATTCACCTGTAGAGTACAAGCTCTAAGGCAGATTCCCTAAAATAATGATTGGTATTTAAACAAAAAATGCGTTAGCTATTCATTTTGTTTCCAAAATTGTACAAATTGCTAATGAAAGTTTATGTTTTTCATATCTTCTTTTGATAGGGTTAGAGCTTTTAAAAAATTGCAAAGGCTTGGCATGGCACTGCACTGTCCTTGTCACATAGTTGGATGGGTGTAGATTGTAATAATGTGTTTCATTATACATGTATTCCAGGTCAAAGACTGCAAAGAAAGACAGCCCTAAGCAGATGCCGACTGTCATTAATGACGATGTCAGCAATGGTGAAGATATTGCATCTACTCCTGTTCCCACTGAAAATGCTATGGACCAGACAAAAAGGACTGTAACACCTAAACTCAGTTCAGCAGATGATCCCTTCTTCTTTGAAGAAACACCAACTCCTAAACTTTCAAACAAAGGGGTGCAGAGCTTAATGGAAAGGTAAGTGCTCTTTAACAGCCCATTTACGTATTATTGTGGCAGGCAGGCTTGCTCAAGGAACCCCGGTTTGCTGTACAAACTCTAGAATTTCACTTTGTGTTGTACGGTATAGTGTCCATTTTGCCTTAATAATAACAGCAATAATAACAATAAACTGTATTAAAGTCTTCTAGCTTGACATATGCCAAGCTAATTGGGGAGAAATGATGAAACTCAGCCAGGTTATAGCCTGCCTATGTACATGTATACATACCAAGAGAATATTGATTTAATTTCACATTAATGTTAGTTTCTACCATTGCTACTGTGTAATTTCAGGTTTATGAAGCACACAACTAAGCCTTCTCCAAAATCTCAGAAAGTGGAAAAACCTAACGTCACTGGAACTGAAGAGAAAAAAGATATTGTAGTTACCAAGGTCAATTCTCCTATCCTGACACTTGTTCCTGAAAACAAAGTGGAGAAACATACACCAGGTATGCTGGCAATATGATATGGTTATGATATGTGTTCATGTACGTATATGCCACTGCAAAGTGATAACACTGAATTGTGGATCAGTAATGCCACTCTGAACTGAACTGAACTCTGCTCATTACAAAGAACATAGAAAAACATTCAGTGGGTATAGTGTGATTGATGACCTCTTAGATTGAAAAGTGTGAGTTTTCACTAACAACTAGTACGATTTTGATTTTTTTTTTTTGCTTGCATAAGAGCTTTTTAAAGCTCATGCCAAGCCACACAACACAACGAGGATGAATTAAAAAACATTCCGAGTTACTGCAGGATGTCACACTCGTAATATTTTTTTTTGCAACATGCAATACACCTGCAATAAAATTATAAAGTACCATGGCTTATCTGAGTAAAAATGTGAATGGTATGTGCTGATTGGCTAATAAGAAGAAAACATTGCCTTACAAGTTGCAGACATGTCACATGCAGCAATTTTGCTCATAATGTTGCAAAAAGTAGAAATCAAATCTTGCAACATTTTGTTGTCGCTGTATGCCTGACATACAATATTCAAAGCAATCCGCAACGCAACAGAAACTGTCTCATGTGACATGGCCTTTGGCAGTTCTAGAATGTCATACTTCCCCTAGTCTGTTTTCGATCATAGCCAATTAGACGTCAAAGTTTCATCAACCGATGTCACTACTTCCCCCAGTCTGTTTTCGATCATAGCCAATTAGACATCAAAGTTTCATCAACCGATGTCGCCAAGTCGACTTTCTATCATAGCAAATAGACATTAAGTCTTCTGTCGGTATTGTTTTGCTGTTCCAAGCAGGGGCATGAGAATGCACGCCATCTTGGATTTGAAAAAGTCTTTATCTCACCTTCTCAAAATTCTCAAATATAGATGAAATCTGGATCTCTGAAGTTGCTGCAATTTTTATTTGGGTTCTTCATCCCACAAAGTAGCTGAAATTTGCCAAGATTACATAAGTTGATACAAATTAATTAAATGATAATAATTAAATAATTAAACAACACATTGAAATTATATAATTGAAATTCTAACAAAGGTGCCAAAGACGTAGTGCACCGTTGTCGAGCTTATAAAAATGTAAGATTAAAAATTCCACTGTGTCCGTTTCGAACATCCTGAGCAAAACAAACTTCTAGTGATGCACAGGCATTAGGAATAACTTCGGGCATTAGCAGACTTCCGTTGATGTTAGGAATTTGTAAATTATTTACTTAGTCAACAACCTTCAGGCCAAAAGAATTGTTCCACAACAATTGGGTCAGAAGACGTGGTCCAGAAGCTCTACATCAGAGTAAATCTAAAAAAACGGTTTCGTCTGATTAAAACCAGTAACTTTTATTTGAACAAATAAAAATACCATCCTTCTTCCATGAGCTCGCCAATGGTGCCTTTGATTGGTAGCATGAAGACAAGGTTATCAAACTAGAAAAATATTACAGAGAAAATCTGTGCACCATTTTATACTGGTAGAGTTGGAGAGTGGGTATATTTTGAGCACTATATATTGGCATATTTTTTCCATTGTAGATTATTCATTAGCACTACTATGTTGTGTAATTCGTTTCAGGATCAAGATTACAGGTATTAAAAGAACAGCTAGAGAGTAAGATGAAAAACCAGAGAGCAAAGATGAGAGAGATACATGAGAGCCAGAGAAAACTGGATAATGAAGAGATGAGTGAAGAGGAAGAAGAGAATTTGACAGATGAAGGTATGTCAATACCAAGCAGCAAAGCACCAGCAACTTGAACTTGGTTACCTGTCTCAAATTCCATTAAAAAAAGGTTCAGTTTGCTGTTTCATTTCCAAATAAGTGTTCTTCCTAATTTTGAAAATATAAGAAAATATTTTAACAGAAAAATAACAGAGAAATCAATTGATTTTCAATTTTTCTACAAATAGAGATGTTACTAATTTTAAACGTACTTTATGGCATGCAGTATGACATGCAGCATGACATAAAGTATGCTGTGCAGTATGACGTACAGTATGACGTGCAGAATGACATACAGTATGACGTGCAGGATGACATACAGTATGACGTGCAGAATGACATACAGTATGACGTGCAGTACAGTATGACATGCAGTATGACATGCAGAATGACATGCAGAATGATGTGCAGTATGACGTGCAGTATGACGTGCAGTATAACGTGCAGAATGACGTGCAGAATGACGTGCAGTATGACGTGCAGTATGACGTGCAGTATGACGTGCAGTATGACGTGTAGTATGACATGCAGTATGATGTACAGTATGACGTGCAGTATGGCATACAGTATGACATACAGTATGACGTGGAGTATGACATGCAGTGAAGTACAGTATGACGTGGAGTATGACATGCAGTATGACATACCGTATGACGTACCGTATGATGTACAGTATGGCGTTCGGTGTGACGTACAGTATGACGTTCGGTGTGACGTACAGTATGACGTGCAGTATGACGTACAGTATGAAGTACAGTATGACATGGAGTATGACATGCAGTATGACATACCATATGACGTACCGTATAATGTACAGTAAACGTTCGGTGTGACATACAGTATGACGTGCAGTATGGCATACAGTATGAAGTACAGTATGACGTGGAGTATGACGTGGAGTATGACATACCGTATGACGTACCGTATGATGTACAGTATGACGTTCGGTGAGACGTACAGTATGACGTACAGTATGAGATACAGTATGATGTACAGTATGATGTACAGTATGACGTTCAGTGTGACATACAGTATGACGTATGACAATCTAGGCATACGATCTTGGTTGAACTTTCATTTTCAGTTGTAAAATCTTCTCAATTTCATGCTATATGGCAGGCACTGTAGACATGACCATAGCTTTGATTAACTTTACAGAATCAGATTCTGATTATGAGCTTGACAAATGGAATGAAATAGATGAAAAGAGACAAGAAGAAGGCATTGACTTTGGAGAAGAAATTGAAGAACAAAAGAGAAAGAAAAATGCATTTGTGGATGACGAAGCAGATGAGGATGACTGTGATGATATGGATGGTGGAATTGATTCTGCATCAGAAGGGGATGTAAGTGATGAGGGGAACAGTGATGACGATGATGATTATGTGCTGAGGAAGAATCAAAAATCAGTCAAATTAAAGAAAGACAAAGCTGTGTCCAACCAAGAAGAACAGACATTAGATCTATTTAACTCTGACAGCCAAACCACGAGTGAAAATAGCAAACTAGAAATGGAGCATGTTCCTGCTAAAAGGAAAAATAGAAGTAACAGCGAGGAGAGTTCTCAAGGACTTTGTCTTCGACTTGATAGCCTGGAGGATGAGGACGAGGAAGATGATGAGTTAACTAAACTGAAAGACTTCAAATCTCCCGCACCACTTCCAATGGCAGATACGTCTAGCCAATCAAGTATGAGCCTGCCAGTAGCATCTGACATTGAGGGTAGTAACGAGAGCAGTAAGATCCCTCCTGGGCAGGGGAGTGGAAGTGGGCGTGGTAGATGGGGCGGCAGCACGACTCCAGAGCTACTTTCACTGTTTCCCAGGATTGCGCACAACATGAAGGAGACTGATGATAGCACTGACAACAGTATGAAGAAAAAGGTACAATATGCTTTGAATCCAAGGTCTAAAGTATCAGTGAGATTGTGCACGCTTTTAAAGGCCCATACGCACCCAAGCCGCATTGCAGGCGGACAAGAATAAAGCGCAGTTGAAATTCCGATGCAAATTTTCAGTTTCAACTTGTGAAATGTGAAGAACAATTGGAACCCCTTTGGGACCTTCAGTATCAGCCAATCACAGCTGTTGAATAACAATAGATCCAATTGAAAACAAAGCGCAGAGGTTCCCGGTTGACTTTGGGCCTTTAAAGTTGAATTCAACAAACCGCATGTAACCTAACTTTTTTGCACCTTTTTGCTTTCATGTGCAATTGCTCATTTTGATTTAGTCGCAATTTGATTATTTCCCCATGGAACATCGGTAACGTCTGGGAAAAAATGAAAGCAATCCTTTTATTATCGCGAAGCGCTGTAGAGCAAAGAAAGAAACTTCAGCGCACAGTGCGCGCACAAAATATGTTGGTAAGCGAGCAAGCCAACTGTGTTTTTGATGCGCGCCTTTTGAACTCTCTCGCTGAAATTTTTTCTCTTTACGGACGTTGGCCCTTTCTGCAATGACTTCCCTAACTTTAGCGCCAATCATGTTGACAGCAAGATTGTCATTTTAACGTCTATGAAGTTTATTTTTCCATTCTTTTACAGATGTTCGAGATATGTTTTACAGTTTGACGTAACATTTTTTGATACAGCATATATCAAAGAAGATTAAAGTCCCATTTATGATCCTAATTTGTGTCTTTTTCTTTTAGCCTGGCAAGTTATCGCAGCTGACCCTCCCAATTGAGGATTCTCAGGTAACACAACCGGGAGAACTAAAAACCGGGAGAACTAAAAACCGGAAGAACTAAAAACCGGGAGAACTGAAAACCGGGAGAACTAAAAACAGGGAGAACTAAAACCCGGGAGAACTAAAAACCGGGAGAACTAAAAACCGGGAGAACTAAAACCCGGGAGAACTAAAAACCGGAAGAACTAAAAACCGGGAGAACTAAAAACCGGGAGAACTAAAACCCGGGAGAACTAAAAACCGGGAGAACTAAAACCCGGGAGAACTAAAAACCGGGAGAACTAAAAACCGGGAGAACTAAAAACCGGGAGAACTAAAAACCGGGAGAACGAAAACCCGGGAGAACTAAAAACCGGGAGAACGAAAACCCAGGAGAACTAAAAACCGGGAGAACTAAAAACCGGGAGAACTAAAAAATTGTACATAATAGAATTCATGGAGGAAATGTGGATGAAGATGAGAAAATTTCCAGGGTGGTACTGGTACCTCATTAAGATTTCAAGCTGTTTTTCTTTTGATTGCAGAGTTCCCATTCTGATCTGAAAACGAGAATAGACAGTATAAATACTTTGTCAAC
Organism: Scolanthus callimorphus; assembly: GCA_033964015.1. Lineage (NCBI taxonomy): Eukaryota > Metazoa > Cnidaria > Anthozoa > Actiniaria > Edwardsiidae > Scolanthus > Scolanthus callimorphus. The sequence goes on from CM066915.1 coordinate 17,839,924, forward strand.
CATCCGCTCATCCATAGCTTTCTATTTGACATAAACATGCTTTTGGAACCTGCTGAAATCTTTTTCGTGAGTCATTGGCAGATCTAGGGATGGTGCGTTGGGTGAGGATGCACCCCCCTTTTGTTATAATAAAATGGTTTCAAACTGCAAAATACAGGCTAGGCCTACAGATAAGGTTTTAACAGCCCAATGACAACTCTGGCTCTTCAGATCAGAAACGCACCCCCCTTTTCAAAAACCCTGGATCCTCCCCTGAGAGTGAACACTTTTGTAGAAGTGTTCCCTTCGAAGTTGTCCCTTAGAACCTCGTGTGTAAGGACTCTCCTCTGCGTCCTCCAATGATCACGGACAAGATCCCGCATCCCGAGCCAAAATCCCGATTCCTGGGAAACAGTCAACGTGATTCACGCCAAACTATCTTGCGTTTCATCCGAACCCCGCATCGTGTCATCTGCCTCAATCCTAGATCCCGCAAATACTGTACCCTTCGATAACCTGTAAGGTATCATCACTCGTGCAATGCGTAATTTAGTTCTTTTAATGTTTATCTTTACTCATTTACCTTAAAACTTGCACTTGCAAAAACATCTGATATCTATATGGGCGAGGCAGGAAAGCATGGTTGAGAGTCATAGCAACCATGCACTAGCATTTCATCTGATTTTTCTATTTCATCACTGCACTGCTACCCTACGAGCGGTGATTTCCTCCTCTCTCTGCACTGCATACATGTACGTTAATGTTTCTGTTTTGTTAAAGGACTTATTTGACCAAGACGCTGACAAAAGGGAACAAGAGCACACCCAATGTGCCGTTGTGAGTGATTTTCACTTCAGCCTGGATGAGGACACCCAGTTCACCCAGATGCTGGATACACAAGGGTGAGTATAATAGCATCAGGCACTGGTGCCATCTTGATATTTAAACGAAGATTTACAGCATGTTGTCGGGGCCAGTTCGTATCAGGACTGGAAAGTATCTTTTTTTCTGAGTTGCCAGCTGGTGACCAAGTGCAAACAACTGGTCGTCTGAACATAACTTTTGGTCGCCAGGTGGCATCAAGCTTGAAAAGAGTAACAAAATATCTGGTCGCCAGCTGACGCCTAAGTTCACATTTTTGTCGCCTAGCCCTGATGGCCTAGCCCTGATGGCCTAGCCCTGGTCGCCTAGCCCTGATGGCCTAGCCCTGATCGCCTAGCCCTGATGGCCTAGCCCTGATCGCCTAGCCCTGGTCGCCTAGCCCCGATCGCCTAGCCCTGATGGCCTAGCCCTGGTCGCCTAGCCCTGATGGCCTAGCCCTGGTCGCCTAGCCCTGATCGCCTAGCCCTGGTCGCCTAGCCCTGATGGCCTAGCACTGGTCGCCTAGCCCTGATCGCCTAGCCCTGATCGCCTAGCCCTGATCGCCTAGCCCTGATGGCCTAGCCCTGATCGCCTAGCCCTGATTTGAGGTCGCCCAGGAGACCATCTGGTCGCAATTTCCCTGCGTATGTTGTCAAAGAATGTCAGTTGGGGAGAGTACTGAGGAGCCACATAATTGCACCGTTTTTAGAGCACTTTGTAAATGCGCTTCTGTTAAAATGATGAAAAGGGGGGGGGGGAAATGATGAATGACACGGAAAATGCACTGAAGCAGTGGATGTTTGGAGTGATTGAGAATCAATGCTGATTCATTTTCAATCTAGTGAAGACTAGCCACCTCCCTTAACAGACATACCTAATCATTATCGATATTGCGTTAGTCATTAGGTTGTTAACAGACCACTGGGGGCACAAGGAAGTCGGTGACTCACAACCACACACATTTCAAGAACATTTTATCTTACTTTACTCTTCACTTTCTTCATTTTTGTTTCCAGGTATATTTTCTCCTCCAAGAAGCCACGGAAGCCTAAAACAAGTCTAAGCTTTGGCAGCAAGCCGGCTAAAGATGATGATGAGGATATGGGAGAACTGCTGGGTCTTTGTTCAGGGAAATTTGATGCTAATACGCCATCTACGCAAGAACCTGAGTCTAAAACTGCTGGTGAAGACTCTCAGGGATCGAATATGGACGAGCTCATAGGACTGTGCTCTGGGAAATTTGCGGGTACATGGAAGGATTTATCAGAAGATGAGAAGCAAATTTCAGGAGATGTTTTCATGGAGGATAAAGAAGAAGAAAAAGAGGAACTTGTTGAAGATGATGCGGAACTTGGGGTCAATGATGATGAAAAAGATGACACGGACGATGATGATGGTGGAGATAGTGATGAATCTGACGATGATAATGATAAGAAACGCCGCAAGAAATATGGGAAGACTTATGGGAAATCCACCAAGTGAGTTGTCAAATTAAGTTGTCCCTTGGAAATTAAAAAAAAAAAAGTTTAAGGTCAGGTAATCGTCAGAGAAATTTGGAATTAGTGAGGGAAGCTTGAAAAACAGACCAAACGTCAGAAAAGTCAGAGACTATCTCTCTCAGGTTTCATTATTGCAGTAAATTTTGCAAAACTAGGGTCAGTGAAAATTTCATTTTGCGTAAGTAAAAAGACAGGGAAGAGGGAATGAGCGGGGACCCTGGTCAACTAACACAAAGGCTTGCTAAGTTGTATTTGCTTGCGATTATCATGACATTGGCGAGTGTTTCATTAACTGATTTGATATTAACAGTGATTCTGTTTGGTTTTCTTGTAGAGTATTTGACAAGAAGAATTTCCTGGAGGAGGAGGCCGAATTATCAGGTAGTGACGCAGGGTCGGATGAGGATGATGATATAAATACTGATGATGACGAGCTGGAAGAGGACTCAGCACAGGAGGATCTACCGTCTGATGAGGAACTACAGGATCAGATCAACAAAGTACACATGTAAGTGACCACATCTCGCGATACACAGTGCAAACCAAGTGTCGTTACTAGGAGTAACAATATCCCATATTAGGTCCTTCTCCATCAGCGTCTTCAAATTGTCTATTTTTAGAAACACATGCTCCCATAAAATTGAGTGGTTTTTAACTTGTAGGGCACTTCTGTACGTGTAGTTGTACTTTTAGTTTTTGACTAATAGGAAACTAACCATACAAAGAAACACACAGAAAACGATGAAAATTCTAAAAAAAAGTAGACACTTGTCTGAGTTGTTATATTTCGTCACGGCTGAGATCCATGTCAGTTGAAATTCGGTTTACAAGTGTATGAGGAGCCAAGTCCCTCTGAGTCAGGTAATTGTAGAGCACTTTAGATTATTTGTAGTAGAAGACACCAATTACGGCCATGCGCTTATCGAAGGGTGGCGTTTAACTCAACTAGCGACCGGTAAAAAAAAAGACTTCGGCGATCGGCAACCATGAGTGCCTTATACCTATTTGGTGTTTGCAGGAAAACCTTGCTGGATCAGGACAAAGCCGAATTGCGCCTGATGAAGGAGATGTACCTACAAGATGGCGACCTTTACACGGACGGAGAGGGTAGACGGAGAAACTTCAGATGGCGAGGGATTGACGAGAATTCCAACCTGGATTTGTTTGACAAGCGCCTGTGGGGAGAGGAGGACGGGATGAATGTTGAGCTACCCACAGAGGAGGAAAGCAAGAGAAGGAAAGAGAGGTTCGAGAGGGACACCTTTATGAGGGATGAGTTGGTGAGTAATGAAAAATAATGGGGATAATATGGATGGGGATAAGGATGAAGGTACCATCGTGACGTTGATCAGTTAGAAGATAAGGATGAAGATAACCATGGCGACAGTGATGATGACTGGGATGGAGGAAACTATTGTGATAATGAGTAAGAAGATAAAGATGAAGGTACCCATGGCGACAGTGATGATGACGGGGATGAAGGAAACTATGGTGATAATGAGTAAGAAGATAAGGATGAAGGTAACCATGGCGACAGTGATGATGAAGGGGTTGGAGGAAACTATGGTGATAATAAGTAAGAAGATAAGGATGAAGGTAACCATGGCGACAGTGATGATGACGGGTTGGAGGAAACTATGGTGATAATAAGTAAGAAGATAAGGATCAAGGTAACCATGGCGACAGTGATGATGACGGGTTGGAGGAAACTATGGTGATAATAAGTAAGAAGATAAGGTTCAAGGTAACCATGGCGACAGTGATGATGACGGGGATGGAGGAAACTATGGTGATCATGAGTAAGAGTAACCATGGTGACAGTGATGATGATGAGGATGAGGTAACCATGGCGACAGTGACGATGACGAAGAAACTATGTTGATTAGTGATGACGAGAAGGTAGATGAAGATGAAGGTAGTCATTTTGACGGTGACGATAGTGTTGAGGAGGATGAAGGTAACGATGATGTTGGCGACGAGAGAATGATGAGGAGGGTGTGGATAAGGATGATCATTCCCCAAAAATGTTGTTCCTCGAACTTTAAACATCCGTGAAATCGAAATCGCCTAGCTTTTCTATAAACTAACTGATGTTTTGGGAAACTGGCGACCTGACTCTGATTCGAAACATGATTTTGATAACAAAAATTGCATACAGCACCTAGCTCGGCCTTTTTTATTACGAAAGGGCACTTTGCAAAAGGAACGCCCTCAAGGGGACCAGGTGTTCCTGATAGATGGCAAAATAGAAAACTGTAAGTACAACCCCGTATTCATACCCGTTGTTAAAAATAATTGGATGCAACGGAAACGGCTGGTTTAACTGAGAAAGCGGGGAGCAACTTCCAGTCATAGGACTTGTAATATATTACAGATATTATAATAAATGACAAACAATGCAACTGTAAGTGTTTACCCACAGTTCCCTCTAAATCCGATATACCCGTTCCATCTGAGCATTTGTTTTCACGGGAACTCATGCCCGGTGTTAAAACTGCTTGGATGCATTGGGGATAACGGGTTTGACGGAATCGCGGGGACTAACTTCCAGTCTTGAGTGCATGTCATTTTAATTTACTTATCATTTATTATTTAGTATTAGATACTTACAGTTATAAATTATGTAATATATTATATTGATTATAATGAATTACAAGTAATTCAACTGTAAGTGTTTCCCCGCAGTTCCCTCTAAATCCGATATACCCGTTCCATCTGAGCATTTGTTTTCACGGGAACTCATGCCCGGTGTTAAAACTGCTTGGATGCATTGGGGATAACGGGTTTGACGGAATAGCGGGGACTAACTTCCAGTCTTGTGTGCATGTCATTTTAATTTACTTATCATTTATTATTTAGTATTAGATACTTACAGTTATAAAATATGTAATATATTATATTGATTATAATGAATTACAAGCAATGTAACTGTAAGTGTTTCCCCGCAGTTCCCTCTAAATCCGATATACCCGTTCCATCTGAGCATTTGTTTTCACGGGAACTCATGCCCGTTGTGAAAACTGTTTGGATGCATTGGGGATAACGGGTTTGACAGAAAAGCGGGGACCAGTTTTACTGCATGTTACCAATAAATATAGTTGTTGCACACAATGATATTGCAATGATATTTTGAAAATTCCCGCTGCACCAGTTTAGCAAATGTTTTTTTTTTAAATCTGATACCAAGAATGAGCGCAAGCTGACTATTTTCTAAAACAACATTTTTTCTAATAAAAATCTCAGTGAACGTCAATTGTTGTTGACACTTTTCAATCTACCGATTAATTCCCATCTGGATATCAGTATTATTTTGAAACCCAATAGTAAATTCTGCTGAAAAAATATTCACGAAATCTGTTTTCTAAATAAACACATTTTTGATATCGGAATGCTTATCATTTTTCGAGAATACTGAAAGTTGCATAACCATATTGTCTGTTTTCGAGGCTTGCGATCCCAGAGGAAAACTGTTACCGCACAATAAAGTTCAGCATGGAATTCAGAATTCACAAGTCATCTCGTATAAATACTAGTCGCGAAAGCACTCCGCTGTCACTTCAACATTCACAAGCATGGCGAGCGTACCTGCTAAGCAGCTCAATAGCAAGGTAAGCGTCCTTATCCTTTTTTTCCTCATAACGTTTTGTGCAAAATTATATTAACGCTTTTCCCTTTTGTGTAAAATTACATTAACGCTTTTCCCTTCTTACCTCTCCGCAGAAAATCAGAAGTGCGTTGATAAGTACAATTCTGCCGACAGTGAATGGATGCTCGCTCATAAGCACCAAAATTTCCTTTAGTGGTCAAGAACGAGAGACCGTTGATAAGTTATGGAAAGAGGTTACAACGAAGCGCGACGAATGTGATCTGGCATTGAAAAGGGTTAAAGGAGTGGCTTTCTTTTTCTCCGCCATCGGATCGAAGGAAGTAAAACCCCCACGTAAACCAAAGGAGCAGGACAATGATCATGAAGAAACAAACCAAGAAAAAGAATACCACCCCGCCATCTCGTATTGGCTTGCACTGAAATCGGTGAATGGAATGAGGGTTTCCACAGTTCCAATACACTCGGCTTTACTGGAAATTGGAGTAGAGGCTGATCCTAAATCGCTACCATCGTGTGTCTCAGGAAAAGAGGAGAGCTGTGCTTCGCCATTGTGCCAGATTCTAAAAGACCACAACAACTCGTTTACACAAAGAAAGGTAGACGCTTCATTTGCCCATGGTATAGAGATGCTACAAGAGAAGATTTGTGAAGAGCCCATTGGATCCCCAAGCGGAAGCGAGCGAGTTGTGCGCCTGCAGATAGTGTCGCAGGAATTCAGAAAAACCCTAACAAAAAAGGCAATTCCGGCATTGGCTCAAGCTGGCTTGGTGTTTGACGTATTTGGAATCGAGGAAGCGCAAAATGTCGACATCCCACGGGCGCCAAGCCAAGATCTCGCCTCGCCTATCGGCGTTGCCCTGAATGACGTAGAAAGAGCTATGAAAACACTTGGATATGCCCTATACAGAGGCGAGGTCTATCGCAAGGTAACTTCTGCAAAGTACACCTTTGAACATTGCACGTCTGTAAAGAGGTTTCTCAGCATTCTCGGCCGCAACCCCAAACTCAGGGAGACTATCCTACACCACACGAGCCAGCTCATTTCCATCATGGGAGACCGCGAAAGCGAGATGTGTGATCAGTTGACCATCAACTACAACCTAATCGAAGTTCAAAATGGATGGTGCTTTTCTATTGCAAATCGACAATTTGTAGAGAATGCAATTGAAGCCGTAGGAAAGGTCACTCCAAGAGCGTTCATCCACTACGACCACGAGAAGATTCCAGATCCTGGATATTTCAAGGGTATTCTTGAAAACAGCCTAGACGAAATGGAGGTTTCGCATTTCTGCGAGTACTATTTGAGGCTTCTTAATCACGGAGGAAAGCAGCACAAAGAGAGGGTCTTATGTTTGATAGGGGAGCCAAACAGTGGCAAGACCTCTCTATTTACACCTCTAACTGCCATAATTCCGAAAAGGTAAGGTATTTCTTAATAGCAAGTAACGTGTTTATTGTTGTTCTTTCCTTGTGACCCAAGAGCAGCTGCAAAGAAGGATAGCGCACAATTTAAGAATGGTACTTTTTTGTTTTGTCTCGTTTCAGGTACATTGCGATGATATCGAAACAGCGTGCTTTCAATAAGAGCATGATAGATACCGACACACAAATCATCTTTCTCGACGAGGCCTACGCAAAGATGTTGGATCCTGACGATTGGAAGGTAAATGTCTAAACAGATCGCTGCGATTCGCGTAAGCCTATTCGCAAAGGAAACATGGGCATGTAAATAATGCTTGCTTAAAGAAACCGATCGTTTTTTTTTCTATTCTTAATCTTGCAGATGTTGACACAAGGAGGTCTGTCCGCCTACGACAGGAAGTATAAGTCTGCAACACCTCTTGACATTAGATGCCCTATGTTTATCACGTGCCAGACAGACATGGACTTTGGTGTGGAGCACAACGAAGCAATGAAGGTTCGACTACGAAAGTTCCAATTCAAATGGTAAGATAGCTGAAAGAATCCACACCTAGTTCGAGCGTCCGTTCGAATTCGATATAAGCCATAGCCTTCCCTTAGAAGTTTGACAGATTTTCTTTTTTCAACATGAAGTTTGAACACGACCAATATTGCTGGCGTCCAAGAGTCCTTAAAAGAGCACGCGATGGATTGCATTTTGTGGGCTTCAACAAGAGCAGTCACCCCGGAAGATGAAGTGCCTTTAAGGTTACCAAGCGCGCCGAGCACATCGCTAGACGATGCCGAAAAGGAGCGTATTAGCCTCGCCAAGTTGGAAGATAGTGAAAGTGGAGAGAACGAGGATGGCCTAGATGACTCGGAGGAAGACTTGGACGAAGAATCCATTGCAGCTGACGCGCCCGCATTGATTTCGGAGTTCTGGGAGAGAAACCTGTCCAGAATATCGAAGGAGAGAGAAAAAGCGCCCAAGCAAGGTATAAAGGAAAGGCAGCTCGCCCTAATCGGAGCCGAAATCAAGCACGTTATGGACGATACGGAGAAGGATCTACAGGAGAGAGAGGGAAGGTTTATAGAAGAGACTAGGCGTCGTTGGGTTGCAATTGGCATGATAAAAGAACAAGATGCCCATCTGTTAGACAAGGTCGGCGGGCCGTATCACCCAAATATAGAAAAGTCGAGGGACGAATACTTCACAAAGAAAAGGGAAGAGGAGAGGCAACAGCTGGAAGAGAATGCACACCATTACTACAAAAATGAGTGGGTGCTGCAGAAAGAAAGAGAATTGATAGATCTACAGAAGCAGGAGGACTCTGCCACTGATCGAGAGGTGAAGAAAGCCCTGCAGTATATGATTGGCGTCGCCGTGGAGGCTCTAAAGTTGCATTTTAAGAAGGACGAGGTCACAGGCTTGGCAACGCTTGTATTGGAAGAGCGAAGACGAATCTGCGTCGAGATGGGATGGACGTCGCCCCAACAAACCCAACAAATAAGCAGCATCTGGGAAGCACTCCCTTTTCCTTGTGAGAGTATGCCGCTACGCGAAGAAGAGAGTTGCGAGGAGGACAGCGACATCGAAATATTCATAACACCAGATCCAGGGCAAAGCAGTCAGCAATCTACACAAGACAGTGGATTTAAAGAGATGCCTTTCCAAATACATCGCAAACGTGCCAGTCAGACAGCTCCTCCCAAGAGTAAGCACCAGAAAATTCCGGAAGGACAGACACGTTTAACTAGTTTTTTTTTCCTCGCAAAAATAGCTTGTAAAGCTTAAGTAGTGATTGATCTTTGAGAAAACGCTCGATTTCAAGTGTTTGATATCCGCGCTAATTGTTGTACATGTTCAAATTGAGATAATTTAATTTGTTAACGAGAATCATCAAGAAAGAGTTGTTGTATAAAATGTATGCTATAGTAAGTAAAGAGGGGCGCGCTCGACTGAATGCCCAATACTGATTGTCCCGCGACCAGTTTCATAATAGGCAAGTCAATCGAGCACGCCCTCGCCAAAGACTTTTGGTTTTGCTGTTGCCATGACAACCAAAGGAATAAATGATATTGTTGTTTATTAGTTAATAAAATCAAGCTTGCTAACACTAAATAGCGTATCGGTGTTCTGTTACCATGACAACCACAAGAGTTCGGGATTAGTTACAGCTGTTTCTTTTTCACAAGCAGTACAGCATATTATTGTAGGATAAAAGTATTAAAGTCCTATCGTGTCCACATTTTCCAGGGGTCTCCAGTTGACAGACTCTAGCACATTGAGCTCTTCTTCGATGATATCTTCTCTTTTCACCGGCGAAGAGACAACGTCCATAAACAAGTTATTTCTAGCAATATCACTGTCTTCATGTTTGATGGCGATAAACAGACAGGCCAAGATAAGTTCTCTTAAAGTAGATTTCTTTCTGTCCTTGGTCTTGTTTAAATGGCGCCAAAGCAATCTTTCAGCCAACACAAAAGTACGTTTTGGAAAATTCAGGGCACAAATCCCTTGAAGAAACTCGCCGGCAAATTTGATATCTTTCATCGTTAGTTCAGGGTGTTTATCCACAAGAATTTCCATGTTCGAGGGTTCGTGTCCAGGCGCAAAAGAGGTCAAATGTTATATTTGCCTTTGAATTTATGAAAGTGCAAAATTCCCAGCATGCTTTTCCAAAAACGCTAGAGTTCGTGATTGGTCCATTTACTTTTCTGAATATTTAGGAAATCGCCGTGTTGCTCGACATAGCAGCGAATTGGCTGTTCTTCCCTTCTGGAAATGAAACTCCCCGTCCCTTAGGATAGCTATCCATTGCCCGAAACCATACCTTTTGATCCCGGCTTTTAGATGCTTGTCCTCCTCCTGAGTAAACAGCAAACTTTTTCTCCTAGAAGAGCTCGTTCGTTTTAAAGCGTTAGTTTTAAAAACATTTTCGTGCTTCAGTGATGGCATAGCCGCAAGGCTGGCAGGGGGCGCGACTTCCTTGGTAGCATCCACTTCTTCGGTAGAAGAGCCATCTGATTTTTCGTCTTGTTCTTGCGAAGATGTAGACTTGTCCGAGAGGCGCGCGCGAACATCCTTGTCAATTTCTGTGCCCTTGTCACCTTGCAATTCCTTGAGAAACGTGTGCGCCTTCGTTGCGACATCGCGCGATCTTTGCTTCTGGTAGTGTACCCTGGCAACCACAGAAGTGTGTTTCTGGTCCTCTGAGATGGTGCTTTGCGCAGAACTGCTTAGTTTTAACGAGCTTGCAGTCTCTACTATTTGCCGATAGCGCGTAGGATGGACGTATTTGCCGGTTGCGTCAAAGACCAATTTGCTCATTGACTCTCCAAGTTTGCTGTGCTGACCGCCATTTCTTGTTACCAAAACATAATCGCAACTGGGCTTTAGCAAAGGACGAATGTGAGCGATAAAACCATCTAGCACTTGCATGCTTGTGTCTGTCAGAAACAGCGAGTCAAAGCCGTATTTACCAGCAGTTTTGAACATTTTCTGGTCGATGTATCCACCGTTGGTCTTTGCGCTTTTCACCATGTCAACCGTCAAGTACTGATAGGTCATTGGCCGAGAACCTTTCACCTTGATAAACAAATACAACGCGAGGAATTTAGTAGCGAATGATAAATCCAGAGGCGATGCTGCGCGTGGCTTTTCTTTGCACATTTTAAGCACGTTTTCGTAGCGCGGCAAGTAACGCCCAACCGCTTCCAAGAGCTCTTCTAATGTCGCCCAATGCCCTTTGGCCTCTAACGACTCTATGTCGAGGTCGCCATTCCACTGAATGCGCATCATTTTAGAAACCGTTCTGCGCACCTTTTTCAAATAGACCTCTGTCGTATATAGGCTGCTTATCACTGATTTTGACGCGCCATTTACTTTTCGGAAGTCCGCCAATTCTCCAATAGCGTCGATGTAACTCAGTCGTCCTGCATGGCCAAGCTTCCATTCGTCTTGTAGCATGTCAACAAATTTGAAAAGAAGATTCGGAGAACACAAACCAAAGTCTATTATGTCAAATGTCAATTCCTCTTCGTCTTCGCAGCAAAACTTAAGAAACTTTAAGCACCTGCTGACCATTTGCTTGGCTTGACGCTTGCTTTTGCACCCTCCTCCAGTGCCAATCAGCCAGGAGTTAAGTTGCTTGGCAATGTCACTTGAAGTGTCAAATGAAGGAATGGTTTTCGAATTGCGCACAGTATTTTCAGGAGGTTCTTGTTTAACAGTTGGCTCTACGATCTCCTGGACATCAGCTTTGCAGTTGGGCTTTTCATCAAAATAATAAAACCACCGATGCTTTTTCTTTACGTGTTTTCTGCAGCCTCGCTGGGTGGAGAATCCATCGTGTTTACAATCTTGAACTGGACAGTAAAAATGGCCGTCTGCTTCATCTTCTTCTAAGTGAAGCCTCTTTGGCTTAGGCGAAGCATTTGGGAATTTTGACCAGTTGACCACTTCTTCGCTCTTGCTCATCCTTCGCCGAGACCAAGACTGGAAATGCGCGAAAACTCGAACGGGCTTACCTTTTATTCACATTTGCTCCCTTGAGAGTAACACATTTTACAAGCCAATCAGAACTGTATCGGCATAAGCTTTGCCCAAACGTGTCCTTTTGTTTGAGCTTTAAACAAGCGAACAAGTTCAGGCAAGTCCACTTTAACAAAAGGGCAAGACGACAGGCTTGCGCATGCTCTCATAAGCAGACAAACAAGCCTGGGCGTGCTGGTTGTTTATAAATAGTTAAACCAACTTACCTTGTTTTGCTTGTAACATCCGCTGTCCGAGCACCTTAACATTATCAGTCTGTGATGTATGTACTACACTTAATTCTACAATCACTCGACCCTCAGTTATGCTGTACTCCGTGCTTTTTTCACATAGGAACAAAAGTTCACATTTAGTAGAAAAGGAACTTTCAATGAAAAGGAACAATGCCAAGAGTGATAGTTCCTTTGTAGGACTGTTCGGAACTAATTGTGGCAATAGGGGAACAAAAAGAACAGTTATCGGAACAGGTGTTCCTTTTTATCGCAAGAAATTAGGAACACTTGGTCCGAATTCCCTTTTCGCAGAAATCAGTACGGAACTTTTGTTCCATTTCACTTTTAAAAGGAACAATCGAGTTAAAAGGAACGTATTGAAAAGGAACAGGTAGTTCCTGATTACTCTAACAGGAACCCAGTGTTCCTATTGTTGAACAATTAGTTCACTTTCACACCTGAACAGTTCCTTTCTATGCAACGTCTTTGAGGTCTCTTTGCAGCTAAAGGGACCAAAAACAAAAATGCGCGGAACATTCGTGTTTCAAAAACAAGGTCGGTTTTCGTGTCGCATCAGCTAAAATCCTCTTTTTAAACTCTGAACCCCAAAAGAGGTCCAATTTGGACTTTTATTCAACGAATGACTAAAATGAAAGGTCATTTAGGTCCAAAATTTAGCTGTCATCACTTTTGGGGAATGTATATGAAGATAGGCATGGTGATGATGAAACGGAGGACAATCATCAATGTACAGATGATGGCAACGATTGCGATAATTGTGTTTAATTCATGAATGATAATTTGAATACAGCAAGAGGTTGCTGCATTTCCTCTGACTTCACTTTCCTCTTCTTCCCTTTCTTTAGAGCAAAAATAAGAAAGATACTATCATTGAAATAGACGAGAACAGTCAGAGTATATTGAGTATTATCAAGGATACCAGTTCTACCTCGGCTGGTAAGCTATAACTAACTAATCTAAGCACCAGCCTAGAGTGGGTAGCAGAAGCTGGAATCCTCAACAAAGTTGTTGGGCGCACATGTTCGTTTGACGTAGTTAAGATTAGTCATGTCAGTCACAGAAAATGGGCAGCAAAAGAAAATACACGTACGGACAATTTTCGATGACAGGCAGTTATTTACAGCTCTGAATGTCTGTTTGAAAAAAAAGTCTATCAACTAAACAAGCTTAACTTACATGTCTTTCGTAGTATTGTGAAACTACAAAGCGTCGTAATTCGTTTACATTTTACAGAAATAGATTCAACGGTGTTGTTTTAGTGAGGTATTTCATGAGAACGCTATCTGATTCTGCTCACTTTCACGATACAGTTACGCCAAAGGCGCAGCAAAATACCGTCAAACCAGCAAAGAGTTCGTCAGCACCAAGACTTCAAAGAATTCCGGTAAGGTGTTTCAACATTATGCGCTACTTATGCAAATGAGCCTTAAATCTGATGACAAAGACCAAACAGAAGCAGGATTAAAGCCAACGTTTCGGACATTTAATTCTGTCCTTCATCAGGGCGGTTAGTAGATTAAAGAACGGTTTACGTGCAGCTGCGTGAATATTTCTGTAACTGATATAACCTTTTCCTGCTCGTCGCTGGATCCGTGTTCTTGTGATTCAGTTGATTTCTTTGGCGACATGTTAGTTAAAAATACGAAAACTGTGCTGTTTGGTCTTTGTCTTCATATTTTCATATAATATAGTATTATCTGTCTCATCAGTCGACCGTGAAACAAAAGAATAATTCCAATGTTCATTGTTTCACGGTCGACTGATGCAACAGATACGATAGATAAGACTATATGGAAACTAGGCTTTAAGTACTGTATACTAGCATCCAATAGGATCCAGAACCGCCGCTGTTAACAAGTTTTCTTATTTTGTAAATGTACAAAATGATGTGAGCTGGGAGTGGCCTATAGACATCAACCTTATCCTGCACACCTTGACATGAACATGTGTTTTTCTAGTCCCAAAAGGGATCGTTTCTGAACCGAAGTAAAGCAACTCTCAACCGCCTGTCATCCATCACAGCCAATGTGCCAAACGCGTCTAACTCCGGACGGACCTTCGTCTTCCAGGCAGTAGAGAAAGATAAAGCCGAAAATTCCAAGGTAGGAACGCTAGGGCGACTGTAAGACAGGCGTGACCCGAAAATTGTAAACTCCACAGCTGCATATCACCAGCCTAATATCCGTTTCTCGTTTGAAAAGTACTAGCAAAAACTTCCGAATCAATGGGAAGATTAGAATTGCCAGTGCGATCAACGAGTATCATGCTTTCATATCGCGTTCTGCTTTCAATTTCTGGATCTCAAAGTCATCTGACGCCTTTTCTAAACCTGCCTTAAGGTATGAGTATACCTTTGAGGGGTGTCGCGGGAAAAAAATTCGTGTCGTGTCACAATTTACACCACAAACGTCGTTCATATATCATTTTAAAGCTAAAAGGTTGATCTATCTGATGAATAATTTTGTTTTCATTATATTGTGCACGAACATATATTTTTTTAGCTCTAAAGAAAAAGGTACCGACTTTCTTTAAAATTGCACAGCTCCAAATTTAAGCAAAATGTTTTCCTTAGAAGGCGATCCAAAAAAGGTGTGCGGGATTTTTGACTTTCCTTTTAAAACATATTTTATGCTAATTTTTGTGTTAGCATTGCCAAAAATATCGATTTTCAACCTGTTTTACGTGACATTTCCGCAAATACGTAAAATATCAATAATCCCGCACGCCTTTTTTCAGATCACCTTATAAGGAATACATTTTGTGGAAATCTGGAGCCTTTAACATTAACTGGAAGTAGCAGGAGTTCTTAAAAAGCAAAAATTGGTACTTTTCCTTTGAAGCACAGAACGGCGAAAACGATCCATCAAAGTAACGTTGCATAGAAATATACCACTTTGTAAGTAAGGCCGTTCCATAAGCTTTAAAACGATATATAAATGACCCATGTAGTGTAAATAATGATGCGACAACGATTTTTTTCGCGAAAAATTGACATCCCCCGTGCAAAGGTTTACTCATACCTTAAGTCTTATAAAGCATCTGACATGTTTGCAATCTAAAATTTCCAAATACAGATTGAACAGAACACTGAACGTCCCTGGATATTCCTAATAACAATGGAGTACTTGTAGAAGTTTGCATCAGTTTTCATGTCCATGAATATGTTCAACTGTCAACTGAAATGACATATGCCTAATTAGTAATGCGTTCTTCGTTTCACTCTTCTTTTTTCTTTCAGAAAATGCCTCGTACAATGTCCGCGATAGAGCCAGCAGCAAAGCGGCCCAAACTAGACCGCAGTATGAGTGACACGCCGAGTGGTAGCATATTTGCGAAGCTATAACCCAAGTCACGTGCCCTTCCTCATCAAGGGTAGTATTTGTGATTGTTACGTTCAGTACAATAATGAGAAAGTCCCATCACGCACGAGTCGTGTAGCAGTGTAGGATCTTACCCTATAGGATTCAAACACCTCACTACAAACCAAAAGAAAAAAATATAACGAGAGAGCAATAGGACAATGAGGTGTATCAAGAAAACAGCGTTAGATCTGAGTAAGCTGCTACACTAGTGCAGATTTCGTATGACTGTGAAAAGTACCGTGACACGGCGCGGTACTGTCGCGGTGGTGGTACGGAACCTGGCCTGCTGTAGATACTGAATGAAATCGCGTAGTCACGGTCGCGGCGCGACCGTACCTTTCGCGGCACTTTTCACAGTCATACGAAATCTGCTCTGTCTACTGGCACGTACATCACAGGACTGAGAGTGCCGCAAAATCATTGTACTGAGAATGCCGCAAAATGGCTAGTTGCGGAAAAAGAACAAATGGCCACCGGGAGGTCGCGGACTTCGATTTGAAGACTCCCCTCCTCTGGAAATTTTCACACAGGCCCCCTTTCCTAGAATGTCAGGGTTGCAAAACATCCCCTTTCCGGAATTGTCACTAAAAAGGTCACTGTGCAAACAGTAAATCCGTGAAACATATAAATGAGTACCGTAGTAAAATATTATTAACAAATTGTATACGCATGAAGCGCTGAAACAATGGCTTGACAAAGAACCTAGACTATTTATTCAATTGCACAAATGTGTTCAATTTTGTTTTAGATCTGTGGGTTTCGCGGGTTTACCTTGCTTTCTACTCACAGACTTTCAATTGATGCCATCTAAGGCCCGGTGCAAACGTCGAACTTCTGTTGAACCTTTCCTTTTCCAAAGGAAGCCGTTTCATTAGACCAGAAAGATTAGACTTTATAATAGAACAATTTCTATTGTTTTGGATTGGAACGGCGCGACTCTGGCACGGCGTTTGCCGTAGGTGTTAGCGTGTGAGTATTTTATTATCTGCTTCAAATTGTAAATACTACAAGTCGTATAAGCGCGAGCGAATCTCGACGTCATTGGGCCCCGTGAAAGTGTTATCTTTGTATACAGTAGCAAGTGAGAATTGAATCTATCGTTTCCTAACTTGGCCGTTTTCAGCCAAATTCGTAGCCCTGCGATGATCCAAAGTCCGAATCTGCCAAATTAAGAATCTGTGATTCTAGACTTTCGGGATATTCGCGATACCACGAATTTGACTAAAGAATTCAATGGTTAAAACCTGAAGTCGAAACACAGGTTACAGTAAAAACCCTCATAAAAGAACAAGTGGATTAAGAAAACTCAGGCTGAAATTTGGTCAAAAAAAAACACCTTATAAACCTCTATAAAGAACACATGCAGCCTGAAAAATGAAAATTGTTCTTGTATAAAAAATGGCTGCCAGTTAGATTCGAGTACAGTAACCTATTGTGGTAGAGGACTAAGTAGATAAATATAATGTGCTAGACCATTGCAAACAGAGTTCTACAGCAGGTACTGTATGGGGATTTCCAGGGTACATTTAGCAATCGTTTTTGTTACCTTCTGCCAATCACATTATTTATTTGACTGTTGGCTGTGTATGTAGTACTTGATGTTAACAAACAACTTCAAGAACACCGAGCTGATTTTGCAGAAAACACCCAATGTACAAGAACAAAATCAGCCTGAATCACCAAAACACCTGTTCTAGTATGTGGATTTTTACTGTATCGCGCGCAAAGAAAGTTCAAAGCTCGAATCACTAATATAATATCAAATCTTTGCTATAGGATTCAAGAAAAATTCATCACTTGACTCGTGAATCCACGTTAAATTTCACGTGAAAAAGCGTTATCTTTTTTGAAGTTGAAATTTAACGTGGAATTCACGAGTCAAGTGATGAATTTTTCTTGAATCCTATAGCAAAGATTTGATATAAAAGATAACGCTTTCTCACGTGAAATTTACCGTGGAATTCACTCGTCATGTGATTAATTTATCTATAGAATCTAAGCGATCTTGACTTTCCTAAAACATGACGTTATTGATTTATTACAGTGGAACTATATTTTTAACCGATTAAGCTTCCGTGGAAATCAAGATTATTATTGTAAATACCTGATTGCTATGTACAAATAAAGTCATCGTTGAAACAGTTTTATGCATTTTTGAGTCACGAACAGAGAGTTGCAGAGTTCTGCTAGTTTCGTTGAAACTAGTGAATATTTATAAAGTTTGCTTTCCTTTTTTAACCATGCCAAAAACATCTTTGCAGATGCACAGTGCTTTTTACAAGTTGTTCACGCTTGTGTTTTGGTGAAAAAGTTGGTGTGAGGTCTTACCTCAATACAGCACAATTGGCCATTTGCAGCTGAACAGTCATGTGCTTGTTATTTCGCTACGAGCCTATGAATAGACCTAGATTCCTAAGGGTAAATCAACTGGGCATGACTGGAGGGCAAACAAACTTTTTAGTTGACTTGTTTGCGAAATCGCAAATAAATTTAACTGATAACATGGCCTATTAACGAAGTTAATTCATGGCAGCATAAATGAGATGAGAACAATGCTTGTCTCTTGAATAACAAAAGCCGTCTTCACCAGAACGAGTCGGAACAACTCGTTCTCACAACATGGTGAAAACGGTCAATTAACCAGTTCTTTATGAGCAGGTAAAAAGATTACAGATCACATACAATCTCATACCCAGACGCTTTCCGGGTTTTTTTGGGTGCGCAATGGTTTGTGGGATAGTTTTAACAGGGTGCGATGTTCCACAATTCATTGCGCGCCGTGTCTAGTACTCGTTCCCAGTCCCTACGGCTCCAAAACAATTTTCGCATAGAGAAATCGATTGGAGAACTCAACGCAAAAGACTCAAAAAAATAACGTCTGGGTACGAGAATGGATTAGATACGTTTAAATTCTGTTTTGCTCTCCTGTACAACCACGTGACAGGCGAACTGCAAAAAGGCCTATAACCTATATGCAAGCAGAATGAAAAGGATTATGGGAAGAGCAAGAATTAAAACATTCTCGAACCCAGAGATCCCCGGCTCGTCGCCTCGCAGGGGCAATGGCAGGGAGCCTCTGGTGACATCCATTCGAGGGCCTTCGCTGAAATAGCGCGCACGCGTAAATAAAAGTAGCTTAATCCCGCTTTATAAAAACGTATCTATCGAAATAACACTGGCATTCGCTTCCTAGTCGTCTTTTCAACCTATGCTTTCGAGTTGAACGCTCTAAAAGTAGCTGTGAGTCCATAAAACCAACATTTTCTTTTGAGCATGCGTCAATGGCTGTCACCAGAGCCTTCCCCGCGATGTGACGAGCCGGGGAGCTCTGGGTACGAGAATAGAATTAAAAGACCATTGTCTCAGTGATGCGCAAGCGCAACAAGCTCGGCTCAAGGATCGCGCCGGTTAATCGAATTCTGTGGTAGTTTTTGTGCTGGTGCAAACACTTGGAACTACCTCTTTTGTTGACTGATTCAAGTGGTTCACGAGCTTGATGCGAAACTTGTTGGCATGCATGGTCAAATAATTACGATATCTATTGGGCTATCGTCGAATTTCTATTTACTGATGCTGTATCTGCCCTGATTGCGCCGAGTACTATCCTACACTGGCGATTTTACCAGAGCGTTCATGGCAGCCTTCGCTTGAAACTGAGCATGCGCGACCTGAGAATGTTTGCTGATCTAGAGAGTGGAGATAAGGAATTAACCTTGTGTGAAAGCTATGGTCCCATGTGTGCTGATCTAGCAAGCCAACCGTGTCAGTGCTGCATATCGCAAGAACGATGCCCAAGATGGTATTTGTTTACGTCTTCATCGTACAGCTGAGCCTTTCTAAAATGTTCTTCTCTCACTTCAGGCCTTTACACAGCCATCATTTTCTAACAAAACAAAGATGCCATTAGGTATATTGTTTACTACTTATTCACATGTTCAATGTGTATAGTGTTTGTAGGCTTGATTAGCACATGCAAGGTTTTTTAACTAACTGCAAACGGCTAAGGTTGTTTTACATGAGAAATTTCCCTGTTTTCCTAGAAAGCTAGCTCTCATGAAAGGTGTCAAGACTCGCCGAAGGTTCCATGAAAGGTCGCACGGAAGTTTCTGAAAAGGTCACTTGACAAAATCGACAAATATGATATGCCCCCAAAACAGTCCCATGTCAGAATCCACGAAAGTCCCTGAAATATTCACAATATTACATTATTAAGCAAACGCACTTACCCGTAAGCTTGCTGATAGAGGTTGTTGATGGACTTGTGCTAACGTATTTTCGCTTCATGTTTCTGCGGAAAACAAAAACAAGACGACTCTTTAAAACACAATTATTAAAGCAGTGCTCTTCACCCTTATTTCGACATTTCATCGAATTGGATTTGATTCGAATTACAAAATTGGCATGATTGAGGATCGAGCCCACATTTTAGTGTTTTAACGTTTTAGGCTAAGTTCAAACGTCGAATAAAAATTCCTTTTTCAAAATGGGCCACCTTGTTCGGCCTTTTTTATAGCGGAACTCCCCGCGCCGAAGGCACGTAGTGGAGCCCCATACGTAACATTCAACGTCACATGAGAAAGCAACCCATCCAAGCCAAAACGGAACGTTCAACGGTTTACGAAAACATCGCAGGCTCCTATTTACGCATGCGTGTATACAGCCAATCACAGTCCGTCTTGGATTACTGAGCGCGCGCTTCGTCTCACATCCAGCACAGCGCCGCGCCGGTGTTCGGTTTGGACTCCAAACTGCAAAACCTCGTTGCATTTTGACGCCAACTCCCCAAAAAATACATTGATAACCACAGAATATGAATTCTTTAAAGAAGTAAAACAGGTCTAGTACATACGCCGCTCTTATCATGAGCCGTACCAAACTTTTACCATGAAATACTCGAAACTCGCGGCGTTAAAATCGATTCTACATTCCTGGTTTGATTTAGAATAGTTTAGGCTACAAGAAGACGAGAGATTGCCAAAAAATATTGTTTTATTGAGATTTTGCATTAGGATCGGCTTATGATAAGAGCGGCGTATGTACTAGGCCTTAGAGATGCAAGGAGAACAATTCTCTGTTGCTGATAGCCTGCATGGAAGAGTTTTTTCAACCTAATCAATCAATCGGTCATTTACAACCGTAAAATTCCAGGTTGGTGTAACCATAAATTCCAGGGTGATCATTTCAAAATTCACTGAAATTCCAGGCTGGGTATCCCAAGCTGGGCTCCTCGGAATAAACCATGCTTCTGCCATGCAGTAACAAGCGGGGTGTGTATGATTGGAGTTCCGCTTTTAGGCATTGTCTAAATCTGTATATTATTTAGTTTTCTTTTTTTCAAAGGCTTTAAAATGATATATGTCGAAGCACTCCTTCAACCTTTCGGCCCATGTAAAGGGATCCAGAGACGTTTTGGATCCCGGATCTCGACCCGTCGATCACCCATGGATCCCACACTGCGCATCTCGGATCCCAAACCTCAAATTTAGCTGGATCCTGCTAAATTATTAATCAAATTATTATCAACTATTTTCCCATGCTTTTTTCGTTGGAACATAACGTTCTTATGGCCTTATGTCTGTGCACCGGGCTTTAGCCTAAGGAAGGTTGCTTGTCGCGGGCATGTCGCCAACCATGTTCTGGTAACGTTAATAGTAGCTAGATAAGCAAAGCATAAATACCGTTTGTTCTTGTATATCACGATGATGGTGATAGTCAGCAAAAAACACGTTACTACCACAGCGATGATGATGACCAGTTTGTTACTGAAATGGCCTGAAAACAAAACAGTAAACTAAATTTGAGGTGCCTTAGTCATATAATATAGCTACGCGCGCGGGCTCTGATTGGTCCAAATCTATGCTCTATTACAATGACAAAGGAATGGTTCTTTCCCGCCATAGAGCGGTTTTCACATGACTTGTAGTGAAACCAATTACAAAGTAATTACACCAATTCTGAATAAAACGCATTGGAGTGGAGTAATTACAAAGTAAAATATTTTTTGGAATGCACATTTCTGGAAATTTATACAAAGAAAACGTTAGTGGCTGCAGAGATTTAGTACCAAACCTAGCGTTAGAAGTTTTGTTACGCTCGTGTGCACAACTCCGTGCGCGAGGCCAATTTGCGAATTACTCACGACAGTCATCTGAATTCCGCTCTATCATAACAGCATTAGATCCGTCTTGGATCACTGAGCGCGCGCTTTGTCTTCCACATCCAGCACAGCGCCGCGCCGGCGTTCGGTTTGGACTCCAAACTGCAAACACTTGTTGCATTTTGACGCCAACTCCCCAAAACGTACATTGATAATCACAGAATCTGGATTGTTTAAAGAAGCAAAACAGTTAGAGATACAAGGAAACCAATTCTCTGTTGCTGATAGCCAGCATGGAAGAGTTTTTTCAACTTAATCAATAAATTGGCGCTCTCCTACTGAGTACAATTTTATTGGATTTGCCCGAGAAATCCCCACAGAGCCAGGTTCCCTGGTCAGTGTAGTGGGTTAATATTGTGAGCACTGCACTGAGGATGGGCAACTTCCGAGACGTCCCCGTGTTTCTTTGACGTCGCTCTGGTTTAAGGTTAATGTAAGTGCATGTGAGAGACGGGACCTACGGTTTTACGTCGGTATTTATCAGAGAAGAGTAGACCGTGAAGGTCTAACCAGCTGCAAGTCTTGCAACAAAGGCAGCACCTTCTCCTCAATTATTTAAAGACCCAACCTAAGCCCGGCGCTCTACCACTGCGCTAACCGATTGGCGGTTCTGTGACTGTATCAGCGAAGAGCACGCGTGATGTTGAGAGAGACACAAGAGCGTTGTATAATAGAGCCACAGACTACTGTTTAAGAGTGCACATACCATACTTATATTTGTTACAGCCATCATGACACGTGACCTCTCGTGACACAGGAATCCCATAACATGACGAAGTCACCTCGTAGCATGTTCTCGTCTCTGTAACTCTGCTGTGGTGTCTTCGGCACTTTGATTTGCATTCAGACAAGCTCGCTGACCAGGAACTCAAGTTAACACCTTGAAACGAAGTTTCGCAAACGGATTTTATATAAAATTACTCGATATACTAGCGTATTTCGAATTCCCCAGAAAACTAGTTCTTTATATATACCAAGTGTCAAAGTTCTCTTTATCTACTATCTTATTGTTTGAGAGCGTGAGCGTGAAGAAATTCGACTGCTTCCCCAGCGACAACTGGGAGGGCAACAGTATACACTTAATGACTGCTCCTGAGGGAAACAGCGAGATGCGAGGGAAAACAAAACTCGCTGTTTCCCGAGGGTGCAGTCATTAAGTGTTTTATTATATAGCAAAAAGAAAATACGGTAAAAATAGTCCGCGCGGGCAACAATTTTTTAATTGTAGCCCGCGCGGGCTACATTGAATTTGTAGCCCGCCACGTGACCATGATAGAACCAATCAGAGCGCGCGCTTTGATTGAATAAACACGAGCTTTATAATAATGAAAATTGTTGCCCGCTTGACTTTACCACGTGACAATGATAGAACCAATCAGAGCGCGTGCTTTGATCGAATAAATACGAGCTATATAATATATGTTTTATCCACTGCCACATTTGCGCGCGCTTTTGCACATGGAATTCATTCACGTGAAAAACTCTTTTTCTCTCTTTTTGTTTTGTTCCCTTTGACACTTGATATGATAATGAAGCACTTATTTACTGGAACCTCGGGTGAGCAGTATGTTTTGTGGTCCCTCGACCGCTGATGTTTCATCTCCGCTTCGCTCTCGGGACCACAAAACGTGCTGTTTCTCTCGATCCCAGTAGATAAGTGTCAACTATCGTATGTTGCGTACAAACACATACCAGGGACGGCGAAAGCTAGAGTATGCCTCTAGATAGGCTCGAAAGTCTCCAGGTTATTCGCTCATTTATTTTATAGTAACCATCAATATTATTGGAGGCTAAGCTAACCCAGCAAAATTATTATGGGAGTGGGAGTGCTGTCCATAGAATAGGCTGCGCAGGACCATAAAAAGTGGGGGTGCTCATTAGTAAGGATGTATGGGAAGAGTGAAAACACAAAATACAGTAAATGTATGAAAAAATTGGCGAAACGTGGGGGTGCTCGAGCACCCCTGCCCCCCCCCCCCCCCCCCCCCCAACTTTCTGTTGCAGCTTTGAAAATTTAGACGTAGTTGTTAAAATAAGAGTTTTGTTACTCAAATAAATAGGATGCACCAAGTAAAGCGCTTTTCACTAACCGCTGAAGCAACGCGTTATCATCGAAGTGTAGCCACGAAAACACAAAAGGGAACAAGGGAATTAGAATGAAATTGGGTGAATATAACAACTACTACAATACATTGCCTTTAAAAATGACACACATTATAAGCGTCTCCTCGTGTGTTTACCTGTGTAACTCAAACTGGCAGTGAGAGATTCGGGAACAATCTGTAGACTGTCTAACTTGCCATTCTTGACAGCATCCATCAAAGTCTTTTGTGGATCGTGAATAGAGGACGTATTTACTCTGCTAACCATATCGAACTCCGCAATGACGCTTCCTTGAGAGAAGCGCACGTTCTGAATCACCATGAACCACCATATTTTTACGAACTGCAAATAATGAGAGAAAATAATGATAATGCTTAAAATGATGCCGAGTGGAGAAACATTCGGCTACAACCAGAACTGCAACCTATATTTGCATATGCTGCGCGTTTTCAAAACTTTGCTTCCGGTTTGAGATTCTTGGTCTTTCTCCGGCAGTCAAGCCATCTAGTAAGCCAATCAGGTCCTTGCCCTGTTTCGGCTAAGGCAGTCGCCTGGCTTCTATCGCCACGAAAAGCCATTTCGTTGAACAACCGACAGATTTGATAACGGTTTAACAGCTGACATACTCAGCTAATTAAATACGCCGATGACATCACAGTTAGTGTGCCTGTAACATCTGGTCCCAACTGTCTTGCTGACTCATCACTTGAGGAAGTAGTGAACATCAAACGCTGGGCAGACATGAACTTAATGAAGTTGAACATGAAAAAGACTTTTGAAATGGTAGTGAAAGGGAGGACCAAAAAACCTGTCCCAGAATCCATAGAGGGCATAGCTAGGAAGAGTGAGTTAAGACTGCTAGGCATTACAGTTAGTGAAGACCCTTGCAACTGGGACGCGCAGTTTGAAAACATGCTGAGTAAAGCTAGTTCCAGGTTGTATATCTTAAGAGTCTGTAAGTACTATGGCTACTCCCTTCAAGAGCTCACTTTACTATTTAATAGCCTCATTATGTCACTTTTTACCTATGCAATTGAGGTTTGGGCCTCTGCCCATTATAACAAATATCTTTCATGAATCGATAGGTTTTGCAAACGGGCTACACGTTATGGCTACACTAGTGAGTATACTCCCATTGCTGATATAATAACAAAAAGGGACAGAACTCTCTGGAACAAAATAACTGCGGTCAGCATCCATCCCCTTAATGAACTTCTCCCCCCGCAGAGATGCAGAAGTACGCGGAAGAAAGGTCATAATTACATCTTGCCTCGAGTGAGAACAGAGAGGTTCAAGAGATGTTTTGTAAATAGGTGCCTCTTCAATTTTATATAACATTATGTACATATTGTATAAATTTAGATGTAGTTTTTTCTTTCAATTAATATTTATGGAATTGTAAGCCCACACGTATGCCTGCGGGTATGTTCCTTTTGAATGAATATTCTTAATAAAGATCTTTATTATTATTATTATTAAAGAGAAATCGAGGTCTTTTGAAGATGGGACCAACATAACGTTCAACAAAATGTCCATTTAACATTTCGGTTATTTTTTATCTCAATGATTTAGAAAATTACGTCAAACATGCATTTGAATAGGTATTGACAAATATTTACCAAAGCTTCGTCGGTTCCCGAAGAAATGTCGACCAAATATTCACAAACGTTGAATCAATTGTTGAACTGATTTGGCTCCAGGCTAAAAGTGTGTCCACACTTGTCAATGAGTAAACATGTATACAAATGTCCACCACAGTACATATCATTAGAAGTAAGCAACGCATTGGCAATTGTGATGTTAGTCACAGAAGGTGCCCTAGTGTGAATGCAGTATCATAGAGAGGTAGAGAGTAGAAGTAGAGAGGAAAAAAAGAGGTTTTCGCCTCCATTTGATGATCTTACCAAAACCGTGATTTCTTGCTTCAACTTCTGGTAATCCTGTGTCGTGACATCCCCCAGATCTTCAGTATACTTCCTTTTCATCTTGAATCTACACTTCACTCTCGCCTCTGTAAAGTCAACAACGCTTGACATCAGGGGCGCAAAACAACACCAGGTATAAAAGATGATATAACTCGAGACTTTTTAAAAATTAAAAAAAAATTCTCTGCCACCGGTGCCCTCTGTAGGATAGATCTGGTCCCATAAATATAAGCAGCATTCATTTAACAACTTGTTTCGATCAAGTTCTTTTAAAAGGGTGAATACACATATTTAAGAAAAGGTTGCAGTTGTCTATTGTAGCGCGCGATGCGCTTTTGCCGTGACCCATCACAATTGTGACCCATCATAGGTATACCTGACATGGGTTTGCATTTGCAATGTTTACGTCCATGCGGTGGTGTCCCGGAAACCGGAGGATTCGTGTTTCTTTGAACGTGGTCATCATCATCGTCATCATCATCATCATCATCATCGTCGTCATCGTCGTCGTCATAACGGTCGGTTCTTGGAGTGTGATGGTTGCCTGATGCTCTTCTAATAGAACAAAGAAAAAAGGAAGGAAAGAAAGTAAGAACGTTAGTAAGTTAGTAAGTAAGCAAGTAAGAACGAAAGAAAGGAATAAAAGAAAGAAAGACAAGGGTTACATTCAGATCTTCGGTTAGTCTGCCATAGGAGGAAATCATATGCAAGTCAAAATACCTACCCTGATGATGGCGTTGGTGACCCAGACGAGCGAGTTCCAGATGGTGTATGATGGTGCCCGCCGCCGGAGTGATGTCCTCCAGCGGCTGTGTGATGCTGAGGCTGATGCCCTGAATGATGTGAGGAGTGATGCCCTGTGTGGTGGGAGCTGTGGTGATGCCCAGCATGGTGGGAGGGGGGCTGCCCTGTGTGATTAGAGCCGTGATGCCCACCTTGGTGTCCCGAAGGGGTCGGATGAGGGCCGGTATGTTGATTGCCATTTGGTGGGTGGTGAGAATGGGGCCGAGCGGTAGAGTGAGAATTCGAAGAACCGCCGTGTCGTGGTGGGATTGGACTTCCTCCCTTTGGTTTGCAGATACAGTTTCCCTGGCTGTCTTGGTAGCCACGGGGAGCTGTAGGGGACCTGCATTCTACATACGCTAGAAATCAAGATGAGGATATGGTCTATAATAGCAGGGGCGGCGGAGCACTCTATAAAGTGGGGGTGTCGAAGAGGCAACAAAATGAAGCAATATTTTTCTTCCATCTCACATTCCATGGTGGAATGACGTCCATTTTTTTTGTTCGTGCACTTTGGGAACAATGTGATTTAAACGAGATAGTTCTCTTGCAAATAACAGAAATGAAGGTACAAATGTACAAATGTGTAGCGCCTTTTTCCTTAGTAATGATTACTGTATTTTTCTTCTAAAAAAGGGGGGCACATGCACCCCAGGACCATCTAGCTACGCCCCTGGTGCCTCTTCTACACAGACTGAACTAGTGGCAGTTTCGTCGTGAAGTCCCGATTCGGTTGGATGGTGGTTATTTCGATAGCTTTTGCATTCTTTTGTTAGTATTCGTAGGCATACACGAATGACGATCGGTCAATTATACAGAGAATCCAATGCTATGACTCTATCTCGCGTGTTGATTGGCTGAAATCGAGGAGATTTTTTGTGAATTACATGGCTGCAAAAATAGAATTGAATGAAACCCAGAACACCCACGAAATTAAATTTCTACACGACAAATTTACAGTTTATCAAGCGAGAAAGCAAGAACAATTACTTTCTAAAGTTTTAAACTCTGTCAAACACTGTATAAAACGCTTCGCTAGGAAGATTTAAGTTGCATTTTCCTGAAATTGAAACAGTTTGGCAATGGCGTGCGTAAAGCCTTTTTTGTAAGTTATGTAAATCAATAACCTCCAGCATGGGATTCAAAGAAAATCCATTACCCGACTCAGGAATTCCACACTAAATCTCACGCGAAAAATCGATGTGAGATTTAGTGTGGAATTCCTGAGTCGGGTAATGGATTTACCTATAAAATTTGTGTTGCTGCAGTGAAATCTCCTAGTTATGCCGCTACACTACAATATTACTGAACTAGTCATCTGCCTACTCTTATGGCAAAATATCCATTCCCACCCGAGAATATGATTGACATATAAAATATATATGTCGAAATTTCATAATGGGAACGCTATCCTGCGTTAAGTGGGTTTCGCTTTAGTAACATCCGCACAAACGTATTTGATAGGTTACGCAACCGTATAGAAAATTATTCTGGAAATGACAGACATGCATCCATTGATTTTCTTTGCTTTCATTAAAGAAAGATTGTTTGTAATGAAATGATTAAATGATGAGAAAACCGCTGAAGCTTATTGTGGAAATTGAGAGAAGAGATGTTGTTAATCATTATATTATATTTCATGGCCAGTTTTTTCGAGCTCAAGTAAAGTCAAGTTTCTTATTTTTACCTAACATACAGTAAGACAAATACCTTGAAAGGTGACACATAAAAGCGCGAAAGCAAATAACGAAGTCGTCCTTGATTTTTCCATGACCGAGCTTCTTTTCCTGCAATGACACAGCGCTTTTTCACCAAGAGTTTCTTCAAGTAGGTTATACACAAATTTCAGGCAGCCATCACGAACATCGCTGTTGTTTTCCGTCCCTCCAAAATAATCTATTGTCAATAACCTAGCCGCGGAACAATGAGACACAAAACCTCGTAAAATGATTGGAGCGCAGAAGTTTGCAAAATAGCAGGGGCAACGCACCAAGGCTGCATTTATTATGTATACTACAGGGGGAGGGGGGGGGGGGGGGGGGGGGGGGCAGAGGATTTTTTTTGACAATGCAAAATTTTCAGATCCCCCCCAAGACACAACATATTTTTTACGAGTCCCCCCTCTTGGTCAAAAGGAAAAAACATACCCCCCCCCCCCCTAAAAAACATTTTTTCAATTTATATGTCGAGGTAGGGTCGCGTCAATAACTTTTTTTAAAGATGCAGAACAAGGCTCAATGATAAAAAGATACAAAGCGTAAAAATGCAAATAAAAATCCTAGGTGGCTGTACTCTTTTGTGTGTAGTGACTTTCTACCAAGCCTCGATTGGAACCTTACTACACATAGGCTGAGTATCATTTATTATGTATTTGATTGTTTGGTTTGTTTTCCTTTGTGCGCACAAAGCGCGCCGCAATTTTGACAATGAAGCTACAAGATTAATCAAAAGCCCAAAGGCGTTTTTGTCTGGCAGAAAAGTTTATAATTCTTTATGCGCGCGAAGCGCGCAGCTTTTTTCAACATATCAGTTGAAAATGGGTAAATACACGAGAATAGTAGTGCAAGTGATATTTCTTCAGGAGGTTCAAACTCGGTGTTCAACAATTGAGCCTTCCTTCATTTACTTTTCAAACTGCACAACCTTGTCTTAAATATATATAATACCTCAACAAAAATATGCATCCCCCCTTCATGTCATGAAAAAAAATTGACATCCCCCCTTTTCCAGTTCCTAAATTTTGAGATCTCCCCTCAAAATCCTCTGCCCCCCCCTGTAGTATACATAATGAATGCACCCTAAAGACGGCCGGCTAGAACTTGCATGATTGGGCCTAAAAATAGATCCCAAACAATCTGTTATTAAAAATTCTACGACTGCAGCTGTATTCAAATTTTGATAAGTTAATATTTATTGCTACAAGTTATTTGGACCCCGATTTGTAGTTTGGAACCCAGCTGCGTCAAAAACCCTATTTCCTCACAGTTTGATAATTGCTCCTTTGTAGGATTCGAAGAATGTAGCATATTTTGGTAGTACTCATTAGATCTCTAAATATGCGAATGCAAAATATGTAGGAATGTAACACAGGGAATTTCTGCAGAAACCCATCCATGGGAAAAGCTAAATGCACACGCATGGGAAGTGTTAGGAATTCACATGGATAGCCGTTGGAAATCCCAACACTTCCCATTCTTCTACCATGGGAAATTCAGCTTTTCCCGTGGATGGGTTTCTGCAGAAATTCCCTGTAAGCTTGAGGATCGTACGGTTTTTGTACAGGAACATCACACTGCAGGCGAACGTTTCGTTTTGCAAATGACATGCGTTATTGAGACAAACGAATAAGTTGAAAATCATAAGATTCCGTTTATTTTTCTACCAATAAAGCCACGTGTACGGGCTTTATTGGACGGGCTTTATTGGTTACCTCGCGGGGGATGCTCTGGTGACAGCCATTGACACATGCGCGAGATTTAATACAGAGCCGCATTCTCTTACCCAGAGCTCCCCGGCTCGTCTTCTCGCGGGGGAGGCTCTGGTGACATCCACTGACGCATGCGTGAGATTTGATACAGAGCCGTTGAGAGAAAAATCTTTCTGCGCATGCACCAACGTTCAAAACCAGCCAATCAGCAACGGTCCTCAAATGGATGTCACCAGAGCCTCCCCTGCGAGGAGCGAGCCGGGGAGCTCTGGGTACGAGAATGACAGAGTCGTGAGAGAACGACCTTTCAGCGCATGCTCTAACGTTCAAAATCAGCCAATCAGCGAAGACCCTCAAATGGCCGCCACCAGAGCCTCCCCTGCGATGTGACGAGCAGGGAGCTCTGGGTACGAGAATGCTCACATCTCGAACAAAAGTCTTCGTCCTTGCTATGAAAACAGAGATCTCGCGCAAGCAAGCTCGAGGGTCTCACAAATCACTGCAGATTTTTATAAATATACTGCGTTATTTGATTAATTTTAAAGCGCATTTTAAGGCATTTGTAAAATGTGCTATAGAAATAAAATGTTCTGGTATTATTATATTATTTAGTACCCTAGAAAAAAAATGGTGGCGCCACCTCGTCATCCGCTGACCGACTCTCTACGAAATCGAAATTTTTGCTTCGAATCGTTTCTCTACGTGCCTCTTCTACACAGACTAAACTAGTGGCAGTTTCGGCGTGAAATTCCGACTCGGTTGGATGGTGGTACAGGTACTTATGCATTCTTTGTGTTAGCATTTCACTCAAAATGAATGTATAAATAGAACGACGCATACACGAACGACGATCGGTCAATTTGATACGGAAAATTTACATTAGAGTGAAATCTCCTAATTATGCCGCTACGCTACAATATTACTCTGATTACTGAACTAGTCCTCTGCCTACTCTTATGACAAAATATCCATTCCCACCCGAGAATATGATTGACATAAAAGACAGTGATTGAATTTCGCTATTCTGCGCTTACGTGGATTTCCCTTTAGTATATCCGCGCAAACATAATTTTGATACGTTACGCAACCGTATAGAAGTCTTTCTGGAAAGGCTGCTGGGCCCTGAGACCCCGTCCACACTACACCGTTTTCAAGCGAAAACGGATTACTTTTTGCTTGGTTTTCAAAAAGATTTGCGTCCACACACTTATCGTTTTCGTATTGTTTTCGCCGTTTGCGGTGATCGTTTTCGGCGTTGTAGTGTGGACGATAGCCGTAACCGGAGCAAAAAGTATCCGTTTTCGTTTGACGGGTCTCAGACGTGAAAAACATAGTTACATACAACACAGACATGCACCAATTGATTTTCCTTGCTTTCATCAAAGAAAAATCGAGAGAAGAGAAATGTAATATATTATATTCCATGGCCAGTTTTTCGAGCTCAAGTAAAGTCAAGTTTCTTATTTTTACCTAACCTCCAGTAAGACAAATACCTTGAAAGGTGACACATAAAAGTGCGAGAGCAAATAACGAAGTCGTCCTTGATTTTTCCATGACCGAGCTTCTTTTCCTGCAAATGACACAGCGCTTTTTCACCAAGAGTTTCTTCAAGTAGGTTAAACACAAATTTCAGGCAGCCATCACGAACATCGCTGTTGTTTTCCGTCCCTCCAAAATAATCTATTGTCAACAACCTAGCCGCGGAACAATGAGACACAAAACCTCTTAAAATGATTGGAGCAAGTTATCACAAAACAGCTGGGGCAACGCACCAAAGACGACCGGCTAGAACTTGCATGATTAGATCCCAGAATATTTCCAAACAATCTGTTATTAAAAATTCTACGAATGCAGCTGTATTCAAATTTTGATAAGTTAATATTTATTTCTACAAGTTTATTTGGACCCCGATTTGAAGTTTGGAACCCAGCTGCGTCAAAAACCCTATTTCCTCAAAGTTTGATAATTGCTCGTTTGTAGGATTCGAAGAAAGTTTAGCATATTTTGGTAGTACTCATTAGATCTCTGATGCGAATGCGAAATATGTAGGAATGTAACACAGGGAATTTCTGCAGAAACCCATCCATGGGAAAGCTAAATGCACACGCATGGGAAGTGTTCGGAATTGACATGGATAGCCGTTGGAAATCCGAACACATTCTTCTACCATGGGAAATTCAGCTTTTCCCGTGGATTGTTTCTGCAGAAATTCCCTGTAAGATTGAGGATCGTACGGTTTTTGTACAGGAACATCACAAACACTGCAGGCGAACGTTTCGTTTTGCAAATTACATGCGTTATTGAGCACAAACGAATAAGGGACCGGTCATTATTTATCGTCTGGGGGGGGGGGGGGGGTGGCAGAGGATTTTGGGAGGGATCACTTCATTTTGGGGTGAGCGAAAGGGGGGATCTCTCAAAACCCGAAGCCCTGATAGGGGGGATCACAAGAAATTTTTTAGTAGTTATTCTAGCAACTTCTCTATCATATGTATTTTTCTACTTCACTTCACTCTGCAATACATAAAAAGTTCGGCGCGCTTCTCGCGCATAAAGAATATAATTTAATGTAGTCTTTGGCAACTCGCGCGACGAATACACTACCTTCGCACCCTTCACAAGAACAAGTGTATCTTGGCGAGAAAAAACAAAATTTACCAAAAATGTCCTACAGTGATAGGCCTGGCGGGCAGTCACTATGTTTGAAAGAAGAGTAAACGTGAGTTCGACGTTACAGGCATAGAAATTCGTAATTTGGGCCGCGCTTCACGCAAATGAATAATAATAACAGCTCACACTTGCCATCACCATCAACATCAGCTATAATTTATTTAATAGTCATTTCGGCGGTTTACTATACATAAAAAAACGGGAATGTTCATCTACACTTTCTCTGCGGCTTGATGAAATGCGTGTATCAAAATTCGGGCGCGCTTCGCGCGCAACGAAAGAAAAATGCGATCCCCCTATCTGTAAATTGTCTTCTACTACGTGGGGGGAAGGGGGGGGGGGGGGGTGGGGATCACGAAAACGTTTAACTGCTCTGAGGGGGAATTACGTTAATCACTGTACTTATAGAGGGAGGATCACTGCATTTTGACCGTGTATTACCCAAAATCCTCTGACCCCCCTCCCCCCTCCCCCCATGCGATAAATAATGACCGGTCCCTAAGTTCTACCAATAAAGCCATTCCCTGAGGACACTTAGTGTTTAGTTACTATATAATCATGATTGGTTCAACCTTCGTTCTACCAAACAAAGAAAGCTTTGTGACGCACCTGGTGAGTTCTTACACTGGAGCCCAGGGATTGTCCCCTAGTCTGTGCCGGCCTATACACACTAGAAAAATGCGCAATTTGTCCCAGGGACAAGTCCCACGAATCAAACCAGTTTGATGAGACTTGTCCCACTGCTAACTATGGTCCCAGGGACAAATATTTAGTCCCCGCGACTGAAATATCAACACAAAAACAGGAGTACACACTATAGGGACTTGTCCCCGAAGTTGGGACAAGTTCCTGGGACTTGTCCCCTAGTCTGTGCCGGCCTTCATAGTCCCTCTTAGAAGTCGCAGCTAAAAAAGGCGTGTTCCGCGCTGCATATTTTTAAAATCTGGGTTTGGGATTTGGGGCTGTTCCTGTTCCACCAGTCAAAGGCCATCTAAAACCCATCACAGTCAAACGAAATCTGCTGTATTAGAAGAAAAGAGTGTACCACGTGACACCCCTGAAGAGATCTTCCTCATTAATATGATAACACATGACTACAACCTTTATTTAACAAAACTATGAAGATTGAAGAGTACATAAGTCATACGTTAGAAGGGTTCTAAAAAAAACTACACGGTATTCACAATGATTATTGCAATTCCAAAAGCTGGTTATGGATTCTTGTATTATGTACAATTTGAATTCCTATGTGCGAGGGTCGTATGTGGACACAAGAGAACCCACCTTTGGGAAAGCATTAATGAAATATCTTGAAAACCTGTCAGTTGAAGATCCAGAAACATTTTTCAACATTCACAGGCTTCCAGAGTCATACACAGCGAGGCATACAAGCGGTATTATAAAACCGCCATCAGTTTTTTCTTTGCTTAATTTATTTCGTGCTAAAAAGTATATTTGTAATTTTCGACCGCGTTGGTGTGATTCGGGTTCTGCAACCAGCGCTCTCGCGGACTAGGAAGAAAAGGAGAATTTTGAAGTTGTGCTAGAAATTCAACAAAACACTGTTAAACATTCCTAGTAAACCGATAAAATTGGTTCAAAACGTGAACAATGAGTATTCCACTCCACTAAAAGTACTAGACGCTCAAAGCGACTTATATAGTATACTGTCAGACTGGGGATTTACTAAGATAAATATATACTAGTTCACACAGATGCCACTATAGGGCAGACGAAATTTACGCCAGAGGAGTCTTGGTGGGCAGTGGGCCTGCGCTGTAATCATTATCTGAAAAACAGAAATAAAAAAAATCTAAAAGTTCTCTTTACTATATTTATCGGATGCTAGACTGAAAACAATGCCTTCAGTATCGCGAACATCTGCAAAGGGAGAGGACAGTTTAGCGAACAGTACGCTCGACAAGAGTTGAAAAGTCACCCCTTGATGAGCTGGCTTTTGATTATCCGCGCACGCAAGTTCCTTTCGTTTACGGATGTTCGCGAGGGACTTGCAGTCTAGTGGGGTGCTGTAAGTTTTCTCGAATCACGCTGTATGCTTCTTCGTCACCGATTCTTTCAAGAGGTCTGTTTACCGAAGGCGGAAATGTTGATACTCACCAGTCAAGGTTTTCACATCACTTTCAGATGAAGTCTGTTTGATGTACTTCACGCTTACCCTCCTAAGACAACAGTAAAAAAGTACTTTTAAAACCAACGTTTTAATAATATAAATCTTGATATGCAAGTATTAGTGAGAGGATGACCACGAAACGTCAATTTTTGTCGCTATTTTCAACAACTGCACATAAATTCTTAATTACTGAGTGATGACGCAGTCTTTTCAAAAGCTTCTTTTTCATATGTTCATGTCACTTCTGATTCATGTCACTTTTCTAGCATGGGTATTTTCCATATCTTGCTCAGCGATTTTACAAAAATTGATTTTCTCAGTTTTATATCGACGATTCAAGTGAAATGAGAACACAAGTACTTCAAGTATAAGTACTTCATATGTTTTTAAGAGCATGTGAAAAAATACGCGACGCTCAGAAGTCTCGTGTACTCTCCGGCTCTCCCTAATTTTGCCGCTCCGTGTTGCTTGAAGTGTGAAAAAGATTTCAAGTCGCCGGAAGGGACGCAGGTTAGGTACCGGCAGTGTGTTGAACATAGAGTTACTAATGAATTGAAAAACGTTACGAGGAGATGTGGATGGATGCGACGAGGGAATGTTGACGAATATGATGAGGAGATGTGAAGGGATGTGTGAGCTTACCTGGTCTTGAGCAAAGCGACAAGCACAGTGATCAACAGCACAGCCGCGATTATCCCTCCAACTAGGAAGAAGATCTTATGGCGATGGCCGTGAGTGTACTTCCCTGCAGAAAAGAAAAACATAGATTAAACTTGATGACAATTTTAGCTCCGCAAAGGCAACTTTTGTGACTATTGAACTCAGTATTCAGATTCGAGAGCCAGACGTCTAGTAGGCAGTGCAGTATTACGAGGAAAAACCATTGAGTTAAAGAGCCCTAGTCAGCCACTCCTTTGTTATTGTTTTCATTCGATATCAGACAACGAATTACGCGTATAAATCTTGAAACAGTCTTCTTAGAAAACAAAGTTTTATTATTCATTTTCGGAATTCAATCGAAAATATTGCACTACATCCCCTAAATCAGCCGGAGGAAATGGATGCTTTCTCTGCCTCGGTATGTTGCTAGGCTGACAAAATGGAGGCTGACAGAGGCTCTTTAATTGTTACAGAGAAAATCCTAAGAAGATAACGTCTGTGCAATTTCGCGACGATTCCCTTGTTTGCATGGAAGGTATGGTTTTTCTACAATCACGCATTTCAGTAGTCTACCCCTGTTTCAGCAGTCTACCCCTTCTCTGTCTATCCAATTCTTGATAAGGAAATTGTTTAAGCAAATGAAACCAGTAACTTACAGCATCCATAGTCCGTCCACCTCTCGGAGCATCCCATCTTACAGGGAACCATCCTCATCCGAGGGACGTCATCACATGAGTTGTTCACCTCCTGGCAGTGGCGGTGCTGCATGACAAAGCATTCCTTCTCATCATCATCGTGCTCATGATCGTGTTTCTTGTGCTCCTCGTGTTTCTTATGCTCTTCGCGTTTCTTGTGCTCCTCGTGTTTCTTATGCTCCTCGTGTTTCTTATGCTCTTCGTGTTTCTCGTGCTCCTCGTGTTTCTTGTGCTTCTCGTGTTTCTTATGCTCTTCGTGTTTCTCGTGCTCCTCGTGTTTCTTGTGCTTCTCGTGTTTCTTGTGTCTGTAAAAGCGAGGCTCGCATATGGCATCGTGATCTGCGTCCTTTGTCTCCCACTGGCCTATCTTGACGCCTAAGAAAACCAAAGTCGACTTAAGATAACTGCACGCAAACGTTTATTTCGCATTTTTACAGTATACACTCCAGCTATATGGAATCCATAAACATTCTACTAAATGATAAAGTACTGTTCACTAAGAGGCAGGTTTTTTGAGTGGAATTCGATAAGTTAAGTAACTGTTCATAGCGCTCACCCTGCGCTCACCCTTCATTAATTTTGTTCAATAAATTGTTGCTCATATTGCAGCGAATTCCGATGCCTTGCATTTTAAACGGTCTGGGCCAATCAGGTTCTTCGCCTTGTCCTACGTAAAACAGTCGCGTGGCGATATAGACATCGCTGGCAATTATAGCCAACATTCCTACCAGCGAAAACGCGAGTCTAACAAAAACACGGGAAGCAAAGCAGAGACGCTTTTGAGGGCAGGAGGGCGCCCGTACACGTATAGAACAAGTCTTTCTTTGTTTCGAAATCAGAAATTCCATTTTCAGTTTACGCACCTGGGTATTTATCAAAGACGAAGAGATATTTCTCATCCATTTTGAATCCAACGAATTCGCCCTTCTTGATGGCAGCCTTCAGCTTTGTCTCGACCTCGTCTACAGTCATGGGATGCTTAAGATCATACTCCACTGAGATGTATGCAACCACACTGCCCTTGAAGAACTTCATGAAGCCGATAGCCTTGGGCTTCAGGATTTTCATTATCTGCGGAAAATGGACCAGCAAAAAGTATATTAGTGACTATAGCAATCTGATGCTATATATAATATTTCCAGTCCGAGAAGCCTTTTGAGACAGTTGCGCACTTGGACTTACCGGCTTCTTCAGCTTAGCAAACAGACTTTTGTAGGCTTTTGATTTGGGGTTGCTCAGATCCTCGTGGAATTCCTGAAGGATCCTGATCTTAAAGTTCATGCTTTTACTGGAAGAGGAATAAAAGATAATTTATTGGATAACATTTCAAAGAACCAAAACTCAGAAGAAAGTTACACGAAGCGTACGAAATCTGTTGGCTTCCGTAATACGGTAATCTCTCGCACACCCGAAACACTGGTTTCTATAGGATGAGTTATCCAAAAATGTAAGCACTTAGAGCTTTGAGAAGCGCTTTATAAACACCTACTTTACTTTACTTTTTGTGTCGACGGACATACAACTTCTCACGCTTCGTTACCGACACAATATGAACGGTTGCGCGGGAGACAAGTGTGATGCTCGGAATTACAGCCTCCTAGCTTATGCTACTTAACAGCATCATCTAAAATCCGCTCTAATTCTCAATGCATGCAGGACTTTACTGTAGGCTTTGGGACACTTGCACCATTCAACATGTGGCAGGCCATGGTGTTTCTTGCCGTGGTGTCGGGGGCGTTGGTCGGTGAGGTTGTGAGGTTTAGGCGGGTGAGGTTTGTCATCTGGACAATGACAAGTATCGTTCTCAGCGAACCGAATTCCCCAACGAACCTTCTTCTTCGGCTTCTCGGCTGATACAACTAAAGGATGAGAAATAATACGACATACGGATGAGTCCCAAGAACACACAGGGATACACCGAAAGGCCGCCAGTAGACTATCAAAACGATCGCGAAAAGCACCAGTGTCAAACAAATGCCGGTTGTAAATTCAGCGTATAAAAAGCAACATCGACCACTGTATGCATTGCTACGCGACCTCAAAATTCGACGTTGCGATGGGGCGATTGGCGATTTTTAGCTGTTAATCAAATCAAAACGCTGGATTCGGCTTCAGTGGTTCAAAATTGATTGCCAAATCAACCAAATGGTTCTAAGCTATCCGGCTATCCTTTCCTCAAATGTTTAACTTTCTGGTTCAAGAAAATTAACGTTACAGTTTTCTTGCGTAAATCGCCAATCGCAACAGTGAATTTTGAGGTCGCGTAGCAATGCATCGTTGAACAGAATCGCATAGGCTATCAATTTTTCCAAGTACTATCATGACCATAAAGGACCGGAATGCTCTTCCAAAGAAAATATGCCGAACAATTTTCACTCAGAAAATTCTGAAATCTCAGTTTCAACAACACTCTAATCACTGATTTCGTTCAAAATGTCAGAACAAAAGCGTTTTCCTATCAAATCTAGAGAATGCCGGCTCTACGATCGGTTATGATTGTTTAAAATACTACATTTAAAATACTATATTTGCAAACTAGCGTCTACGATTGACCATAGCATTTCCTCTCTGCCTGGTATCATAATTCTGCGAACTTTCCGCCGATTAATTAATAAATTGTGTATTCAAAGCGTCCCTGAATCAAACATCTAGCAAACCGGTAGCTCTTGCAAAAGAGTGTAGTTGCGTAGAGTGAGAAAGTTGTCCCGGGACGAGGGATAACTCGCTAACGTAGCTATCCCTTAAGGGTTTTATTGCGTTTTAATAAAGAAATGTATGAAAAAGTGTCTCGCCCCGAGAAACTCGGCTAGGAGGGTTATCCCTTCTTCCGGGCAACTTTTCCTTTATACACGGCCCAAGACTGAAAAAATACATGGCAGTTCCTGGGAACTCAACTACCAGGAAAAATTTAACTTGAATAAATGTGTCACCGCACTCTAAATACAAATTTTGCCGATAAAGAAAAAAAAGCAGCTCTCCAGCCAAATGTTCCATAGTAAGATTTGTATAGAACCCTGGTAGAACCCTTTCCAAATACAAGAGTTCATAAAAGTTAACATTTTGTATAGACCAAACAACGACAGTAGAATTCCCTATTGTAAACGAACATGTCAATTAGAGCGTTGCTAAGCTGTGGTACTACATTAATTTTTCATGACTTCCAAAAGGAAAATATTACGAACATCATACTATAGTATAATGCCACAACTGTTCGGATCCGCAATTCAGATCCTTTAAAAAAACCTTTCTGGCTTGATATGATATTTGCAAATTCTCAGCACTCAACAAGGAACAGGTGTGCATTAGAAATTATACTTCTCGCTGGGGTTATATAACAGTTCCCTTCTAAGGAATAAAGTCCTTTATTTTCGTCAAACAAAATCGGAACTCTAAGGTCTAATACTTAGGTTATTTTTCATATAATCTTTAAAGTATACATAGCTTTAGCAGTGTGCAAATTTCTGAGTTATGTTCAAGCTATTGGAAATATGTCTGTCAGATATTACATAATTAGTCTTTATCCTTCGCAGAAACTAATACTGGGAAAAGATATTGGAAGAAAACTTACCTTCGAATGCAACCCATGCGATAGCGATCAACAGCAAGATTTTATTCAAGCCCATGGCTGTTGTTTGTTTGCGAACAAATTCCCGAACCGAAGTTCGAAATACTGCTCGAGACTCACTTAGCTTCTCTAAGCGAAACGAGTTACGTATTTGGCTTCATGCAAATTTACCAATACACAATATACAGTTTTGACGTCGTTCAATGCATTAGCCTGTAAAATTGCTTGTTCGCGATGTAGCTATGGAAACCTTTTCGGGTAATTGCGTTTTAAACAATAGATTTAACACCCAACTGGGTTTTGTGAGCTTTGTTTATCTAGCGGTTGCCACAACCCAATAATTCTATTATTAGACAATTAC
Organism: Scolanthus callimorphus; assembly: GCA_033964015.1. NCBI lineage: Eukaryota > Metazoa > Cnidaria > Anthozoa > Actiniaria > Edwardsiidae > Scolanthus > Scolanthus callimorphus. The sequence continues at coordinate 17,879,898 of CM066915.1, forward strand.
GCATACTTTGAAAAGGCTTTGAAGAAGTTAAACTTAAAACAGAATGTTATGTAGTTTTTATTGGCAACTTTTTATCTCTGTAAGCTAACTGCGGTAAAGAATTTTGATAAGCTTTCGTGGCAGCGCTTACAGACATATTGCATACCATAATGATATCAGAAAGCATTGAATCACATAAATAAAGCGGGTAAAAAGTTTATATTCTGCTAAATACTATCACTCAAATTGCTTTCATCGGAAAGAACAGTCTATGAATACAACAACCGAGTGTTTTTATTTTTCTAGCGCAAAACAGTGTCGCAGGGAATTGTCAAAAAACAATTGAAACTTTCGTTTATTCCGCCTTGAAGCACCTGTGTATTTTTTTCTTTCCGTGTGTTGAGCCTGGAAGCTCAGGAGATGGATTGATTAAATGAAGGAAAACAGTTTACCGCCATCTTGAGCCATCTTATAAAGATAGTTCATAGCAATACTAACAGATAAAAAGTATTTGCCACAAGTACTACTGCTCGTCTGTCTGTCAAATTTGGCCACAACTAGTTCACCAAAGTTTAAAATCATCTTATATCTAAATTGTGCAGAAAATAATGCGTACCGTATTTGCTCAAACAAGCGCCGCCCTCGATTAAACGTCGCCCTCGAATAAGCGCCGCACCTTGAACCAAGAAATATATAAGCACCACCCCTGAAAACCCTCCGTATCCATTATTGAGCACCTGCAATCGAAAATGAAGCTATCCGGCAATGACTACGGTAAATTTTAGCTTTGCGTTAAGTAGATTTGTGCTCTGTGAAAGGCCGGAAGATTAATTAAGCGCCGCGGCGCTTATTCGAGTAAATACGGTATGTGCATATTTTGTGCAAAACATCTAAAAGATAATTTGAAATACAACAACTATGATATACAAATGCAAATGTGAAGATACAATGTGAAGAAACAGTGAAGAACAAGGTAGAAAACCATCCTTTGCTTTTGGCTGATCATAGTGGTAAGAAAGGCCTACGGCACATCGTACCAAAATTAGTTCAAGCCTTATTCTTGTCGCACAAAATGTCAATTAGTCATTGTTATGTTTACAGTGTTTAGTTAGTTAGAGCTTCAGCTATTTGTTGGGAGTAGCTTAATATAGCCTACTCGTAGGCGCAAGGGAGTAATTTTAGATCGAAACCCGAGTTTGCTTTCGCGAAATCTAGATTCCTAGGTTTTCATGAAAATGTCATCGGGTGAAACAAAATTTGGGTCGGGTCAGTTCATTTTTTCACTGACATTAATTTGTTGCGCGTAAGTTTCCAAAAATTCCCACAAGTACTTCTGTATGAGTGCTGTTTGAGTTTCCAGTCCTTTAAAGTGCAGTCCTTTATATATAATGCATTTATCAGCCTCTCTTTTTACGTTTTTTTATGTAATATTTAATATTTATAGCACGTAAAACTTGGTAAACACACTCAAATTTCGCACCAGGGAAGGGAAAAAACGTCCGGGTCAATTCAGAAAATCCGTCGGGTTTTGGGGAGGCTACAAATTCACCGCCGGCTAGGGTCAAAATTACCGTCGGGTCGGGTTTCGTCGGGTCTATTACAGAGGGGTGTCTAAAACACCTGCGAACAGGTTATTTCGAGCTGTTATGTTAGATAATTATATTCTCTCGGGATAAATAGCCACATAAATCAGATATGCAAGGCTTCCCTTTACTGTCTTTACTACTATTCACAATATACGGCGCATCTCCAAATATTTATCGAGGGAATGCCGCCAGACTTTAGGCTATGCCAGGCCCGTGGAATGCGAGGTAGAGAACGACAAAATGCTGTATTTTTTTTTGGGGGGGGGGGGGGGGGGCAGAGGATTTTAGGGGGATCACTTCATTTTGGGGCGAGCGAAAGGGGGGATCTCTCAAAGCCGGAAGCCCTGAAAGGGGGACCACAAGAAATTTTCTAAGTAGTTATTCCAGCAACTTCTCTAACATTTGCACTTCACTCAATACATAAGAAAAAATTTGCATATAAAGAATACTAATAGAGTCTTTGGCAACTCGCGCAACGAAGACACTACCTTCGCACCGTTCACAAGAACAAGTGTATCTTGGCGAGGAAAAACATGCTCTACCAAAAATGCCCTGCAGTGATAGGCCTGGCGGGCAGTCACTATGTTCGAAAGAAGAGTAAGCGTGAGTTCAACGTTACAGGCATAGAAATTCGCCATTGGGGCCGCGCTTCACGCAAATGAATAACAATAATTTCGTCATTTCGGCGCGCAATTGCGCGCATGAATAATAAAATCTACAGGAATTGTTTACTATACACACCAAAAATTGGAATGTTCATCTACACTACACTTTTTTCTACGTTTATCAAAATTCGGGCGCGCTTCGCGCGCAAAGAAAAATGCGATCCCTCTATCTATAAGTTGTCTTCTAGGGGTCAGGAAGGGGGGGGGGGGTCACAAAAACGTTTAACTGTTCTGAGGAGGGATCACATTAATCATTGTACTTATAGAGGGAGGATCACTGCGTTTTGACCTTGTATTACCCAAAATCCTCTGACCCCCCAGGCGATAAATAATGACCGGTCCCTTATTTTAACTTTTAAGGTTATTCACGGCATGGCCTCCCAGTTATATAAGCAACCGACACAATATTTTTAGATCGCCCAAAAGGGGTCATGCGCACAACTCTAAATGGTTGTTGTACAGTCGCAATTTGTAATAATTGTCGCAATTTGTAATAAAGTCGTCGTAATTTGTAATACCTATCGCAATTTGTAATAAAGTTGTCGCAATTTGTAATAAACAGCTATATATACATATATACATACATATGACTTTATTTGCCCACGGGATTCTTATCAGTCGCTACAATACTGAAGCATCTCCCAAGAGAGGTTTTCATCGATTGTAATTCCTAAAGATTTAGCGGATTTCACTCTTTGATCTCAGTGCCATTAATATTTATATTAAGGTTACTACTAGGGGTAGAGGAAGACAGCTTTTGAGCTGACCCAAGAAGCATGTATTCCGTCTTAACCACATTAAGACTAAGTTTATTCGTTATCAACCAATGACTTACATTGCTTTAAGTCTTGATTTAGCTTGTTTTGGATAGTCACGATATCAGCAGATGAAATTGTAAGATTAGTATCATCTGCAAACATCCTAACTCCCGAATGATCTAAACAGTTTTGCAAATCATTGACATAAACTAGAAACAACAATGGTCCAATCAAACTACCTTGTGGGACACCGCAGGTCACTGGTCTGGGAGCAGACAGAGCAGATAGCATACCACTGACCGCTTCGGCAAATTCGCCACGAATGTTTTTGCTTATTGTCTTGATTGAATTTTGTAAATATTGATTGTAAATGTTCGCCTTATGTAATTTATGTGATCGTGTGACCGTATACCTGTAATTCAGTTTCAACTGCTAGAGGTATAAATAAACCTATTTATCTATCTATCTATCTATCTATTTGCAAGGCGCCGCTGTCTTCGCTCCGAGAGATAGCGGAACCAGGCAAGTGATAGTGCACCCATCAGGCCGTAACTCTCACCCGTTTTCCGAGGAGTATGCGAAAGCTATATTGCGTTGCGAGTTGCGAGAAAAATTTCCTGGGTAGTGTATATACGACTGGCATTGAATTTGATAATGAATATCAGCAACGCGTATCATGATCAAATGTTCTCTTTACTAAGGATTCGTGTTCCTTCATTACATGCCTTTACATTTAAGACCTGACACTTGGTCAACCGATAGCGTATACCCTGCCTCCCGAAGCTCTTCCACGATCTCACCCTCATCGTCATAAATCCCCGATCGCTTCATGCTACAAATCTCATTCTTCAACTTGGGCGAGAGCTTCTGCTGATTAGGCGACGTCTTGCAGTCCGCCATTATCTCTTTCACCTTAGATTTAGCAATAATCATCTGCTGTTCTTTTAAGTCGCGATAAATCTTCTTGGCGTTCAATCCTAGCGCTGTACCTCTACAGATAGTCGACTGAACAAGTGGGTTATTAGCACGGCAATCTGCGTGGAAGTCTGTGTCAGCGGCAGCCTTAGTCACGATTTCCTTGACGTCCTCGAAGGACGTATACGGCTCTCCGTACTTATTTCTACATTCCAGCAACTTGTAGTGCTTTGTCGACAGAGCTTTTTTGTAGATGTCGCTAAGGTCCTGTACCCCGTCTCTGCAATTGTTGATGACCTTAAAAGAAGGAAAGATAGTTTCGTTTAATTGTCTTATTACTGCAATTTTCATAACTCTGCAAACTCTACGCCAACCAACAAACGGCCGTTTAATTGGCTTTCATCAATCATATCTAACGTAACGCATGCAAATATCTGCCAATTCTCCAGGTTTTCCTGGGAGTCTCCAGGTTAAAGCATCAAATCCTCAAACTTTTCATTATATTCTATGATTCATATTCAGGCAAAAAAAAAGTCAACTGAAGTCCGCGCCATCGGCAAAAATTCGGAGAGAGTTTCGCACGTTTTCGGAAGGGATTCGGATATGTTTCGGAAAAGGCTCGGGGAAACAAGATGTGGTTCCGACGAATTCTCCAGTTCTCAGAATTTCAGGGGTTGACAGGTATGCTGACGCTTGTGCAGTAAAAGTGAATTGAATTAAACAGCTCTGGAATTTTAGGCAGGCCAGGCTGAGTTTTTTTGAACGAATAAGGGCTATCTAGGATTTGAAACCAAATTTTCCACCATGAAATGCAAACAAAACTAATAAAAAAATCCATGCGCTTGTCTTAGTAATTTGATTGACGGAAGCCAAAACGCAGCTTGGCGTTCGAAAATGTAAAGTGGGAGCTCGCAGAATTGCAGTAGGCTCAGTCTAGCATCACTGCACAATGTCGCAAAGCGACTTCCTTATATGTTCCGCTGCCGCTGCAATTGCAGTTTTTAGACGACCTTTCGTTCATATTAGTGCTTTCTGCCACGGCTTTACAAAATGTTATTTCCCTTGTTTTCGCCTATGTTTTTGTTATTTCTGATAAGTAATGATTTGCCAAAGCAAAAACTAGCAAACAAGATTGCTAATAATATTTCTTTATTCTCAATCTTGTTTGCTAGTTTTTGTTATTGCTGTTGTTATTTCTCTCATTCGCACGCAGATCGATTTGGCGCAGAGAAGGACGACCTACCTCAGCAACCAATCTCGTTTTCGCTAGCCAACACTTCATGGTGTACTGCAAGGGCTTCATGCAATCCTCAGTTACCTCAGACAAGTCACTGTTGATGGTAACTAGATTGTTTGACGTCGGGAGAGTTTGTGTGACGCGAGGGATTAAGGATAAGCATGACTGGTAGTCCCAATCCCTTCGCCTCGTCTTCTCCATACCATCAATAATCCCACGGATGCCGTCCAGTGATTGGCGGAGCGCCTCTTGACGAACTGACGGGAAGAGTGAGTCTCGTTTCTGAAAATTATCGAAAAATATCATTTGAATGGTCAAATGGACGATTCTAGCTATAACGCACGCGCGCGCTGCATGTCGGTAGATGTGGAGCATTTGTCGAACAAACTGTTAAAAAGCGCGCGCTGCATTCTGGTAGTTGTGGGACACGGCTTGGGCATTTCTGAATAAAGAAGAGCGCGCGCGCTTATAGCTGGAATCGTCCATTTACCTTGTAGCTAAAGGTACCCAAATGGTCGCTTGCGAACTCTCGCGAGAGTTTGCAAGCAACCGGGAAGAGACCGAACATTATGTTAAAGCCAAAGCGTGTAGAGAGCTCGACCTTAGCAAAATTTCGATCACCGAGCACTAACCACCTTAGCGGGAGCAATCAAGCACACATGTCACCATCCGAGCACAGCAATATGCTCTTTATGGGAGACTTAGTACGGCAGTTGCCCTAATACATAGACATGCCCCTATGCTAAAACATGTTTATGTTATGGCCAAAGCATGGCTTTATCTTGTGGAAAAGGCGTCCGTGCATGAACCTCTTAGTGCCACACCAACATAATACTATTAGGCTGAAGTTATTTTGCCATTTTGTCAGGGCTGTGATTGAAACAAACAAAAGATAAAAGTATATATTATATTTTAAATATAGTTGGACTTCTTATATTGTAAATATATTATATTATCATCACATACATAAATTAGCATTATTAGCTGCTTGTCCGTCTTTGAGTTTGACGCATATACTTGCACGTCTATTTTCTTTGTTTCGGAAATGGAGAAATAATGATCTGCTATAGCATTGCGCCACCTTAAAGCTCATGAACTCACATATGTTTGGAGCATAGCGGTGAAGGTGTTGAGCTGAGTCTCACTTTCGTCCACTTTTCTCTTCGCTTCCTGCACCTCGGCCATCGCCTTCTTCGCCTGGTCAGACTTCTTGCCACATTGCACAAACGTACTGATCATGCTGTACAGATCCAGGCCTGGAGAGGAAAATATTAAGTAATCTTATACTCTATCAGACGACCGATCAAATATTTCTGGTTGTTTTTGTTACTTTAGTTGTTATTCAAAGATGTCGATATGGTCATGAGTATGATGATCATAACAAAATAGGAATAAAAGCGTCACGAGCTTCCGGACCACTTGAAAGGGGTCTGGAGATGGACTTCTATAACAAAAATCATCATCATTATTCATAGCTAAAGTACTATAAGAAACCTATATCTATTCTATAACCTGCTTTCCATGAAACTTTATAGAGCGGATTTGAGATGACTGTCGTAAGTACGGCTCGCAATTACTTTGTAATCACTCCTATAGGTTTTATTCAGAATAGGTGTAATTACTTTGCGATTGGTTTCACTACAGGCATATGAAAACCGCTCTATCACATAGTTTTTGGCTTGAAATAGTTTTGAAAACACTAACAGCGATGGATCTGGATCCAAAATGGATGCAATGTCCCAATAAAATCGAATACAAATAGAGAGAAAGGACAAAACAGACAAGATTTGTGCCGACGTTTCGGACTCTTTACTTTCAGTCCTTCATCAGGGCGGTTACAGAAATCAGTTACATATGCATACGCGTATATACAAACGTACCCTGCGTGCGCAGACAAATTCTGAATGCGCGCGCTCAAAGAGGAGAAAACGAAAATAAGCTAAGTCAAAAGAGTTCTAAATTTCTTCTCTAAGGTTAAGTCCATCAGGGATCATGGTTCTTAACTTGTCGATCCAAAGGCCCTCGACAGAAGTCAGATCCTCCTGTTTAGCCACCTTTTAATGCACTTGATGCTGAGGTCTGATATTGTGTGCCCATTGCTTGAATTGAAGTGTGCCGCGACAGGATTAGCGTCAGCGTACTTTTGCCAATTTTTGATCGTGCACTTGTGGGTTCTAAAGCGTGCATGTAACGGGAGGCTCGTTTCTTCGACATACTGCTTTTGGCATTTTTTGCACGAGATGAGGTAAACCACGGTGCATTAAAAAGGTGGCTAAACAGGAGGATCTGACTTCTGTCGAGGGCCTTTGGATCGACAAGTTAAGAACCATGAACCCTGATGAACTTAACCTTAGAGAAGAAATTTAGAACTCTTTAGACTTAGCTTATTACTAAATTGTACCATTGTATTCAGTTTCGTTTTCTCCTCTTCAGAATTTGTCTGCGCACGCAGGGTACGTTTGTATATACGCGTATGCATATGTAACTGATTTCTGTAACCGCCCTGATGAAGGACTAAAAGTAAAGAGTCCGAAACGTCGGCACAAATCTTGTCTGTTTTGTCCTTTCTCTCTATTTGTATCACATAGTTTTTGAAATGCTTAACAGGAGGAACTGTGGTTGCCTTGCCTCGCGCCGTAAGATGATCCATATATTTTTTTTCTCGAGCAAATTCGCAGCAGATAAATTCACAGCAGGTATTTGGGTGCCGGCTCATGAAGCAGATATCGTATGACTCGACACGGCGCGGCACTGTCGCGGTCGCGGCACGGAACCTGGCCCGCCGAAGGGAATTAAATGGCGTAGTCGCGGCACGGTCACGACCGCGACGCGGCACAACGTTTTGTCGCGGCACTTTTCACAGTCATACCAAATCTGCTCTTAGATAGCGTAATCATTTGCCGGCAAAACGTTTTCCAGCCAAGAATTTCAAATAAATGGTTAGCATTGGCATCGAATCTCGAGTCAATACTCGAGCTGCTCTATTATGCATTTTCTTTAACTGATCCCGTAGTGAGACACTACAGTTCCCCCAGAGGACCACCTACCAATGCTAATCACCGACATGACCGCGCCCGCTGCTTTGAACACTTTAAAGAACTTGCCAACCTTGCCAGCCTTGGAGCCAAACTTGGCAAGAGAAGTTGCCTTCAAGAACCCCTTGGCGGCGTCATCAGTAAAACCAAGAGTTTCTGTGCCTTTGGCGCGGCATTAAAAAACTTTCTGGGCTTGTCCGGTGGTCTTGAGTGTCTTGTAGATCTAACAAGTAAAGAAAGGTACAAGTTCAAACGCCATCACTTGTTCACTTGCCCATCTTCGCGTAGGGTTTTACATTTGAATCACGTTCATGTTGCTAAGCGCATTTGAAATCCGCGTCCTAGAATTTGCTTGGTATAAATGTGACCATCAGTAACTACCTAACTGAATGTTTACCTTTTTTCAAACCTGTTGCTTTTATTCCTTCATAATTGTACTATTTTTACCGTTTGTTTGTTTGTTTTATCTTATTCTATTTTACTCATTATATTATGATTTCATTCGGATTATGTTTCATTTGGTTTATTTTATAGGAGATATTGTACAGAGTACAGAACAGCAATGTACGTGCGCTATAGAAGGCCGTTCTCAGTAGACGCACAGTTAAAACATTGCTTGCAAAGCGAAAACTCGTTTTTAACTCGTGGTTGTCCGAAAGACAGGAACGAATTATACTTAGGGGGCGAAAATAGTTGTCGTTAGCACGACCAAAAGGGTCTGGGAACTAGATTAGGACTGTGCCCGCGATATTTTACCACAGAAAACCCATCAAGATCCGGAATGATGACAAGCCATTGCCAAGGAGCTAGCCAGATGGCCACCAAGTCTTCTTAGTATTTAAGTCAAGATAATGTGCACATCACTGATTGATTGCAAAAAGAGTAGAATATAGTACTATCGATGGCTCACCATTCACGAGTTCGCCATTGCGGCGCTTTGATTTTGTCTATGATTCCATGACAACAATGTTTAGAGCACCGATATACAGGTGCAAAAGTGTAAAAAAGAACGTTCTTGTCATGGTGCTCGTACACAAAAACGAGTTTTCATTTTGCAAAAAAACTTTATTTTCAACTGTGCGTGTTACTGAGAACAGTGTGAATAAGTGCAGTGTGCATCCACATGACAAATCACTCGGGAAAATAATCCCGAGCCCCCAGTGGGAATCGAACCACGACCCACTTGATGTCGGTTGGACACTCTAGCCTCTGAGGTATGGGGGACTCATATGGCGGGCACCTACCCCGCAACCTACGACCCTTCTGATACCGGTTGGACGCATTACTCCCCCCCCTCCCCCTCCCGAGCTATGAGGCTATGATGATGACGGGCACCCACACCTGGAACCACGATCCACTCTCCATGTGGGGGCTAGGGGGCTCGACTCTCGCTGGGAGCTCGGAATGTTTCTGAGCGTTTTTAAAATGGATATACAAAACGCATATTCACTTAAATACAACACCATGCAATTTCCTTTCTTTCGCGAGAGACAAGAGATACTTCTTTCACATCTTGTTCTGTTCAAGATTTACGTCACTACTACTACCTTACCTTCGCGACTTTGAACTTCTTGTACGCCACGGATGCAATTTTTTCCGCGCCCATCATGACCGGCCCCGTTGTCCAGGAGAAAAAGAGCATCAGATTCCTCTTAGTAGGGTCCATCTTGTTTTCAATTTCGGCAAGGGACATGCTGTCGATTCCTTTGGTGGTTTTAGATGCTTTCTCTGCAAGCAATCAATGTAAATGTATGTGTAGAGACCGACTCTCCAGATTCGCAGCCGGTAAACTGAATTACGCTGGATCTCACGGCGCCAATATTTACATATATCTCATTACCTCATTAGCTGGTAGAGCATCGGGCGTAACAATTCCGGAGGTCGTGGGTTCGAATCCCTCTCGGGGTCAGATATTTTTTCTCTTTCTCCGCTTACTAGGGCTAACGCTCAGAAGCACACATGGGATATTTCATTAGTACTTTAGCTTACATACAAGGTTAATTCCTTATCTCCCTCCGCGAAATAAGCCCTAATATATAGATTTAACCACTGGCTAGAAGCGGAGCTCCCGGTTACATATTTTTCTGTTAACGGACGCGCAGTATTTTCCCGCCGAAATGAAATACGGTTGTTGGGTTGCCTGTGGTAGGGGCGCGCAGACACGGACGCGCCCCCGATACCGAAATGGGAATACCGCTGAACCATGAAAAATGAAGTCGATCGTATACCGGAGTTCTATTGTATTCTTCCTGCGATACCTATGGTGCTCCGCTCTGCGGCCTTCGGCCGCTAAGGAGCTCCGCTAAAAGGTCTTTTGTAAAATATCCATGGACCTAAATTTTACGGTGTCGATTTCAAACAATGCATTAAAGGCGCTTTAGGCCAAGCCCACACTACACCGTTTTCTAACGAAAACGAATACATTTTGCTCCGTACAACGCGTATCCGTACGAAAACGCTCCTGGCATTCAGTGCGCATGCTCAAATAAGCTCAACGCATGCGCATTTCGATCTGTCGGCCCGCGAAATTGGTCGGGCATGCTGTGTGACGTCATCGTTTTCAGAGAGCATCGTTTTCACCCGTCCACACTAGAAGACAGCGCTTTCAAATAGCTCAATTTTCAAATCGCTCCACTCTGGAGAACGTTTTCGGATTGCCGTTTTCGGTGTGGACGATAGCCGTTTCCGGAGCAAAATAACCGTTTTCGTTTGAAACTGGTGTAGTGTGGACGGGGTGGTCTTAATCTTCTAGTCATTATAATTTTTAAAGGCTTACCGTGACTTTGCGCATCATTCTATTCATAGTGCTGAAGATCTTTGGGTCCACGGTCCTAAGAATTTTCCTCTGTAGCTTAATAATTCTATTTATCTCTTTCCACGTGTTCTCCAAAGAATCTTCGAGATTCTGGATATTTCCTTTTTCTTCGTAGCTAAAACAAAGAAATAGCACATTAGTGTGATTTCAATATGATATTTCAATCTTTCCTTGGGATAGAATGCCCCCAACACCCTCTGCAGTGGCGTAGCCAGGACCACTTTCAAGTGCAGGCAAAACATCGATGCGAAGGGAGGGGACTGCCGCTGTTACCATCAGACAGGAGTTATTTTGGGAAGTACCGCGTCGGAAATCATTCGTTGCGACATTTTGGAATCACAATAATAGTCTAGTATCAGGTCTTCTCGATCAACGCTCTCACTGTGGTGCCTTGCTGGTACCCTGTCTCCAACGCCCAGAAAAGGCAAGTTTTGTTTGCTAAGATTTTTGTGCAGGCATGGACCCCTTTCGTGAGGCGGAGACAACATTTTTTTGGCAAAATAATTCAATTGTGTAGGCAAATGCTTTTTTGCCTAGAGGTAGCTACGCCGCTGTCTGCCCCATTAATCCCTCTTCCAACATTATCGTACTTCCGCTGCCTTTGGTTTTGGACAGGAAAGAACTAGTTTTGTTGTCTTGATTTCTTGATTTCATCACTGAAGCCTTCATTTTCGATCTCATGTCATATTTCTACTACCTTGTTCAATTCTTCTGTCCACAGCCTTAGCACGGTCTCCTACTGCTGTCTTTTCACGATTAAACTTGGTCTCAAACCCGCATAGATAACTATAGCCTAATCCACAGCAGCCCTTGATGTCATATATAGTCTCCACTGTAGTGGCGGCAATGGTGACGGCAAGGCTTACGAAGAACAAAATCAGACCAAACAGACCTGAAAATATATTTCAGCGATTAGTCGTTTTACCGGCCTGGGGGGACTCATCCTAGGAGGGGGCTCGACCATGGGGGATATTTAACAATTAGATCACGATTTCCATGAGTCAATAGATACCATGCTGAGAAGTTAGAACATAAAAAATACGAGAACGCTCAAAAAGAGCAAACTATAATGATAGTGAAAATAAGGGTCTCAGCCATTTTTTGGTCTGTCCGCCAGTGCGCACATATTCTTTCAAATTTCCCTCCTTATCAGCGATAAGAAGAGCAATACACTTGGGGAAATCATGAAATCTTGTTGCATTTTATAGGATTTGGAGTTGAAAAATCGTTATTCGTAAATATACTGGTACCTTGAACGCGTTCAAGGTTGTTTCACTTACGCTTTTGTGCCCTAGAATGCCTTGCGAGCCCTGATGTGGAATCTATAAAAAAATCAAATAGTTTTATATAAAATCAGGATTAATCTTAGTTAATGGAGTGGAATGGTTGGGAAGCAAATTTCAAAGGGTCAACACAATAGCGTGGGCTGGATGTGGAGAGGGACTATCACGTGATATTGACCCTGCACAATCTTTTGTTTCATGCTAATCTAATATGCATGTCTGGTTGTACACTGAATCTTACTGGCTGAATTTTGGTATTTATGTACCGTGACCCTGCACAAAGAAAAGGATTTCTTTGAAAAAAGTGAACAAAGAGATAGTACAATAACAGGGTGTCAGGTTCCCCCCTCCCCCCCCCCCCCCCCCCCCTCTATAAACTATGCTTTATAGCGGAGCTCCTTAGCGGCCGAAGGCAGCAGAGCGGAGCACCATAGGTATCGCAGGAAGAACTCAATAGCTCAAAGTAGAACTCAGGTATACGATCGACTTCATTTTTCATGGTTCAGCGGTATTCCCACTATAGTATCGCTGGCGCGTCCGCGCGTGTCTGTCTGCGTGCCCCACCACAGGCAAACCAAGACTCTTCTCCGTTTATTACTCATATCTCAGGAAGGAATGAACCTCAGACAACCAAACTTGGGTGAAGTTGTCTAGGTGGCAAGGGGGATGAAACTGCTTGGTCACGTGGTATGACGTCATCGATGACGTCATCATATGAGAAAAAGAATATATCTCGGGAAGGGATGAACCTCAGATAACCAAACTTGGGTGAAGTTGTCTAGGTGTCAGGCGGGGTGAAACTGCTGGTCACGTGATATGACGTCATCGATGACGTCATAATAGGAGAAAAAGAATATATCTCGGGAAGGGATGAACCTCAGATAACCAAACTTGGCGTGAAGTTGTCTAGGTGGCAAGGGGGGTGAAACTGCCTGGTCACGTGGTATGACGTCATCATAGGAGAAAAATAATATATCTCGGGAAGGGATGAACCTCTGACAGCCAAACTTGGGCGAAGTTGTCTAGGTGTCTAGCGAGGTGAAACTGCCTGGTCACGTGGTATGACGTCATCGATGACGTCATTATAGGAGAAAAAGAATATATCTCGGGAAGGGATGAACCTCAGACAATCTTAGGTGAAGTTTTCTTAGTGGCAAGGGGATGCAAGCTATAGTCACGTGGTATGACGGTGACAGGCTACTTAATGTACAATGCATGGCAACTTTTTTCTCTCATTAACACAGAAAAAGTACCTGGGAGCTCCGCTTTTAGCCAGCGGCTAAATCTATATATTAGCGGAGCTCCTTAGCGGCCGAAGGCAGCAGAGCGGAGCACCATAGGTATCGCAGGAAGAACTCAATAGCTCAAAGTAGAACTCAGGTATACGTTCGACTTCATTTTTCATGGTTCAGCGGTATTCCCACTATAGTATCGCTGGCGCGTCCGCGCGTGTCTGTCTGCGTGCCCCACCACAGGCAAACCAAGACTCTTCTCCGTTTATTACTAATATCTCAGGAAGGAATGAACCTCAGACAACCAAACTTGGGAGAAGTTGTCTAGGTGGCAAGGGGGGTGAAATTGCCTGGTCACGTGGTATGACATCATCGATGACGTCATCATAGGAGAAAAATAATATATCTCGGGAAGGGATGAACCTCAGATAACCAAACTTGGGTGAAGTTTTCTAGGTGTCACGCGGAGTGAAACTGCCTGATCACGTGGTATGATGTCATCGATGACGTCATCATAGGAGAAAAACAATATATCTCGGGAAGGGATGAACCTCAGATAACCAAACTTGGGTGAAGTTGTCTAGGTGGCAAGTAGGGTGAACTGCCTGGTCACGTGGTATGACGTCATCGATGACGTCATCATAGCAGAAAAATAACATATCTCGGGAAGGGATGAACCTCTGACAACCAAACTTGGGTGAAGTTGTCTAGTTGGCAAGGGGGGTGAAACTGCCTGGTCACGTGGTATGACGTCATCGATGACGTCATCATAGAAGAAAAAGAAAATATATCGGGAAGGGATGAACCTCAGACAACCAAACTTGGGTGAAGTTGTCTAGTTGGTAAGGGGGGTGAAACTGCCTGGTCACGTGGTATGACGTCATCGATGACGTCATCATAGGAGGAAAAGAATATATCTCGGGAAGGGATGAACCTCAGACAACCAAACTTGGGTGAAGTTGTCTAGTTGGTAAGGGGGGTGAAACTGCCTGGTCACGTGGTATGACGTCATCGATGTCGTCATCATAGAAGAAAAAGAAAATATCTCGGGAAGGGATGAACCTCAGACAACCAAACTTTAGTTGACGTTTCCTTCGTGGCAAGGGGATGCAAGCTATAGTCACATGTGGTATGACGGTCACAGGCTACTTAATGTACAATGCATGGCAACTTTTTTTCTCATTAACACAGAAAAAAAAGTAACCGGGAGCTCCGCTTTTAGCCAGCGGATAAATCTATATATTAGATTATAGTTCATACTTCTGTGAGGTGCATACTCCTTTGTTTCGTCATCTGACGTGGGCAAGGCTTGGTTGTCTCCTGTATCAGTCTCTTGTTCTACAAAAAGACAAGGCATGAATATATTAACCATTATATCCTGCGAGATTGCGCAGATTATCGTCTGATACTTAGCAGACGGGGGACGCAGCCGAGTAAATCAGACGAAATTCTGAAAAATCGAACAGGATAATGGTTTTATTAATTGGTTTTATTAATAGCACAGATAGCACAAAACCATCGGTAAAAGAGATGTACTTTTGCGTATTTTTTCGAGCTGAATAATGAAATTTCGCTAAGGTGACAGATAGGATAATGCACGTGCAGAAGACAGATATTGGAGTTTCAATGACTATATTTCGGCAGTCCATCGATGGGAGGTTCGTGTTGGCTGGTTCAACATTTTGTGTAAAGCTTTATACAACACCATACATCATTATCTCCCCCTGTCAGCCCTTCAATTCCATCACTTACATACTTATCCTTGTAAAGCTTCATACATCACCATCACTATCATATCTCTTCCCTGTCAGCCCTTCGCTCCCATTATTCACCATACTTGTCCTTGTAAAGCTTCATCATCGCCATCACTATCATATTGCTTCCCTGTCAGCCCTTCACCTTCATTACTTATCATACTTGTCCTTGTAAAGCATTATACATCACCATCACTATCATATCTCTTCCTATTAGCCCTTCACTTCCATTACTTACCATACTTGTCCTTGTAAAGCTTTATACATCACCATCACCATCACATCTTCCCTGTCAGCCCTTCATCTCCCTTACTTACCATACTTGTCCTTGTAGAGCTTTATACATCACCATCACTATCATATCTCTCTCTCCCTGTAAGACACCTTCACCTCCATTACTTAGTCACTTGTCCTTGTAAAGCCTTATACCCATCACCATCTCTCCCTGTCAGCCCTCCACCTCCTTTACTTACCATAGCTTGTCCTTGTAGAGCCTTATACATCACCATCACTATCATATCTCTCTCTCCCTGTAAGACACCTTCACCTCCATTACTTAGTCACTTGTCCTTGTAAAGCCTTATACCCATCACTATCTCTCCCTGTAAGCCCTCCACCTCCATTACTCACCATGCTTGTCCTTGTAAAGCTTTATCACCCTTTGCATGGTCATCAGGTCTGGGTGTAACAAGCTGGCCATGATCACGTGATGATTCATGATAAGCGCGCACAGGATCAGCGCACAACTCCACGTGTTGGAGAACCCCATCTCTGTATGAGTCTCAACAGCAACTACAGGCAAAAGATAGGAATAAATGCGCATGTCGCCTGTAGAGCTTTGATGGGGAAAATCTCTTCCTCGGAAGCCTATAGAGTTTTCTTGTCGATCGGTTGGTTCCTGCCGAAGTGTCCCCAGTGCGCTCATATCCGTGACTTCATCGCAAGGAGTCTCTCGATCATATGTGATCGACAAAGGGAATAAGGAGACGGCTCAACTACAACAGAGGACTGGGTCGAGTCGCGCGCGGGCTAGTGTGGGTATTTTAGCGTGGTTACCAAGCCAAAATCAATGGTGGACAGATCGAGAACTCGAGTCTCTGTAATTCCTGCAGGTTTTCATTCAAAATTTCACAGTTTTCTTGATACATTTGCCGACATTCGTATCAAAAGAGGATCTCCTGTCACTTCCTTATAAGGTAAATGATTCCAAATATAGTTTTGGGCGTGAGGTGTCGAAAAAACGACATTTTAGTTGGAGATTGTTTCATGTGAGTACTGGCGTCCTGTGATGAGGCTTGTTTCTAGCCTGCTCCCTGCTAGCCGGCTCTCCAGTGTTTTTTTTGGATATTTTATTTTTGGCGCGCGAGATTCGTCACAGGAATCCCGCGCGCCAAAACCGTCAATATCCGGAAAAAAAAAACACTCCCGACTGGAGAGCCGGCTAGCTAGTTTCAATAGACGTGGATTGAATATTGCTTGACAGAAAAACTCTGGGGTTATTTAGATGGTTAAATGAGTTCAGTTACTGGTTTTACTTAATTTCCCATACTAGCCTTTCTACAACTGGAAAAAGTAATTTACAAATGAGTATTTTGAGACTTTTTGCAGCAGAGTTGGTCGGGAAATGAATATTTTTCAAACAAATATTTCGAAAACATTGAGAGCGCCCACTAACACGCGCCTAGACCGCTAAGTCATGCTGGAAAAATTTGGTTTCCTGCGCAAAACTGTAGTCTGAATATTTGACAATCAAATTATCATCTGATATTCGTTCGGCAGATTTTAATGATGTCAAAATTAAATATTACGTAAATTCTACATAAAAATCAAGGACGGGAAACCGAGAACATCAAAGGAAAAGCTATCAAAATGGTCTAATAATTTGAGTATAATCCTGTAAACCCAAACAATGGTAACGAAAATAAAACACTCACCCTTACTTTTTTGTAACTGTCCTTCGCTCTACTCGTTTGAATTGAATGCCCTACTATTGATACTAAACTTATCACTTTACTCGCCAACTCCATCGCAAGGTGTGAATAACTTTTCAGGCGCGTCAAACAACAATGAGAGGAATTCTGCTACCAGTCACGGCTATAGGGGTGACTAAGGACAATTGCGGGAATATTTGTATTTCATGATCTAAACCAATGCTAGTTCCAAACAAGATTATACTATGATTCTGTGCACACGGCACATTACCCTTGATTTTCAGAATTAATTAGATGTTCAGTATTTTAACTTTTAACTTTTGCTTTATATGGTGAACATTTATGAATATCTCGTGCGTTAATTTATCTCAATTAAATGAAAAAGTCGACGAGGGATTACACCACCAGCTCGATGGCAACTTTCAGTAAGAAAGAGTTGAGAATAGGGTAGACCAGGAACTTTTGCGCTTTGTTTTCAATTGAATCTTTTTTTGAAAAAATATTCTAAATCATGATAGCAATTAAAAGACCTTGTATTCGCTGCGTAAACGTACGAGGAATATAGTACAAACGTTTTTTAAAACCTATGTACCAGTCGGGTCCTATTGTATAGGGAAAAGGAGAGGGTGTACATGAAGCAAGTGGAAGAGTTTCTTTTTTGCGGGCCAAAAAGAAGAGTTATGAGTTGCCTTTATTATTCAATATTTCATTTTACTTTTCCTTTAGTTATCAGCCATTTCTTTCTCACGACTTTGTTTTAATTAAAACCGATGGGCGTCGCATTCCGGGTAAAGCATCCCACTTTGCCACCATCACTTAAACTACCTGTTGGCCATCTTGTCAGAAAGCCCGTGTTTCTGAGAGGAACCTATTTTTACCCCCTGATAGCTCATGACTGATGATGCGCAAGTGCAATAGAGCGAACAAAACTAATAGCAGACGATGAAAAAATTAATGTCTGTCTTACAGAGCGCATTTAACAAATGTCATTCGATTTTCCGTGATATGTTATCTTCGGGCCGTTCACACGGCGCCATTTCAGCTGCGATTTGAGGTGCGATTTCTGGGGCGATCCCACGGCGATGTGATATCACGCGGTGTGAACGGCCGGCGATTTCACCGGCGATGTCGCCGCGATTTTGCCCAGTAATTACTGGAAGCAGCGAGGTGGTACTCAATACCGCCACATGCGAGTTTTGCGACGTATTTTTCTTTACTTATAACGTTTTGCATTTGGCTACTTTGCACTATGCTTTATAGAGAAATACGTCGAATTATCTACTTTTCAACTGTCTTTGATAAATATTTCTGATAATATGAGCAATTGTATCTCCTTACCGGGTGGGGACAGGTAACTAGTCAAACGCAAGATTCCTTTCTTTTGCAAAAAAAACCACTTGCACTCTCCCAATATCAAAAATTCGAACGGTACATAACAGTTTGAAAAATCAACAGTCACAACGTTTATAATAAATACCTTTCTTTTAGAAATGCCATTTGCAAGTGTTTCTGATAACACCCGACCCTGTAGGTTCAAATCTATATAGTGAGCCTTTGGCAGTTAAGTTTGCTGCGTAGTCAATCACAATCGTGTGAGCCAATCGGATCCTTGTTCAGTGCACTCCTTTGGCTTGTTTTTCGAGACATGTCGCAACAGACATGTCGCACTAGGCGAAACTAGGAAAGGATCTGATTGGCTCACGAGTTTGATTGACTAGCAGTTGCTGTTGGTAGCAGTCACATTTGCTGTCGTTTGTTTAGATATGCAAATTTTATGAAGTGGGGGACAAAACCTTCAGTAAACTTCACGCCATTCCTAAACTCTCTCAAAATAGGCTATAAGTCCGGGCAATAGACCAAATGACTGCATTTTACTAGACCACACATCTGTAGTTTCTTAGTGCAGTAAGGCTTATGGTATCTATAAATTAGAGGAAATGCAAACCCCGGTCGTATTATTATGCTTTAAATTTTGGTGGGGGACAATGCTTTCAGTAAACTTCAAAATTTTATATTTCCAAGAACTTATTTCCGATCTCAGTCAGAATGCCACATTTCGACATAAAAATCTATAGACCACAGTTGGCTCAGTTTGTTTCATTGCGGCGTTGCTTATTTTGACAATAAATCTAAAAAACCTGAAATACGCTAAAATTCTGAAATTTTGGGACACGAAAATGGCAAAGACGTTTTCACTAATAATATCGAAGAAGATGCATATATTGAAGAAAATACCATATAATTTATTTCATTTAGGATTGGAACTTCGATTTATGTTTTATCCATGAAGAAATAAGTAAAAATATTTTTACACCAGGCGCTGAACGTGTGACGCTGGGACATGCAAATTTGCATAAAAACAGAGATATTTATAATGATTTTTCGATCCTAAAAAACTCTTTTTCACAAAAATTATTTTTCCAGGGAAAGTTGAGTATAAGGTGCATAGACTTATGCTTAGAGAATGAGCTTACTGCAAACCGATGCTTTAAAAAATTGATTTTAACTGCAAAAAATGGCGCATTGTCTAAATGTACACCAACTCGCTGCTTCAGTTCAATACGTGAAAAACGGTAGCTTTGTCAGCGGTGCTAGCCATGGCACATGCGTAGTTGGCTCACAATGTTGCGACCCTTTTGTAAACATAAACTGTTTCCCTTTGTAAATCTCTGGATTTATCATGAGTGATGATGAACTGTCCGATTCTGCTATAGCATGCCTGTGAACAACTGTTGCTTTATGCATCCACCATTGCGCCACGGATAAAGTGATCAAAATGTTGCAGTAGAACAAGAAGGCAAAAATAACAACAGAAACAGCGCGCGCACGACCAAACGGTTTACCGCGCGCGCAGCCAAACAATGTCTTGTTTTCATTGAATCTTTAGTGCGCGCGCGTTCTACCAGTCAGAATTCCACCAATCAGAATTCGATAAACGCGTGCGTTGTGGTAAGGTTACCATTATTACTATTACAATTACGAGGAGCTTGGTGCCTCTGATCTGGTTGCTGTGTAGTTTGATACACCTTAGCGTCTTCTCTGAATCGAATGCATTTGGTAGGTCCTCCAACTTTGCTCAGTTCGGTAACACAGGAGATTTCTGCAGAAACCCATTCTTGGGAAAAACTGAATTTCCCTTAGGCTTGCCGCGAGCTCTTGTTATTCAAATATATATTCGCTGTATTTAAACCCCGCGCGCTTTTGTACGCTGTTGGCCTGCTGATGGTTTAGTAATAAACCGAAATATCGCCTCTTTTTACATCGTTTCCTTATCATTTTTGGCGAATATCGCCACGAAGAAACTGACCCTATTCTTATTTCTTTAAACTGTCGACTGGCCATGGTTTCTGAATTTCCCATGACACAAGAATAGGAAGTGCTCGGCTTTCCCATGACAAACATGAATTTCGAACATGAGAAATTCAGCTTTTTCCATGAATGTCTTTTTTCAGGAATTCCCCGTGTAATGCAGCCTTGCCTTTTGACCGCAAGAACGATGAACAAGGCATACAGACAACGAACAGATGTAAGAGAAGAAGGAAGTTTGGGATACACTTTTTAAATCCCTCCCTCCCTTCTTTCCGTCACTACTTTTGACCAGGTGATATATAATTTAGTTGTCTTTTATTTCATGCTTGGAATACAGTAAAAACCCGCATAAAAGAACATGTGGTTTAAGAACACTCAGGCTGAAATTTGGTCAAAAAGGTACCTTATACATAAGAACACATGCAGCCTGAAAAATGAAAATTGTTCTTTTATATAATTTGCTGCCAGTTAGATTCGAGTACAGTAACCCACTTTGTGGTAGAGTACCCAGGAGATCAATATGATGTGCTAGACCATGCACACACAGTTCTACAGCAGGAATTCCAGGGTAATTAAGCAATTGTTTTTTTAGACTAATTGTTGTTACTAAATGACTGTCACCTTCCTAGTGTATGCAGTATTTGATGTTAAGAAACAACTTTAAGAACACCTTAAGAACATTTTCAGGCTGATTTTGCAGAAAACACCAAATATACAAGAACAAAATCAGCCTGATTCTCCAAAACACCTGTTCTTTTATGCGGGTTTTTACTGTAATCTACAACTCTGTTTTTGCTCCCTTTTGCATGCATATTTTCCCATTCCTCTGTAAGAGGAATGATCTCGAACACATGTGTATAGATGGATTCCACTCCTAGGCCATTCCAACCTTTACATATGCTCTTTATTCGCTGCTAGTCCGGCACACTCCAAGGTTCGACAGTAGCTACATCAGTACCTTGTATCATCGCTATTTCCTCGTTACTGAGGCCTCCGAGAGCTTGTGCTCACAAATCTTGTTCCTCTGTTTGGGGTGAGCTCTGGCACATCACATTTACCCATCACTTCAGCAATCTTGCCCTCCGAGACTTGAGTGTTGATATCTTGAAACCAAGCTTGAATTTCCTTGGCGCTTTTTCCCTGTCCGGCTTGTCTGCATACCTCCGGCTTAAACATGGGGCCATTGGCGCGGCACTCCATGCTAAATTTCGTGTCCTCTGCTGCCTTCTCTACGATTCTCCTTACATCTGTCTTGTTGGTGTAGGGCTCTCCATGTTCGTTAGTACACTCCAATCGGGTGGCGTAGTTCTTGTCTCTAGAGGCGGTATAGATCTGGTCAAAGGATCCTGACCCACTGCGACAATTTTCTATAACCTGAAACGTGATAAATGATTACTAATTTCTTGTAAAAGTTCGTTTATGGTTTCGATCTACAACCTCATAACAATAAGAGAAGTATCTATGGGGCAATAAGTACCACATGCAAGGCAATGAGTACCCCATCATAAAAACAGAGAAACTGCTGAAGTAAGATCATCATCTGATTACATTTAAAAGAACTTGACATAACATTTTTTCTTTCAAGCTTACGTTTTATGTCTATTGTGTTAACCTTTCAAATAATTCCTTAAATTCATTTCTAACATATTAAAATGAAATCCATATGAAAATTTAAGAACCTTATCTTAATTGGTAGTCTAAATTTGCTTAGAGTATCATTTATATAAGAACCTGTACGCGGGTTTTTACTGTACGTCATACAGAGGGCGATAAGTATCTCTGCATGCTGTCCGGCCTCATAACACTCTGATAATTTAGAGACTTTCCTATGAACGGACTACAATGTTACTGGCATAAACTAAGCTTTCGCAGGCTTCCTGTCACGATAGATTTTAAAATGTTTTTTTTCTGAATAGCTATGTCACTTGCGATGGC
Source organism: Scolanthus callimorphus (assembly GCA_033964015.1). Lineage (NCBI taxonomy): Eukaryota > Metazoa > Cnidaria > Anthozoa > Actiniaria > Edwardsiidae > Scolanthus > Scolanthus callimorphus. Next base: position 17,902,332 of record CM066915.1, read on the forward strand.
CAGCTTGTATAATGTTCTCAGCACTTACTTCACTTATCATCCGGGTCTTATCCAGCCAACATCGCATGGTGACCTGCAATGGCTTCATACAATCGTCAGTCACCTTTGACAGACTGTTGCTAAGGGCAACCAGATCCTCCGACGTCTTGAGTGTGCTGATGGTATTAGCAATCAGCTGATCACATGACTTGTAATCCCAGTCCCTCTCTACCGTCTGATCCATATCGTTGATCACTTCTCTGACTCCTTCTAGAGCTTGCGACAGACCGTCACTCCGTACCTCAGGCCACAAGGACGCCATTTGCTGGAAGAGTGGTTACAGCTGTTTTGAGTATTCTGCGAACTCTCGAGATCGATTTCCAACCGTCAAACCGCTTTCTGGCTTCCGTCAATCAAACTTTGAAACTCTTTGTAATACATAGATTCAGTTATTCGCCATCCTAGTGAAATGCCCCAACATACAGCATCTTTTACTATCTTTTCTAAACAAATGTCCCAACTTATGGTCGGCTAAGACTCAAATTAGACCCGAGAGTTTGATTGACGGAAGCCACAGACCGCCATTGGACTATTGGAATATCTATTAGAATAATATTTAATACTCAAAACAGCAAGAATCAGGAATTTCTGCAGAAACCATGGGAAAAGCTGAGTTTCTCATTGCACTAGAATGGGGTTTCTGCAGAAGCTACCTGTTATTATTAGTCCATTTTTTGACGTTACGACATAAATTTCCCCTTGTCTGGCGAGCCTGTTATGCCTAGTCGCTAGTAATGTTTATATGTTGTAGTTCGTACCCTCGTACGTCCCTATACTTCCCTAGCCACCAACACAGAGATCGCGGACTGCACTTCCAATTCGGTGGACTAACAAATAAGAATGTATTTCTGGCTGGAATCGAATGGAAAATGGAACACCTGGGTAAAAAAATACCACTGGGGGATGTGTTTGAGACTGTTCGGGACTTTGCCCGCGTGGTAGAGCACGGTAGCTATATTTGGTTGTAAACGCTTTATATGCACGTGTTGTAAATAGTCGAGTTCGCAGGAATAAATCAGTAAACGAGTTCGCCTTCATGGCGCGTTGTCTCTGTGTAGTTTCTTTTTTGCTCTAATCTCTCTCTCGCGCTCGCCTCGGTTACACCACCAAAGCAGTGGCGTTGAGATTTGAGAAGGATTTGAGAAGGGGGGGCACATCTGGCCATGTATGGTGCCCCTTTCCAGCTGTCCGTTTTTCTTAATGCTTACTGTGTTTTTCTTCTAAAAGGGAAGGGGGGTCATAGACAGCCCAGGTCCCCCTGGCTACGCCCCTGCAAAGTGAGAACATATGTGCAACTTTCACAACAATCTGTTAGAAGGGTAGATTGCCAACTGGGTAGAATGCAGTCCTACTCACAAAATTCTGTAACTCTGAATTAAACGACGCCAGCTGTCCTTCACTATTAGTAACGTTTGTCTCGGCTTTCTCTAGCTGCACCACGGCTTCTTGGGCTTTAACTGTCTTCTCGCCACACTGAACTAGAGTACTGATGATATTGTACAAATCCAAACCTAAAGAAAGAAAATGCAACCTATAGTCAAGGCCGTAGCTAGAAATGCTTTTTTTTTTGGGGGGGGGGGGGGGGAGGGGCAAGCAGGTTTTCGCCTACATGTTGAACATGGTAGAGATATTAGAACGTTTTACCGAAACATGGGTTTGCTATGCTAATAAGTTTGCAAAATGCTAATGAGTTGGTTTATCTGCTAACCTAAAAACGTTTTTTTCTAAAACTCTAGAAAAATGCGTTAGACTTTCGTTTTGTAATTTTCGCAGTGATTTGTTGTCATTTTGGTTGTCCTTCCTGTTTAGTCCTATGCATGAACTGACACGCGGCAATCCAAACTGTGCCATGCGTTAAAACTCAAATCAAAATTGCTTTCTCTCGTTCATGCTTGGGGCATTTGTTTTTATACCATGCATGCCATATTCTAAGAGTGCCGCAGAAATAACAAATTTGAAAATAAACTAGCTTGTTTGAATTATCTACCTTTATCTGAGAAGCATGTCTGATCATAGCATTTTTCTTTTGATCCTTGTTTTTCCACTTTTTAACTGCTTGTAGCCTCATCTTTGGCGGACAGTCATGAATACAGAAAAAAAATACATGAAAAATCTAATACGCGCGTTACGTTAAGTTTAATTTAGGAACCGGGTCCCAACGGTCCTAGTCATTACTACTAAACCTTCCTTTCGTTTCGATTCGTCTTATCACCATTTTCGTCTTCACCATCATCTTCTCTTTCACCATCACCTTGTTTATCTTCCAAACATATTTACGCAAAAGAACATAAACTATACTATTAGAATAACCTTGAGGCCATTCAGTTGCTGTTAAAGACACTTTAGCGATAATTGATTGGCTAAGAGCAGCGCTAATCATTTTAACCCTCGAAATGCGCCGAAAAGGTATTATGGGTTTATGGTCACCAGAAACACATTTTTATCAGTTTAAAAAGTGGAAAAAACAAGGATCAAAACCTCTTTTTGCTCCGACGAAGGGCTAACGCTCGAAACGTCAGCAAAACACCATTTTTCCACGGCGTTTAACATAAATCGCAACCTTTGGTTGTTGTTGTTCATGTTCACGTCTCCAGCGACGCAGACCACCTAGTTTCCCGTAAAACTAGTCATAACACTTTTATCTGGTTTTGGCGTCGAAAGCCAAAATAGCTGAGCACAAGAAGACATAAAAATTGAAACCCGAAGGACGACTACTACTCCATACCTATGCCGATAACGGAGACACCCCTCCACTGATTTTGGCAAATTTAAAGAACTTCAGTGCCTTCCAGTAGAAGCCCCAAACCTTGCCAGTGCTGTTGTTTTCAGAAAACCCTTAGCAACATCTTCGTGAACCCAAGAAGTTTCTGTGCATTTGGGGCGGCGTTAAAAAGCGCTTGAGCTTGTGCGGCTGTAAGACCTTTGTAGATCTGGAATAGTAAAACAAGCCATGTTTTTTTATCATTCACCTGTCACCTGGAGTGCACGATAACTCCGGTGTCCACCACTGCCACCATCATTGACAGTACTCAAGCCGGTCACTCATCAGGCACGGCAATGCGGTTTTTTTTCCCCATAAATATTAAGGCCGGCACAGACTAGGGGACAAGTCCCAGGGACTAGTCGAGGGATCAGTTCCCTAGTTTGAACTAAGGAACAAATCCCCGAAACAAAGTCCCACGTACTGTACACACTACGGGAGAATTCGCCAGGAACGAGCGGGAACTCGTCGAACCCGCTGACACCACGATGAGTTTTGACTTCCTTCTTTACTACCTTCAAGAATGATGATGTTTTGAGCGTTCGCCATTTTGAATGAGATCGTGAATGGCGTGTTTTCATTGACTAGAATCAGGGGCGGATCCTGGAATTTCAAAAAGAGGTGGGGGGTGGGGCGGATAGTGAAAACATGGGACGAAAATAATCAAATCCCCCCCTCCCCCCCTAATCCGCCCCTGAGAATTATCTTGGAACGCGGGAACAAGTCCCGCGAACCATACCACCGGAAAAAATGTACAATCTGTCCCAGGGACAAGTCCCTCAGACCAGTTCGATTCGTTGCGACTGAAATTTCAACGCAAAAACGCGAGTGCACACTAGGGGACTTTCCCCGAGAGCTGGTTCGTGGGACAAGTCCCTGTGACTTGCTCCTAGTCTGTCGGGGGTGGAAGCTGAATAATGAATTATGAATGACGGGTCTTACGAACAAATGAATAATTGCGTCGAAAAGTCGAGCAATAATGAATAAGAAGTTCCTACATTAAACAGGAGCCCATAAGTAGGAGCTTTTCATCTAACCTATATAGTTGAGGTAGCGCATTTCCTGACCTAGTTATTTTTAGATGCAAATTTGCATTTTAAATTTGTTGCTGGTTCCCCAAGAGGTCCGCACAGTGCCGAAACACAAGATTGCGGCGGAGGCCAAAACGCGATTTTTCGGGGCATTTTAAGGTTAGAACTTCTGCTATAATTGTTATCCCAGATACCGAACTGAGTAATGAACTTCTATAGACATTTACATGAGGAATTTGACTCGCAGAGTAGCGGTCTTCGCTTCTTTCCGCGATAATTTATACAATATCAAGTCACTCTTGGACGCTGACTGGACGCTGATTGGACAGTTTCTACAACAATTCGCGCCAAATTTGTTGTAAAAATAGATCAGGAAAACGCTGCCTCACGGACCCAGTATTAAAGATGAAAGCTCCTACTTATGGGCTCCTGATTAAATGAATAATGAATAATGGTTGTGTGAATAATGAATAACGCCTAAATAATGAAAAGGAATAATGAATAATTGAAGAAAAATGTCAAAGAAGGAATAATCAAGGTCCACTTATTCAGCTTCCACCCCCGATAGTCTGTGTGCTGGCATTTAATGTTTGAACATGTACGCTACACCAATACTTATGCACCTTTCCAATCTGCATCTGTTTGTAAGCCACAGCTGCCAATTTCTCCACGCCCATAAACCCAGATCCAACTGTCCAGGAGAAGAAAAGCTTGACCGTGCGTTGTGTTGTGTTGACCTTTTGCTGAAATCCTTCAATTGTCATGCCCTCGATGCCACTAGTACTCTGCTCAGCTTCTGTCTGCAAGACATGTGATCGCGTAAAATATTAGCAGGGAAATGAGAAAAAAGAAAAAGAAAGATAAGAAAGGGTAGCTTCCCCTCATCGTGCAAGTAACTCAAAGCGGTCGAAATACACGACCGCTAGACAAGGAGAGGTTGGAGGACTTAACGGGCTGCATTAGATGGCGCAAATTGCAGCCGCGCAGCTTACAATCATGAGGGCTGTTTTACAGTATATATGCCTCCGAGAGTCAGGCCATTGCACCGGGAGACAATCCCCTACTCTTACGAAGTGTGCAATAGGTTATGTAGCTTCCACCTTGAACAGCCGGGGTAGAAGGGAAGGCAGACGGGACTCAGGCAGATTAAGGCTTGGCTAGACACCAATTTGCTCAATAAATTGATTTTTAAGACATTTCATCTTACAGACTGATGGAATATCAAATGTTTTGGTATGTATAATAGAAAACCTTGAACCCAAAAAATTGATACCTGTTCCGGTACGAAGAGTAGTCACGTGACAAGCTAGCACTGGAATTTGAGCCAAATTTTTCAATTAAAAATGGGGAGTACAAGGAAAATATAGGATACTACAAATTACCATTCATTTTGCTCCTTTCCTAGAGTACTTTAAGGAATAGTTTTTGAAGTTTGGAAAAACCTTTCAGACGTGAGATATCCTGCAAAACAGGTCACGTGACCTAATTTGCATATGAGATTTTCCTAAATATCTCCTTCCCAAGTAGCGGTAGTCAACCTGCAAAGTCTATTTCATATAGCTACCCTAACCCTCTCATAAATATATATATTTCACGTAGCTATTTTAATGCTAAATACTCCCAAGAGTCCCCATTTTCGAAAATTCATTTTAGCTCCCTTAAGGTCACGTGACCTTTGAAATGAAATTTTAACCCCATCAAAATGTCACGGGTCTTGATATGTACCTCCCATAAACACATGAACATGATATGCCAAATAGCAAAAGTGTTATTGCAAAATATAATTTTAGGCTATTTTATTCGAAAGCCAAGCCTTAATTCACCTGAGGACGTCTGGTTATTATCTCTTCCGAAGACTAAGGAAACACAGTAGAACTAAGTTCAATCCACATTATGAACTTCTCTCAATCACGACTCGAACAGAAAGAAAATTTCCTCTGTACAGTTTCTTGACAAAATAAGTGGGAGAGGAGAAATGGGTTCAGATAGTTAAGATTAGCTGAGGTGAGATGATGTAGTGGAGAATATATGAGGCGGGATGAGCTTGGGAGATTGGGAGATCATGGAATGCCATGTCGTGAGGACAGTTCATCCCACCTCATATGACTGTAGTTAGGTTAAGGTTGAGAGAGATGAGATTTTATGTGATGTTTTTGTAGGTAAGTAGACGGTTATGAGGTAGAGTTAAGTGAAGTGAGGCTAGGCGGGAGAGGCAACGGACATCTTCATTACCCTGACTTTTCTAATCTTAATGTTAAGCATATTTAGGATGTTGGGGTCAATGGCCTTCAGGATCTTCTTCTGTATTGTTATGATGTTGTTTATCTCTGTCCACGCATCCTGAAGAGACTTGCCAAGGTTCTCGACGTTGTCTTTAGTCTGTAAAGCTATTAAAAAAGAGAAAACATTGGCCAACATTCACCTTCTTTTCCTCCAGATTATTCTTTGTACATTATTAATAATAATAATAATGGTTACGCAAATCGGATTCCACTAGGTGGCTATTCTACCGTTGCGGGACCTACGGTTTAACGTCCTTATCCGAGAAGACGTGCAGGTCTAACCATTTGCAGATATTAGAGCAAAGGCAGCACCTACTCCTCAGTTATTTAGAAAAGACCCTGAGTGTTGGTCCGGTCGGGGTTTGAACTCGCAACGTCCCGCAAAACAGCCCAGCGCTCTACCACTGCGCTAACCGGTCGGCTCGTTGCAAGTTGTATATCTCTACCATATCATGACCACAAGACACCCGTTGTGATCATCATCATCATCATCACCCTCATCATCGTCATCGTCATCATCATCATCATCACCATCATCATCACCACATCATCACCCTCATTGTCATGAATGGTCGGCGTCGTTGCTATTTACGGCGCGGACGTTCAGGACTTGCACATTTGGCGCCTACCTTCTCCAATTCTTTTATCAACCTCCTCGGCTCGTCTGGTTAAAGATGTCTTCCTATTGTCAAAAGTTTGCTCGAATGAACATAGATAGCTGAAGCCGAGGCCACAGCAGCCATTAATATCATAGATGGTCTCCACTGTGGTGGCGACGACGGTTGCGACTAAGCTCACGATAAACAGGAAGAGAAAGAAGAAACCTGTTGGAAGGCAAACGAGAACATCAGTTAAATGTATCGAGTTTTTAAATAGGCTGCGACAGTTCATCGTCTGTCGCTGAGGGCCTCTGCACAGAATAGTAAATATATACTCCATATTCACTCATTGCGTCCTCTGTGCTTTTTCTTACGACCGAAGCGAACGGCACGGCCTTTGTAATTTCTACGGACAAATGTGATATGTATGTACACCCCATACTGTATGTTCACGTTCATCATGTTCATGTTAGGGTTTTCTTTTGAATCCAGACTCGGTTTACGCGAGCCATCTTTGCTTCATGCATACTCACGCTTTTGTGCGTTCTGATGTCTTGCATTCCAGACGAAGAATCTGATGAAAGATTTAAAGAAAGAACAGTTCAACGTGCTGTTGTAACGTAGTGTTAAGATTACGTTATCGTGATGTCTCAAAGACACACCATGAGTCTCCTCCTGGAATATCATCCTTATGCGTTTTGTGTCTGCAGACTATCTAGGGCATAGGGGCGGGCCAGGGTGGGATTGGGGGGGGGGGGGGGGTTGATTGGGCAGGGTGCTCGAGCTCCCCACTATTCGTCAAATTGTCACACATTTACTGTATTTTGTGGTTTCGCTCTTCCCATACATCCTTATACATCCCCCCTCCCCCCTCCCCCCGCCCACTTTATATAGTCCCGCGCCGCTATGTAGGGTACGCTATTGCGTATTCCCTGGCATGTTGTACATTATCCCGGGGGGGGGGACTCCCCCATAAACATAGACAGGGGTGCTCGTCCTATCCCCTAGGGTGTAAAATGCCCTCTTACGCTATCCCTTGCGGGTATCAGGATTTGAAAACACCCAAATGTTAGACCAATTCCTTTTGAAATTGTAGCAAACTTGTTCTCAAGCCCTATAGTTTGTCCCGAGAATAGTGTAAAAGCCAAAACAGCTAAAATTTCATTTGCAGAGTTTTGTTATTTTTTAAGGATAATTGGGCTTTTTTGTCACACCCAATTTGCTAGCCCTTGGATTTAAAATCAATTTTCCCCGACGAGCGAGCACCCCTGTCTATTTAATCCTTTGTTTTTTACGAATAGGCGTGCAAGAGATGATGCACTCACTCGATGTGTACGCAAAGGTTCGATAGCTGCATCATATGATTGACGTCACGATCCGCTCCACTGCTCTCTTATATAAGAAAGACGACAATGGCTTTTTAATGGCTAATGGCGCTTCATTAGGAAGTAATTCAAACATTGTTTTGCCCAATTCATTTTACCACACCATGGGTTATTCCCTGACATGTTGCTATGCCCCTGTACCCTTGTTGGCATTTGTTTTCAGATGTTTTCTAACGAGAGTGGGCGCGCGAAAGTTGCACTCACTTCGATGTGCACTCAAAGGCACATTAACTGCATCATGATTTATGTTACTGTCAGCTCCATTGTTATCTTGGTCACCTACAACAGTAAGAAGACATGGCTTTTAAATGGCTATTGTTTATGGCGCTTCATACAGGAATACTGAGTTTGATCGTCAAGCATTGTTTGTTCAATTCCTTTTTCTAACGCTATCCTTCTATCCCGTTTCAATTGACCGCCCAGGAGATAAGACAGTCGAGGATAGCAACTTTAAAGCTCTATGAGAGAGTCAGCTGGTTCATACATCACCATCACTATAACAACTATATCATATCTCTTCCTGTCAGCCCTCCACCTCCATTACTTACCATACTTGTCCTTGTAAGGCTTCATACACCCCATCATTATAATATCTCTCCTGTCAGCCCTCCACCTCCATTACTTACCATACTTGTCCTTGTAAAGCTTCATACACCCCCATCATTATAATATCTCTCCTGTCAGTCCTCATCCTTCATTACTCACCATTAAACTTGTTACAAACTACTAAGATGTCTTTTTATTCTACCATTATTTCCGAAAATGCTTCGAAACACAAAAGTATTGTTTAACACTGTCGACCGATTATTAAATCGTTCGGCTGAGAAGCTTTATCCATCATGCAGCTTGAAGCAGGAAGTTTGCAACAACTTTTCCTATTTTTCATTGATAAAATTAATTCTATAAGATCTGGGCTGACTCCCTGTGTTGACAGATACTTTCTAGGATTTTGTCAGGATCTGGACAGTCCTCGCTTTATCAATGCACTTGAAGAATTTTCCCCTGCTGATGAGAAAGAACTGTTACCACTGATACGTAAATCTTCCTCTAAGTCTTGCTGCCTTGACCCTTTACCTGCTCGATTACTGAACTACTGTTTGGAAGATCTGTTGCCTATTATTACAAGCATTGCTAATCTATCCTTCGATTCCTGTGTCATGCCTACATCATTAAAACAAGCTGTTCTGTCACCACTGTTGAAAAAACCGCTACTCGATCACGAATTTTATTCAAATTTCAGGCCGGTCTCCAACCTGCAGTTTCTTGGCAAATCTATTGAGAAGGTGGCTGCAGTCCGAGTTATGGACCATATGCATGACAACAATCTGGACGAGCTACTGCAATCATCTTGTAAAAAGCACCATAGCTGCGAAACCGCTCTTCTTAGAGTCCAAAACGACATCTTAAATTCCATTGATAATAACCGCTCTGTTATACTTTTACTCCTTGACCTTTCGGCAGCCTTCGATACGGTTGACCATCAGATTCTCCTCTCTAGACTGGACTCGCACATTGGAATCAGAGGCAATGCTCTATTATGGTTCAAGTCTTATCTCAGTGCCCGCACACAATTTGTTGGAATTGACGGCTCTTCATCAGATGTGCGCACACTTACCTGTGGTGTCCCCCAGGGATCAGTATTAGGTCCCTTATTGTATTTGATGTACACCTCACCACTAGGAGACATCATACGCCATCATGGTCTTAGCTTTCACCTCTATCCCGATGACACTCAGATCTACTCTTCTTTCTGCTTAGATAATGAAGATGACTTAACTGCTACTAAAACCGCATCCAGTCTTGTATTTCCGATATCGACAAATGGATGGCGCTAAATAAGCTGAAACTGAATAAAGATAAACTGAACTCCTCTTATTACACTCTCGTTTCCGCAGCTCTCTTACTCTTGATTACCTCACCCTTGGAAATGAAAGCGTATTTCCAGTCACGAAAGCTCGCAACATCGTGTTATTTTTGATTCCACGATGTCGTTGGTAGTTCACATCAATACTATAGTAAAATCAGCCTTCTACCATCTGAGAAGCATAGCTAAAGTCAGGAGGTTTCTTTCCCTAGAGACTTCTAAAATCCTCGTTCAGTCTTTCGTTTGCTCTAAACTTGACAGCTGCAATGCGCTACTCTACGGCCTTCCAAAATCTTTGATAGACAGGCTCCAGAGCGTGCAAAATGCTGCTGCTAGGGTCATTGCTACAGTCGGCAAGTACGAGCACATAAGTCCTATTTTGCAGCAATTACACTGTCTCCCGGTGGAATACAGAATAATTTTCAAAGTAAATCTTCTCACATTTAAATGTCTTAATGGTCTCGCTCCATCATATCTCAGTGAACTGCTTGAAGTGTACACACCCACAAGATCACTTCGCTCTTTAGCTGGCCCACCCAGATTGAATCCTACAAATTTTCGGACCAAAAGCTATGGGTTAAGATCGTTTGCAGCTCATGCTCCGCGACTTTGGAACGATCTACCCAACAATGTAAAATTAGCTGATTCTCTTTCCGAATTCAAGACCATGCTAAAAACACCTACCTGTTCAGGCGAGCATTTGACCTGTAACTTTTCCCATCCTTTCCCGTCCCCCTGCACTTTCATTGACATCCCGTGGCAGCGGTCCACTTAACTGCGTGAATGCTGTCATTGGATGTCTTTGTTAATGTTCTATATTTTAGAACTACCCTCATTTTATTGAACATGTATGTAAATATTTTTTATCTTTTTGTTTTTATCTTTTTTGTACTTACCTGTTTTTACATTTATTGCTTTTCTTTTGCTTTTACTATTTTTATACTTCCTCCAGCGATTGTTTTTAATCTTTTTATATTTTAGAACTACCCTCATATTATAGAACATGTATGTAAATTTTTTATCACTATGTAATTTTTATGTTTTTATCATTTTGGTACTTACCTCTTATAAATATTTCTTTTAATGCATTATTGTAAAGCGCTTAGAACGCTGATATAAGCGCTAAAAAATGTCTATTATATATTGTCCTTGAAAGCCTTATACATCATCACCATCATATCTCTCCCTGTCAACCCTCCACTTCATTACTCACCATACTTGTTCTTGTGAAGCTTTTACATAGTAAAGTAAGTAAAGTAGGTGCTTATATAGCGCTTATCCTCAGAGCTCTAAGCGATTTACATTTTCGGATAACTCATCCTTTATAGAAACCATCACTATCTCTCCCTGTGGTCCTTAACTTCCATTACTTACCATACTTGTCTTGTAAAGCTTCATCACCCTTTTGCATGGATATCAGGTCTGGATGTAACAAGCTGGCCATGATCAAGTGATGGTTCATGATAAGCGCGCACAGGATCAGCGCACATCTCCACGTGTTTGAGAACCCCATCTCAACAGCAACTACAGGCAAAAGATAGTAATAAATGCGCATGTAACCTGTAGAGCTTATCTTGGAGGACCTCACCACAAATGGCGTGTGACTGTAGCGAAGATTGATTGCAACTTGATCAATCATGTACACGAGGAGACACATAACAGGTATACGAAATTTCCGTGTTTGACTAAATGCTGCTTTTAATGTTGTCTAATTTATCGTCTTCTCATCGAGTAATCTCTCTTTCTTTCACGGTTTTTAGAAGCACCATCGTGAGACAAACAATTTGGACACGAATTTCGGCCCTAAACTACCAATGTCCCGAAAATTTGTATTGAAGGTCAAGATCACCCCTAAAAGAGACCAAACTTCTTGCTTTTAACCCCTAAAAGATACGACGCTCACCCCGACCCAAAAAGGGAGTCACCCCGGGACAAATGTTGAATGAATATTTTTTTAAACCTTTCTTGCCACGACACGGGCCTACGTACACGATTATGGAATGTCACAAGAGGTTAAACTGTAGTCATCAGAATATTCAAAACTCCTAAGTAGTGTATTTTTTCAAACCGAACAAGAAGTCTTGTTGAAATAAACTTGGCTTGCGGGCGTTTATAAAAAACCCGCCTTGTTAATCGAAATAGGTGCATTGAACGTCAAGAAAAAAAACTTAAAGCAATAAGTGAAGCAAATAAATAGTGGCTATATATAAAAGCAATTGAAGGCAATTGTATAATACCTATGATTTTAGCGCCTCGAGTGAGTAGCACAGTTCTTTTTGTTCAAGCGTTGAAATGATCACCACCACTCTCACGCGAACAGACGATTCATTGCGCGTCATCATCAAATTGATCACTGTTGTTCGTTTTTCAGCTAATTATGTTACCGTGAACGTACTGATCCTTGTATCCATAGTGATCCA